>CM063510.1:54664524-54844524 GCA_032207245.1 Pardosa pseudoannulata | reverse complement strand
AGAGCCACAAATAATCCTTCAAAGAGCCACATATGGCTCCTGAGCCGCAAAGTTTTCCACCCCTGATATATACCATTGAAAAATGCAATAAATATAAGATACGACAAAGGATCATGAAATAATTACAAAGTCACAATTCGATAATGATTCTTAATAATTTATGAAATCATTCGTTTGTTTTCATGAAAGGTAATCTTGAAAAAAAAAATCGAAATTTTGCCGCCACTGCAGCTTATTGATTTCAGTATATGCTCCAGAAATGTTTACTCACAAAAGTTTATCAACACTTAGACGATACGCAAAACTAAAAACTTACCATTTCCCTTTAGAATTCCCACCACATGAAGCAGATGGACTAAGAGGTTCCCGAAATTCATTTTCTCTCACGATATTTACTCACAAAAACGAAGAAAGCAAAACAATAGACTGCACGCTCTGGGTTTTAACGAAAGGATGGAAGGAAAGTGATGGCGCACTTTTAAAACGTTCGTTATCGAGCAGTCTTAAGATTCGTTTGAATTGTTATTTGATAAAGAGAGATATTCAATAACTTCAGTGTTATGATAACATTATGGTTGCGATTTCACTATTACACGAGATTGGAGAAAAGAGGCGGTTCAATTTTGACTTTGGATGTCATGTGCTCGCTCTGCAATAATAGAAGCGAGACGTACAATCACTTTTTTGTTCGAAGAAAAGACAGTGAAAATCAGGTTGGTTAGATCAAGCGAGAGTGACAGCTGCCTAGGGCAATACCTTGAATAGAATTTCAAGAGTTTGGTATCTTTTAACCCTTTGCTGTTAACTTCTTAAATAGATTAAATTTTTGGTCCAAACCCTTAAATGGGTAGAGTCAGCCCTTTTCTACCAAATTAAGGATACATATTAACTTTCGAGACAAAAATCTTCATTTATATTTATTTCGATCAATCACAAAGAGTTTTCCTCTTTTTTAAAATGATTTTTTAGAAGTCCTTTAAACACACTGTAGATTAAAAAAATTACTTTGTAGTTTTGCATTTCAAGTAGTATTTTTTTTTAAAAATAACATTAAAAAATATAGGGCCTGGTGGGGTAAAATGCATAGGTTTCACATTCAGTATCTTTGTCACTTAAACCTATAAACAAGCAATTTTTTGCATGTATTCATGCAATGGGTTTGTTTAAATTGTTGTTAAAAGTTTTATACATTTTCTTATATTTCAAATTTATAATTTTTTGATGTCTTTTTAATACCCATTTTACTCAGAGGTGGGGTAAAATGAATAGTAGATGGGGTAAAATGGGTATTCATTAAAAAATGCTATTTATTATACAAAATTTAATAAAACAAACACATTTTTGTATATGCTATATATATTGGAAAACTGTAGAGGCCCCGATTATTAAGTTCAGCTACGTTCTGCTAGATAAGAAACAATCATCACTTCTCCAGCCTTAGTTTGTACCCGCTTTCTTTTTTGTCTGGCATTTTCTAAGGCTTTTCTTCCCTTATTACTGTAGTAGTGAAATTGTTGTAAGTATGGTCTTTTTAAAACCCTCATATGGAGAAGAAATGGCAACATTTGAAGTGGTTGAATTGGCAGTTTGCGTAGAAAGAGCTTCTATAGTAGCTGTTGTTGCAGTCTGTGCAACAATGTTTAGTGTTATTTCTCCATTATTTTCAATTAGCACTATTTTGTGTTTAGCAACCTTTTCCTTCATGGTATCAAACTTCTGTTATGTATTTTATTTTACACGATATTCATAATGGCAGTGAATTAAAAAATGATAAGTCACTCATAACTATGTCTACGGCTATCTAAGTCTATATCTATGTCTTTTTCTCCTCTCTCTCATATACATATATACACGCACACACACACACATATATATGTGTGTGTGTATATATATACATATATATGCATATATATATACACACACACATATATATATATATGTATATATGTATATATATGTATATATATACATATATATATACATATATATATACATATATATATATATATATACATATATATACATATATATATATATATATATATATATATATATATATATATATATATATATATATATATATATATATATACATATATATATATATATATACATATACATAGTATATACATATATATACATTTATATATATATATATACATATATTATATATACATATATATATATACACACATATATATATATACACATATATACATATATATATACATATATACATATATACATATATATATTATATATATACATATATATATATATACATATATATATATATATATATATATACATATATATATTATATATATATATAACATATATATATATATATACATATATATATACATATATATATATACATATATATATAACATATATATATATATATATATACATATATATATATATATATATATATACATATATATATACATATATATATGTATATAATATATATATATAATATACATATATACATATATATATATATATATATATATATATATATATACATATATATATACATATATATATATATATATATATATATATATATATATATATACTACTTTATATGTGTGTATATATTTATATATATATATATATATACATATATATATATTATATATATACATATATATATATATATATATGTATACATATATATACATATATATATATATTTATATATATATATATATATATATATATATATATATATATATATATATATATATATATATATATATATATATATATATATATATATATATATATATATATATATATATATATATATATATATATATATATACATTTTACCTGTTTTAACGTTGTAAATCCAAAAGTTGTAAAATGTTTTTAAATAAATTATAAATCGAATCGTTTTGGTGGTAAAGTAAGGAAAAAATTATTTTAAAAATACTTGACGCCATCACGCGTACAGTCATCACAAACGTAATTAGATTAAACTAAAGTTCCCACACCGCCTGCACGGGATGTTCGATCTTGTAAATTCTAGTACTGAAGCCCGTTGCGTAGACCACTGCGCCACAGATATGTTAACAGCGAAGGGATTTGAGCTGCATTATAATAATATCAACATATGCGCAATTTAATAAAAAATATTATTTTGTATCGGATCAAATTGTGAATCTAAACGATTCTCGAATCAATTTAATTACATACACTAAATTTCACCAAAATCAGTCCAGCCGTTTAGGAGGAGTTCTATTACAAATACACGGACAGAAGAATTTCAGATATAAAGATATATATATATATATATAAAAAGATATATATATATATATATATATATATATATATATATATATATATATATATATATTCATTCAAGTCAGTTTTGACTTATGCCTCGGAGACTTGGACCCTAACAAGAAAAGAAGAGAGGATGTTGGCAACCTTCGAAAGGAATATCCTGCGAACCATCTTTGGTTCTGTCTTTGAAAATAACAACTGGAGAAAAATATATAATTTTGAATTATATAAGATCTTTAACAGTTATGATGTTATCAAATCTATAAAGCTGAATAGAATGAGATGGGCAGGACATGTAATGAGAATGAGCTCAGAACGAACAACTTTGAGGGTTTTTAATGCACTCCCTTCCTATAAAAGACCGAAAGGAAGGCCTAAGAAACGGTGGAAAGACTGTGTGGATGAAGATTTTGCCATCTTAAAGGTAAAGAACTGGAGATCAATTGCTGGGAGAAGGGCACATTGGGAAAAGCTTCTAAAGAAGGCCCAGGCCCAAAAAGGGCTGTCGTGCCAATGCTGCTGCTGCTGCTGATATAAATATATATATATATATATATATATATATATATATATATATATATATATATATATATGTATATATGTATATATATATATATATATATATATATATATATATATATATGCATATATATATATATATATATATATACATATATATACATATATATATATACATATATATATATATATATATATATATACATATATATACATATATATATATACATATATATATATATATACATATATTATACATATATATATATACATATATATACTTATATACATATATATATATATATAATATATATATATTATACATATATATATATATATATATATATATATATATATATATATATATATAAATATATATATATATAAATAGTATAGAATTTATATAGAAAAAAACTAATATATTTTTTATATTAATAGACCCTTATTAATGTCCAAGGAAAAAATATTATTCTGAAACAGAGCATAACATTTTATTTTATAATTAATCAAAAATAATCTTTTCAGATTGAAAAGTACTATGTACCTTCAAAACAACGGGCCATTATTCAAAATTTTCTAATTTTCATATTACTGAGGAATAACAATCACAATTTTCAAGTGTGTTTTGGTCACCCTATTCGTAACCGAAAATTTTCTTTTTTTAATTTTCATATTATGCCCGGTTGACAGATGACTTGTTTAGCAAAAAATTATAAAAGTAATAACAATCAATAGAAACAATTTTCATTACAAAAAAAGTAAAGCTGAACCTCAAAAGGAAAATTATCCGAACCTCGATTAACCGAAATTCTCCGTTAACCGAGGTCGGTTTCTTCTTCACTTTTTTTTTTCACTTTCTACTATCATCCAAAATTTTCTCTTTACAAACATGTATTTTTAAAATATGACATGCTTGTATGTCAAAGAAAGTCCGGTTTCTGTCTTCACTTTTTCATTATATCCCAAAATTTTTTCTTTAAGCATTTTTAAAATATACTCATATCAAAGAAATTAAAAAAATAATAGAAATAGTAAGAGTCATTTCATCTATCTCAAAAAATATAATTTTAAATTCATTACATCAAAAAGGAAATATTGGATATAGGAATAACCTCGATTAACCGAAACTTCTCGTTAACCGAAGTCGGTTTCTTCTTCACATTTTTTTTCACTTTGTACTATCATCCAAAATTTTCTCTTTACAAACCTGCATTTTTAAAATATGACATGCTTGTATGTCAAAGAAATTATAAAATATACTCATATCAATAGAATGTAAGAGTCATTTCATCTATCTCAAAAAATATAATTTTAAATTCATTGCATCAAAAAGGAAATATTGGATATAGGAATAACCTCGATTAACCGAAACGTTCCGTTAATCGAAGTCGGTTTCTTCTTCACTTTTTTCACTTTCTACTATCATCCAAAATTTTCTCTTTACCAACATGCATTTTTAAAATATGACATGCTTGTATGTCAAAGAAATTATAAAATATACTCATATCAATAGAATATAAGAGTCATTTCATCTATCTCAAAAAATATAATTTTAAATTCATTGCATCAAAAAGGAAATATTGGATATAGGAATAACCTCGATTAACAGAAACTCTCCGTTATCGAAGTCTGTTTCTACTACACTTTTTTTTCAATTTCTACTGTCATCCAAAATTTTCTCTTTACCAACATGCATTTTTAAAATATGACATGCTTGTATGTCAAAGAAATTATAAAATATACTCATATCAATAGAATATAAGAGTCATTTCATCTATCTCAAAAAATATAATTTTAAATTCATTGCATCAAAAAGGAAATATTGGATATAGGAATAACCTCGATTAACCGAAACTCTCCGTTAATCGAAGTCGGTTTCTTCTTCACTTTTTTTCACTTTCTACTATCATCCAAAATTTTCTCTTTACAAACAAAAAAATTTTAAAATTTTCTTTTTTCCCACATTCCTTTTGTATTCAAGTCGTCCTTTCCAAACTACGAGTGCAGATAAATATTTTGGAATTCCCTTTTTTAGAATTCCTCCTCGCAAGCACAATTCTCGGTATGAGTGTACTCTTCCCCACTTTCAAACATACCTGTTCTAAACAAACAACACACCCCATTTCGAAATATGGAAGGTTATACTGCAGAGTCCCATAACAATAGAATGCTATTGCACCACTGACAATATTACATATTAACACATTGTATGCGAGTACATTTCGCAGCAGAATTGCATCGGGAGCGGGCGTTTTGCGCGTGTGAATTTAGTTATTCAGTTAAATCTCAATAGATAGAAAATTATTTCACTTTTTAACTAACTTTTCATATTTTATATTGAAATATGTATATAAATACAAATATATATATAATATGTAAATATACATACATACATATATATATATATATATATATATATATATATATATATATATATATAAATATACATATATAATATCATTTTCGCAAGGATAAATAAAAAGTTAATTTTAAATCTAAATTGATATTTTTAATCAACCTTCCCGTTCTGTGGTTCCGCATCGACTAATATAAAAACTAGTTTTTATTTGTCTAAATTTTTCCAGAATCTATGTAGTAGACAAGAACATTCGGTTTCGTTTTCCTGTATATACCGTTATTTTTGTACCCACAAACAAACCATGTTGTTACACTAACCCGTACTAGTACGTGACCTGCGCTCAAGTATCAATCGTCAGAAAACGTACAAGTACGTGTCCCGCATACAATGTGTTAAACTAGATGATTATTGATGAATTCTCGATTATCCGAAAATTTCGATTATCCGAAGTAGGTTCGGTCCCAATTACTTCGGATAATCGAGGTTTTACTGTAGTTATAATATTAAGTACTTCTCTCTCGCACGACACTCACCATCTGACTGATTCAGATCTCGCTGTCCTACTGCCAGCTATCACACAGCCATCTGTTGTTCTGCATACATACTATGCCTGTAGAACTTCCACGCTCCTCTGAGCACTGCGCCACATATATGCTGGCATTGAAGGGTTTCAAGCTGCATTATAATAATCTCGTTAAGCGCACACTTCTGGATTTTTAATTCAAAAACATTTTCTATCGAATCAAATTGTGAATTTAAACCATTCTCGAATCAAGTTAATTACATGCTCATAATTTCATCACAGTCAGTCTAGCCGTTTAGGAGGAGTTCTATTACAAATACACAAACAGAAGAATTATATATATATATATATATATATATATATGTATACATACATATATACATATATATACACATACATATATATATATATATATACATATACACATATATACATACATACATGTACATATATATACATATACATATACAAAATATATATATATATATATATATATATATATATATAATATATATATATATATATATATATATATATATATATATTATATATATATATATATATATATATATATATATATATATATATATATATAAACTCCTCTGCGCAACAGCCCCTAGGGCCCTATTTTCCCACTTGCTCAGCGAATTTAAATGCAAGATCAGAAAAAACGTGGAGCCCTTTGCCGGTGGCAGCTGGGAAACGTGTTGAATAGACAGAAAATTTGCATCTTTAGGATAGAAAGCTTTGGGAAGAATTTTAAGTCGAAGACACTCCTTTGATTAAGACATTTAGAGGCTGGGAAAAAGATTTTAAGGAATTAGAATGGGAGAGAGGAGGTTTTTAAGGAAATATTAAAGTTAAATAATTTTGATATATTACACATATATACATATATCTATATATATACACACACACACACACACAACATTATATATATATATATATATATATATTATATATTATATATTATATATATATATATATATATATATATATATATATATATACATATATATATATATATATATATGTGGTGTGTGTGTGTGTGTGTATGAACATATTCCTTTTATCCACTCCTGAACGAAGCACTACAACTCCGCAGCATCAGAGTCCATCGCTAAGTCACCAGTTCGACTTCCTGATTTAGTAACAGTTGTGTTTTGACAGAATATGATCAGAGTTCCAAGTGGGGTATGTGGGAGAGAGGAATAATATGTTCCATCGAGCCGCAATTAACCAAGTTTGTTGTTTATCCCTAGACGCCTCTGTACTTAATTTCCTAAATGTTTATTAAAGTTATGTTCGTAGTATATTTTACGTATTAAGAGTTATTTTTCTTTGTCCAGAGCTTCTCATCTTCACACACACACATACACTCACAAATATATATATGACTTATTAGTTTTTTAATATTTACCAAATTAAAAACTTTCTATTGTTTTCACTACTAAATATTTGTTTATCTGAGTACTTAGTTACCAGTTGTTACTCCTACTCAAGGGAATTAATCTGATATTACATACTAATGATAACACGTATTGATTATTTGATTTGTCTCTTATCCAACAACGTCTCGTTTGCTCTTAAAAATAGGCGTTTTTATGTTTCTGGTGATAACGAGAATTTTTTTAATTGCAGTTTACATTTCATTCGTAAATTTTAAGAGAGTTATTTTAGTGTCATTCATTCTTTTTTCTTAAAACTTACATTGAAGTTATTCATTTCTTAAGGGTTGAATCTAAGTTTTCATTTGTTTAATGATTTTTTTAATTTTGAACGATAGTCTGATAACACATAACGTTGTTACATGAAATATATATATACTAAAATACATTAGAAAATATTATTTGATTAAAATACGAAAGTATTTGATAAAAATTGAGTCGTCCAACAATATACTTAAAACTTTTCCTATTGCAAAATAGGATGTAGGGCTATTAAACTTCAACCAACCAATCTAGTGCAAAATATTCTAACCAATTGCTTTTAATTTTTATTTCATCTTTAGGAATTATATAGAAACAAAACTGGGTATCAGTTTCACTTACATTCACGATACTACACTGGTGTTCAAAACTTAAGCAACAGGTGGATTTTTTGCCATAACTCCACGAGAAATCATCTGAGAGACATGAAATTCAGAAATGAGGGAGAGTATTATATACGTAAAGGATGACGAAAGCATCGGCGCTGAAAAAGGAATACAATGCATACGGTATGGAATCAAACAAAAACAAGCTTTATTGAACGCATAGTATCGTGACTCATGATTGTCTATCCTAGAGGAAGAACAACAAGCAGATGTTCCTAAATATGGGTTATGCCCTCCACTAACTGCAATGGTGACTTCGCACCGTCCACGTATACTCACAAACAGCTGGTTCAACATTTCTTGCGGTAAGAGTACCCATTACGCAATTAGCATCTGTTTGAGTTTTGGGGTGTTCTCCGGAGGATATAAGCTTGCTGCAATGCGTCTCTCTAAAACACCCCGCACATGTTCGATAGGATTTAAATCAGGGGAGTAAGCTTTCCAATCCATTCGTTGTGATATCTTCACTTTCCAGTAGCTCTTCAACAGCAAAAGTCCTATGTCTCCATGCATTGTCATCCATAAAAACGAGGTCTGGGCCAATGGTACCTCGGAACAGACACATGGGGAAGGAGTACTTCCTCACAATGGTGATTCCCTGTTACAGAACCTCTGTCGAAAACTGGGAGCTCAGTTCACCCGTTCATCATAATGCCTCTCCAGACAAGAACTCCAAGACCACCGTAACGCTGTCTTTCCTTGATGTTTAGGATAAAACCGAGTCCTGATCTCTCTCCAAATCAAAACGCGTTGAGAATCACTCCTGGTACTAAACCGACTCTCATCAAGAAAGAGGATACAAATGCATTGATCAGTTGTCCAGTTTTTGTGATATCTGCACCACTGTAAACATAGCGTCGGTGGCCAATTTTCAACGGGAGGCAGCGTTCAGAACGGTGGGCGAATAAGCCGCCTTTGTGAAGGCGTCTGGCTACAGTAATGCAGACAATGCACGGCCACATCGGACTCTTGCTGTTGAGAAGCTACTGGAAAGTGAAGATATCACTCGAATGGATTGTCCAGCTTACTCCTCTGATTTAAATCCCATCGAACGTGTGTGAGATTCTTTGAGGAGACGCATTGCAGCACGTTTGCATCCTCCGAAGAACACCCAAAGACTCAAAAAGATGCTGATTAATGAGTCGGCACTCCTACCGCAAGAAATGTTGGACCAGCTGGTTCTGAGTATGCGGAGACGTTTCTAAGCAATCATTGCAGTTAGGGGAGGGTATATCCCATATTAAGGAACATCTGCTTGTTGTTCTTCCTCTTGGATAGCCAGTCGTGAATCACGATACTATGCGTTCAATAAAGCTTATTTTTGTTTGATTCCACACCGTATGCATTGCATTCTTTTTTCAGCGCCGATGCTTTTGTCCTCCTTTACGTACATAATACTTTCCCTTATTTCTGAATTACGTGTCTCTCAGATGATTTCTCGTGGAGTTATGGCAAAAAACCCACCTGTTGCTTAATTTTGCACGCAAATGTAGTTTATATAATATATTCAAGTTGTATAATTTTTAGCAACTATTTTCACCGTTTCAAGGTATTCATTTGAAACACTGAATTAATTCCTTTGTAGTTTCATCCTTGATATGAAATGTATGTAAAATATCGTTTCTGTTGTGGAACAAAGGAGTTTAAACAAACAAAAGAAAATGAGAAATAAAATGTAAAATCTATAATTAGATTTGATAATCGTATTGCATTTTATCGTTTATTTATTCGATAAAATAAAGTGAAATACCTCAGATATAACGAAATCATCAAGAAGACAATGTACCTAAAGCAATGGCAATATTTTTGTTTTTTATCACTGAACTAACGATAAGTAAAGCACTTGGCAACAATAGCTTGATTGTCATTATATTTCTTTATCCAGGTGATGACATAAATAGTGTTAGTTTAAAAAGAAGAAAAAGATGAGAAAAGAATGAAAGAAGAAAAGCTTCTAGCGATTTAAAAAGAAGAAAAATGAAAGAATTATATTTCTTTATCCAGGTGATGACTCGAGAATTTTTTTAAATTATCATAGTGATAATTAAAAAAGAAGAAAAAACTAGAGGAAAGAATGAAAGATTGAAAGTGTCTAGCGATTTAAAAAGAAGAAAAAAGAAAGAGAATATGAAAGAAAGCAAGTATATCTAACGATAGTTAATGTAACACAGGAGTATCGGGTTTTCCGCAGTGTTAACACTGAAATATTAAGGTCGACAGATATAATAGAACAGTGAGAAGGCAGTAATAACTAGAATTTATGTATTCAATTTATTACTACATATGCAAGTCGTGATTCGTGTGCAACTTATAAAATTTATTAAGTGCTAGCTGAAGCGTCCATCTTTACCTGAACATACATATCTATGAGTGTGTAGTGTGTGTGTGTATTTGCAAGGCCGGCGTGTAGCGTGAAGCTTTCAGTGCACACAGGTACCATATGCCAAAGGAGCCGTATCGCGGAATCGATTCTAAGTATAGATAGGATAAAAACGGAAATAAGAAACATAAAAATCGAACCAAACTTGAGCAATCGATACTAGATTGTAGTCTTTGTAGTCTCATTGCAGTACTCAAATCGGAAAGTGTACTAAAGTCTGATTATTCGAGTACATTTATCCGGGCGAGAATTCAAGTATAATTATTTGTTCATTCGATACTTCCCTTCTCTACGTCAAACGAATCAGGCCCTCAGTTAAAATATTGACAATTTACAGTAAATATCATGTCCTTTATTTACCTTTTACCTTTCCATTCTTTTCTAACGATCGAGTCGAATCTCAGCAAAGACAAATATGAGAAATTTTTTAAAAGAAAAAAAAATGAATAAAATCAAATATGAACAATAGAATTGTAATTACACCGCAGTACTCAATTCGGAAATAATCATATCGGAAAGAACTATAAAGTCTGAGTATAGGAGTGCACCGATTCGGGCAAGAAATCGAGTACATTGATTCTTGTATTCGATTCTGCCTACCCCTAAGTCAAGCATTCTAATTGGACAACTTACAGTACGCATTCACGTCGCTCATGATTTTCCATTTAAATTTCGTGGTTGTTTAAAACTTTATTTTAATTTGTTTTGTGATTTTTACTTTTTACTCATGATTTTAAATCACAGTGTTTGTATTTTATGTTTTTCTTTAGTACGATAGATATTTTTTTCTTATACACAAGAAAAATATCACGCGCCGGGCCTGCAAATATGTGTTTGTACACGTGAAAATGGTGAACTGAAAAGTTACAAAAGTACTATTTTATTTAATAAAATAAATGAGTATATTTGAAAGTCCAACGAGTATTAGTAACGATTGTAGGCGAAGTTGTACATCGAAGAAGGTTGGTGCAGTTTTTACAGAAGTACTTATTGTACTTCTCTGAACTGATTATTTCATTGAACTGGCTGACTGCAGCTGACTATGAAATAATGATGCTACCATATTCCATTCGAGATATGTCACAAGCTCACTTCGGCGTCATAATGATGTCAAAAGTCGTCATAATTGTTAAATATGAGGTAATTACCTGTTTCCTTTTTACTGAGCTTAATTTGGTAATCACATGTGATTACTAACAGTGTTGTATTGTACAGTGTAACTGGGATTCATTTCGATTCCTTTCAATTTATTTTCCCCGGTTAAACTGTGACGTCACTGTTTAGTCATTCTTCCTCGGAACCTTTTATGTTTTAAAATAACAAATAATAATCACATTTTTTTTTTTTTCAACCGACGAAGTATATAACCCGGCACATGTTTGCCGGTGGTTTGGTTGTCAGGTTGCAACATAACCACCAGGTTGCCTTCGAACTCAAACTATGTGAACTTGTGTTTTTCTTTCGATGGTCTTATGTTTTATGGCTATTAATGGTAGAGCTATTAATTCTGCTGAACTTTGTTATGAGCTCCACGATCGTAATAATAATGACGTCTGAAGTCACGAGAGAGGAGAATTTAAGGTACCAAATTCTCATATTTGGAAATTTTTGATGTCGTTATAATGCCAAAGTCGCCTGTAACATATATCGGCCGTTATATGGTAGTACCCAAAGATTCTAGGTCGTTGAATCAGCAACTCCAATGTGTCGGTTTGTCAGTGCTATTCTAACAGTTTATATTTGTTTAAAAAAATGACAATTTTTGCTGGAAAGAAGAGATTACCTCATTCAGCCTGCACAACAGCTAAGGTGCTGATGAGTAAAGTCCTGCTTTTTCTTCATCGCCACCAGTCGCAAACGCATGCAAATTTTTGATCAAGGCTGTGGAACCCGTATAAACATTAATCACAAATCCCAAAAATTAAAACGCAACTATTTATAATGAAAAAATTTGTACAAATTGTGGTCATATATCAGGCACATGACGTCATAAATTGTTTAAGATAGGCAGATACTAATCTTTCTGTAACAGAATATTAATTACCCAAAGTTTTTGCTTATATAAAATGATAGAACATGCTATATAGAGCTCTAATTTTTGCATTTTAAACTTTAAGCAATATTTTAAACTTACAACATACTTCTTTTATCTACACATTTTTAATAAATTTGTAAAATAAGAAACGTGAAAAAAGAACATATAAGCTGCTACTATCTTACAGTCGACGTATGTTACTAGTGACTTACACGTCATATCGACGTCAGAAATTTCTAGAGGGGAATAGGTACCATAAATTTCCCTCTGACACCATTAGTGACAATCACCAGTGAAATATGTCGACCGTAATATGGTAGCACCCATAATTCACTTCCTCAACAAAAACCTAAATTTGTCACCAAATTTGGTGAAATGGCAATATTTTTTTCCCCACAAATCCAGGTCACGTGACACCCGTTACACAATTTTACTAATATAACGAGTGTTTAAACATGACTTAGTCATTAATATGCGTACTACCGCCCTTGAAAAATAAAAATATATTTCACGTTATGAAAAACTGAAATAGCACTGTGTTCTACTGCTATCTATAGTTGACCGGCAAGGGTTAACTAGATAAATTTCTTGGAATCGCCGATAAATTAATTTAAAGCTAAAAAAAAGAGAAATAATGTATCTACAGATAGATAACGTAAAGCAGATTAACCACTTTTGACATTGAAATGCCAAGGTCGAGATAACAGAGAATAATGACAAAGCAGTAATAATTAGAATTTATTTAGTCAACTTGTCGGTGTCGTAACCGGAAATTAATTTTGGAGGGTGCATATTATCATTTCCAACAAGGGCACCCATATGGAAAGTGCAGAAGGGGCCTGAGATCCCCTCATTTTGTAAAGTCAGTTCTTTAAACTAAATTTAACACAAATATGCAAATACAACACATGTGTACACAGATTTTTTTTCTCTGAACCCCCTCCTAAATTCTCTCACATAGGCTCCTTTAATTGCCATGAATAGACTTCTTTAATTTAGCATTATCATTATGTAAAAACTAAAGAATACATTATATCAATCTAATTTCTCCGTGGTAAAACTATTCATGAACTGATATAATTTTTCTTGTAATTCTTTTATGAATATTTCTTGTAATTCTTTTACAGGGAGGGAAAACCTTTTGTATTGCACTCTACAATCCCTCCCCCTTTCTCTGCCTCTGGATCTATAGACAATGGGCCAGAACGATAAGAATATTTGGACAGATAGCAAAAGCTTTTCTATTTTTTGCTTTTCACAGAAACTGGCTTCGGTGGAATCTCTTTTCTTTTCCTGTGCAAAGGAACATATGCACCCCCCAATATTTTTTCATAAAACCGAAATATTTCAAGATAATGTTCTGATTTAGTATTATAGTCAGGCCGTAGGCAGGGGGAGGGATTTAGGGGACCGGTCCCCCTCCGAAATTCTAAAAGACCGTCTCGTGGAAAGAAAATGGACCACGTGTGTGGTTATGTCATCTGCCTAGCTGTGCATAAACAACAGTGACCTTAGAACTGTGATGCTAAATTAAACAGTAGGTGCAAATTGTATTCGACAAGTGAGAGCTGATTGACTAACATTTTTGTCAACTAATCACAACACTGTTGCATAATCGGAAGAAATTGTGAAAATTTTTTGACAAAAATTTCAAAAAAGGCATATTTTATACTATATATGTAAAAATTTGAACATTTTCATTTTCTTTCAAAATTATTCTCGTTCTTTGTTTATACTTCTATTTCAAAAATTAGGATTTAATACCATATATAGTTTATATATTTTCAATGTTAATTTTACTATTAAATTCATTGCGTAGCCACTACATTACTCATTTAAGGCTATAAATTTATTCGTTCTATCATTTTTTAATTATTTTGATATTTTAATATCACATTGTATTATGATACTCACTAGAAGTGTACATACGTAAGAAAACCTGTAGTTTTGTTGAAGTATCATTTACAAAAAACAATGTCCCCCTCCGAATATAATTTATGGCTACGGCCCTGATTATAGTATTTCTAAACTTCTTTTAGAAGTATAGAAATACTATAATCAGTGAAGACAAAATTTAAAATTTCTCCCCCCCCTTCTTTGTTCAGTTTCGAGAAAAAAAATCTTGGGGGGTAATATGTCCCTTTGCATCCTCCTGGATACGCCACTGCAACTGGTTATTACATATACTATTTGCTATTACACAGTGCTAACGTGAAACGCAGATATATGTCTTATCCCCTATATAATAATAGCCTAAGTTATCTGTACGTCTGTCCTCGATTTTATGAAGCGGTTTGACCTGGAATGGATAGAGGCATCTATAGTTAGCAAAATTCAAAGAGAGTAATGTTTATCTTCTCCTAAACTATAGATCCGATTCTAAAATAAACTGGTATATATATATGCTTCATATCACAGCGAAAAATACTGCCTTCTTTAAAACGTTCGAAATCCACCCCTTCCCCTCTTTTCAAGCTTTTAATGCCATTATTTCAACTTCTATTTTCCCCAGTTAAGAGCAGGCGATTAAATTTATCAATTTATCCCATAATAAATAGGTAAAAATAACATTTTTCTAGCATTATGACGTCATTCCTTTAACCATCTCATTTAATCATTTCTTATTTTAAATTATTTAAATTATGAATAATTTTCTTTCATACTTGGCTTAAATAATAGATTAGGCACATATGTGATAATTTTAAATTGAATCATCGATTATTTTTTGTTGCAAGATAATTCTCAGCCAAACAACAAACTATTTTTTTTTACCTGCCTCATAAGGTACTTTAGAATTTTGGAAAATTAAAAATTTTACTGATCCGGTCATATGACGGGCTGTATGCTAGTAAAATATAACGAGCAGCGGTAGCTCAGTCAATAAAAGAAGCGATCTCATAACTGCAGAGTTGTGGGTTCAGGCAACACCTCCTCTCTTTATAGGAGGCGTTGGTTGGGAGTTTGAGCTTCCCTAAGTTGCTTTGTGTTCGTTCATGGTGACTGGGCAAGTAAAATATTTTAATGGTCGCAATATTCTCCAAGTTCTCATACGATACCTCTGGAGACGGCTTGCCAAGCCTGTGGGATCTTCTACTTGATCCCTGTTTCTATATTACGAGGACCCACTTGAGCAAAGTTGTTCTTCACCCTATCGGTGCTCGTTAAACGAAAGGTGCATCCCTTCGCTTTAATTCATGTGGCCTTTGGTTCACATGCTCGGATCGTCCAAATGACATAGGCAGCAAAAACAACAATGTAATAAAATATAACTTCTGTTTAGACCTGTTCTGTGCATGTATCCCGAATTTTACAAAAGCATTTAAATATTCCATTGATGCGTTTATTGTATAGATCACATCATTCAGAAACAATTCCTTTTATTTAAGGATATTTGCGACTACTTTTGATGAGACACAGCCTTTGTTTCTTAGTTTTATGTTTTGCTTTGCTTTCATTTTTCATTATCAACTTTTACTATACACACACACACACACACACACACACACACACACACACACACATATATATATATATATATATATATATATATATATATAACTGTAAAAATTAAAGATAGTCAGGTTCTAAATTATAAGAATGGGGTCGTTGTGTTTTCGGTTTTGATGGTCACGTGACAGGGCGAGAGACGTCATTCCATTAGATGATGGAGTGTGTAGTGTGGTCAAAAGGCCTAAGATTGGTTTGGTTTGGAGCGCTACGGTCTACTGTTTTGCACACGAGGGCTAATGAGACCGGGACCTACTGCTTAGAGCCTATTCCGAACGGCTACGAACATCCATGCCATAGTGGGATTCGAACCCACGAACTCCGGTACCGACGATCAGCACCCTAACCAATCGGCCAGCTTTGGCCAAAAAGGCCTAAGAAGAATGTACATATTTCTGCATGGAAAGTTTTTGGTTACGACTATTTTATGACTGTTGTGATTGGCGACGAACTCCTGAAGATGTTATATATGAATATGTGTGTGTGTGTGTGACAAGGCGAAAATTAATCCGCCGGTCTCAAATAATTATTGTAGCCCCTATTATTTTTACTTGCCCGGGCTTGATGGGCAAAGAGAAGCATAATTAGCCAGACTAATTGAAGTTATTGCAGTCGTGCCATTCTGTTAAGATCAGGTCGAGTTCGTAGCGAAACTTAAACTTTATTCATTAGCTCCTAAAAATGACATCTTAGTAACTTAGATCGGATGGGAAAATTTCAGGCTTACAAGCTTCCCTTAAAAATTCCTTGTTTGTAACTTTCCTGCCGTGCTCCCGATTACCACGTTGGTGAGGCGAAAAACCTATTTTTTTTATCGCATAAGCCACTCTGGATATTCAATCAGATGACATCACACATACCAGGAGCGTCACATGGTGTTCTCCTTGGCGAGCGCTGCGTTGCAATAGTTTTATAATTTCGCCCTTTTCATGATATGACATATCTCCACTCCACACATTGGTGTGCTTTAGTCCTGCGCTTGGCGATTTTCCACCGTGTCACCACGCAAAAGGAATGTTGATGAGTTTTCCAGCCATGAGTGGTTGCCAGCCGTTTCAACCCTGCAGATGCAAGAGGGACTCTTCAGTTAGACTTGATCTTACACAAAGACTTGACTTGCTTCCCAGACTGGCGTTTCTCATCCGAACAGACAGGATGGAAGAGAGAGAGAGACCTGGATCCCGAAACGAGAAAAGGAGCTTCAAGTTCCATCCACCATAATCGTCTTACTTTTTAAACCCATTTTTGTTTTCTCCTTTTGTATTAATTTTTATCTTTAAAAAAATTCAATCAATTGTCTTCTATTAATTTTTAAAATTTTATATTAATATCAATAAAACCCATTAATTCAGTAACTTCTCCTTTCCTTTTATTTTAATGCCTATTGTGTTTTTTTTTTACTTTAAGATTTAAACGTAAGTTGGTGAAAAGCCAAATTCCATTTATATATTAAATATTGGGTTAAGGACATAACGCGTATTACCACTATACGTCACCCACTCACATAATATATTTTTTTTATTGTCTTTTCTATGGGTTTCTCTTTCAGGTACAAACCTTTTTATGTTTTGCTCGACTCCTAGTTCCCCATAGAAAACCCTAATTCCACAGTCAACACCACACCAAAACGTCTGCACGCCAAACGCAACTGTGACTTCAACTCTTACTCGGCAGCTACAAACTGTGTAATTTTGTGATTGGCTGAGTGGGGGAGGAAGCCACATGATTATGTAAAATTGTATGCGATGTCTGCTGCTGGATATATAAGAGGACTTGTGGATTGTTTTTGTACTTCCATTCAAAGTAGTTATTAAAGGCATTCCCACTGACTTCCCCATTAATCTAATTTCCAATGAACTTCTTAGTAAAAATTTTCCTGTTATTAAAATTAACCAATTGATTAGCAGAATAGATAAAAACCCCCTACCTATTTTTCAGATGCAGCTTACTCCTAACCCAAACAATATTAAAATTTTTTAACTTAAAACTCAGTGGCTTGCGGTCCATAAGTGCAGGGTGTGAACTGCACACCCTAGCAAAATTATGAGAGACAATAAATTTCTGCACCTATGTCTACCTATCTTTATATGGTATATAATAAATATTATTTATAATATATTCAAATATCATGTTGATTTGCTTGCTTGTATTCTCGCAGTGCTTGCGGTACTAGGTGCTGCACCACGTAGCGTGTTCAAAAGCAAACAAACATAAGAAATTTTTATGTGTATGCACTGCGCACTAATAGAAAATCAAGCTTTATATGTATGGGCTACTAGAGAAGCACAGCATACTATAGCACTGAGGCAGCTATTTTTTCCTGCACTTGGCATTCAGAATCATCCGAATGAGTTGTAAGCTTGTATTTGCGGGGATCTTACGTAGACTTGATTTTAACTGATTAAAGAACGAACAGACAGGAAAGAGAGAGATTTTTTCAGAAAAAAATGTTTTCCACAATTTTTTCTTTTAAAATTTTTATTTTTTTTTTTAAAATTTTTATATTTTATATAAAAATTAAAATTTTGTCTTTTACTTTATACTAATTGAAAAAAATTATTAAAAATAATAATTAACCATAGTTTCGGTACAAACCTTATTTGCTAGAAAAAACAAAAAAAAAATAAAAACAAACTGTGACTCAAAACTCGGCATAGCAAAAATAAAAATAATATTTGATATAAATAAAAATATATTATACAAAATAAATTAACATAATTAAAATTTTTGTCCATAAAAATAAAAAAAAAAAGAGAAAAAATTCTGCACCTAATAAAAAAAGACAAAAAAAAAAAAAAATAAGAAATTTTTATAAAAAAAAAAAAAAAAAAAAAGAAACAGCATAATAAAAAAAAAAGAAAAAAATTATTAAGCGTTGTATTAGCGGGACTTAAAAGCGATTTTTTTAACTGATAAATTAAAAAAAAAAAAAAATAAAAATATAAAAGAAGTATTTCATCAATATAAAGGGAAATGTTTTAGTGGGGTAAAGTAATTTCGGTAATGTATTACATTTATAGAAATAATTCGCTGAAAAACAATTTTGTTTTGTTAGACAAAAAAGAAACGAATTCTAACAGAACAGTCCAAATTTTACCATTCATTGTGTTTTACAGACAGTATATATCTGTAACACCATATCACTGGTTTTGTTTTTAAAAATTGTGAAGATGTTTTTCGCAGAGTATATGATTTCCAAATGTTAAAAACAATTAATAAATATAATTTAATCCACTGACCGAACGGGAAACAGTTCGTTCTATTGCGCCAGTGTGCAGTGAAATCCTCTGCACGTGGACTGGACTTTCGGTTTGTCGGCACCAATAAGCCACCGGAGCGGCGGGCGCCGTGTAGTGCTACGTTTGCTAAAAATAAGTTTTTCGTGGAGATATAAGCTTTTCGTTATTTTATTAGTAATACGAATAGACGTATGGATTTTGTGTACAAATGAATAATAAACGTTAAGGAAGTGTTTAATGTACATTTTTTATGGTTTTATTATTAGTGTTGTTGTTGCTCTCTGCACACCCTGCATGAACACGTACCGCACGCCACTGTTAAAACTATAAATTATTTTATCATCAAAGTAGAAAAATACAGAACACCCAATCCTGTTCCCCAGTGCCAGCAATTCTTTCATAATAGTAATAACGGCTGGATGACACCAAAATGTGTTAAGTGCACCGATTCACATCTCACGAGTGATTGCCCCCTCGTACTGGTGATTCTGATTTCATAAAATGTTGCAACTGCAACGGTAAACACCATACCAATTACAAAGGCTGCGAAAAATTTCCCAAAATAAATAAAAATAAATCTACTACCTCCCCTAGTCACAACTCCAATGTAACTTATAATCCCACTCTGACTGCTCCAAATAGTTTTAAATCTTATGCTTGCGCAACTAAAGATAATAAGCTTAATGATATGGCTACAAACCCTTCAGTCAACTGTGAGGTCTGAAGGGTTTACATTATTCATCATTACTGGTAACTACTCCTAAAGAGATAGTTACCAGTAATGATGCTTCTATTATCAGCGAACCTGTTAGTCTAACAAAAATTATTGCAGAAATTAAAAAATCTTCTTGGTATTGAGAATATTTCGACTTTAATCAGCACACTTAAAAATCTATCTAATAAACTAAAAGCTACTGGCGACTCGAAAGAGTCGCCAGTAGCTATCTCTGCTGTTGAACTTTAGTTCAACTTTTTTCTCTAAGTAATATTCCACTCTCTTCTACATTAGTTTCACCACTGTTCTGTTTTTCTGTCTGTGCAATAGTTTTGCGGTTTTAGAGGGCCCAGCCTAGGCAACATCTTTCACCCAACCATCCTGTGATCCTGTTTTTGTACTTGTGCATTTTTCCCCGGCACGTAGGCGGACATCGTAAAATAAATTATTATTTTAAAATTTGAAATAAATCTACTTCATTTCGTTTTTAAATAGTTTGTCTTTTTTTATATATGGAACTTCAGTTACTTTTCATCAACAGTTTTAACTTTATAGTACTCATGGAAATCACTACCTGAACCTTTCTCTGCTCAAGTACCAGTATTGAGCTGTTCGTTTCAATACTGGTAACAGAAGCACCATATATATTTATACACACACTCCAACAGGGTCGCCACAAGCAGAAAACGAGGTTTTATTTATTTATTTATTTAACTTCGTTGAATCAAAATGAAACCTTCTGTTCAAACTTAAAAAAAAAAAAAAAAAAAAAAAAAAAAAAAAAAAAGAAAACAGGAGAAAGGGCCTGGAAACGCAGGGAGCTTGATTATCAGCCGAGACGCTCAGCATTGAGTTAATATATGAATATACAGTGGATTTATACGAAATATTTTTTGTTCTCCCTTGAAACACCTTTAAAGTTTATGTAATAATTGTTTAATTATACAAAGGGATGTTCCAACCCTACATAAATTTTATTCAGTATAACGAAGGGAAAAAAAATATTTTTCTCACAGATTTGATCTGCGTATATTAACATCTCCCTATAGTTTTCTTGCAGAACTTATGCATTATATTTCAAAAAGTAACGAGAGCTTTTTTTTAAAATTCTCCTAACATTGACTACTAGTTTAATTTAAAAGTGTTCGTTATATGTATTTATGTAAGTATATAATGAATACAGAAATTTGGTGTATTTGACGTAGATATTTTTTTTTGTTGTTGTTATTAAAATTTAAAGATATTAGAATAAGTGTGATTTTTACCTTTAAATGTATATTTACTAAAAAACCAGAAAAATAATTCAATTTTCCACTTTTTTATGGGAACGACTACTATTCATATATACGAAGAATTATTTCTTCCTTCGGGTTTTCGTATGAGTTTCCACTGTATGTATAGATATATACATAAATACCCATATCCTACTCTATAATAAAAATATTTATAACTTGAAGTACTGAAAAACACTATTGTGCTGCCATCTATCCTCGATCGGCAAGGGTGATATCACGAACAGGGAGTACCGCGTATTTTAATATTAACTGTTATTGGTTTGTCTGTTACAAATAATAGGTCTAGGTGGGTAAAATATAGACTATCTCTACGTGCATACTGTTGTTTAAATCATTTGATTAATTCAGATTCTTTTACTGTGATTGAATGCTACTAGCCTTGAAAACATAACATTTATTTTCACAATATAAAAGACAAGTTACAACGCATATTAAAACAGAAAATACTGCCTCTCTTAAAAATAGCCGAGAGTTCAATCTTTTTTCTTCAGAACGCGGCACTTATATCTTTTCAAGTTGAGCAGTCATCCAGCTGCTCCAAGCAGAACGAGAGTTCACGCGACACATATAATCATAAAATTCCAATACAGAACTGTCTTATTTCACCCGGAGCAGTAATACAATGTGTTCTACTCAAATAATTCACCAACTGATTGAAATGAGTGATTAAGCCTTTTCAATAGTCATATATATCAGGGCGTGGCAAAGGAGGCATTTGCCAAGGGCGCACCAGTCCCAGGAGCGCCACACTATGCACAAAATGTTTAATAAACCACTCCATGACAGAAATAGGATCCGAACAAGGACAACTCGTCCCCGTCATAGGAATAAGAAAAGTTCAAAAACAATTTACAAAATATCTTAATTCTAGCTAAATGGTACAGTTAAAAGACAACAAATTAAACTATTAAAAAAAAAAAAAGTATCTGTGAAAATTATACATTTATCGGAACAGATTTCAACAATCTCAAAACATGGGAAGTCTATAAAGAAGTTTTAAAAAGAATTCATTTGATGTCACTAGCAGATACATTTCAAAATTTAGTAACTACATAAAGAATCTGTCTGCTTCTAACTACAGTTTTGTGTGACCATTTCATCAGAATGATCAAATGATATCTACATTCCTTGATGAGGCAGGAATGACTTGGAAATCCAGAAGTAATTGAAAAGGAGACTACAAACACCATGAACTAAGATGAAGTCATCAACTTTTTCACAGATGTTAAATCTGGGAAAGTAATGCTGTACATATTTTTTTTTTGTAACACAGAAGAATTGTTAGTTTCTTAATTTACGAATTGTGAATTCATTCTGAATATATTATATATAATTCAAGGTTCAGACTCTTTCCACAGAAAAAAAATTTAAGCACCTTAAATTTCATTGTACTATAACTGACCTACAGCTAAAGCTTAAAAATTGAAGCTTTTCATGAGCTTTATGATTTGTAAAATGACATTAAATAATATATCGATCAAATAAATAAATTTTTAATAAATTTATTAAACACAATTGTTTTATAAATAAATTGTTTAATAAAAATTAAAAATTGTTTAATAAAATTTTTAATAAATTTATTAAACACAATTGTTAAAATCTCATGCTTTATGTTAAGATATCTTTCTTGCCTAACATAAATTTTAGAACAGCAATAGTACTTATTGATCAAATGCCCTCCCCCTTCCTAAAAAAAATCTGAAATATTTGTGAAGTTAAGAAAGTACTATCTGTGGTGAAAGATCAACAAGTTTCACATTATAGCAACAGTATTTTTACAGCAACATAGATGTAAAATAAGATAATAAAAAGTACTTCTGTATTATAAACAGGTAAATATATTCACACACACACACACAGGGAGACAGAAAAGAAGATGCATTATCTGCACTAAAAAAGTTTTAATTATGGCATACTCAAAACAAGATTCAGGAAATTATCAATGCTATTTTAAAAATGTAACTGAAGAACTATTTCCATTCATAATAGAAGATGAGAACCAAAAAATATAAGAAGGGGGAAAAAATAAGAGACTATATCTAATTTTGAAATTCATTTTTCTTTTCTTCTATACATCTTTTTAATTGGTCTAACTCTTCTTTCTTATCTTTAGCTTTGTTAAATCGATTGACGATTAATTACCAAGGGAAATAAAAATTCAGCAACTGATATTTGGGAAAAAATAAGCATTTTTTGAGCACATAGAAAAAGTTATAAATTTTAAGTATACAAAAAGAAAATTAAGCACTTTTTAAGGACTTATTAGGGACCTTAAAAATGGATCTACAAAATAAGCACTTTTTAAGGATTTTAAGCATCCGGCCGAACCATGATAATTAAAACATGTTTACATAATTTCCTCACCATATTGGGCAGTAGGGGTGCAAACCAGTTTCTTGCCACGTGAAGCGAAGGACTTAGTTCTGGCCTTGATATATATGCATGATGATTCATATCAATGCAAATGGATTTTTACTAATTAGAAAAGGCTCAAACTTCGTTAAATTTAATAATTATAAGAGCTTGTGATCTACAGAACTCTATCTTTTATCTATTTTTCTTCTTCAAAATAAATAAAATTAATTATATTTTTATTGACATTTTTTCTTTATACATTCATCTAAACATTGTAAGAGAAGGTGAAGATAATTTTGCTAATTATTCACATTTTTTTTGTTTTTAAATATTTGTGTTTATTTAACATTAAATAGTTTTATATTTATAATTAATGAAGATACAGTAATAGGAAGAAAATCATTGTTTCTGTAGGGGTTTATTGCTATAACAAATATAGTCAAATCATGAAGAAATTAACCCTTTGACTGCTCAATTTGTAAACCAAGATCTCTTTAAAAATTGTGTATTTTTTTTTGTTGCATTGTTTAAGTATATATAGAAAATGGAGAATTGAAATACTAATTTTTTGTCTAGAAAACATATTTTATATTGACTTTTATCATGAGAAACTAAGCTTTCAGAAAAACTAATGTAATTTATTTTTTAATAAATTTCAATTGAAATACAGTTAATTTCTATTTATAACATACTAGCAAGATTGCCTGTGCTTCACTACGGTGAACTTAATATATTACTTTTAAACAAAGATTTTATTTTCGTGAATAACTCTCTAAATTCGTCACAGTTCAGTTCGAGTCATTGGCATATTTATATATTTCTATCATAGGCGTATTATAACATAATTCAGTTTTTATAATTGAATGTCTTATATTAAATTTGCTCAAACTTTTTTTATGGTAAAATATAAGTTTAACTCTAAATTACATTACTGCATTACTACTGTACGTTGATTAGCAACATTAACAGATCTTGCCATATTACGTGATAGAATAGGAAGCAGAGGTTTTGATAACAGTGCTCATTTTGTTGGTATAAACAAATGTTGTCTAAAATTAAAGAAATTTATGACAAACCATGTGGTTTTGTATGAAACAGAAACACACATTCATATTGACAACCATATGGATATAAAGATAACTATATAAACTGATAGGTTTTTATTTGGCCATGAGAGTCACTGAAATTTGTACTTTTTGTTGTTAGAATATTGTTGATAAACATTTCATTGCAACTTAAAATTAGTTCTCATATAAAAATGCTATAATTTGCGTTACATAGAAATGAAAGTGAATCACTTTATATCTCAATTTTCAGGTCAAACCGAATGGATACTACACAGATGATGTTTAAATAATATAAAATAAGAAATGGATAAATGAAATATTTAAAAGAATGACGTCATAATGATAGAAAAATATCATTTTCACCTATGTATTATGTAATAAATTAAAAATTTTAATCTTCTGCTTTTAACCCCTTCGGTAAAATGACGAGTCTAGCTCGTCATTAGTTTTTCATTCCATACCGCACAATGACGAGCTGCACTCGTCATGCGATTAAAGTTAAATATGATAATTTAGTTTAAAATTTCTAGTGTACTGAATTTGGCAACAATCACTTGTGAAAATCACAAGTCACTATTGCATATTGTTTACTTAGAATTTCTTGGTACAAGCCATTGCCAAATTAATGAGTCAGAATAAAAGAAAACCTACTAAGAAATGCCGTGTGTGTTAAAAGAATCAAATTAAAAGTGAGACTACTTGGCAGTGTAAACAATTAAGAATTCCTTTGCACTTTGTTTTGAAAAGTACCACTAGCTTGAAGACTATTATCTGTATACCTTATTAATGTTTTGCTTTGGAATTTTCTTAATTTTACTGTTTCTGATATATTTAACACTATGTAAAAAGTGGATTTTAATTAAGAATATGTAAGAATTGCAAAATGAAACAAGTTTTTTAAATAAAAATTAAATGGTTATTTCATGCACAGTTTTTCATTATTAAATCATACCGGAAGGGGTTAACAGAGGAAAACTGCATTTAAAACAATTACTTTAGATGACGTCAGATTGCTTCTTTCACTTAGTTATCATGCGATAAATTAAAAATTTAATCGTTTGCTTTTAACTGGAGAAAATAATGCTTGGAATAGTGACATGAAATGCTCGAAAAAGGGGGAAGGAATGGATTTCGAACGTTCAAAATTTACAAAAACCTTCCCAGGGATATACCTAAACATTTCCCAAATTTTCACAGCGATTGGATGCATGGTTTTTGAGTCTATTGAGTACATACAGACAGACAGACACAAATTCATTTTTATATATATAGACTATCTACAATTCTGTCATCGAATATAACTATAGTTCTAGTCAAATATTTCTATTTATTACCTAATTAAAGGTTTAATACTGTATACTATTCCACTGGTTAAACGGTGAAAAGGTGTGCGAAATGAAGGAAGAAAAACACATGCCTGAGAAAATCGTGAAATGAACAGTCAGTTAATATTATATTGAATGCAAATTTCTTTTTCAAATGAACTACAGCTCATCTACCGGTCAAAGCTGTCTTAACAAACTTCCTCCAACAGCCTCTATATGCCAATTTACTAGTACAAAATATTATCATTACACAGGATTTTATTGTTGTATTGCATATTGTAGCAAGGTTTTACTGTATTACTGACCACTACATTATTCTTGTAATCAGGTTTTCAAAACAATGTTATTTGTGTAAATCAGTACATTTCCCTCTTTTTTTACAGAATAACCTATGTTAACACTTGTAAGCAGTGAAATTACAACTGCTTGTTCAGTTTCACTTTACATATCTCTGCATAAAAATTTATGTAAAGTTTTGTGAAACATTTTGAATTTAAAATTAGGGAAGAGTGAAACACTGTCTACTATTGTATTACTACGTATCTGATATATATTTTAAAATAACTTTTGGAAAAAAAAAACTGCTTCAAAATAGATTTAGGATGCATTTCTGTTAGCACAAGTGTTCTGTGTCCAGAAGCAAAAAAAATGCCATTTTAGAATTTTAAAAATTCATTGGACTATTTAATTTAATTTTATCTTCTCTTTGAAGTTGCCAGCTGTTCACAATGCTTCAAGTACGCAAATTTTTTTTGCATGGAAATATTCAATAAATCATTTTTCTTCTTATGTTGTTACTCTAATAAATGTATTAATGATATTACAGTGTCGCTTCTTAGAACACAGCATTTATATAACATGATTTCCATAAAATATGGTGCAAAAATTGTGAGAGATATGATAAAGAACATTAAAACAACTCATATGGGTTGAAAAATTTATCTATGGCAGCACTTTGTTTTATGGAATATTTCCAATTTTAGGAAATTTTCATGAAAATAAGCAAACAATAAATCACTGCTCTCTTTAAATCTATATAATAAAATGATAGCATTTGAATTTCTCTGTAATAGTCCCAAGAATAAATAGGCATATTTAAGTCTATTTACAATTAAATTTTTGTTTTGTTAAAAATAATTTTTCAGTTAACCATATTAATTGTAACTTCATACTGTACAAATACACTATGTATGTATGTATACACCACTGTATAAATCCATTTAATTTGTATATATTCCAAGTTACTGATAATATCACAGAGGTTTCCATACAATATGCTATTAATTTATCTGATGTCTTTTTTCTGTGTTTCTTAACACAGTTTCTATTTTCAATAACCTCTGAGTTTTATATAACATGATTTCCATATAATCTATTCTAAATTAATTGAATTATAGAAGACTTGACTGTAGAATATTTTCTTGTAAAATTTAAGATTTGCAGCCTCGGTATAAATTTAAATAGTTGTACAAAAAACACAAATCTTCTGATTATAATTTTCTTAAGTTTGATATAATTTTAGTTACTATTAAATGCTAAAACTTGACTGCAAGTAGTGATGGTAAAAATACTGAATGTTGCTGAATAACAGATATTGGTTGAAAAACAACCAAACACTTGGTTAAAATTTAAATTGCACTATATCTATTGTATGTCAATCATTATAAAAAAGTTTATTACTTTGTGCCCTTTGGTGAATGCATTGACATAAATTTTAATAAATATTTAAATAAATTATCCTGACACAGTTAATTATATATTAAATGCAGAAAGCTTAATGTTTTTGACACTATAATTTGCCTATCTTAAATTTTGATTACAGTGAATGAGTAACAATTTTCAAATTGTATACATAAAATTTAGAAAAAAAAATTTTTTTTTAAGAGTTAAAACTTTATAACTTTTTACACTTAAAAAAAAGTTTGCTTTTGAAATGAAAACAGATATTACATTAATAATGCTGTTTTAATGGAAGATGATGAATGAACAATCTTAGCAAAAGATGAATTCGTCAAAAAGCCTGAGATATAAACAGACTTGTTGGTAACTTTTGCTTATATGCAATGTGTGGTTAAAAAAATATTATACGAGTTTTAAAACTTGCATAATATTTTTGTATACATTTTTTTTTTAAATTAATCAATTTTCTATTTATATTCCCTAACTGAAAGTACACAAAATTAAATGTTATAAAGTTTTTCCCACTAATTGTAAAAATTGATGCAAATAAAAATATACGGAAAGCAAATATGACAGTCAATATTTTTCTTTTTTTTTTTCATATATATGTACAACAAAAACATAAATACATGCACATAACATGATTTTGCTAATTTTCTTCCATTGCTTTTTCTTCTTGAGTTGCATCCACCATTTCTACATTTTCCTCCTTCTGCTTTAATTTTAGCGGTGGAGCTGCAATAAAAAATAAGTACAAGACTGTAACATAATATTTAAAGCCACTCAATTATTGAAAAAGTTTTAATTTTTTTTAGTTCACACTCCCAAGAAAAACAAATAGTTTAGACAACTCTTAATGTAGTTTAACAGAAATTATTTTAATTAAATCATTCTTATAATAACACATTTAAATTCATCAAATTAATCTATATTCAGAATTAAAAACATATACTACTGATGAACAAATGTGGATTTTTGCTATGTTAAGTGCAGCTCAAATTAAAAATTGAAATATCACCCACTTAAAACAAAATTTTTTCCTCACTAAATCATTTTATAAATGTATTAACATTTGATTTTTTTAAATGTCCAGATATTTTACAACTTTCATTTTGATTAAAAAATAAAACCATGAGTATTTGTACTGTGAAAATATAAGCAGCTTGCTATCTAAATTTTTGGCACAATATGTTGCTGAGAATTTAAGAACATTTTTCAAGTTTGTAAACTCAAGATGTCATTCAAAGCTGACCACTAATCCTCTCAGAAAATTGATGTTAATCACTTTAACAAATTTTATATCAAATATCAATCATAGCAAGAGTTATTTTGGTAAAATGAAACTGAACGTAGTCTGAAGTATCTACTGCTACATACTGTATATTTCCACATATAAGGCAACCTTCAGATAAGATGAGATATAAATTTTCAGCCAATTTTTACAATTTTAGCATATATCCGCCATATAAGGCGACACCAAAATGCTCCATAATATTGTAATACATAGATATACAGAACTAAAAAATTTTATTTTTTAGGACCTTGCAACACCACATTGGGATTGTTGCATTGATTAATACTGCATACTTGTTTATGAAATTATGTCTTATTCGTAGTTATTTGACTTGGCAACTATGCGACTAGTTATGCGCTTGGCGAAAAAGTTAAAGTGGAAACAGTGTAAAATCATTTAAAAAGTGTGGGATTTCTAACGCTATGGATGGCATTGAGGACTATATGTTACAGGATTCTGATGACAACACAGAATTCAATTCATTAGGTACAGAATGGGTCCCATATTATGAACTCAACAATGAAAGTGAGAATGTACTTGAGCCCTCAGATAATGAACATGAGGATTTTGCAGGATTTCAAAAGCATTGGTGAGTGACTTGATTCATTTTATAATGGTGTTTTGCAATCAACATTTTTTTTTTGTACTGTACTGTCAGAAAATTGATGTTAATCACTTTAACAAATTTTATATCAAATATCAATCATTGCAAGAGTAATTTTGGTAAAATGAAACTGAACGTAGTCTGAAGTAGGTACTGAAGTATCTACAGCTACATACTGTGTATTTCCACATATAAGGCAACAATTTCAGTTTGGTTAGAGTGCTACGGTCTACTTTTTGCTACACGAGGGCTAATGAGACTGGGACCTACTGCTTAACGCTGTTGAACGGCTACAACATCCATGCCATATGGGATTCGAAACGACTTACGAAGGCCAGCACCCTATATCAGCCAAGAGAAAAAAACAAAATGAGATAATAAAAAAAAAATTCAATTTAGTATAGGAAAACTCAGCCATATAGCAAAAAACAAAAAAAAAAATAATATGGAAACGCGCATATATAACATTGCTAATATATAAAAATTAAAATATTTTTTACAATTTTAGACACCATATGAAATTTTGATTGTTATACTGCATATTAGGAGAAATTATGTTGCTTGTTTATGCAAAGTTATGAAATTGTCTTATTCGTAGTTATTTGTCTTGGCAACTATATAGTATGCGCCGAAAAAGTTAAAGTGGAAACAGTGTAAAATCATTTAAAAAGTGTGGGATTTCTAACGCTATGGATGGCATTGAGGACTATATGTTACAGGATTCTGATGACAACACAGAATTCAATTCATTAGGTACAGAATGGGTCCCATATTATGAACTCAACAATGAAAGTGAGAATGTACTTGAGCCCTCAGATAATGAATGTGAGGATTTTGCAGGATTTCAAAAGCATTGGTGAGTGACTTGATTCATTTTATAATGGTGTTTTGCAATCAACATTTTTTTTTGTACTAGTTGTATAAGATGACATTGGATTTTGGGGGGATCATTTTTAGGTTTTAAGTATTGTCTTATACACAGATATATACAGTAATTAAATAAAGTAGAACACATAATACAAAAACAAAAATTATTTATCAAAATTTTTAACTTACCAGCCATAGATCTGATAAGACTTATATCTCTCTGTACTTCCTTCACATCTAGCTCCTTTGCTAAAACCTTGCCCTTCTTTAGTCTAATAAAATACAATCAAAATTAAACGTTATGGTAAAAAACAACATAAACCTATATTTTTACAGCAATTTGCTTATACTAAAATCAGCACTAAATTTTTAAATCTTAATCCCTCAAAAAAAAAAGTTAAAACACTCCAAAGAATTAAACAAGACATTTACTAAAATGAACAATTGTAATCAATAAACCATCAAGAATTATGAGGGTTTGCATGTATGTAATTGATAAGCCATCAACAAAGCAATAGAACCAAGAAAGTTATTTCATTTTAAGAAACCAATTAACAACTGCAAATGCTAAAACTCAGATTTTTAGACATTATAAGGTTGTTAATAATTCTCAGGATGAGGCTGATGCTAAAATAAATAAATAATAGGTTACTCCAAACCATGTTAAACCTTATGATTAAATTTCCAAGGAATGAGTTCAGAGGGTCTTTCTAAACCCTCATGATTAACAACAAAGCCTGTAACAAGCCATCCAATAAGAAAATGTAAAAATAACAGTGCTTACTTGGTGACTGTATTCTAGCAGAACATGTCAAAAAGTAATTTTGTGTGAAGTTATTAGTTCATTAGAGCTTTCATAGACGAGAGCCATCGAGATTTACATTTGGAGCTTCCACCGACAACAGTTCATTGACATGACAATATTTGTAATTTAATGTTTGTCAAAGATGATATATACTTCACGTGAAAAGGCTATGCCTGACACCAAGATAAAAAAGTTTTACTTATTTTTTTTTATACAATTTTTTTATAGCTGTTTTATATGTAATTTATGTTGAATTCAAAAAACGGTTACAAGTAACAAGTTTTGTAGTTGTCTCTAAATTTAAATAATTTCGTAATTTATTTTGGATTACTCCAAACTTTGAAAACAATCTTTCTATAGATGAACAGCTGGCACAACAGTTCATTAGATGTATTGTAAAATCAACAAATTTTATGTTAATGCCTTTAACCTTCTTCATTGGTGCTCACCAGACATCAGGTCCAAGTGTATTTTATGTTTTTTGCTGTACCTGGATTACATTTTTACAATTGCATGTGCATGGTTTGTTTTTAACATTCAAACATTCTTATACTGTATAAGTAATGCTAAATCTCATAAACTTGTTAGTGTAATATTTTGTTTATCTTCACTACTATTTTTATTGCTTATTAAAAGTCACTTCTCAGTACAAAAGATATTATATATTAAAATTAAAATAATTTAAAACTATTTTTAACAATTATAACCAATTTTGATCAGTTTTGGATGGTTAAAACCACTTTTATCCAGTGTCCTGGTCAAAATTACAACCTTGATTTGAAAATTTAAAAGTTATCTTTAATTAAAGTTTTAAGCATTTAAGAATACAGTACATAAAAAATAGAGGGTTTGTCCCATTGCTACAAATCCAATATCTTTGTTTTAGTTATCCAAGGTGCTATATCCTTTTATCTATTAATGCCTTAGAAACAATAAATCAGGAAACTTAATCTTAAGGCTTTCTGATATAACCTAATAATAATAAAAAAATTCTTACATCAACAAAAGGACTTGATTTAATTTTCATTTTTTAAAAAAGAATTTTAAATTTTGGTCTTCTGTAAAGACACACGTAAGTGTATCTAGTTAATAGAACTAATCTTACATTTTTTATAGATGCAATTCTAAATACACAAATTAACATTTTATGTATAATTCATACCTAAGCATCATTAAAAACATAGAACATTTTTTAAAGTTACTAATGTGACTCACATTTAAAATGGTGTATAGTAAGGAGATATTTTTTATCATAACTTTAATATAAAATATAAATTAAATTATACTTGCTACAATATATTTAAAATTATACCTTTGATTAATAAAGACAGCTTCTCTTCGTTTCTTGATTTCTGTTACCTTCTTCATTGCCTTAACTGTGAAATAGATAATAAATTAAACTTTTTAAAGCCATGATTATTTATTCTATATTAAAATTATTACTATTTATGATTGCTATATGAACAAAATATAAATAGAGCATATAATTACTTGTTTCTTGCCAAAGTTCACGATTGTACTGAACAGGAACATTTCTCTGCTTTTCAAATTCAAATACTGGATCAACAGTAAGTTCTTTACCGGCAGCTTTCCTAAATGCCTTTGTCCATTTTAACTTCCTAGGATTCTTCTTGCGGTTAAACATTTTGCGACATTTAGACCTACAAAACCTGAATATCTGAAAAAATTTAAAATAATTTTTAAATTCTTGCCAGAAATGATGTTTTGATCATACATTTAGTATTAAACAAATAATTTAATACACAGATTTTCAAAGTTTTACCAACTGTGCCAGACTTTATGATGTACTGACTCTCTGAATATTGAGACCAAAGGCAAAAATATTTAAGTTGTTCTTAGGATCCAAAATTAGCTTGCCACATTTTGTGTGATTGCGAGGATTTCTTGCTCTTAGGTTTGAGCCCCTTGGTCGCCACCTTCTTGAGCCTTAGCTGCAGGACATACCTATCAGTTGTCTGCTGAAATTGCTTCAGCTTCAGCTTTTTCTCATAGGTGCTCTTAGGTCGTGTTTTGTTTTATTCTTCCTGGTTTGGGTACAATAGACCTCTGGTCGCAATGTCCTGCTATTTGGGAATCTCCCAAGAGCTGCTAAAGGCTAATTCATTCATAGGATCCTAATCAATCTTTCTTCCAGAAACCAGTTAACCATATATACAGTACGTCTTTTAATTAACAAACAACTTAAAAACTTTTTACAGACAGTCCAACAGTTATTTTATTGAATGAAATGAATACATGACATTTTTTTATGAACAGGGTTTGCTGTTTTTCTAGAACAAAATAAGGACTTTCTCAGAACCAAAGTAACATTTTATATGGACCTACTTTAAACACACAGCATAACAACATAAACCTTATTTCCCCGATATAAAAACTGATAGGAAATCATGTGACGACCTGGATTGTGTTGATGGAGAAATTGATCACAATTCAATTTTAAAATTAAGGAGTTTTAAAGGACTTTTGAACAAAAATTAAGGATTTTCTTACGGATTTTTAAGGACTGAGGGAACCTGTATGAACCTTAAGCGATACAATAGCACAATAGACAGAAATCAATACCTCTATTGAATCTTGCAAGTCTGTAATGGACCTCAAGGTTATTAAGTATCTCAACTTTTTGTAAATTAAGTTTTCAAGCAAAACTAACACGATCATAGTGAGACATTCTCCAAACGAGGGAAAAGGGAGGTTCTATCATTTTAATGTATTTTAAAATTAATAAAGCAATACTTATTTATATATATGCATACATAAATCTATAGGGGGGGGGATTACAACCCACAACTTCCTCTTTTTTTCCCTTTATTGGAACTTAAAGGTAGAAATGACATGGATTCATATCTAAGATAGCCTATGCAGTGTACCAGGATGACTGTTTGTGCCAGGTGATAATTTACATTCCAAGCACACTCTCAATGGTGTCAAATACATTGTATGTTTGATGGAGATGGACACTGTAGTTGTAGGTTAATTAAAAGACATTATCTAAGAAGTTCCATACAGGCCAGGAATGTCATTTAGTACTAATAAAATGAGCAGCAGGGATCCATTGTTTCCAGAATTGAATCCTTTTTCAAAATAATGGAATTCCCCCCCCCCAAAAAAAAAAAATAGCATGCATTAAAGCATTTGAAATTTTTTTTGGCAGCATTAAAATATTTTAAGTTGTTCTATAACAACAAATGTAATTAAGTAAATATATTGAAAATTAACTGCAAGCCAATATAGAGGTGCATATATGTATGTGTGTGTATGTATGTATATATATATATTATGTCGTGAATTGAGCAACAGATTCTGGTGGAGTATTGCGTACATCAGAGTGAATTATGAAATTTGTACAATATGTAATGAAAATTTGCCAAGATAACTAAAACATACACAAATCAAGTTTTAATTTTCATATAAAACATGCAAGACTGAAAAATTGATAAAAAGTGTAAATACTTCTGTATACACTATTACAGAGAAAATCCACAACTGCTATTAATATTAATTTAAGTTCCCCTTAAAAAAATATTTTGGTAAAAGTGTATACTACTAACATACAATGTATTATGCTAAAACTAAACGGACATGTTAATTGAAGTTATTTTTTTAAATGATCTATGGTTATTTAAAAATTATTGTTAGGGGAGTAAGAAAATTTACATTTCATTTGAGACAAATTTAATATAATCAAGAATTCACTGCATGGGACAATTTAAAAAATACACATATTTGTTATATATACTTCATACATAGTTCATTTGTTAGGGCATACGCTACAAATATTGGGCCCCTTTTGATGTTAACTCTTCACTTTTTTATGTGCTATAGAAGGGGTAGCCAAGACGTCGACTGTGTAGACATTTTAGGTAGTCCAAGTGGCCATCCTGATAATGACCTTGGATATTAACAATTTAATTTATGACTTATGACATAGAATTATTGAATTATTTAAAATAAAAATTTACTACAGTTTACACTTCAAAACCTAAAACAAACTGTGAAAAATAATAAAATGAATATGTCGTTTTACAGTGGAGAATTAAATAGAAACAAACTTGACAAAGTGGGATGCTTAGATTATAATATAATCGACTCAGTAGCATATAATCCTTATATGGAACTGATTCTATATACTATACACAGTGGTTTTTTGTTGCCAAACTTAGCAACTTTTTGGGCAATGTCTGATGTCACTGGAGACTTTTAGCGACTTTAAGCTTTCCAAGCTTTTTGGAGCCTTGTAATGGCAACCCTGGTTCGTTAACAGATGAACATTTAATTTCGTGTTTATGCATTGTAATAAGCTCGTGCTAGCCACAATGTGATAAACTTGTTGCAGATATACAGTGCCAAATTTCAACTAAACGAAGTGAATAGGATGGCCCATTTTTGATACATGAAAACTTTGATTATTTTCGTCAATAAATTTTTATTTTGTAAAGTTTTTTTTTTTTTAAATAGAAAAATGAGATAATTTACCTTTTTTTCTTGTTACAGAAAATAAATATATAAACATGTACGTTACGTTAATTTAGCTCTATCATTGATAAATTTTTTAAATGTGGAGTCGACCATGGATCCCAAAAGTTTATGACTTTGGTAATTTAAAACCTGAAATTAGAAGCTAAACTCCAATACTCCATCATTTAAATAAAAAATGGAAATATTTAGTGATGTCATATATACAGAGTAGTAAAATTCTCGGTTCTGTGGGTTGTTTGCCATATTTTAGCTATATTTTTGTCCAAGTGATCACCAAATTGCCACCAAGGAATGTTTACAATTTGTGTTCCATCTTGTATTAAGCATATTTTACACAAACAAAAAGGTTTGAAGTGTTACTAAAGTGAATACAAATACAAACTTCAATTTTTAACATATTTAAAAATGTTTTTGACTGTTTATTAAACTAAAAAGTGCGTAACTATGGTAATAGGTTAAATTAAGCAAAATATAAGCATAACTTGGTTATATTTATAAAATACTGTTGCTATTTAATGAAATTATTTTAAAAACTATCGAATAATTATAAAATAATAAAGTACGTTTCAAACTGCTTTTAGAAAATTATTAGTTTTAAAATTCTAAAGAAAATGAGGGTTTACATAAATTTTCTTATCCAAGGGAATCAAAGTCCTCATTACCTCCTGTAACAGTAATAACGGTAGATGGCCATAATAACATCACTCTTATTAATTTAGCCTATTAGTTAAAAATCGGTAAATAACATAATTTAAAATATAATGTAATATACTATAAAATAATGTCATTTAAAAATATTTCTGCTTCTTTCATATTAAATTTAGACATAACTTTGAAAATATATAAATGTGAAATATAATTACAGGGTATCTGCCAAAATAAAAGTTTTCAAATCTAGGACTTTCCATGATTTAGCAGATCATTTTCCATGACTTTAAAAAGCTTTCGTTAAAGTATATATGAATAAAACTTCTGATGTACATACAAATAAAATATATGCTTTTAGAGAAATTACAGGAATTTTATCATAAAAAAACTATAAACTTACTTTATAAGTGTTAATAAACTCACATGCATAAAAATAAATTGTTGTATCTACATACCTAAGTTTAATCATATAGCAATTTTTCAATCAAAATGTTTCCAATTTGAATTCAGGGTACTTTGGTATTATCCAGGTGACCATGAATAATAGCCAAACATGATAACCCTATAATGTTTATGTACAATATCCCTAGAGATAAACTTATATTTTGTGCAAAAATCTTAACTAATTTTTATTAAAAAATAATTATTATATTAATAAAATTTTAATCTACAATTTAAGAAAAAACCAGAATAATATACATTTACCCACCCATTAAGCTTTCTTGCTTTGAGTTTCCTTGTTGAACAAATGTTACTTAGCAATATGGTCAATAGGATAATACCTAAATACCAAACTCAGTAACTTCAGCCAAAGGACAAGTAAAAATAGAATTAAACAATTCAATGCATTTTTTTTAATCGGTAGTTTAGCGGATCCATGACTCTTACTCATTTTACTTGAAAAATCAAGCCTTTCCATGACAACATTAATCCATTTTCTAAATCCATGATTTTCCAGTTGTGCTGAAACCGTGTAATTACACTGCACTTATTGCAGTTAGGTATCCTGTGTATTTAGTAGAGGATGAAATCTTTTTTTTGACAGTGCAAAACTTTGTTGAAAGTCATAAAAATTGAAGTTTGCATTATTATTGACTTAAGCAACATTTCAAACATCTTTTTCTTCAAAATTTACTTTGAAATTGTGTATAATAAAATGACCACAAGAGCACAAAAGAAATGGATGCTGGAAGAATCCAAAATCAGCAGACTTCGAGTAATGTTAGCTACTAGAACCTATAATTATCAGATATTCTTATCACATGACATTTCCCCTAATACCCTAAAATACCCCCATAACTTTTTTTGCAGGATGGTGAGACAGCTCTAAAAGAAGAGCAAAGGTTAATAGAAAACTGGGCTCTAGAATATCGCCCGTGTTTTGTGTGCACACTAAACTGGGATATGGCCAGATGGGGTCCATGAATTAAGAATTACAGATTGATTGAAATTTAAACTATTTTATTAAATCTGGAATTTTCATGATATATGAAAAATAGCACTACCTATAAGATCAACAACTGATAAGCCAGAATTTGACATTGTACTTGCATGATAGTACCAATAACAGATTTAGTACTAAGCTTTCTAAAAATAATCTACAAATCATTTATTAATGTACATATCTCTACAGTTAAAGAGGAACATTTAATTAAAACTTGCATATGCAATCATTACAAACTAGCTAGTTACAATGCTACACGAAATTAAAACAATCTACCAATAATTACAACAATAGGACTGGTCTCACATACTGTTCACTAATATTACTCTAAACAGGGTATCTGCCCAAATAAAATTTTTCAAATCCATGACTTTCCCTGATTTAGCAGATCATTTTCCATGACTTTAAAAAGCTTTCGTTAAAGTATATATGAATAAAACTTCTGATGTACATACAAATAAAATATATGCTTTTAGAGAAATTGCAGGAATTTTATCATAAAAAAACTATAAACTTACTTTATAAGTGTTAATAAACTTACATACATAAAAATAAATTGTTGTATCTACATACCTAAGTTTAATCATATAGCCATTTTTGGTATCATCCAGGTGACCATGAATAATAGACAAATATAACCCTATAATGTTTATATACAATATCCCTAAAGATAAACTTATATTTTGTGCAAAAATCTTAACTAATTTTTATTAAAAAATAATTATTATATTAATAAAATTTTAATTTACAATTTAAGAAAAAACCAGAATAATATACATTTACCCACCCATTAAGCTTTCTTGCTTTGAGTTTCCTTGGTGAACAAATCTTACTTGGTCAATAGGATAAAACATATATACCAAACTCAGTAACTTCAGCCAAATGACAAGTAAACACAGAATTAAACAATTCAATGCATTTTTTTTAATCGGTAGTTTAGCGGATCCATGACTTTTACTCATTTTACTTGAAAAATCAAGACTTTCCATGACAAAATTAATCCATTGTCTAAATCCATGATTTTCCATGACTTTCCAGGTGCGCGGAAACCATGTCTAAAGTACATTATAAATCTTGAATTTAGAGTAAGAAGGGGACTTTAGGGTACTGTGCCCCATTCAATAAATTACATTCTAATTTAAAACCTTGAAACATAAATAGTGAATCAGAATGTCAAAATTCAAAACCGCAAATTTATATTACATAACATAAAATTTTTCTAACAACTTAGAATTTTATTAAGGAAAAATTATATCTCTATATGAAATAGAAAATTACAAGTCTTAAGCCAAAGGTTTATACTGCTGAATAAAATTAGCATTTCACCAGACACTAGTATTGAACATCTGAACTTACTTTGCAGTCATTTCGAATGAACTGTATTCCATGTCCTGGATATAATGGGGATGAACAAAAATAACACCTTTCAACTCGCATTATGTAAGGTTAATGAACATTAAACTGTAATAAAATTTAGTTACAAATTTCTAGCGTCAACAAACACGACTTCACGTGTTTGGTTTAAAATGAGAGAGTGAAGTTGAGTTGAAATTATTTCTAATAAGAATCCGGTGTTTTCAAATCTCATTCATCGGGGAAAAATTTGCGATGCGCGATAAAATTTGCGGTTTTATGAAACAACCGAAAAATGAGTCCAATTTGAACTCAAATTTTGCTTAAATTTTGCAAAAATGCATTTTCAGAAATTTGAAATGAATAAATAAAAAACAATTGAATAGTTTAAAGAGATTACATAAACATAAATGGTATACTATTAACCATTCTAAATATTAAAGTAATTGAAGTTTATAGTTTGACCCATTGAAAATAATGCTAAGGCCACCAATGTACGGCTAAAACTTAAAGTATATCCAACACTATGCATTTATATAATCGTCAATTACCTTTAAATGTCTACTTTAAGAACTGGTCTAAGAGCTATAAGATATATGATCTTAAAGAACAGGAATGACGTGCAAAAACTTGCATTACATTATTTGATATCTGCAAAACAAAAGTAAAGAAATTTAAAAAAAAATCTTTAAAACCTCCCAGTTCATATGTGTTAGTTATACATCCAAGTTATACTTGGATGTATACTCCCAGTTATACATCCAAGAACACACACTTGTGTGTATGCTTATGGAATGTATCCTTGTACTTTATGCTTGTTGAAATGTCCAGTGTTGCCCGTTTAAAGATGGGGATTTATCAGAGACTGATTAAAGCACGGGCCGACTGGGCCCCCTAAAATTAGGTACTTAATTATTAAATTTTAAATAATTTAATTAACAAAATTTGAAAATGTTTTTTGTTAATTCTTCAAGTAATATTTCACGAAACCTTATTCAGAAACAAGGCCGTAGGAAGGGGGAGGAATTTGGGGGACTGGTCCCCCCCGAAATTTTGAAAGACCATTTTGTAGATGTAGATAGACAATGTCTCACGTTTGTGTATGTGTGTGCTATCTGCCTAACTGTTCATGAACAGAAACAGTTATTCTCTTAAAAAAACCGCTCAGACCATAAAATTTTTCCCTTTCCGCTAGTTGGAAATACAGCACTGTATTTCGGAAATACAGTGCTTTCCCTTTCATCAATTGAAGTACCATTCACAAATAAAGATGTCTTTCTCCCTTGGTCCCCCTCCGAAAATAATTTCTGGTTACGGCCCTGTTCAGAAATTAAATAAAAACAGTTAGGATGTTGACAATTTTATCTAAAACACACTCCAGTCACTTATTTTACTCATTACTTACTCCACGGTTCTGAATAGAATATTTTTTTTTCCTTGAAAGGAGACGAGTGGATCGGGACAGCCATTTTTTTGCAAAAGTTTCATTGATAAATTACTTGAGTCATTGGCATCTATTCACTAATATATTAACTAAACCTCTTTAAGTAATCGTGAGCTCGTGTCGAGGATTCTTAATACAGCGTGTTATAAGATTATCCACATTTATTAAGATAGTTAATACGATTTATTTGCTTTTATTTGTATGGTCTTTTATTTTTTAAAATCATTAACAATAACTGGTAAAAATAGCCAATCACATTGCATTATTTAGACAGTAATGTTTGTTCTCAGCTTATAGAAATAAATAGTAAATAGCCTGATTTAAGCATAAAAAATTACTCATTGAAATATCATTCAATATAGTAATTTAGAAGCTGATATTTTTCTGTTAAAGAATATTCAAGAAGAATTCATTTTTTACTTTTTACAAAGTGAAATAATTATTCAATACTGCTCTATACTTTCGAGAGGAATAGTAAAATTTAAACTTATGAATATTCTTTGATAGAAAAATGTAAGTTTCTAAATTACTATACTGAATAACATTTTTTCAGAACAATGTTTTTATCTTCAATAATCTGTTTGTTTACTGCCCATTATAAACAGCTTGAAGTATAAAGTTTATAATGGCAAAAATTAATTTAAAAACGTACAATTTAAAAAAATAAAAAATATAATAAAAAACTGACAGTTAAATATAAAAATTAATTTTAAAAATTGTCAAAAATGTAAATAAAATATTAGAAATAAATATTAGAAATAAAGTAAAATATTACAAAATATTAAAATATAAAATAATAAGAATAATAAAAATAAAAATAAAATATAATAATTTTATTAAAATATAATAAAATATTAGAAATATTAGCACTTCTCAAGCTCATTTTTTAGCAAAAATTAATTTTATAAACTTAGAAAGATAAAAACTAACACAAAGGAAAATAAAAAAAATTAAATTTGAAGTAACAAAAAATAAAAAGGAGAAAATAGAAAATTAACTTAAAATATTGTCAAAAACGTAAATAAAATAATTCAAAAATTGCCCAAGATCCTACAAAATTCTTTGAATAGTTTTAGTTAATATATCAGTGAATAGATGGCGCCAGTGAACCAAGCAATTTCCTCCCTGGAACTGTAGCACCAGAATTGGCTGTCCCGATCCACTCATAAAAGGAGGTAGGGAGGGGGGCCGAAAGACTATCAGGCCCTGGACCCAACTTTGACTTGATCGGTCCCTGGGATTGATACTTTATTAAGAATAAAATTGATTATTTTGATTGTGGGTGTATGATCCAAAATGTTACGAAGGTCTAATAACATTAATACCTTTTTTTACATGCTAAAGGAAAATTTTTAATGGAAAGTTTGAGTATATACAATGTTGTAAGTTCATCTGTCTGGAGTATGCGTTAAATCGAGGTTCCTAGGCCGATGGCCGTATCATTAGTTAGTGAGATATTTAAATTTATAAACTCAGTGTCCTTTTTTAAACTTTAACAAAAACTGTATTATAAAGATGAAGGTCTTAACAAATGATATAAATTAATAAAAGGCCCAGAAAAAGGTGAAAAAATTAAGGGGAATATAAAACTGGATAATGCAATACATTAAGAAAAATACAAAAAAAAAAAAATTTAAGAAAAGAAAAAGCACAAGAAGTGGTTAGTTAAGTGAAGAGAAAAGTTAAAAAACGCTGTGCGAAAAGATTAAAAGAGAAAAAAGTACAAGATGCAAATACAAAAAATGAGGATAAGATCAAATCGATGTGATAAGAGATCAGATCAGGTTCCGTGGCGCCATCTATTGGATGGCCTCGTCTGTCTGAAAAGTAAACAATAGAAAAGAGTGAAATATCATTATTTCCAATTTCCGGTTTACTTTAAAGCTGAACGATGGCTGAAAAATAGGGTGCTGTTCTTCGAAACCGGAGTTCGTGAGTTCGAATCCCTCTACGAGCGTTCTTAGCCTTTTGGAATTGGGTTTAAGCAGTAGATACTGGTTTCATTAGCTCTTTGTGTAAAACAGTAGACTGTATCGCACCCAACCAACTCAAACTAGTTTACTTTAGAAAAAGTGCTGTTCTTGGTTGGTAGGGGTACAAAGGATTTTTTTTTTTTCACCCAATAGATTAAGAAATGATGGTGAGAATTTACGGAGATATTGAACGCTAAACAGAAAAATCAGAAAAACATTTGTAAAATCCATATATATTATTCATAGTTTTTGAAGAAATTTTTTAACTTTGAGTAAAGCCACACATACACAGGAGTACAAAAAAAAAAAAAAAAAAAAAAAAAAAAGAAAAAATTACATCTTTTAGTTGAAAATTCACAAAATTATTAAATGTTTAAGTAATTTTTGAATTTTTTTTAAAATTGGAAAAAAGCCCCATAGAAACATATTTTTTTAAATACACAGTTCGAGAGAGGAAATTCTGTTCTTTTTAAAGATGATAAAATGTAGCAAATAGAATTACGGAAACTGTACAAGAAAATCTAAAAATTTCCTTCTTAAATATGTTTTGTAAAGTGATGTAAAATTCGTTATTTTTAAAGGTTTACTATGATATAATCAGGCTATACACGATTTAGTCTGCATTGTTAGTTTAATTTTTTTTCAGGATGGAACAGATGGAAAATTAAAAATTCTCTGCAAACTTCGTCGAGGATGCCTTTATAGTCGAGCTTAGCTGGAAAGTAAGCTTTTAATGGTTGCGAAATTAATACTCTTATGGTTTTTAATTAATATTTCCATAAATTAAAGTTCCAGTGAAATTTAAAGTAAACAGTGACTTTTCTCTCCAAAAAGGTCTATTGTGAAAAATTTTGACGAAAATAAAATCAAACAAATTTGTAAACGGAGTTGAGGCATTTTCAAAATTAAAACTGCCAACACTTTATGAGTTTAACTAACTTTTGCAGTCTAAGTTGATGATATATGTGTTCTGTACTGTAAATTACAAACTGAAACAGTTCGAGATAAACAATTTCCATCACCTAATACATGTTTAATACACCTAATGCATTTAATATAGTGCAAAGGCGTAACTTGGCAGTTTCAACTTAGGGTGGGGGCATAAGTTTTCAATAATCAATATTCGATAATCCTAAAACGGTAATGTTTGAACCCCCTTTTTTAACTATTATTTTTTATTATTGTTTATTTAGTTATAATGGCAAAATCTTAACAAACCTGTAAAATTGATGCAAAACACAAAACATGACTGTTTTTTTCATTTATTCTTCCAAAGAATGTTCTCTTAAACCCTTAATTTGGCTAAGTCTAGCCGCTACACCGGACATGTATATTTATAACTACTATATAACATATTGTCAGTGTTCGCCACGGCGGATATTAATTATCTCAAAAATGGAAAATGATACATTTTTTTTTTCTGTTTATTTTACAGAGATCCCAATGTCTATACAGACATGGGAAGATAACAGAAATTAAAAAATATTTGAAAAAACATCTTGTCAAATTAAGGGTTAACCAAGCTTGCAAATATATCTGTCGCGTTCGAAGGGAAGTAAAATTAAGTGGTAAATACTTGATAAATCAGCTAGTAAAAATAAAATTCAACTAAGTAAAATTAAATTAATCTGGTATTTTTCAATTAAAGCACGAATTGGTTTTATGGAAAGAAATATTTTAAGAAGTATTTTTTGGGTTGTCCCGGTAAATGGTGTATGGGGAAGAAGGACAAATATTGAATTATACAGAACATATAAAAATCCAGATATAGTTAATTTTATCAGCATTTAAAGGTTAAGATAGAATAAACACATAATCACATTGAAGGACTAGAGATCCACACAAAAAGTTTTGAAACCAATATGTTAGGTAGCATTATCAAAACGTGACCTGCCCGTCTACCCAGGGCCTGATTATCGCACGGGCACCTGGGGCACGTGCGCTGGGCACGAAAATTTTAGGAGGCAAGAAAATTTAGTCTAGTGCTTGAAACACATATTAAGTGGAGAAAATTGCAAACATACGCTACCATAATTAAGTTTTAATAAATTATTGTACGAGGTAATTGTGTTTGTCATGAACTCTATTGTTTCCTATTTACTTTAATTTTACTGTTATTTACCTGATAATTAATTCCCTCAACAAACCTGGTGCTATTTTTATCCTATGGGTTATTGCATATTTAAAAGATAGATTATTAGCAACGTACCACTATAAACCATTAAATCATCTCATCAATTTAAATTATTTTTAATTCTATTATTATTTATTTTCTGCACCACAGAGCTTGTGAGTGTGACAAGGTAAAAATAAAAAAAGTGGGTCACTCTAGGTCTTTAAAAGTCCTTAATTTTTAGCATGGCTAAACAGAGATAATAATGATTACGTAAAATGAAAATTTGGTGTTTTTGATTTTGAATATTACTTTAATGCTAATTTCTTAAATCTGTTTGCTAATTCAATGTTATAATTTTTATATGACTGTAATTATGATAACTTGTCTCTATAAATTTGCATGGGGGTGGAAGGCACAAAAATTGGATTGTGCCCTGGGTACAAAAGTATTTTAGTCTTGCCCTGCGCCTACCTAACTGGAGCATGTACGATGGATTCTTTCTATGCTGTTAGGATGCATAAACTACTTAGACTGCCTTTAAAGTTAATGGGACTACACAAGTATTTATTTACAAAAATTTATGGACGAGTGGTCTCAAAAATATGTAGCATAATCAAATGTTAGGTTGCATTTGCGGTTTCTTAGAATTTTGCCGAAAACACCTTCATCAGTATCTGTTTCACAACCGTCATCAGAAAATGTCATGTCCGGAGACTTTATGGGCCTAGTAGCCGGGTGGCTCTCATTTCCGAGGAACATAGGGTGGAGGGGGTCAAAGGGTCGATTCTTGATATCAATAAGGGTGCACATCTGTAATCACTGGTCGTGTGTCCCAAACCCTTACACTTTAGGTACCGAACGATGGCCGAATGGTTAAGGTGCTGGCCTTCGGAACCGGAATTCTTGGGTTCAAATCCCACTATGGCATGGATGTTCGTAGCCGTTCCGAATCGGCTTTAAGCATTAGGTCTCGGTCTCATAAGCCCTCGTGTTGCAAAAAGTAGACCTAGCGTTCCAAAATCAAACCTTACACATTATGCACTCGGAAAAGAGGACAGCCAAAACTCAGAGTCTCAATTGAGAACGATTTAAAGACTTTCAAATTATTAATTGGAAATCCAAGGACTACCTGGTATTGGATTCTGGAGAAGGCTAGAGTTCATCCAAAGACTTCATGCCCCTGAAGAAGAAGTAAATATAACAATAAAAATGGTTCGTGTGCTTATTTTTGCATGAAATAAGAGTAAAAAATTAAAACAAAAATATAATTTAGGTAGGACAGCAATAAAAAAAATATAAAAGAACAATTGAAAACAGTAATATTTTGGGTGTCAAACTTCTATATTGTACAAATTCCAAAGTATATCTGAACTTTGCTTGGCCAAGGAAGTTCAGACTACCTAACATTCTGTGGATTCTGTCAAACTTCTTGTGTTTCCTTCCCAAGGCCGTCAGCAAGGGAACCGGTTCTTTCCCAAAATTTCCAAATTCTAAAACATCGTTTCGTTGAAAGAATATAGACCACGTGTGTGAGTGTATCATCTGCCTAGTTTTGCATTAAAAATAATTCGTGTGCTTATTTTACATGAAATAAGAGTAAAAAATTACAACAAAAATATAACTTAGATAGAACAGCAATAAAATAATATAAAAGAGCTATTAAAAACAGTAGTATTTTGGATGTCAAACTCCTATTTTCCAAGAAGTCCTAGATATATCTGTACTTGTCTTGGCCCAGGAAGTTCAGACTACCTAATATTCTGTGGATTCTGTCAAACTTCTTGTTTCTCCTTCCCAAGGCCGTAGGCAAGGCAGGGGACTTAGGGAACCGGTCCCTCCCCGAAATTTCCTAATTCTAAAACACCGTTTTGTGGAAAGAATATTGACCACGCGTGTGAGTGTATCACCTGTCTAGTTTTGCTTAGACAACAGTGTTCTCAGAGAGAGAGAGAGAGAGAGAGAGAGAGAGAGAGAGAGAGAGACCGCTTCGGCCATAAATGTCTCCGCAGGCTTTTATCTACCTTCCATCCCCATGCCCTATGGTTTCAAGATCATTTCCCGAAATCTATAGAGAATGTACGCATGACGTCAGGTGCAGCAAAAATTGCAGCTCAACTTCCTCGTTGGTAAAACATTTGATTTTCCGGAATATGCTTATTATTGATGTTTTAATTTTGTCATTTATCTGAAAATCGTAACAAGCTGTTGTACGTATGGCTGTACCAAGCGTTTCAAAAATGGTGAAAATATTGGAGTTTTTTGCTTTCCTAGATTCTACATTGCGAATGCTTTGGATAAAAGCTTTGGAAAAGCAAGACTGGACCACAAGTTCGAGAATTTGTGGCAAACATTTTCAGAATGGTAATAAAACGTTAACCTTACTGTAATGTAATAGATTATATAAAATTATTATGTTCTAATTTTTTTTTATTATTACTAATTTTTTTTTCATATTTCTAATGTATTTTCTATGCTTTTGTGAGAAGTGCTGTACCTATAAATGTAATTATTTTTTGTACTTAAAATGATCAGATTTTGTACATATTTATTAGATTCTTATTTATTTAGCAGCTAATTAAGCCTGTTAACATAATCAAAATTCAAAGTAGTTATACGTTGGTTATGATACTTAATAGTAATGTGTAAAATGTTTAATTTTTTTTAAAAATATATAATTTTGTAAGTGCTAAAAAAATCTATCTTGAATTACTTGGCCAGTTTCTGATGTTTTCTTCCCCTTCTTTTAAATAAAATTTTGTTTTATTGTATACGTGATCCATATCGAAGCTCATAAGATACAATGAAAGCAAGCAATGTTTTGCCAACGAAAAGTTGAGTTGTAGTCAGCACTCGTATTTGTTTACAAACATGCACTTTCTCTATTGTATGTCATCTTCCTGTCTGGAATGCTTCATGGTGAGTATGTTGAGACAGATTCTATCTTCTAAATTACCTTCAACTTATTACGTTAGACTAGATTTTGTTTTGATTTGGTTTGAAGCTCTACGGTCTACTGTTTTGCTCACTAGGGATAATGAGACTGGGACCTACTGCTTAAGGTCAATTCCGAACGATTAAGAACACCCATGCCAGCAGCGGGATTCGAACCCATGAACTCCGGAACCGAAGAGCAGCGCTCTACTCTTCGGCTATCGTTCGACTCTAGATTTTGGTGTATAGCTAAAAGAGAGAGAAATTTAAATGAATAAATATAAAACCGGTTTTAATTAATTTCACTATTACATTCATTGTGCAGATATTTTATTACTAATTTCTAAGCTTTAAATTTGTTCATTAAATCCTTTTATAATAATTTTGTTGTTTTAAAACAACATTGTTAGCCCTCGTGTTGTAAAAAGTAGACCGTGGAGATCCAAACCAAACCAAACCAAACTAAAACAACATTGTGTTATGATAGTCATTAGGGGTATACATATGTAAGGAAACGTGTAGTTTTATTAAAGTATCATCCACAGAAAAAAAAAAAACAAAACAAAAAAAAACAATGTCTTTCCCCTTGGTCTCCCACCGAACAACAGGCTCCTGGAACCTGGTATTCCATTCGGCCTGTGATTGGCTGGTAAGTACATTGGTAGCAATTTCTAAAATTGACAAAATATCTTGGAGATCCTTTCCATGATTCACTTCTTATCCATTGATTTAGATTGGCTTCTTATCTATTTATTTCTCTATTTCTCTATTATTTATTCCTTTATTTAGAAGAATTCGGAACGTACAAAGAGTGGTGATTGAAAATTTTAATTATAAATATTGCAGCTCTATGTTTTATCAGAAAAAAAAATATTTATCAAAGCATGTTAATCGAGCATGCATAAAAATGAAAATGAAAGAAATTGTCAAAATGAAAGACCTGAAAGTAATATGGAGTGTAAAGAGGACAACTATAATTTGAAATTTCGAAATTTACTGGAATTACGAGAACATTTAGAAAGTGCTCATTTGAAAAAATTTAGAATTTGTCAGAAATTAATATTTCCCACAAATATGGTACATTTTATTGTTTTAAAAATTGTTTCCAAATTTTTCTACAGGTAAATCTTTATTTAATATTTTTTATTTAATATATTAATGTACTAGGTATGAATTATATATATATATATATATATATATATATATATATATATATATATATATATATATACATACATATATATATATATATATATATATATATATATGTATGTATGTATGTATGTATTATATAGTATAATATATGCATGCTTTTTTCAGAATTTATGCAACTTTATGAATCTTTTCTTTTTGTAAATCTGGGATTTTCAGAATATTTAGGTAGTTACCAATTATATCTACCCCTTAATTGGTTGTAAATACCCCTTAATTGGTAGCTAGCATATTTTGTATACATTCATACATACATATATATATATATATATATATATATATATATATATATATATATATACATATATACATATATATATATATACATACATATATATATATATATATATACACATATATATATATATATATACATATATATATATATATACATACATATATATATATATATATATATATATATATTTATATATTTATATATATATATATATATATATATATATATATATATATATATATATATATATATATATATATATATTAACTCAAAAATCTTGCTTTAAAATAATTTAATGAATGATCTTTCATTTGTAACTCAACTTAAATTAAATATCAGTACTCTTATAATTAAATATATACTCTGCCCCTCCCCTCCCTTTGAAAAAAAATTCTATGTACGATTCTGTCTCTTTCGGATTGTTGAAATAATATACAAATTCATGGAAAGCGTCGCCAAGATATTTCGCCAATTTTAGAAATTGCTGTCAATGTACTTACCAGCCAATCACAGGCCGAGTGGAATACCAGGTTCCAGGTGGCTGTCTCCGAACATAATTTCTGGCTACTGCACTGCTCCGATTCCACGAATCTCCTTCTCCTCCAAGCGTGACATCATTTGTGGACGTCCTCTTTTCCACCTCCTTATCATACCTCTTACAATTACCAGACTTGTATTTTATCTGGCATAAAGTTCTGACATAGGGTCTGTAGAATAATTATAGTTGTTGTAGAATTATCGATGTTGTTGGATATTTCATTTTTCCCATAGTTCGCAATAACCTTTTACCGGTTCTTTGGTGGAACTATTGGCGGCAGACACAACTCACTATCTTTATATGGAATGCTCCAGAACTTTATAACAGAGGAAAATGCAAATTGACGAAAATAAAATAGTTCTATTAATTGAATAGCTGAAAGGAGTTTTTATTATTGACTATTCCTTGCTGACTTTGTCAGAAAAATACACTTCCCTCGACATGACACAAAAATAAAAAAAAGGAGCAAAATGGCTAAAAAAAAAATAATATTTTTTTTTTCTTAAATGATGCGGGTGATCTCTCCCCCAATTTTGGCCAAACTGATGCCTATTCAACACCGCGAATGGCGAGGTTAGTGGAAAAATCCCGCCAGCGGGAACCCAAGACGATCGCCAAACGTAGCGTGAGTAGGAAGAACAGCCTAGGAATCTTAGGGCGCCAAGCAACGCTCAAGCTGGACAAAAGGTGAAAGATGGGGAGAGCAAAACAGCAACCCACGGATGGTCAGCGCGGGAAGATTCAAGGTGACTTGGACATGGACAAACCCCATTCCATAAAATAAGGGGTCAGGAAGCCGGCAATTCCTGTCATTCCCTTTTAAATAGAATGTGGCTATACTTCAGGGTCTTTTAATTGTAAATAAACTTATTTTGACTTAAATGAATTGAAATCACCTTCACTTTTTTTAGTTTCCGACGTGCGATAATAATCGAAATGAAAAGTTGTGCTTTCCCTTTTTTTTATCTACAGAAAGGAAAGTTATTCACCTTTCTTTATCGTTTTCAAAAATACACAAAAAATTAATCATCAAGAGTCAAAGCTCGCGAGAATTGTACCAAATGGTAGAAATTATGTGAAGGAGCGATAAGGTACTCAAGTTTAAGTTTAAAATGAGGTTATATATTAGATAAAAATTAAAATTTGAAAATGTTTGGCCGCTATAGAAATCTACACACCTGCCCCCTTTTACTTTATTGAGTCTTCAAATTTAATCCACGGTTATGGCTTTTATGGCCACGGAAGAGAAAGTCATAGAATTTATTTTATTCTATTTTGAGTAGCTGTTTTTGAGATACTGAGAAAAACTGACAAAATATTGATTTTTTTTTGTATATCTAATAAATAAAAGCTCTATATTTTCCAAAATTGCACTCTGCTAACAACAGAAAACAAAAGACCAAAAGAGACGAAAGAGAATAAAAAGAAACAAATGGGAATAAAATAACAAACGAAACAAAACAAAAGAAACAGAAAATTATCTATATATTTGCGACTTTATTTACAGAGAATGAAGGCTTCTAGACAAATAGAAAATATTAAGGGTAAAAGAAACGTTGAATCTCAATTCTTAAAATTTTAACAATATTCTTTCAATGAGATTATATAAAGCAGTTACGTAAGAGAGTCATTAAAATTTATTAAAATGTTTTTGATTAAAGTGTAAGAATATTTTGTAAAAACTGAATCATCCTGTTGTAATGGACTTACAACACAAACACCAGTGTTCGTTCTCAAAGGGGAAACACAGTAAAATATGCGCTATGGAATTAAAGGAAAATACCTAATATTCAAACTAAAACATTTATTATGTACAATATTTACAAATTAACACATCACTTGATTAGTTTTTAACATGACCTGCAATTATTTGGTTTTGCTATTCATCAATACTCTTGAAATAGTATTCCTTATCAAAAGATTATGAGACCCAGGTAATAATTACGAATGTTATTAAGTTTACCTCCAGTAATTACAGGGGAGCAGAGCTGTCAACAGGTTGGACGTCGGTGCGGGCATACGGTCGTTATTTTGCTGGACGTCTATGCTGGCGTGCCGATCATACGCATGCGGGTTCGGGAATCGAGTGCTGGCCCTGGGCTCTCTGGCTTGCTCACGAGATCTCGATGTCCCGCAACTCTTAAATCCTGACATCGAGTCCTTTTTCCACTTTTCCATGACTTTATCCTTCGGTTCAAAGTCTTTTTTTTCTTTTTCCCAATCACTTGTTGTCCCACACCTGCTGCAGCCCCTTCTGGTGTGCAGGTGGGCTCATTAAAATGGCCCCATTGGTGAAAGTTGACATTATTTCTTAGCCTCTTCTCCCATATCACACTGCTACATCCCTGCCTGGGCTTGACCGTTCCACTTCGGGAGCTATAATTCCTCCACAGGGTCTCCACTAAAACTCGAAATCAACAGCTGCGCCTAAATTCTTGGAAATTTAGTACACAACTGTGTATGTACGTGTGAAAGTACGTCGCTACACATTCAAAAATACTCACAGCTCTATCAGCAAAGACATCGATCACATAACTGGATGGTTGTGAGTTTGAGCCTCGAGCTGGACAAAAATCCGTTATGTTCATTAATGGCGGATGGGACATATAAGATAGGGTCTTGATGTCCTTCAAGTTCCCAAACAGTGCCAGATTACCCATTAGACTGAGTAGATAATTGCCTATGGTCCAAACACTTTTTAGGAGCATTAGATTAAACTGTATATAATTAATTCAAATTCGTAAATGAAAGGGTTCCTTTTAAGTACTTCATATTGTAAATGGGAGATTTCAAAAATGAATAGACGTTACCAGCATCGCGATCATACAAACGTATTTTTGATAACATGGTGCAATCAAAGTTTCTCAAAGTTATGACAGCATTGTGACGTATCCAGCCCCTGTTTCAGGTGACACAACGAAGAAGCAGGTGTTTCTTGATTAAATGATTTATTTACACCTTGCAGCTATATACACACAATACAATTACAGTTAAAAATTATGTGATACAATAGACGTAGGCCTGAGAAGAGACGTACAATTTAATACTGCCGAAAAGTTTGAGAACCGACGGAAGAAAACAATTCGTGTAGCTTTGTGTTAATAGTTCTCGGTAGTAAATTATGAAGACAGCTCACTTAATTAGATGAAGGCGCTTGAAGTTTCAAATTGATATCTTCGAAGAAGATAAAAATAAAGTAAGGATTCCTAAGAGGAATATAACTGTGATCGATTCTGAAGAGGAATCGGATTAGGAAAAAGAAAACCCAAGGCACAGGATATAGCTAACAATCTCAAAAAGAGATTGATCCCAAGTTGGGATTTTCACTAAGAAAACTCTCTGATGCGGAGACTGGTTGAGTCGACCTCCGAATTAGCTGGCTGCTAGCTAACTCTAACTTGTTAAAAAATCTCATCTCGTCCTTTTTAGTGGAGGGGCCTCTGAGAGATGGGGCCTCACCCACAATTTCTTCATTGGATCATCTGGCGACGATATCACCTTCAACTAATTTGAATGGTCTAGGCTAGGCAATCACCGGCTGAAAACACGGGAGTCTCCGGAATTTCTTGTCAGCGAAAGATCTAACGTCGCGGTGACCCCTTTGAAGACGCGCGTGACCAACGATCATCCTTCTTGGTTGTCTGCCTTCGCGCCCGGGCCGAATGATGGCCGATTGGCTAGGGTGCTGTCCTTCGGTACCAGCGTTCGTGGGTTCGAATCCCACAGTGGCATGGATATTCGTAGCTGTTCGGAATCGGCTTTAAGCTGTAGGTCCCGGTCTCATTAGCCCTCGTGTTGCAAAAAGTAGACCGTAGCACTCCAAGCCAAGCCAAGCCTTCGCGCCCGGCTGTCTGCCTTTTTGTTCCGCTACCTGTAGGACACAAAAGTCAAGCCATCGTGGTGCCTGGGAAACAACTCTTTTGTCTCCATATAAACGAAGTCCATTTCTCAAACTCTTTCGAGAAACAAAGTCTTTCTGAGGAATGCAAGCCGTTAAGGCACGCCGTTATAGCGTTGAAAATATATAGGTGTCTCATGATAAGAAACGTCACCAGTGAACGAATGATATTCAAAGTTAAAGGAGCTAAAAAACTGTCATCGTTCTTTAATGACACAAGAAAGACTAAACTCATTTGCTATTATGACCGTTGAATACAACGGTTTGGAAAACACAGAATTCTAAGATATTCTAAAAGAATTCATGGCCAAAAATTTTAGTTATTTTTATTTTTTTGTATAGAATATTTAATTATTATCTTTTATTTATATTTCATATTAATTAATTTTTTTATGCAATAAAATTATATTCCCAAAATTGTTGTGCAATAAAGTTATATTCGTAAAATTATTAGGTGACAGGGACCCATGCTCAAGGGTCACCAAGCCGGACGGTGGCCGAATGGTTAGAGCTCTGATCTTCGGTACCGGAGTTCGTGGGTTCGAATCCCTCTGTGGCATGAATGTTCGTCGCCGTCCGGAATCGGCATTAATCAGTAGGTTCCGGTCACATTAGCCTTCGAGTTGCAAAAAAGAAGACCGCAGAGCCCCAAACCAAACATCTTGTTTAATCCAGTACTGTTCTCAAACGATAACTCAGGAGGTGGCAGGGAAAGCCCGGGTGTAATCTGTTTGGTCCCTGCTTTTAAATTATGAGGGCCGAGTGGGGTCAATGTTACTCATGTCCGTATCTTTCCTTAAGCTACAGATGCTCTCCTTGTGGTGCTAAATGAGCAACGTGAATAAATATATCTGTTTGTATTGACAGCTGAACTGAAAGGAAAATAAAAATTTCATCAAAAATATTCCTAATGTACAACAAACAAATTAATACAAATTGCTTTTATTTTTTCATCTGTCCTTTAGAATTTGTATAAAAAACAAAACTGTGTATTGATTTTCATTTCTATTGACACTAAACATACCAACATTTAATAATACCAATTTCTTTTATTCCTTTTATTTTCTTATTTCTTTCTTTTCTTTATTAATTTTATTCACTTAATAGATACATATTTCTTTTATTCCTTTTCTTTTTATTTATTTCTTTTCTTTCTTTTCTTTATTAATTTTTTTTCACTTAATACATACTTATTTCTTTTATTCCTTTTATTTTCTTTTTATTTCTTTCCTTTCTTTATTAATTTTATTCATTTAATACATACCTATTTATTTTATTTTCTTTTTATTTCTTTCCTTTCTTTATTAATTTTATTCATTTAATACATACCTATTTATTTTATTTTCTTTTTATATCTTTTCTTTTTTTTATTAAGTTTATTCACTTAAAAATACGTATTTCCTTTATTTATTTATTTTATTTCTTTTCTTTATTAATTTTATTCACTTAATACATACTTATTTCTTTTATTTCTACTTTAATTCATTATCCATCGCATTTTTCACATAAACATTACCGCTCGTTTGAACGGTTATAGTATGTTTCGTGTTATATATTATTTGTATAACATAATTATTTCAAGCTATATAATAGTTTAGCAATTTTTTTTTTGCCTTTTCACGGTATTAAATCCTTTGTTAATCCAGGAAAAACTTTGCGATTTTACAAACATAGCCAGTTTTATGACAAATGCATTAATAGATAATCTCCAAAATTTTGATTAAAAAATACATAAAGTAATGTATCTAAAACATTTTAAAATTCCTTATTGCATACAGAAACTGTCAAACCAAAAAAAAAATTTTTTTTTAAAGCATAAAATACAGGTGTATGACTTAAAATACCGGTTTCAGTACAGTTTTATAATGTTATTAAAACTATTTTTTTGATAACGAAGCGTATATCTAACTTGAATTTTTACAAACAAAAAATCACTTTATATTTTTGGTCAAATTCCATCATTTTAATGGTTCTTTTGCCCCTTCAGCATGTGTCATAAATAAAATATCAAACACATTTACTTAAAAATGATCACGTTGTCATTTTTATCAACGGAACAGATTGGTGTGATAAAAAATGTTGAAAATGAAATTAGAAAGAAACACTTTTCAAATAAAAATAGATAAAATTAAGTAACTAAAGTAAATTAAAGTTAATTATCAAAAAGAAGCAAAACTTATATTACTTTAAAATAAATTTGAAAACTATCGCATGAATTAAGCTACTAAAAAGTTTTAATCATTTAACACATTAGCAAAAATATATGTAATGGTGTCTTGCTATATAGAAGAGGTCTTCAGAAGAGGTGGGTTCTACAGAACCCTAGGGGTCTTTGGAAATTTGACAGGGGTTCAACAAGTGAATCCCTTACATTTTAAGACTCAATTTAAGTTCCTAAAGTTCGAATTTTCATGAAAATTCTATGCACGGGTTTTAAATTTTTCCTATAAAATAACTATTCAATATACATACAAAGCAATACCCAAATATGTTCGAAAGATACTTTTAAGTAATAATAATACAAAAACACAAGAAAAAATTGTAATATGTTTCCCAAGGTGCATTTTAAAAATCAACAAAATATTTCAAAAAATGGAAATTTTTATAAAATTTATCCGATATTTAAAATATTTTTAAATGCAATGTATTTAAACGTAATAATTTTATTATAATTATAATATTTGATTTATAATAATTTTGCATAAAAGTTTTGGGAAATTTCCAATGTTGTTGTATTTGACAATCTACAACGTCACATATAAATATGGGATTACTATGATAATAGCCTATTCTCTTACACATATTATTAGAAACATTATTAAATTTCTAAAACATTAACATTAATCTTACCATAAACCGGTCAAATGACCTGTAATATATATGTAAAAATGCGATGGGTAATGGATTAAAACTAAGAAATATAAATAATAAAATAATAAAAGACATAGGTATGCATTCAGTGAATAAAATAAAAAAATAAAATAAAATAAAATGAATAAAAGAAATAGGTATGTATTAGATGAATAAAATAAATAGATAAAATAAAATAAAATGAATCAAAGAATTAGGTACGTATTAAGTGAATAAAATATATAAATAAAATAAAATAAAACGAATAAAAGAAATCGGTATGCATTAAGTGAATAAAATAGAAAAAGTAAATAAAATAAAATAAAAGAAATAAAAGAAAAGAGATAGGTATGTATTAAGTGAACAAAATAAATAAATAAAATAAAATAAAATAAAATAAAATTAATAAAAGAAATAGGTATGTATTAAGTGAATAAAATAAATGGATAAAATAAAAGAAAACGAATAAAAGAAATAGGCATGTATTAAGGGAATAAAATAAAATAAATAAAATAAAATAAAATGAATAAAAGAAATAGGTACGTATTCAGTGAATAAAATAAATAAATAAAATCAAACCAAACGAATAAAAGAAATCGGTATGCATTAAGGGAATAAAATAAATAAAGTAAATAAAATAAATAAAAGAAATAGGTATGTATTAGATGAATAAAATAAATAGATAAAATAAAATAAAATGAATCAAAGAATTAGGTATGTATTAAGTGAATAAAATAAATAAAATAAAATAAAATAAAATGAATAAAAGAAATAGATATCTATTAAAAGAATAAAATAAATAGATAAAATAAAATAAAATAAAATGAATCAAAGAATTAGGTATGCATTCAGTGAATAAAATAAATAAAATAAAATAAAATAAAATAAAATAAAATGAATAAAAGAAATAGGTATGTATTAGATGAATAAAATAAATAGATAAAATAAAATAAAATGAATCAAAGAATTAGGTATGTATTAAGTGAATAAAATAAATAAAATAAAATAAAATAAAATGAATAAAAGAAATAGGTATGTATTAAGTGAATAAAATAAATAAATAAAATAAAATAAAAAAATAAAAAAAAATGTATGTATGAAGTGAATAAAATAAGTAAATAAAGTAAATAAAATAAAATAAAATAAGTAAAATAAATAGGTATGTATTAAGTATTGGTATGTTTAGTGTCAATATATATATTTTGGAGTTATCATGTTTTGCACGAATTTTTACCTTACTTTTCTCCACAAAATTTGAAAATTTATTTAAATTTTATATTATATAAGTTTCTATTGTTTTTTTTGTGTTTATTCATGAAATTTAGTGTAAAAACAAAATTTTAAAAGTTCCTGTAAACCTCCGAGTGTGTGCTGATACCTTGAAAGATTTTGTTGTTTTACCGCTTAACCCTTTGACAGTTTCATTTTTTTCCAGAATTCGGTCAAAAAAATGTCACATTTTTATTGCATTTTTTTTGCTCATTTTACATTTTTAAGTAACAATATGTTATTAAAATTAACATTTCTAATATTTTTAAACATTTATTACACCTTTTTTCTTTCTATGAAAGCATCATAGAACTGAAGTTTACCTTTAGTCTCATCCATATCCAAGTTAATTTTTGAAATTCCAGTGAAAGCAAATCTAGGAGGCGGATCCGAAGGATTATCACAATTAATTTAAAAAAAATTGTCTTGCTTGACTGATTCTATCTGTCACTGCTATCCAGGTCATCTAGTAAACTTTCCCTACTAGCATTTACAGATAATCCAGTTTTTGATTCCGAGTCACAGTTCGAATCTCAAAAAATTAGCTCCATACGCTCTGAATTATCCATTATTTAAAATTAAAAATATATTATTCAACTCTTACATCAATAAAATTATCAGGTGGTTAGTAAAATATAACCAGAAAGCTATACACTGAAAGATAACAATTCGTCTTCTGATACAAAACATGCGAACCCCCTCCTCCGTTTTTGAACCAATCAAAGTAGAAAATACAATAAACTGCAAACTATCATTTACTGGACATCTATACGAATAATTTGTTACTAAAATTGGAAAAAATACGGCCGAAACAGTGCAAGCGAAATAGAAATCAGATTGCCCGTACGCCGTACGGGCAAATCAGTAAAGACCCGAAAGCTGTGCCCGTACGGCGTACGGGCAAAACAGGGAAGGGGTTAATTTAAATGAAAATATATGAAATAGCATAAAAATATAGTCTCCAAGCACGAATTAGATAAAAAAAAAAAGAATTTTATCTCTACACGTTGTTTACCTCAGAACAATTTGATTTGCTTAATCCTCCTTAGATTTGACCTGAATTACCAGGCAAAATTTTATGATGATTGTTAACTCGGAATACATTGAAACAATACATACATGCACATATACATAGAAAAAAGTTTTTTTATAAAGATTTTGTCCAGTGTAACAGTGTAACAGTATTATTACACTGTACCAGTGAAAAGATTAAAGCTCAAACTAAACTTTTGAAGAAATCGACAATCAGTTATTTTCGAATAATCCATACATATAAGGAATTTTGTATATAGATATTTAGTCACTGTTATTATTACACTGTACCAGTGAAAAGATTATAGCTCAAATTAAACTTTTGAAGAAAACGGCAAGCAATTATTTTCGAATAATCGATACATATAAGGAATTTCGTATATAGATATTTGGTCACTGTTATTATTACACTGTACCAGTGAAAAGATTAAAGCTCAAGCTAAACTTTTGAAGAAAACGGCAAGCAATTATTTTCGAATAATCGATACATATAAGGAATTTTGTGTATAGATATTTTGTCACTGGTATCACGTAAAGATACCAGTGAAAACACCCACACACCCATAACCCTCCTCCCTTCAAAAGCTAAACTTTTGAAGAAGATGACAAGAAATTATTTTCGAATAATCGGTACATATAAGGAATTTTTTATAGAGATTTTGTCACTGTTATTATTAAACGATACCAGAGAGAAAAATATGCTCCAGAAGCAAACTTTTGAAGAAATCGACAAGCAGTTATTTTCGAATAATCGATACATATAAGGAATTTTGTATATAGATATTTAGTCACTGTTATTATTACACTGTACCAGTGAAAATATATTACAAGCTACAAAAGCTAAACTTTTGAAACAAAGACAAGAAATTATTTTTGAATAATCAATACATGTAAGGAATTTTTTATAGATATTTTGTCATTGTCATTAAACGATACCGGTGAAAAAATATGTTCCAGAAGCTTAAATTTTTAAGAAAACGACAAGAAATTATTTTCGAATATTTGATATATATAAGGAATTTTGTATATAGATATTATGTCACTTTTATTATTGCACTATACTAGTGAAAACATAGAAAAAAACGTCAGATGCTAAAAATTTGAAGAAAACGACTAGATATTACTTTTGAATAATAAAATTTTTTTTCTTTGAATCAGCCACATTATTTTTGTGATAACTTCATATTATCAATGGGACATCAGCTGAAAATGTCAAATGGTTAAACTGTCTCAGTTATAGCAGTTGGATTTGTTTTTCCTCTCTGTGACATATGAAATTTTTGAAGGGCTGTTTGCGTATAAAGAAGAATTTTTCAGACTTCAGAATGGGATTTGTTTTACAGGATTGAAAATGAATTGTATCAGACGCTTTTTGACATTCAGTTTATATGTGTTAAATTTACTAATATATTTCTAGAAAGTATCATATTTAAGCATTTAAGAATTATATTTAGCTATTTTAAGGCTTTTAACTACAATTAGAGAGAATTGGTAAGTATAAAAATAATTATTATTTCACAGCTCACTCCGCAGGTCTACACCTGTCATATTGGATTTTTATCACGAAATGTTAAAACTATGGAGAAGATGAAAATCCTTTTGTGTCTCTCGTATTTTAAGAATTAAAAAATGTTATACCACGTGATAGAATAGCAGACTCTCTAGGAAGCTATCTTTTCTCTTTTTTAATTTATGCCCATTTTTTTTTTTGCGTTTGAAAAATAGTGTATCAAAATTTTTCCTAAATAATTTATAATTAAAGATATTTATCTGGTGTTTTTAATAAAGGCGAAGATAGAAGTACAGAGAATTTGCTGTTCTATCATGATTAAAAAAAAGTTCTTAAAATGAGACAGAGAGAGAAAGAGATAGATAGATAGATAGATAGATAGATATAGAAAGAGAGTGAGAGAGAGAGAGAGAGAAGAGAGTGAATTTTATTTACCTCACAGGTTAACTCTGGGTGAGAGAAGTCCTACATTGCAGATACCCACTCAATCTTAAGCGGTTTAAAAGGATTACAAACTTTACATTTTTTAATGTATATTTTACAATGCATTTTTCCACTAAATGTGTTATAAATAGACATTACATTGTACAATTCCTAAAAATTAAATTAAAAAAATTTAAATTTTAATATTTTAGTGTAACAAAATTTCAGTTTATTTTCTGAAGTAATATCACTTTTCTTAAAATTCAAATTTAATAAAAAAAAACATTTGAAATTAATTAGTCTTCATAATCTATTCTGAAACGACTTGTAAACATTTTAATAAAGTTAAAAGAAACTTTGCAAGAGCCGTTGTCTGGTAAGTTAAACGAGAGCCAAATCTTTAAGGTGTGGCATTCTGGTGCCGAAGTCCTCGGGTTCGAATACAGCTGCTAGCATAGGCGTTTGTAGCTGTTTGGAATGTTTTAAACCGTTACTGTTTAGTGTTCATTTACCGAGATACTTTCCCACGATGGTCAGCACTTGCATACACAGCTGTGGGAGAAATTTCCAAGAAGAATTTAGGACTTCGATTGTTGACTTCGTGCTTAGGGACCCCTGCGGAGAAGGTATAGATCACGGAATGGCACAAGCGTATGGTCAAGCTCGGACAGAGATGTAACCGTGAGTTATCGGGGCAGGGGCTAAAAATAATATCAGCTTTCACAAAAGGGGCTATTTTAATGAGCCCACCTGCACTCCCGAAGGGGGTGCAGATATGGGAAAATTTCACCAAACAATCGATTGGCAAAGAAGAAAAAGGGGCTTTAAAACCAAGGTGAGGAGTTGGGAAAGATAGTTTTGAAAAGGAGTCGAAGGCAGGATTTAAGAGTAGCTGGACATGAAATCCCAAGCCCTGTTCGCCAGCACCGCCGTCACGTGTGCGAGAAAGCCCGGACCGACACACCGCATGAGGAAAGTCCCTCCGGCTTCCCTTTTCCTTTACTGGATGTAAAACAGATTTAACATATTCATGACGATCATCTAGGCCTCTGTTAGTAATTCAATATTGTGATTAAGGAATAGCTCATAGCTAAAGAGAATTGTAATAATTATGGTGTAAATATGAATATAAAACATAAATAATTGCTGGTTATGTTATATGGTGATCAAGTATATCAATTTGTAAATAGTGTACAGAATAAATGTCTTAACCCTCTAAGCGGTTCGCAGGTACAAATCCGCCAAACCGATGATGTCTTCAAAGCGGTTGTCACCTACAATTTTCGACCTCCAAAGATGTTCCGAAAATGGATGTAATGTACATTTCTGCCAGTGTTTGAGGTAGGAGGGTAAGATCGATTGTTTAGAAACTCAATCTCTCTTTGACTGACATTTATTGAGGGATGCATCCTTACTCCCTGAGGCACAAAGAAGCTAGTAGCTTTGCATGGCTTTGTAAATCTCTATTTCGAAGTATTTCGTTTGCGGTTACAGATGTATCTCTAATTGCACCACTTAAATATCTTAGATAACTTTCGTAAAAAAATATAAATAATTCTCTTAAAGAATATTTTTATTTGTACTTTTAGAATCCATTATTTCTTATGGGATGATCTTCGAGACTTGACGAGCTTTATGTGTATTAAAAATTAACAATCTATAATATCTATTTATATATCTATTTATAACCGGAAGTAAAGGGACAATAACGAGGGTGGGTTTCCCGTATTCGACAAAGGGTGAAGTAAAAAATCATAGAACGCTTTGACCATTGACACAATAAACCTTTAGCGTATTTTTTGGAGACTTTTTATAATCGGAGTGTTCCACTCGGAGGGTTAATCTAAATATAAGGTATCATAATTTTACTGTGTTTCCCCTTTGTAAACGAACACTGGTGTTAATGTTGTAAGTACATTACAATAGTTTCTTTTTAAGGGCATGTGAAAAGTAGTTTGTAGAATTTTTATGATTGCACAGAATGAGTTTTCTTTTCATCGATGGTAGATGCTGGTCCTATAAACAATCTACCTGATTTTCGAGTACCTGCTATAACTATTTTAATTTTATTATTTGGATTGATATTTTTATGATTTTGAGTCTCGACTACAAATTTTCATTTTCTTCAGGAACATCGACTGAAACCATAACGAATAGCGTTGCAGATTGTCACGTGGAAGAAAGTACTGGTGGCACACAATGAAGAGTCAAGTTTAAGAAATAACACCGTTTATTAAATTCCAAGCTACCTCGCTCGTACTCAAACAATAACTGCCGTTCGCAGCTTTAACAGAGGTTTTATATCGTAACAGAACATTCTAGATGTATTTTAATGGAACAGAAAATTTGCATAACTTAGAAGTCTTCTTGACTACTTAACAAATCGAACATAAAATTACTGAAATAAATTTGTCCTAACTCAGGATCGAACCGCAGACCTTTCGGTTCGTAGCCCACGACTTTAATCATTGTGCTATGGAGCTCGGTAGATTTCGGTTGAAATGTGGCAATATTATAAACTGTCACTTTACAGTACTTTGTTTATATAGAATACCAAATTAATATCTAAAATAACATTTTTCCTTTTTTCTTTTAACCGTGGTAGCTTAGTCCGCAAAGGAAACGCCCGCGTAGCTGGAGGGGGGGGGGTTGCAGGTTCGGAGCCCGAGCCGGCCCGAGATCCGCCGTGTTCGTTAAAGGTGACTGGGGCACATGAAATATGTTAGTGGTCACAATGTCTTCCAAGTTCTCAATCAATACCTATGGGGGTGGCAGGCCAAACATATGGGTCTTCTGCTTGGTCCTTAATTTAAAATAAGGATCCACTTGAGCATGAGTCATACTTCCTTGAGGTACTCGTTAAAACGAAAGGCGCATCATTTCGCCTTAATACGAGTAGCCTCCGGCTGAATTGTGCTTGGTTTGACCAAGTGGCATATGACAACAACAAGTTTTTTTTAAATAAATTACATTTTATGATGTTTAAATGACAGCTGATTTATAAAGAGGACAGGCTGTAATGTTCAAAGTTTTCCGATTTCCTAAATAAATATATATATATGTGTATATATATATATATTTATATATATATATTTATATATATATATGTATAATATATATGTATATATATATATATATATATATATATATATATTATTTTTGTATATATATATATATATGTATATATATATTTATATAATATATTTTATAATATTATATACCTTTTTGTGCAGTCCAGGATAATTTAAATTTAAAGTATGTATCATTATATATTCGGCAGAAATGATTTGAGCATTAATTAGAGCCTTAGCATTCCAAATTAATTTGCCTTATTCCCAGTAGACCGGTCCAAAATCGATGTTTGTGCTATATCAATTTATTTCTAACCTAGCAATTTTAATTGAGTTAAAAAGTGTGAACAGTAATCCTTAAATTTAAAAACCGTGTCAAGCCACACTCGACGTTGTACTTGCTTAAAAAGAAGATGTCGAGTCAGACTCGACTTTGATTGGCGTGTTGGTTTGGAGCACTCATCTTTACTGTTTTGCTACTCAATGGTTAATGATACCGGGACTTACTGCTCAAAGCCGATTTCGAACGGCTAAGAACATCTAGGACAGCAGTGGTATTCGAACCCATGAACTCCGGTACCATAAAGCAAGACTCGACTGAGGAGCACAGCTTCTTTCAAGTTAAAATATAAGTTGTTTTTTTTTGTCACCACTATCAAATTTACTAAGATTTGTCCTTGAATTTATCTCAAGGTGCGACAGATCTGATTCCTCCGCGATTCTGAAACTGAGAGTCACAAGCGCAAGCCTATGTCAAAGATGCCACAGACTTTTTGATTTTCAAATAATAATTGAGAGTATTAAGGAAAAATTTTGTGATTTCTTTTGAGAGCTTTGTGCTTCGTTTTCATTTAGAATCGTTATAAATGTATTTTTTCAGCGTCATCCGCACATGCTTTTTGAGAAACAAAATTTATAACCTAAACAATTTTTCATCCTTTACTAAGTCCATAAAAATGCGCTTGATACTGAGAGTTGAAAAGTGAATTACCATACATTTCTGGAAAAGGAATGTCATGAGCCAAAGATGCCAAGGTGGAGAAAAGTTTGAAAACCGCTGGTTTAGAATACTATTTTAACTATAATTATTTACAGTGATTATTTTATTTCAATTAATAATTTAGAGTATTAAGCAAAAATTTTGTGATTTTTTGGGGAAACTTTGAGCCCTGTATTTATTTAGAATCATTATAAATTTATTTTTTTCAGCGTCATCCGCACATGCTTTTTGAGAAACAAAAATTTATAATCTGAAAAATTTTCATCCTTTACTAAGTCCATAAAAATGCGCTTGACACTGAGATATGAAAAGAGAATTACCACACTTTTATGTGAACTGAATGTCATGAGCATTTGTCAAGAATGCAAAGGTGAAGAAAAATTTGAAAACAGCTGGTTTAGAAATACTATTTTAACTATAATTATGTAAAGTGATTTTTTTTTATTTTCAAATAATAATTAAGAGCATTAAGGAAAAATTTTGTGCTTTTTTTGGGGAGCTTTGTGCCCGTTTTCATTTAGAATCGTTATAAATATATTTTTTCAGTGTCATCTTCACATGCTTTTTGATAAACAAAATTTATAATCTGAAAAATTTTTCATTCTTTACTAAGTCTATAAAAATGCGCTTGACACTGAGATATGAAAAAAGAATTACCACACATTTCTGTGAACTGAATGTCATGAGCATATGTCAGGGATGTCAAGGTGGAGAAAAATTTGAAAACCGCTGGTTAGAAATACTATTTTAACTATAATTATGTACAGTGATTTTTTTTTTTTTGATTTTCGAATAATAATTGAGAGCATTAAGGAAAAATTTTGTGCTTTTTTTTGGGAGCTTTGTGCCCGTTTTCATTTAGAATCGCTATAAATATATTTTTTCAGTGTCATCCTCACATACTTTTTGAGAAACAAAGTTTATAATCTGAAAAATTTTTCATTCTTTACTAAGTCCATAAAAATGCGCTTGACACTGAGATATGAAAAGAGAATTACCACACATTTCTGTGAACTGAATGTCATGAGCATATGCCAGGGATGCCGAGGCGGAGAAAAATTTGAAAACCGCTGGTTTAGAAATACTATTTTAACTATAATTATGTACAGTGCTTTTTTTTATTTTCAAATAATAATTAAGAGCATTAAGGAAAAATTTTATGCTTTTTTTGAGGAGCTTTGTGCCCGTTTTCATTTAGAATCGTTATAAATATATTTTTTCAGTGTCATCCTCACATGCTTTTTGAGAAACAAAATTTATAATCTGAAAAATTTTTCATCCTTTACTAAGTCCATAAAAATGCGCTTGATACTGAGAGTTGAAAAGTGAATTACCATACATTTCTGGAAAAGGAATGTCATGAGTCAAGGATGCCAAGATGGAGAAAAGTTTGAAAACCGCTGGTTTAGAATAGTATTTTAACTATAATTATTTACAGTGATTTTTTTCTTTTTGATTTTCAATTAATAGTTTAGAATACTAAGGAAAAATTTTATGATTTTATTTTGGAGCTTTGTGTCCTGTATTCATTTAGAATCGTTATAAATGCATTTTTTCAGCGTCACCCGCAGATGATTTTTAAGAAACAAAAGTTACAACTTCAATTTATTCCCACAAACTAAGTCCATAAAAAGCCCTTGACACTGACAATTGAAAAGAGAATTGCCATGCATTTCTCTATCGTAAAGTTTTTATCGACTCGAGATCATAAAAAAACCAGGACCTCTCTTTTATTATGAAATAGGCTTGATATCAAAATTCTGCTCTTGAAAAATGTATAAAGAAGTTATTCCGAAGCATTGTGACACATATGAGGCATAATAATCTCTAATGACTCTACGACAATGCATACGAAATCATTCTTGAAATCAGGATTACCAAAGAAGAAAGAAACTTTTGAATGCTGTTAACTAGTGAGAACCTCTTTTAAAATGATTGTTTAGTGTAAAAAAAAAATCTTTAACCTTTCGCTCATTTATTTTAGGAAATAATTTGTAGAAATTGCTACATTTAAAATTGCATATTAGATTATTTAGCAAAAAGAAATTTGTTCAGATTGATGCTATTAAGGAATTTATAACTTTTAAATATATTTATATCAGTTATATTACCGATTTAACTTTTATATCGATTTTTCAAAATTTAGTTTATCTCATAGCTATTTTTCTTTGCTACCTCAAACCTCATAAAATTATTTCGAAACCTCAAATGAAAAACTATATAGAATTTATTGGTATTCTGTTACTAAGATCAGCTTAAATGTTTTATTATTCAAAACATAGTTTTCATAAATTATGCTCATGATATCTAAGCATATGTTATATGTGTAAATTCGAAATTTTGTACAAGCGTTACTTCATAATTTGACGATAGTAGTCACAAAAACCTTAAATATTTAGATATTTTAAAATTTTGGTTATACTAAAAAATTATGAATTTCCAACTCAAAAAATTTCAAATTTAAATAGAAAACATTAAAGTAGTCTTTAGACATTTCTTCATTACTATTGTTTGCTTATGAGTAATAAGTACCAAATTCCAAATTTATACAAAGGTACAAGTTTGAAATTTGGTAAGTGTGTTACTCATAATCTGATGATAATAATGACAAAAAAAATTTTAAATTAATATTTAGACATTTGAAAGTCTTCCTTTCCTTAAAAAAATTATAAATTCCCAACTTAAAACATGAAATGTTTTTAAATAGTTATGATTGAGTAGTTATTTTAGATATTTCCTCACTATTACAGTTTGCTTATGAATAACATAACCAAATTTCAAATTTATACACAATTTATATAGTTAGATATCACACGCGTAGGTTACGCTTATTATGTTTCGAGTTCTTTTTAAACCACTATTAAGGTATCCGTCTACGTTCGGACAACTTTTTTCTTTAAACGTAGAAACTAGTTCATGTTTTTACATTTTCAGATTTACTTTTTATATTCTCATAGAGAATTGCACTTAAAAAATTTATTCCTGGAGAATTTTTTATAAAATTTCTAATAAATGAAGAAAATTTACACCTTTACATCTCGTTTCTAACGATTTTTTTCAAACATCTAACTAGCAGATGGATTAGAATATACGGTATCGAAAGACAGTGTTCTATCTAATAGGACATCTACTTGCAATGTCTACTATAAGATAAAGTTTTTATAGTATCATCAGACTAATAATTTTGAAGTAATTCTAGAAACAATATACGGTGCTTCTTAAATATTATAAGGGAAAGGTCATATTTATGAATACGCTACTAATCAACATCCAAATAAATTCCAGATAACTGCCCCAAGTAGCCAGAGAGCAATAGTTTGGAACAAGAGTGAAATAGGTTTGAGTTTCAAAGGTTTTTAGTAGTTTGCTCTGATCTTATTAGATCCTGTGCAGCGAAGCAATGACTGTACGTCTCCAAAGCCAATCTATAACTAGATGAGTAATCTTGTTTACTTGTTCATTGAATTTTTATAGCCCTACACTATATCATCCATAAAAATGTAACAAAACAATGCTACCCTTAAAATATTTTTTGAAGTACGAACTAGAGACTTTCATTAATGTATCACAGTGTTAAACTACAATTAGTTTCCAGAATTTTACATTTTCTTGCAGAGATTTGTGTGGTCAAAGTATGTTTCCAAGAAAAATAAAACTATTAAAAGGTATAAACTTATATTCTAGGTAATATTTTGTCTAACATTTTCAGAATTCGTTTTTTTTTCATTTATTTTTTACACATTACTCTACATTGTACTATACTATCTCTGAAAATACTATACACAACACTATGCATATTAAAATGTCTTCACACTCAAACTTAATAGCTTTCCTCAAAGTATCCTAGTGTTTATGACTTTAACTACTTTATTCAAAGTCACAAGACAGCAGAAATTTGTAAGATCCAAGTAAAAATACTTGTACAAACCCTAGTATCAAACTTAATAGCTTTTCTCAAAGTATCCTAGTGTTTATGACTTTAACTACTGTATTCAAAGTCACAAGACAGCAGAAATTTGTAAAAGATCCAAGTAAAAACCCTTGTACAAACCCAAGTACCAAACTTGATAACTTTCCTCAAAGTATCCTAGTGTTTATGACTTTAACTACTTTATTCAAAGTGACAAGACAGCAGAAATTTGTAAGATCCAAGCAAAAACACTTGTACAAATCCAATTACCAAACTTAATAGCTTTCCTCAAAGTATCCTAGTGTTTATGACTTCATATACTTTATTTAAAGTCCCAAGTCAGCAGAAATTTTAAGATCCAAATAAAAACCCTTGTACGAACCCAAGTACCATACTTGATAACTTTTTTCAAGTTTGGTACTTGGGTTTGTACAAGGGTTTTTACTTGGATCTTAGTATCCTAGTATCCTCAAAGATCCTAGTGTTTATGACTTTAACTACTTTATCCAAAGTCACAAGACAGCAGAAATTTTAAGATCCAAATAAAAACCCTTGTACGAACCCAAGTACCATACTTGATAACTTTTTTCAAGTTTGGTACTTGGGTTTGTACAAGGGTTTTTACTTGGATCTTAGTATCATAGTATCCTCAAAGTATCCTAGTGTTTATGACTTTAACTACTTTATTCAAAGTGACAAGACAGCAGAAATTTATAAGATTCAAGTAAAATCCCTTGTACAGACCCAAGTACCAAACTTGATAACTTTCCTCAAGTTTGGTACTTGGGTTTGTACAAGGGTTTTTACTTGGATCTTAGTATCCTAGTATCCTCAAAGATCCTAGTGTTTATGACTTTAACTACTTTATTCAAAGTCACAAGACAGCAGAAATTTGTAAGATCCAAGTAAAAACCCTATCTCTGAGAAGAATGCAACTAACATGCAATTATTTATCCTATCTATTAACTTTCATCAATTAAAGTGTTTGTAATTTTACCGTTTTTATTTAACATTTTTTTCACTGTTCTCTGTTATCCAAAAAAATTCTGTTCCTCGATACTGTACACGTCAAAATGGTTTTGAAGTTCCAACCAATACGCTGTCGTCAAAACATAACTATGACTAATATGCATCAAGTTGGCATTTTTTCCAAGAGATTTGAGAGGTCAAAGTCTCTACATGAAAAGAATAAAATTATTTATAATTATAAATTTACATCTGCGTCATTTTTTTCTCAGTCATATAAGTCTCCTATTTTATATCATAACGTAAACCTTTGTTTTTTACTAAATTATAACGTAACATCATCACGATTTGAGTATAAAAATGAGAAGTACTACACGTTCAAAGATAGATAAAAGAATTTTGCCATGCCCGTGATTCTCCATTAAGGTAACGCGGAAACTTACCCTGATCCTTTGTTTCCGACTCCTGAATGCTTCATGAAGTATTAATAATTCTCTTAAATGGTTTCATAAAAATTGTTACGATTCTCCTTTAATCACGATTTTTACATTGTTTCCTCGCGAGGCTTAACATCTAGTGTTTCAGAAACTACTGTCGAATGGAGAGTTAAAAATCTGTCTATTGAGCTTTTATTCACAACTTTTAATCTTTTGTTTAGGACTTTGGTGATATTCCTTTCCATTATTTCTTTTGGTTAATCGAAATTTATGGTACGATTGTCTGTAACTTTCACAATTGTTTCAAAGGTTTCTGAAGAATTATGCTTTTAAGAATGCTAGTCCGTGGGTAGGTAATACTGCAGAGTGTCAGCCCGAAAAGAAACTGTTTGGGTAAATTGTACAGTTTTTCGTGATAGAGGGCATCGGAGACATCACTAACAATGCATTCAAAGTTTTATGAATGGGAATCCGTAAAACGTGAAATTATGAACTTATGCTTTCAATTCTAACACTTTTCTTGAGATGCGCACATACATATATGCTTATATCTCGGGAAAAGACTATAAATATGAGTATTCTCATTAAGATGAAAAGAACTAATGTGAAAATACCGGGAGATCTTGTAGCAGGTGAGTAAAAGTTACAATTCCCTATATAATAATAGCCTCAGTTATTTGTCAGTCTGTCCTCGAGTTTATAAAGCGGTTGGAGCTGGAATGGATAGAGGCATACGTATTGGATTCTTGATGAGTTAGGGTTAGCAACGTTCGAAATCCCGACTTCCACCCTATTCTAGCATTTAATGCCATTATTTCAACCCTATTTTCCCCTGTTAAGAGCAGGTGATTAAATGTATTAATTTGTCACATAATAAATAAGTAAAAACAACATTTTTTCTAGCATTATGACGTCATTCCTTTAACCATCTCATTGAATCATTTCCTATTTTATATTATTTAAATATCGTCTGCATTATTTTCATACATTTTTTCACTGAATTTAGATATTACATAAATAAATTTCTTTCATATTTGACTTAAACATCAGAATAGGTACATATGTGATAATTTAAAATTTAATCATCGATTGTTTTTTATTGCAATGAAAATTTTATCACCGGTATTAACAAGAAATTCTATCTACCTTCAGGGTGTGGTGGAAATGATAGTTTCTTTCCTTTACTTCCACTAATTACCATGGCAAAAAAAAATGGGAAGAATTAAACGATAATTTCGACGTAACTAAGAAAACTTATTTTTCTAAATGAATTCAACGTGATTCTAAACTCCTTTCATTTAATTATCAGCCAAAAAACATACCATTTTTTTACCAGGTACTTTACAATTTTGGAAAACTAAAAATTTTACTGATCCCGTCATATGACGGGCTATATGCTAGTAAAAGGATATATGCTAGTAAAAAATAGGGATTGAAGTAATGGCATTAAATGCTAGAAAAGCTGGGGGACCCTTTTCTAGCATTTAATGCCATTATTTCAATCCCTATTTTCCCCGGTTAAGATCAGGCGATTAAATTTATCACTCTGTCACATAATAAATAAGTAAAAACAACATTTTTATAGCATTATGACGTCATTCCTTTAACCATCTCATTTAATCTTTTCTTATTTTAAATTATTTAAATATCGTCTGCATTATTTTCATACGATTTTCTACTGAACTGATATATTACGTAAATAATTTTCTTTCATATTTGGCTTAAATAATAAATTAGTACATATGTGATAATTTAAAATTTAATCATCGATTATTATTTGTTGCAATGAAAATTTTATCACCGGTATTAACAACAAATACTTTTCATAAAAGTCTAGGAGTCTGTTTCACGGACTAATACACATCTAGCGTTTAAGTTATATATATATTTGAAAATTAAGAAGTTTGTTCGTTTGTGTGTTTGTTTTTTATACATAACCACACGGTTTGACTAAATGAAATCATCGTGATTCTAAACTGCATTCACAGTATCAGGAGACATTAGAAGGGTGTGAAGATAAACAAATTATTGAGCTTGTACCAGATAATTCACAGCCAAAAAAGAAGCCATTTTTTTACCTGCCTATAGGGTACTTTACAATTCTGGAAAATTCATAATTTTACTAATTCCGTCATATGACGGGCTATATGCTAGTTCTTTTATGTTCTTTTTAAACAGTAAAAAAGTTGTAAAGCCAGATTGGGACTGTATTGTAGATGGGAAAGTACAAGAATGTTTCCTTGGTTAGGTATTCACTTACAACCAGTATCGTGTGGACCAAGGGTTGTCAAGTTGGACGAACCTACTATCAGGGATATATTGGCAGACTTGGTTCAATCCCTTCTTAAAGCTCTTGCAAGTAAAACGGGGAATTCACAACTAAAAATTGCACAGTTTAACGTAAAATTAATCAGCTGTCAGTGTTCAGAACTTTCCTAAATAGTACGATAGTTTAATTCAATTTTGTAAACGATGATCGTCATATGCAAAAATCGTATTCGAGTTACAATTGTCATTTCCTAATCGCTTTTGCCTCTTGTAGACTTGCAAGTGTGACAAAACGTCATCTTTGTAAGCCTCCTTTAACATTTGCCAGGTTTCATTACCACTTTTTATCAGTTTGATATATGTGTATGTCAAGCTCACATAAAAGATGGTACTTGAAAATGGTACTTGATGGTAAAGATGGCTCATATAAAGAATACTTGAAGATGCAGTTATCTATTAACGCAGCTTAATAGATAACTGCATTTTATGAGAAAAGAACTATGCTCACAACGGATCCCTTTAAAGCCATTGGGTACGCCCTGTGAAATAGGGGCAGCTTATAAACTGTTGGAATGCATCACTAATATTCTAATAAACATTTCTAAACCACCTATTTTCCTTGGTGATTTGCAAGATATGCAACGAAAAAATTTTCCCGTTACTTCTTTGATATACCTTGTACATTATACACTATTGTTATTTATTAAAGCTTGTATGGGAAAATTTTCTCAATGAAACAAAGCATTTAATTTTAATTTTATATCAGTATTTTTCAAATATTTATCAAGTGTATTTATAAATGATATTGGTTTCATATATTACACCAAACACAATTTTTCGTTAAAAAGAGTAAAAAATATTCGAAAAGAATATTGTTTAACCCTTAACTTGACAAGATGTTTTTTCAAATATTTTTTAATTTTAATTTCTGTTATTTTTCCATGTCTGTATAGACATTAGGATCTCTGTAAAATAAACAAAAAAATATATCATTTTCCATTTTTGAGATAATTAATGTCCGCTGTGGCGCACGCTGAAAATTATGTTATATAATAGTTATAAATATACGTGTAGTGGAATTAGCCAAATTAAGGGTTAAAGCATTGTCTCGGGCCAAATATGTGTGTAAAAATTATAGTACTAAAAAAATCATACAGTATAATGATAAAATTTTTTTCATTTTTTAATCAGTCAGTATTTAACTAGAACTAATATACATTTTATATCAGTATTTTTCATATATTTATGAAGCGCATTTATAAATGATATTCAATTCACATATATACGACACCAAACACAATTTTTCGTTAAAAAGAGTAAAAAATATTCAAAAAGAATATTTTTTAAAACATTGTCTTGGACAAAATATGTGTGTAAAAAATTATAGTACTAAAAAAACCATGCAGTAAAAAGATAAAGATTTTTCTCATTTTTTAATCAGTCAGTATTTAACTAGAACTATTACACATTTTATATCAGTATTTTTCAATTATTTATCAAGTGTATTTATAAATGCTATTCAATTCATATATTATACCGAACACAATGTTTCGTTAAAAAGAATAAAACATATTCAAAAAGAAAATTTTTTAAAATATTGTCTCGCACCAAAAATGTGTGTGAAAATCATAACACTAAAAATATCATACAGTAAAAGGATAAAATTTTTTCTCATTTTTTAATCAGTCAGCATTTAACTATAACTATTATATATTTTATATCAGTATTTTTCATATATATATCAAGTGTATTTATAAATGATATTTAATTTATATATTGCACCAAACACAATTTTTCGTTAAAAAGAGTAAAAAATCTCGATCCAAATATGTATGAAAAAAATTATAATACTAAAAAAATCATACAGTATAATGATAAAAATTTTTCTCATTTTTTAATCAGTCAGTATTTATCTAGAACTATTATACATTTTATATCAGTATTTTTCATATATTTATCAAGCATATTTATAAATGATATTCAATTCACATATTGCACCAAACACAATTTTTCGTTAAAAAGAGTAAAAAATATTCAAAAGGAATATTTTTTAAAACATTGTCTCTAGCTAAATTTGTGTGAAAAAATTATAATACTAAAAAAATCATACAGTATAATGATAAAAAATTTCTCATTTTTTGATCAGTCAGTATTTAACTATAACTATTATACATTTTATATCAGTACTTTTCATATATTTATCAAGCGCATTTATAAATGATATTCAATTCATATATTACACCAAACACAATTTTTCGTTAAAAAAAGTAAAATATATTAAAAAAAATATTGTTTAAAACATTGTTTCGGACCAAATATGTATGTGAAAATTATAACACTAAAAAAATCATACAGTATAAGAATAAAAATTTTTCTCATTTTTTAATCAGTCAGTATTTAACTATAGCTATTATACATTTTATATCAGTATTTTTCATATATTTATCAAGTGTATTTATAAATGATATTCAATTCATATATTACACCAAACACATTTTTTCGTTAAAAAGAGTAAAAAATATGCAAAAAGAATATTTTTTAAAACATTGTCTAAAGCTAATTATGAGTGTGAAAATTTATAATACTAAAAAAATCATACAGTATAAGGATAAAAATTTTTCTCATTTTTTAATCAGTCAGTATTTAACTAGAACTATTATACATTTTATATCAGTATTTTTCATATATTTATCAAGTGTATTTATAAATGATATTTAATTCATATATTGCACCAAACACAATTTTTCTTTAAAAAGAGTAAAAAATCTCGAACCAAATATGTGTGAAAAAAAATTATAATACTAAAAAAAATCATACAGTATAATGATAAAAAATTTTCTCATTTTTTAATCAGTCAGTATTTAACTAGAACTATTATACATTTTATATCAGTATTTTTCATATATTTATCAAGTGTATTTTTAAATGATATTCAATTCATATATTGCACCAAACACAATTTTTCGTTAAAAAGAGTAAAAAATATCCAAAAAGGAAAATTATTTAAAACATTGTCTCGATTCAAATATGTGTGTAAAAATTTATAGTACTAAAAAATCATGCAGTATAAGGATAAAGATTTTTTTCATTTTTTAATCAGTCAGTATTTAACTATAACTATTATACATTTTATATCAGTATTTTTCATATATTTATCAAGCGTATTTATAAATGATATTCAATTCATATATTGCACCAAACACAATTTTTCGTTAAAAAGAGTAAAAAATATCCAAAAAGGAAAATTATTTAAAACATTGTCTCGATTCAAATATGTGTGTAAAAATTTATAGTACTAAAAAATCATGCAGTATAAGGATAAAGATTTTTTTCATTTTTTAATCAGTCAGTATTTAACTGGAACTATTATACATTTTATATCAGTATTTTTCATATATTTATCAAGTGTATTTTTAAATGATATTCAATTCATATATTGCACCAAACACAATTTTTCGTTAAAAAGAGTAAAAAATATCCAAAAAGGAAAATTATTTAAAACATTGTCTCGATTCAAATATGTGTGTAAAAATTTATAGTACTAAAAAATCATGCAGTATAAGGATAAAGATTTGTTTCATTTTTTAATCAGTCAGTATTTAACTATTATACTGCTAGAACATACTTTAAAACATAACTAACATAATATGATTAATGATTACAGATAGTTCAGTAGAAAGTAAAGTAAGCAACTAACTTTGTATAGATAAATTCATTGTGACATTCTTAGAAAACAGCATTTAGAACTTCTTCTCATATATACACGTAGGGAAATGTTCACATAAAATTTTTACTGCCTTAAAATACGACTTTTCACGCAATATGTGTAACGAATATCTTATTTTTATTATACAGAAATTTTATACTTTTTTTCAATTCCGAAATCCATCTTTTATGTGAATTATATAACTTACTCAGCAATCTTTCAAACAATGAAGGGGTGGATTTTTTATTGCTTTTCGCGATGAAAAATTTACTGAAAAGCTCGCCAATCCGTTTAATTTACGCTATTTCACTTCACATTGTGCCTGGAGAGAAAAAAAACTACTGGCAGCTGTATTGGTTTAGAAATAATTTACAAGGTGTGTGGATATTTGAAAGATTTATGACTTTAGAAAAGGGAATGAATTTTAAATGGGATTTTTATTGTAAAAAGAATTTTTAGTAGGATATATATTTAAGAATACGGCATATATAATAAACTGCGGTTTCATAATCTAGATTTATAAAGGCTTGGAATAGATGCTTGCCAAGGTAAGCTGTAAGGTTTTTGAGGTACAGTGTTTTTTTTTATTTTTGATATTTTAGAATACGTACTAATAGTAGAGGTAGAGAGGGGTATACAATTATTTGGTCTTAACACTAAACATATAATAACTGGTCAAATGACCAGTAATATATATGTAAAAAAGGCGACGGGTAATGAATTAAAAATTGTTATTCTTTGTGTTTGTAATGCATAAATACTGACAATATACATTTTTGTTTAATTTTAATAAAGTTTTTTTGTTTATTTTCTTCTTAACATTCATATTTCATACATTCAATTTGGAAACATAGTCCGGTCATGTGACTGGATATGGTAGAAATAGGTATGTATTAAGTGCTGGCATGTTTAGTATTAATATAACTAGTTTAAACTTATTATGAGAAATAGTTTAATAGATGTGTGACTATATGAAGGATTTGTGGCCTGAAAAAATAGAATGGATTTTAAAGTAAAATTTTTCAATCTAAAAAGATATTTGGCATAATACACTGCGGTTTCATAATCTAAATTTACAAAAGCTTGGAAAAGATGCTTGCCAAGGTAAGCTGTAATGTTTTTGAGGTACAGTGTATTTTTTCTTACTTTTGATATTTCAGTATGTGTACTATTAGTAAAGGTAGAGAGGGATAGAAAATTATTTGGTCTTAATACTAAACATACCATCATAACTGGTCAAATGATCGATAATATATATATATATATATATATATATATATATATATATATATATATATATATATATATATGTATATATATATATATAGATATGTATATATATATATATATGAATATATATATATATATATATATATATATATATATATATATATATATATATATATATATATATATATATATATATATATATATATATATATATATATATATATATATATATGTAAAAAAGGCGATGGGTAATGAATAAAAAATTATTATTTGTGTTTGTTATACATAAATATTGACAATACACAAATTGGTTTAATTATAATACAGTTTATTTGTTTATTTCCTTCCCAATATTCATATTTCTTACTTTCAATCAGGGAACATTGTTCGGTCATTTGGCCGGATATGGTAAAATAGGTATGTATTAAGTGCTGGTATGTTTAGTATTAATATAACTAATTTAAACTTATTATGAGAAATAATTTAATAGATGTGTGACTATATGAAGGATTTATGACCTTAAAAAAGAGAATGGATTTTAAAGTAATTTTTTCCAATGTAAAAAGATATTTGGCATATATAATAAACTGCGGTTTCATAATCTAGATTTATAAAAGCTTGGAAAAGATGCTTGCCAAGGTAAGCTGTAATGTTTTTGAGGTATAGTGTATTTTTTCTTACTTTTGATATTTCAGGATGCGTACTATTAGTAAAGGTAGAGAGGAATAGAAAATTATTTGGTCTTAACACTAAACATGCCATAACTGGTCAAATGACCGGTAATGTATATGTAAAAACGGCTATGGGTGTTGAATCTCCAGTGGCAACTGAATAAAAACGCCAAGCTGTGGGAAGCGTAGCGTCCAGAAAAAAACAAAAAATAAACTTTGAACTTTTATTCGTAGTAGAACTATTCGTCGCTTCCATATGAACCGGAAGCTTAATTCTAAAATATTTGTATTCGAGTTAGAGAAATTCTGTTATTATTTGTTATCCTATGTTATTCTTAATTAAATCTATATTATTCCTTATTGAACTTTATTCGTAATTTTAAGGAATTTTTTATTAGTTGTGGAAGGATATAAACTATTAAAGATACCGTATTCTAAATAGTAGTCTTATATTTTTTAATGGATTTTGTGTGTGTTGAGCTGAAAGTTTGCCATCCGGAATATGGGAGGAGGTAAGTAATTACCTTTCTCATATCAATCATATTTCAATAATTACTTTTTATTCTTATTCGTTTTTTGTGAAGTTAAAATCTCCAATGGGTAATGAATTAAAAATTCTTATTCTTTATGTTGGTAATACATAAAAATTGAGAATTTACAATTTTGTTTAATTATAATAAAGCCCTTTTGTCTATTTCCTTCCCAATATTCATATTTCATACATTCAATGAGAAAACATAAAGTCCGAGCATTTGACCGGATGTGATAGAAATAGGTATGTACAGTGGACTCCGCTTAATGTGGTCAGTTTGGGACACCGTGATTTCGATAACAATAAACGATATGCAAAATTAGATAAATTTATCCCCCCTTCAATTCACGCGTAATAAATTTCAAAACAAAATAAAAAAAAGCACACCTTATATTTATGTACTGTATATTATCCTTTAACCCTCCGAGTGGAACACATCTAGGATAAAATTCTCCAAAATACGCTAATGTCAGTGGCCAAAGAGTTCTATGATTTTTACCTTCCCCCTTTGTCGACAAGATTGGAATATGGAAAACCCACCCTCGTTATTATCCCTTTACTCCCGGTTATATATAGATATATAAATAGATATTATAGATTGTTAATTTTTAATACACATAAAGCTCTTCAAGTCTGGAGTTTTATCCCATAAGAAATAATAGATTCTAAAAGTACAAATAGAAATATTCTTTTGGAGACTTATTTATATTTTTTTACGAAAGTCATCCAAAATATTTAAGTGGTGCAATTAGAGATACATCTGTTACCGCAAACGAAATACTTCGAAATAGAGATTTACAAAGCCATGAAAAGCTATCAGCGTCTCTATGCCTCAGGAGGTAGGGTTGTATCCCTCAAGAAATGTCAGTGAAAGAGGAGTGCAGTTCCTAAACAATAGACCTCACCCTCCTACCTCAAAACTCCAGGGAAGAAAGCACTGGCAAAACTGTACATTACATCAATTTTTGAAACGTTTTTGGAGGTCGAAAATTGTACGTTTTGAAGTCATCATCGGTTTGGCGGAATTGTACGTGCAAACCGCTTAGAGGGTTAAAACATAAGAATTGTATACATAATTTTAAAAAGTTGATCCATTGTTGACTGTCTACACATTTTTCTAAGAAGGTCATTGATATATTGTTCGTAAACATAATCAACCTGCCATAAAGATTTAAAATTTCGATCTTTTGTTTTAATGTTAAATCATTTCGCTTTCTGACTTCCATCTCGACAAGCTGTATGTAAGCGAGCAGGGCATAAAATGTGAATACGCTTCTTCCCAGTTCCGATAATAATGTGTTGCCTTCTGCTTATCTGACAACCATTGACCACCAGCAGGGTGTGTGTATTTCTAAAAAATTCCAGGAACGTGTAATTTCTCACTGTTGTGTTCATATAACATGTCCCTAGGTTGAAGAAGGAGAGTTCTCGGAAATTCAAACAGCAAAGAAAAAGACAAGAATGGGTTCCATCTGAATGTATTGTGAATATTCCCTTGCCAGTTAAAATGAGGTTCTAAAACTGATCCCATTATGTAACGATCACACAAAGCGATAATTTTAACATACAAATGAATAGACAAAATCGGATTAAGTGATTTCGATAACAATACGCTTCTTCCCAGTTCCGATAATAATGTGTTGCCTTCTGCTTATCCGACAACCATTGACCACCAGCAGGGTGTGTTTATTTCTGAAAAATTCCAGGAACGTGTAATTTCTCACTGTTGTGTTCATATAACATGGCCCTAGGTTGAAGAAGGAGAGTTCTCGGAAATTCAAACAGCAAAGAAAAAGACAAGAATGGGTTCCATCTGAATGTATTGTGAATATTCCCTTGCCAGTTAAAATGAGGTTTTAAAACTGATCCCATTATGTAACGATCACACAAAGCGATAATTTTAACATACAAATGAATAGACAAAATCGGATTAAGTGATTTCGATAACAATACGCTTCTTCCCAGTTCCGATAATAATGTGTTGCCTTCTGCTTATCCGACAACCATTGACCACCAGCAGGGTGTGTTTATTTCTGAAAAATTCCAGGAACGTGTAATTTCTCACTGTTGTGTTCATATAACATGGCCCTAGGTTGAAGAAGGAGAGTTCTCGGAAATTCAAACAGCAAAGAAAAAGACAAGAATGGGTTCCATCTGAATGTATTGTGAATATTCCCTTGCCAGTTAAAATGAGGTTCTAAAACTGATCCCATTATGTAACGATCACACAAAGCGATAATTCTAACATACAAATGAATAGACAAAATCGGATTAAGTGATTTCGATAACAATTAGAGTTGTGAGCAGTGGAAAAAACCCGGTTTAAACCCGGGATAAAACCGGGTTTTTTGGGAAGGGAATTTTGAAAATTTCCAAAACAAAGGAATTTTGAAGTATTTTGAAGTCGCCAATTCCTATAACACAATGAGGACCGCCATTTTTTTCTGTCTTTGTTGTAGACCTCAAAAGTTGATATTTTCTATTTAACTACTATATGTTATTTTTATTTATATGTTATTTTTAATTTAACTATTATATGTTATGAAAAAAATTGAATAATTGGCATTAACTAACTATATTTGGCAAGGTATCATGTTTAGCATGAAAGTATCAGTATATTTTTCCTTTGAGAAATATCAAGTATTTTTATTATTACCTAAATATTAGGCAATAATCTGTAGTGTCACAAAACCCATAAATCATTATTTTTCTTGGATAATATATCTCCCCCCTCTCTCTCCCTCTCTCTCTCTTTATATATATATATATATATATATATATATATATATATATATATATATATATATATATATCAAACTTTCCGTATTAATTTGCATTTGTTAACACTCTATTTTCTATAACACACCGCCAAATATTCCCGTAGAGGTGACTTTTGGAACTAAGTTTTTTCGCGGAATCCTTCGTCCCTCGTCTTGTTTGGTCTGCCTACAAAATGTGGCTTCATTCTCGCAAATAGATCGAGCTACAGAACACTGCGAGCACTGTCAGTTTAATTATGGCCACCCAGTATATGTATATATATATATATATATATATATATATATATATATATATATATATATATATTTCAAAAGGAAAAAAAAATCTCTTAGAAATAATATGCTAGTTCTTAAATAACCACTGTTGAAAAAATAAATGTAACATCGTTAAAGTGATTTCTTCCCAAAGTTCCCAAAATTCCGGGTTTATTCCCCAAAATTCCTGGATTTTTTCCTACTTCTTCAAAATTCCGGGTTTTTTACATCTCTAATAACAATACGCTTCTTCTCAGTTCCGATAATAATGTGTTTCCTTCTGCTTATCTGGCATCCATTTATAATCAGCAGGGTGTGCGTATTTCTGAAATATTCCAGGAATGTGTAATACCCCACTCCTTTGTTCATTATCAATTTTCCTAGGTTGAAAGGAGAATTCTCGGATTCAAACAACAGCGAAGGGAAGGAAAAAAAATGGGTTCCTTCTGGATATATTGTGAATATTTCTTTTCCAGTTAAAATGAGGTTCGAAAACTGATCTCATTAACCGATGTAACGATCATATCAAGCGATAATTTTAACATACAAATGAATAGAGAAAATAGGGGCCAAGTGATTTCCATAACAATAAGCTATTGATAACAATAACCACTATCACATTAATCGAAGCCCACTGTATTAAGTGTTTGCATGTCAGTATTAATATGACTCATTTAAACTTATGAGAAATAATTTAAAAGATGTGTAGCTATATGAATGATTTATGACTTTAAAGAGAATGGATGTTAAAGTAAATATTTTCATTGTAAAAAGATATTTGAGTTACACATTTAAAAATATAGCATTTAAAACTAAACCGCGATTTAATAATTTAGATTTAAAGAGATTTGAGAAAGACGCTTGCCAAGTTAAGCTTTCAAGTTCATGAGATATAGTTTGTATTTGCTCTTCTATTTTAAATTTCAGAGAGCATACAATTATAATTCCCAGTATGTTTACATCGTATTTTAAACAGATTTATGCGTTCTAACTGAAATTTTATAACGCTGTTTGTTTTAAATGATTCAGAAATGTTGAAAATTTTTAAAAATGTAAAAAAATAAAATCGATTTTTTGAAATTTTAAAGGTGATTACTCCCCCTAAACAAGAGAAATAATTTACAAAATATTTGAAAAATTAATGACTTTAGGAAATGGAATAAATTTTGAAGAGGATTTTTAATTGTACGAAGTATTTTTAGTGAGTTATGTATTAAAGGACTCAGCATGTATGCTAACAATCTATATTTAATAATGTAAAATGAAAAATACTTTAGAAAGATGTTTGCAACATTCAAAGCGAATAAAGTTTATCTTCTCCTAAACTATCGATCTGATTTTAAAATAAATTGGTATAAATATGCTTCATATCACAGTGAAAAATACTGTTGCCTTTAAAACTTTCGTAATCCACCCCTTTCCCTCTTTTCGAGCGTTGAAGGCCATTATTTCAAGCCCAATTTCCCCGGTTAAGAGCAGGCGATTAAATTTATCAATTTATCACAAAACAAATAGGTAAAAATATCATTTTTTCTAGCATTATGACGTCATTCCTTTAACCATCCCATTTAATCATTTTTTATTTTAAATTATTTAAATATCGTCTGCATTATTTTCATAAGTTTTATCACTGAACTTAGATATGAAGTCAATAATTTTCTTTTATATTTGGCTTAAATATTAGATTAGGTACATATGTTATAATTTTAAATTTAATCATCGATTATTTTTTGTTGAATATAATTCTCAGCCAACAAACTATTTTTTTTACCTGCCTCATAGGGTACTTTACAATTTTGGAAAATTAAAAATTTTACTGGTTCCGTCACATGACGGGCTATATGCTAGTATATTGATAGTTATAAAAAAATTATGATATCAGTTAGAAATTTGGATAAGAAATTATATTTCTAAATTAAAGAAATAAAGAATAGCTCTCTGAAAAGTATAGAATAAAAAACACAATATTAATAAAAAAATGCTCATTCGATCTGAAACTAGTACTTTTGGAACACTCTAGAAATTATGGAGGATCCCCAAAATAGTACTAAGTTAAAAATAAGTTTATCAATTTTCTGAAATTGAGAATTTTATTTAGTGTACGAGTTTCAATATGACTGTGTTTTTTCCACATTCATCTAAATATCTGATCTATCAAATAAAATATTTGATATTATTTAAATATTACATAAAGCTTAAAGTTCCTTGTGCAAAAATCCCCTATGTAATAATACTCTAAGTTATGTAATAATAGATTATAATAGTTATAATAGTTATAGTTAATTAAAATAGCCTTTTGTCCATATGTCCTCGAATTTCTGAAGCGGTTGTACCTGGAATAGATAGAGGCATCCATATTGGTTTCTTGATGAGTTAGGGTTAGCAACGTTCAAAATCCACCCCTTTACCTCTTTTTCTAGCACTTAATGCCATTATTTCAAGCCCTATTTTCCCCGGGTAGGAGCAGGGGATTACATTTATGAATTTGTCACATAAATAGGTAAAAAAAAAAAAAATTCTAACATTATGACTTCCTTTCTTTTACTCCCTCATTTAATCATTTCTTATTTACTTAATTACTTAAATATCGTCTGCCTTATTTTCATACGTTTTATCACTGAATTTAGATATGACGTAAAAAATTTTCTTTTATATTTGACTTAAACAATAGAGTAGGTATATATGTGATAATTTTAAATTTAATCATCGATTACTTTTTATTGCAATGAAACTTTTATCACCGGTATTAACAACAAATTCTATCTACCTCCAGAGTGTAGTGGAAATAATAGTTTCATTCCTTTACTTCCATGAATTATCGTGGCGGAAAAAAAAGGAGAATTTAGAGGAGTGTAAAGATAAACAAATTATTGAGCGTGTACCACATAATTCTCAGCCAGAAAACAAACCATTTTTTACCAGCCTCATAGGGTACTTTACAATTTTGGAAAACTAAAAATTTTACTGATCTCGTCATATGACGGGCTATATGCTAGTATTTATTAATAGTTTTATATATTTTAGTGAAAAAAATTGTCGGATTTTTGTGTTTCTACTTTTAAAAATCTCAAATTAAACAAAGAAGCAATATTACACGAATTTAGTTTGATTAAACTGAATATCTGATCTATGCAGAATCTCGAGTAATATGTTTTACTAAGGCTCAGTTTCACTAAAGTCGTTTAACAGCTAACCCCGTTTAAATCATGGCGTCAACCAATGGTGGGACGCAATTTTCCGTTTTAACATAGATTAATCACGGTTAGCGTTAAACGACTTTGGTGAACCGATCCTAAATTTATAAGAGAATTTGGAGCAAATATGTTTAAATAAGGCAGTTTCATGCAGCATAGCACATCTCAACTCTTCACAAATCCAGCTTTCATTTTAAACGGAAGGGCAACATTTTGGTTGCCTATTGGCTATCGTAAACATGGAAATGAACGGGAAGGGCAGTTAAATGGTTAGTGACGTTGCATGAAATAGCTTTATTGTTATGTTGCAAAAACGTTTAAATTAGGACCTACGTTTACTACTAACAAATAAAGAAAATGTTTAAAATGAAATTTTTATTTATGAGTTAAACTTCGATTAAGTATGCAGCTTTAAAAACATTTATACTTAAAAATCTACTGTCATTTCAAAGTTAAAATGCAATACAGAATTTAGGAGAGGGGGAGTCTCATGTCTCAGCCACACCTATGGTTATGCTCTTCTTTCGGAAATTAATCGATGTCAAAATTCTAATTTAAATTAATCGCGGTTAGCGTTAAACGACTTTGGTGAGTTTGGGCCTAAATTTATAAAAGAATTTTTAACAAAAATGTTTAAATTGTTATATTGCAAAAACGTTTAAATTAAGACCTACATTTACTACTAACAAGTAAAGAAAATGTTAAAATGAAATTTTTATTTATAAATTAAACTTTGATTAAGTATGCAGTTTTAAAAACATTTATACTTAAAAATATATTGTCATTTCAAAGCTAAAATGCAATACAGAATTCCGGAGAGGGGGGGGTCTCCTGTCTCATCCCCACCTATGGTTATGCTCTTCTTTGCGAAATTGATGCCAAAATTCTAATATAAAACTTTTATTTATACAAATAAGAAATTTTTAAAACACAACGAATGGTTAAAAAATTACTTACAAAGAATTGAAACATAGGTATTTCTGCGAGTTTATCGAACTTGTGAAAATGTGACGCAAAGCACGTTAGTTGTTTACGAGTTTTAAATGTTATGATTTTTTTTATAAACAAAGTCACATGTGAGAGACACATGCAGTTTGACTTATTAAGCTCACAAGATTACAGATATTTTTCAATGATAATGACATTTAAAAAATTAGAAGCAATTACATCTTTACTAGGCTATCTGGTGTTCAACCTATGGTTTTTGGACTCAATTTTATTCGGAAATACCAAAGTTATTTCACGTTTCTATGGAAATATCCAAAACAAATTAAAAAGCGAAGCCGTAACTTTCCGGTTTAGTTATCAGTTTTGATTCTGTTTTCTCCAAAGACGATTGCTGATAGTATTTAATCTGCGCAGACCACTGTTTCCCCCCACAAGAAATGGTTTTTAATCTCCGATCCCGGCAGTCGATTAGCTAGCTCACAATTTCGCCAAGTTGGGCGATTTTTGCTTAGCACTTGACATCGTGCCTTGATGAAAAGTTTTAAGGCGGCAACTAGGCTTAAATGTTAAGCGATGTCCCTTTGTTTTAAATCAGACATCAAGCCCGCTTGATAGAACTCATTGAAATTTTACCGAAACTTTTGTATGCAGCTGAAATGCCATGTATTAACTGTATTCTCGATAAGACAGCCACTAGTATGCAATTGCATTACATTATTTCTTCTACCTGAATGGTAATGCTTAGAACTTTTCTACAAATTATACAAATTTTGGTTTATGTGGTGCCTAGAAAGAACCCTCATTAGAGAAAACATTCAATTTTTACAAATTGGTCATGTTTAATGAAATATGGAAACAGGCATTCCAAAAATATACAAGAATTGTATTGCAATTAAGTGCCTATTGTCTTAGAAGAATCCTCAAGCTACTTTGCATGGTTTCGCACGGTGCTTTTGACACTGAAAACTATTGTTCATGATCGTCGAATTTGTTTGGTTTATTTTTTCTATTTTGCAGCTTAAGATTTTAGATATAAGTAGTCATCTCTATCACGACAATACAGTTTTGCATGGATAGTTAACAAGGTAAGCACTGTAAACTTATATTCACTTATAAAACTTAATATTACTGGATTTATTTCATTTAAACTATTAATAATAAAATAATTTTCAAAATTTAGTTTACATATTTTGCATTCAGAAATTTAATAAAAGCTATGATTTTCTTAATACGTAATGCCTATATATATAACTTTTATTGGCTCATTGTATATATATACTGCATATAGGTGTAAAGCTGTGAGTTAGATATGTTTCCTATATTAAAAAAAAGTCAGGTATAAAATTGTTTGTAGACAATTAAAATGTATAATTTTTATATACCCCTCTAAATACTTACAAAATATATATACTTAAGCTTAAGTACTCATACACTGTAAATAGTTAGGAATAATATTTTTAAAATGATTAACCGAATGTATGTCAAAGACCTCAAATTGTGAAAGACAGTTTTAATTAAGTTTAAAAAACTTCTTAATTCATTAAAACTTTAAAATAATCTTTTGTCTCAAAGGGAAAATGTTTTTTAAAACTTGGTACATTAGAATCTTTTATACTGTCCCTTTTATTTAATTATGAAATAAAAAAACATTCAGTAGAAATGTCAGTACCTGACACTTCAGTAGTACCTGATATTAAAATCTTTTTGCTTAAAAGGACATGCATGCAAATATATTTTGACATCTAATGATTGGTTATTACATTAATGTAATAAGTGTTCATACAATCAGTTGTTATATTATAAAATTCCCTATTTTACAAAAACTATGAATGAAAAATTCAAAATACTTACGAATAATATTTTTAAAAATGATTAACTGAATGTATGTCAAAGACCTCAAATTGTGAAAGGTAGTTTTAATTAAGCTTAATAAGCTTGTTAATTCAATAAAATCCTAAAAGAATATGTTGTCTCAAAGGAAAAATGTTTTTTTAAAACTTGGTACATAAAAATCTTTTATACTGTCGCTTTTATTTAATTATGAAATTAAAAACATTCAGTAGAAATACCTGATGATAAAATCATTTTTCTTAATAGGACATGCATGCCAATATATTCCGAAATCTAATGATTGGTTATTACATTAAGTGTAATAAGTATTCATACAGTGAGTTGTTATATAACAATCCTTATTTTACAAAAACTATGAATGAAAAATTCAAAGTAAGCAAATGAAAGCCCACGATGAAAAATATTATACTGTTTACATTAGAAATATAAATAAAAAATATTTCCTACCATGTAAAATGTATGGAAAACAAAATCATCAGGGCTTAAACACTATTCGTACCGTGCATAATACGTATTTATTTTTGGAAGGGGTAAGCAGGGGGAAAATAAACTATGTAAATAAATACCTTATAAAGTATCCTCCAGTTTTAATAATGATTGGGAATCTCTTTGTAATTGATTTAATCAAGTTTCTGTTGCAGAACTCAGTATGGAAAACCATTTATTTCATAAGAGCACGCATTAATTTATTTTTTTCTTAGAAATTTACCTGAATCTAAATTTTTGTCGAGTTTCCCTATAGGTGTTCAATACGATGAAGATCAAGCAACTAAAGGCCTTATCGTACATCAACATGCAATCTTAAAAAAAAAGCAACAAATTCAGTTTTGAATTCCTTCTCCCGGTGAAGAATAAGCGGACTTATCATGTGAGAGCGAAAAATTTTCAACCCATTAAGTCTTACCACACGTCAACTTGAACCAAAATAAATCTGTTGAAATTTTTTTTTTACTGCAATACAAGAAATCCACACACGAACGTACAGATTTCTTGTGTTACGGCAAACAATTTTTAACCTATTTATTTGTGTTGAAGTGTGATAATGCCTTTATTTAATTGAAAATCTTTAGCTCTCACACTTGAAATTCGCATATTCTCCACTGGGAAAAGGAATCCTAAACTGACACTGTTGCTTTTTAAACACTACATATTGGAGTATAGCAAGGCCTTATGAAACACTTTGGTGTGTCATAAAATATCTAGAGACCTATGTTTATAATATTTAAGGCTGCGCTTAGGATCATCGTCGTTATGCATGGAAAATATAATCATTCAAACTTAGTTTTGTCTCACTGGAATGTTTTTTTGAAAATATCAGTATAAAGCTGATAATTCACACTGTTATAAGTGGTGAATGAATTACTGTTTCTCTAAACAATCTCAACTATGGCCGAATAGTAGAGCGCTACTCTTCGGTACCGGAGTTCGCGGGTTCGAATCCCACTACGGGCATGGATGTTTGTAGCCGTTCGGAATTGTCCTTAAGCTGTAGGTCCCGGTCTCATTAGCCCTCGTGGGCAAAACAGTAGACAATAGCGCTCCAAACCAAACCAAACCAAAACAATCTCAAAATCCTAAACCAGCACGCTCTCACTTGCATGTTTCTCTTCCGTGTTCCTATCAGTTTTCTAGAATGTATCTGTGTTTGAAATTCTCTATACCATTTGCTTACCGTTCACCCCAAATGGTGCCTAACGATTGCCGAAAGGTAGAGCGCTGCACTTCGGTACTGAAATTCACGGGTTTGAATCCTGCTGCTGACATGGTTCGTAGCAGTTCGGAAACGGTTTTAAGCAGTAGATGTCGGTCTCATTAGTCTCTGTGAGCAAATCAGTAGATCGCAGCATCCCAAACCAAACCGACCCTAATGTATTAAAATATTTTTTGCCCGAAAAAAGTTTTTCCAGAACTATTGGCTTTCATTCACATATTGCATGTTTCATTCACAAAAAAATTTCAAATGAACGCTTGACCGTAGAAACCTTAGTTTTATGGGCACTTCGCACTGCACTTAAGAATACTGCATTCTTACTGTTCTCAATTCTTCTGCAAACTTAGAAACACTTAATTTTGGATCTTCCTTTAAAGAACTTCAACCATTTGGATGTCCCCATATCAGAAAATGTGCACTGATATAAATCTCTGAATTTCACAAGTCTAACTGAAATATATAACTAAATTTAAGACGCTACACTAAAATAATTTCTGCTTAAAATGTAGTTGATTGTGTACCAGATGTGATATACTAGTGTATAAAGCATTAGATATGTATATCATATATGATATACAGGGCAGGCAAAGGTTTAATAAAAATTGTATGTCAGTACAGCTGATCGCCCAGATCGAGTTCTATTCTGCATTGATTTGGAACGAATAAGCATTATTATTTTTTTTTTTGATAAATTGCACATAAGTCCTGGTTTGCCGATTATAGCTGAAATTTAATGATACGATTTTCCGCTTTTACGAAGTTTTCGGACTGGTTTTTTTAGAAATATTAGTTTTTAGTACCTATGATTCATTTTTGATATTTACTTTTTCGATCACCATTAAAATCCCCAAAAACATTTTATCACGAAACTATGTCTATAAGAATACTTTCTACACAAATTGACTATTCTGGCTTCTAATTAATTAATCTGTACAGTACAACGTAAAAGAAGCGCAATTTTTAAATACATAATACATAAATACAGTGTTTGTTTTAAACTTTAAAGAATAAATAAAAATGTTTAACATCTCTAGTTTTACTTTTAGTATACACAAAATTTCTTAGGAAACTTACATCTCAACTATTGCTTTTTTTAAAAATCAATAGTTGAGGTAAGTTTTTTTTAAAGATTTAAAGTTAAGAAGTTTAAAAAAAAGATTTAAATTTAAAAATGATTTAAATTTTTAATTTAAAGAAAACTTAGCAATTTAAAGATAAGTTAAAAAAATTTAATTGAAACATTCAAACCTCTAAATAACAAGAAAGTAAATATACTTAGTAAGGTTTCGATAGCTATTTCGAGTTTGTTATACATTGAAATTTTTTTTAGTCATATTAAAATATGACTTATTTTCCTTAAATTGAAACTATATAAATGTATGAAACGATATTTCATCTGGTAACAACAGAAATATGTGATTTTTGTCAATTTTTTTTGCAGACTCTTAACGAATAACCAGGTTTAAATGGCGATACTACTATATACTTAACTACCTGTTTAATTAGCCATCATGTTAGAAAATATTGAACGCAGTATTCTAAAAACTAAGCAATTGTTTTGCATACACAACCCTTTTATCAAAGACTAGTATAATCGCATATTTTCAAGGGATATGCTGGCTGCATTTTTTTGATTAAAATTCCACAGTGTTGAAAAACTACGTAACTCTGGTGCATGCTGTTTATCCAAATTCAGCTTCAAGTAGGAGGTCCTTTCAAATTTTTTACCCCTTTAGCATAAAGTTGACTGTTGCTCTTTAAACAAACAGAATAAAACTAATTAAAGGTACAATTTTACTTAGACCAACATAGTTGCTTATTTGAAACACGATAGCTAGTTATAAAGGGACGTATTGCTTAACACATTTTATGTGGGACACGTACTAGTACGTTTTCAGAAGATTGATACTTGAACTCGGGTCACGTACTAGTACGTTTTCTGACTACTGAAACTTGAGGCAGGACACGTACTAGTACGGGTTAGTGTAACAACATGGTTTGCTTGTGGGTACAAAAATAACGGTATATACAGAAAAACGAAGCCAAATGTTCCTGTCTACTAGATAAATTCTGGAAAAATCTGGACAAATAAAAACTAGTTTTTATATTAGTTCATGCGAAACCGCAGAACGTGAAAAATTAAAACTATATATTACTATTTGATTTTTCATATTTCCGATACTATTATAAATTTATCTACTAAAAATATATATATTTTTTTTTACAAAAATCTTATGATTGTTACTTATATATTTCTATTTATATATTTGCTTATATAGTTTAATATAAAATATGAAAAGTTGGTTAAAAATGAAATAATTTTCGATCTATTGAGATTTAACTGAATAACTAAATTTACGTGCAAAACGCCCGCTCCCGGTACAATTCCGATGCGAAATTTACCCGCACACAATGTGTTAAGATACTTTCTGGTACTTACTCTATTCAAATCGATCACGTGTGTCACAAAGTAATTTTCTAACTACAAAAGGATTTATTTCACGGATCTAAAAGTTTGAGACTCTTTAAAACAGCTAGAATTGGACAAATTTCATAATTCTGGGTGCAACATTTTCCGTATCCCCAAATGTAGATATTTGTTATCGTTTGAAGGAAGAGGATTTAATAGTAATATTTTTAAAATTGCCTACAATTGATATATATTGTAGGTCGATAATTATTATCAGTATTCATAATTTATTACTAGATATGAGAAACTGTTTAGTAACAAGTATGAAAATATTTTCAATTATATTATGAAATCATAAAACCTAAAAGTAATTTATCGAATAAGCAGAAAATTACACTTAATTCTATAACTACTAAAGGGGTCATGCAAAAGTATCTTTTTTACAAAGCATTGACAAATGATTATCATTTATATTTCAAATGTTAAGACTACACTAAAATTATACTATTCTTAAGATATCAATATAACAGATCAAATTCTAGAAATCTAAATTCATTGGTGAATACAGAGATTTTCTGGTTGCTGAGGATTTTAAAGTCGAAACCGTTATTAGTTTTAAATATTTAGTGCCAAACATTAAAATATAAACCAATATGCCCTCGTATAAACTAATCATTTATCCTTTTAAAAATTTCATTCCGAAGTCTCCAATATGACTTTGGTAGAAATTTATTGCATATTTTTAAAATGGTATAGACAAAGATTCGTATCGACACCTCTGTTAAGGAATTAACTGATCCCTAGAGTAACCAAGTTAACATTATACAAAATTATTTAACTAGAACTCCTAATGGTATTAACTCATCATACCAACTGGGGATAAAATCTTCGATTTTAGACTAACAAAAACTAGTTTTTATATAGGTCGATGCGGAACCACAGAACGGGAAAAAATTAAAAATGTAAATAGCATCATAAGCCTCTTTAAGGTTGTGGACACGTATCATTAAATAGCCGCTCAATTAGTTTAAAACTATAGGAACATATGTAGCGGCTCAAATACTTCTATATTTCTGAACGATGAGATACGCAGGGTATAGAAGATTAAAGAGAGGCAATCACTCTCATAGGGCGGCTTCCTTTGAAAATGTTTAATGAACTAAACTTTATCAAGTAGCTGTAAAACATAATTATGAGGTTACAGAGGTACAAAGTTGACAAGGGTGTGATATTTTCACCTTTTTAACACGTATGCGGGACACGTACTAGTACGCTTTCTGAGGATTGATACTTGAGAACGGGTCACGTACTAGTACGAGTTAGTGTAACAAAATTGTTTTGATAGCGTAACAACATAGTGTTTGTCTGTGAGCACAAAAATAACAGTATATACAGGAAAACGAAGCCGAATGTTCTTGTCTACTACATAGATTCTGGAAAAATTTAAACAAATAAAATCTAGTTTTTACATTATTAGTTTTCTGATTGCTCTTTTCATTCTTTATAATGTGAAAATGTTTATATATAACATAATTCGAAAAATTTAAAACTATATACTACTATTTCTATTTGATTTTTCATATTTACGATACTATTATAAATTTATCCACTAAAAAATATATTTTTTGTTTACAAAAATCTTATGGTTATTATTTATATATCTCTATTTATATATTTGCTTATATATATATGAATAAAAATACGAAAAGTTCGTTGAAAAATTAAATAATTTTCGATCTATTGAGATTTAACCGAATAACTAAATTTACCCTCAAAACGCCCGCTCCCGGTAGAATTCTGTTGCGAAATGTACCCGCATGTAATGTGTTAATAGGAATGCTTTAGTTTAAATAAGATATAATTTACAAGATATTTGAAAAATTAATGAATTGGAATAAATTTTTAAGAGGATTTTTAATTGTACAAAGTATTTTTAGTGAGATATGTATTAAAGAGTTTAACATGTACAATAATATTCTGTATTTAATAATGTAAAATAAAAAATACTTTAGAAATATGTTTGCCGAGATAAGCTTAAGGTTTTTAGTTACATTGTGTATTTGTTCTTGTTTTTTTAAATTTCAGCATGAGTGCTATCAGTAATGGATGAGAGGGATAGAAAATGATTTAAACAATATTTCATTATTTGAAGTTTATATATATTATTTTAATATTAAAATTTTTTTATTTATTAATGTTTGAGAAAAAATACATGTTTATTATATACTCCCCCTTTGCCCTTAGTCTTCAATTTGAGTAATTGAGTAAGCAATATGTAGTTTATAGCTATTTCTAAATATTGCATTTAATATTAAACAATTTCGAAAATAAAACAAGTTAATTTCATAAAACAAAAACACATTTAATTGTGATTCAACGTTTTTAACAAACTTAGGAAGAGAGTGTTATATTTGGTAATTTATTCTTGCACTACGATTGCTTTCAATAGGCTCCTAATGGTTTCGAGTAATAAAACCAGATGTGAAATTCTAGCTATCTCCAGTACCAAAATGCTGAGCTTTTGCTATTCGAACAACATTCGACGTCAAACTAAAGCTGAAGACTGAACTTACTAGAAACTTTAGCCTTTCAGTAGTCACAATATTTTCTTACTAGATATACTCATTATAAATTATTACCATCCACTATTCCGATCGATGGCCGAATAGTAGGACTATAAGTACCTCTAAAGTACCAGATTTCACGGGTTCGAATTCCCTACTGGCAGGGATGTTCGTAACCCTTTGAAATCTATATGAACAGTAGGTTCTAGTACTATTAGCCCTTGTGTAGCAAGATAGTGGACAGTAGCCATTCAAGCAAAATCAAACACAATCCAGTAGCGTTTAGTTTTTTTTAACCAGCGAGAAGTATATATTAGATTTATAACGAGAAGTTTTAGTATATATATGAGCCAATTTCCTTAAGTCTGAACGTTTGGCTTTAACAAACTTAAAAAAAAAAAAATTATGCTCTTTAGTAATGCGGAATTCTTCGCATTTTTTATAAAGAAATCGAACTGAGTATAAAATTTCTAGCTTGATTCCTTTTGTTACAAATTGAGGATAAAATGTGCCGAGTTTAGCGTTTTGGGATTTTTAATGCTCTTAAAAACATTCTAGTATATGCCAACAGATACTTAATTTAGGAAAAAAAAAAGAAATAAAATCTGCATATCTTCTTAACCCTTAATTTGGCTAAGTCTGGCCACTACACCGGACATGTATATTTTTAACTACTATATAACATAATTGTCAGTGTTTGCCACAACGGACATTATCTCAAAAATGGAAAATGATATATTTTTTCTTCCTTTTTTTTACAGAGATCCTAATGTCTATACAGACATGGAAAAATAATAAGTTAAAAAATATTTGAAAAAAAAAATCTTGTCAAATTAAGGGTTAATGAACAAATGAATGATACTTATTTTTGCTTCAGAATAAAAAAATAAAGATTGGGATAAACCGGAAAAGAACGCTAAGAGACATAGATGATACTTAATGAAGTATTAAACTAAGAATACTGTGCTTTTAAGTTTCTAAAATTGAGAATTTTGCCTGATGTATGAGTTTTACTTAACCCTGTTTTTTCCATGTCCACTAAATAAATGCTACATTGTTGAACTACAACGCAAAGTAAGTTGTTTGTGTAAAAATATTTATTAATAGTTTTATTTGTTAATTAATCTTTAACTACTCGAAACGGTGTATAAAATACACAATCTGAAGCAAACAGAATCTAATTTTTCTTTGGAATGCCTGCTCACCCTGCTTCTTGCTTCTAATCTATCACTGATAAGTCATCTTTATAAAAGTTTTGATTATTAAGCCTATATGGTAAACATTTATGCTATTTTTGATTGATTTTTTTTGTGATGTGCAAAATACACGACATGAGTACTTGTGTTAAATATATTAAAAGCTAGTAAAGTTTTAGTAAAAAGTTCCAAAGTTTTCCACTCTTAATATCTCGGTTTAAATAGAAAAATTTTAGCTTACAAATTTTACTTTAAGCGATTTAATTTAAGTAAGTTATTTCAAGTTTAAAGTAAGATTAAGTTATTAAGCTTAAAGGGATTTACTTTTAAGGTATCCGTCTACGTTAAAAACGTCATTTTTTGCCAAAGATCATAATTTTTTTTTATTTCTCTATTGTAAAATTTCAACTTTTAGGCTTCTAAATCTGTTTTTGTTTCGTCTCTACGGCATTTTAAAGAAAAGTTACATCTTTTAAACATCAGTGACAGCTGTCAAAACAAAACGGAAGTAGCGTCTTCGGAACCAGAAGTTGGGAATTTAAAGCCTTTTAAAGAGCATTTTTTGGACAAAACTTTTTAAATTTTCCTGAAGATTAGTTTAAACTTTTTTCTAGTATTTTTAATAAATAGCAGCTTGGCAATTAGAAAGTTTTGAAGCAAGAAAGTGTGGGGAAGTTTAAACATGTATTTTAAATTTTTAATAGTTAAAGTTGCTTTTATGAACTTCAAATGCGTTTTTCTCAGAACGGTATTTTTAATAAAATGTTGAAACTTGAAATGTGATTTCTCAAACAGTTCTTAAAATATTTTGTTGAAAATTATTATGGATGCTTTTGATAGTATTTACTAATAAATGACTTAAAAGCTTTAAATTTGGATAATTTTTAATGATGTTACACTCATAGTTAGATACAAAGGTAATGAAAATCCTTTAAAATTCAGTGCGTATGATTTTGAAGGACCAAACTTTTTTACCAAATGTAAATTAAGCAAAGATTTTAGGTGATTCACTAGTCCAGTGTATAAGAAATGTGTTGCATCAAAAAAATATTAAAATAATTTATTAAAAAATTAGACCTTTTGAAAAAAACCAGATTTATTTACTAAAATTTCTTCATTTATTAGAAATTTTATAGAAACTTCTCAGAGAATAAATTTTTTAAGTGCAATTTTCTATGATGATATAAAAAATATAACAACGTTTAAAGAAAAAAGTTCTCCGAACGTAGACGGATACGTTAAAACGTTTTATAAAGCTGGAATTTGATAAGACACAAGCTACAACTGGTTAACTATGGTGAAGATAAGGCCTGGAGTGGTCTGACTCCCACTGTCCCATATTTTCCTCGTGCCTATGAGCTGAACGATGGCTGAATAGTAGGGTGCTGCTCGTTTGGTACCGGAGTACACAGGTTCGAATCCTGCTGGCATGAATGCTTGTAGCCGTTCGTAATCGGCTTTAAGAAGTAGGTCCTGGTCTCATTAGATCTCATGAGCAAAACGGTAGACCGTAGAGCTCCAAACCAAATCACACCTCGTGTCTATCCTCAGATAGGTCTCTAGTTTTAGGTGCTATGTCTCAGTCATTTAAAAAAAAATTAGATAAAATGCCAGACTTCAGAATTGTACGAAGTTAACAATTTTTTTACGACTACTAAAAATAATCATTTTAACTATTAACACTAAAAAAGCAGTACATACCTTGCTATGTAAGTGTACAAATACCTTGTTTTTTGCAGGAAACTATTAAACTTTTCTCCTTAATAAATTATTTTATTTAAATAATGTTTCCGTGTATGATTTAAAACAATGTATAGTAATTAAACTATTTTCTGTGAAAATATTTGTTTTATTAAGGTAAAAATTAAAAGTCCATTGTACAAATATTTTATCAACTGTATATTAATACCTAAATGTATACATTTTGCTGTTTAAATATATGATAGTTTTATCATATAAAAGTGTAGATTCTAAAATTCACTAAATGCTTGCTTTTAAATCATATGACTTTATTACGTTTTTCATTTCAAATAGCCTCACATACTTTTGTCTTTGAGTGTCAGGTACAGCTGTAACAGCCAACTATCAGTTATAGTTGTTTGGAAATTTCTATACACACATTCAATTTTTTTTCATTTACAACTGTCTCTATGTTTAAACATTTGACATAAGAATCAAGGACTAAAAATAACTTGTTGATATTGAAATCGTCTGATTTCGAACAATAGTTATATAGTATGAGTAAAAAGTAAATTTTGCGACATAATTTGTCAGAGAATTTTTGCTCTTGGTGAATACCTTTTTGAAAAAGTACTTCTATTTTAAGATATTCCTATAGCTAAAGAAATAAAGAATGTGGAGTTATACAGACGGCATTTCGAAAGTACGGTATTTTACAATTTCTTAAAGATAATCTCTAGATTTTATTCCATTTTGTAGATTTATTTCATCCTAAAACTATCTTTATTAACCCCTTGATTTATAAGTAAAACTTAATCTGATGTGTAAGAGAAATGTTCTTTAGTTCTGGCTCATCTAAACAATTTTGTGCAAGTTGAGAAAGAGAACGTTTTATTTTGAAATTTGCATTGCTATGTAACATTTAATGAAGTTTATATATGATGCTATTGTACAATAATTTAATAACAGTATAAAATTATGGTTTAATATAATGCTGCACGATGTCTGTTGGACACAGCTATTGACGTCTCGGAGACGTCAAGGTCTACTTTGGCACATGAGATGACTGACGTCTCCGAGACGTCATTGTATTGTCAAGGGGATAATCTTTTGATTGTAATACCAAATTTTTGCAAAATGCCGGAGGTAAATTTTGAAAAATGGATTTTCGTCCACTAGACTTTACTCCCTTTCAATTAAATTTTAGTGTTTTCGAAAACCTCTTAAAAATTAACTTTTTTTTATTTTATAGGTAACACTTGGAGACGGATAAAAGCTACAAAATGACCATCAGAGACAGTTCAGACGGTGGTTCTTTTAAAGTCGTGATGTACGACGAAAAATCTCCAAGCAAAATGGTTCTGAAATCCGGTGGAACTGGTACTTACTACAATACCATGGACTACACAAATCAAAACTTCCAGGAACACAATGCCAACGAAGGGAGCCTGGAAAAGAGTTCTGGAGGAATGTCCTCTAACTCAGTCGAAATCAAAGTTTACAAAAAAAGATTCTTCATACTGTTTCTCGCCAGTTTCTGTTCCATGATGAATGCTGTACCCCAGTTCCAGTATACAGTATTAGCGGACATAGTATCATGTTACTATGATATAAGTGTAAGCCAAGTGAACATGACCTGCATAGTGTACATGGGGGCATTTATACCTTTAGTGTTTCCTGTGATGTATTTCATGGATAAAAAAGGTCTCCGGCGTACAGTATTAGTTGGAGGTTTATTGAACTTTCTAGGTAAGTAATTTGATTTTATAAGGATCTACAACAGTTAGATATTACCATCTCGTGTATCACAAAAGTATAATATATCACAAAAGCTAATAGTTAAAAAAATGTTCTGATTCTTCTCGTGAGAAGGTTTGGTTTGGAGTGCTAAGGTCTTTTATTTTGCTACATGAGGAATAATGAGACAGGGTACTTGTACTTAAAGTTAATTAGAAAAAAAATAAATTGATCTTAAAATGTTTAGGATACATTAATATATATAAATTTATGATAAACTTTAACTTCAAAATGCTTCAGAAGGGATTATAATATCTTTGAATATCGGAGTCAGTAGGGACCAACTCCGCTGCTAGCGGGGCCGAACGGTAGAGTGCTGCTCTTCGGAACCGGAGTTCGTGGGTTCGAATCCCGCTGCTGGCATGGATGTTTGTAGCCGTTCGGAATCGGCTTTAAACTGTAGGTCCCGGTCTCATTAGCCCTCGTGTGCAAAACAGTAGACCGTAGCGCTCCAAACCAAACCAAACCGCTGCTAGCGGGTATGTTCCTAGCTACTCAAATTCGTATATAACATGTTTCCTGCCATTAATGCTCTGATGCGTTATAATGGTGCATTCTTATATGCCGGTGACACTCTGGGACGTCAGTCGGCTATTAAATATCATATGCTTCACATTTAGTATGGCCTTCAAAATTAAATGGAGAGATTACTCAGGCACTCTAATGAAACGTTTTTTTTTACGTATGTGGCTTTAAAATTTTATATTTGTGTTTTTAAATTCTATTTTATGTGCTGCTTTAAACCATAGACTTCCCACTAGTGGCCTGTGGACCGAATGCCGATTAGTATTTGCAGAACTGATGGTGGAATCCTTCCGTTGGTTGATAGTGGTGACGATTCAGAATATGACAAGCGGTGGCCGAATGGTAGGGCTCTGATATTCGGAATCAGATTGAATCCACTCCTGGCATGGATGTTCATAGGTGTTTGGATTAGGCTTTAAATTCCAGTCTCACAAGCTCTCGTTTAGTTACAGTAGACCGTAGCGTTCCAAACCAAACCAAAGCCTCCACAATTTTTACTAAATTTTCTTTTAAATATATTCTTAAGGTATCCGTCTAAGTTCGGAGAACTTTTTTTCTTTAAACGTAGAAACTAGTTCATGTTTTTACATTTTTAGATTTATTTTTTATATTATCATAGAGAATTGCGTTTAAAAAATTTATTCCTGGAGAAGTTTTTATAAAATTTCTAATAAAGAAAATTTAGTAAAAAAATCTGGTTTTTTCAAAAGGTCTAATTTTTTTATAAATTAAATTATTTCGATATTTTTTTATGCAATACATTTCTTATACACTGGACTAGTTAATCACCTAAAATCTTTGCTTAATTTACATTTGGTAAAAAATTTTGGTCATTCAAAATCATGCACATTGAATTTTTAACGAATTTTCATTACCTTTATATCTAACTATGAATGTAACATCATTAAAAATTATCCAAATTTAAAGGTTTTTGGTCATTCACTAGTAAATACTATCAAAAGCATTCATGATAATTTTCAACAAAATATTTTAAGAACTTTTTAAGAAATCACATTTCAAGGTTCAATATTTTGTTAAAAATACGGTTGAGAAAAACACATTTGAAGTTTATGAAAGCCACTTTAACTATTAAAAAATTAAAACACATGTTTAAAATTCACATCACTTTCTAGCTTCAAAACTTTTTAATTGCCAAGTTGCTAATTATTAGAAAAATGTTTAAACTAATCTTCATGAAAATTTAAAAAGTTTGTCCAAAAAATGCTCTTTAATAAAAGGCTTTAAATTCACAACATCCGGTTCCGAAGTCGCTATTTCCGTTTTCTTTTGACAGCTGTCACTGATGTCTAAACAGCTGTAACTTTTCTTTAAAGTGTCGTAGAGATAAAACGAAAACAGATTTAGAAGCCTAAAAGTTGAAATTTTACAATAGAGAAATAAAAAAAGATTATGATTTTTGGCAAAAAATGACGTTTTTAACGTACACGGATACCTGAATTTCAGTTCGCCTTTAGGTTTTTTTTCGCTTTTGTCATTTGTCAATGCCACCTCAAATAAATCAACATTATTGAGAGATCGTATTCAAAATTCAATTATTGGGATAGCTTGTTGTTTAGTTTTAATTTAACTCTGTAACTCAAAATAATTAGCGTTATGAGTGCTTTATTTTCCTTAAGAAAGCTATTTTTCGTTTTGATTTCCTACTGTATCCTATTTCTTTACATCTGTATTTTCAGTTACATTTGAACTGTACAAATAGCCATGCGCCTCAGGAATGTATTTTATAACACAAAGCTTTCACACTGTTTTAGGGAACTATGACTAAACCTTTGTTTTAATTAAATGAAACTAAATATATTAATTTCTCAGCATATTGATTCAAACTGGTATTCCGTACTAATAACTGAATTTTAGAAAGAATACCCAATTTTGAAAGTGTGGTCCATAGTCCTGCATGATGTTTCCAAATGTAGCTCTCGAGCTCTTACAGATTAGAAATCTCTGTTTTAAAACATTAAAACCATTGCCCGACTAAGATACTTTTGTGCCCAGGGCACAATTCAATTTTTGTGCCCTCCACCCTTTTCCCAAATTTATAGCGATAAGTTATTATCATACTTACAGTCATGTAAAAATTATAACATTGAATTAGCAAACAGATTTAAGAAATTAGCATTAAAGTAATATTCAAAATCAAAAACACCAAATTTTCATTTTACGTAATCATTATTCTTTCTGTTTAGCCATGTTAAAAATTAAGGACTTTTAAGGACCTAGAGTGACTCTCTTTTTTATTCTCTACCCTGTCACACTCACAAGCTCTATGGTGAAGAAAATAAATATTAATAATAGAATTAAAAATAATTTAAATTGATGAGATGATTTAATGGTTTATAGTGGTACGTTGCTAATAATCTGTCTTATATGCAATAACCCATAGGATAAAAAGGGCACCAGGTTCGTTGAGGGAATTAATTATTAGATAAATAATAGTAAAATTAAAGTAAATAGGAAATAATATAGATCATGACAAACACAATTACCTCGTACAATAATTTATTAAAACTTAACGAAAGAGGAATTGTGTATATGGTTTAAAAATTATACTGAAGAAGTTCAAATGAACAAGATATCACGAGGAAAAGGAAATTACTATAATGACATTGACATAAAATTCAACTGATATGCACAAAATAATGTCAAAGATATTGATTGAAATTTATCAGGACTAAATATTTAGCAGGTAAAATTTAAGTACAGAAATTGATATCAACTACTGCACATTATAATAACCACATTATAAAATGATAAACAAAGGTAAAAAATTATAAATTTCTCCAGGAGATGAATACAAGAAGATATACATACAAAAAGTATTAACTAAAGCAGTAGTAATATACAGTTGACATAAGATAAAAAGTCATCAAGTAAGCAACAATATGTAACAATTAGTGCATAATTAAATTAGTACAATTAGTAAATTTCCGTGCCCCCTAAAATTTTCGCGCCCAGGGCACATGCCCCAAATACCCATGTGATAACCGAGCCCTGATTAAAACGCAATATTATAATGGGACTTCTACGGATGCAATTTCATTTTCAATCTGGCAGTGAATATGTTACGCAGTAGCTTTCGGCCCAATTAACCTCTTCGTAGGAAAATTTGGACTGTAGCTCTCCAAACTAGTCAATCAACTACATTATTGTAAGATGTAAATAGTACATTATAATTTATTTTGTAGAAAGATTTTGGCGATATAGGGCTACCTGCAACTTTGAATTTTTAACTCTGAATTGCTAAAGGTGAATCATTTAAAAATGTACTTTATAATACAGTAGAACCTTGGTATAACGACACCCTGTGGGACCAACATCATATGGTCGTTGTAACGAATTAAAAAAATTGAGCAAAGAAATGATGCAACAGTACATACCTAGAGAACACTTCTATTTATTTATATTTCCATTACTGAATTTTTGAAAAAAAAGTGTTTGATGGACGCTTGTTTCAAGTTCATTTGGAAATTTTTCATTATCACTGATTCAATATCCATTAGATTTTGAAAGAAATCTTCAGAATTAAGTTGTCCTTCAAATTATTGACGCATGGCATTGATTGCATTGAAGGCTTCTTTTTCATTCACTTTTTCAAAAGCTTGGACGATTTCTTCTCCGTCGTCGGAATCTCAGATTTCTTCATTTCCGGTAATACGGGCAATAAAATCGTCCTCATTCAAATTTTCTCAGCAGCACTGTAAAGTTTCGTCTACAGCAACAAACTCATCAAAAGATAATTGAAGATTTAGTTCTCCCCTTTTCGTCACGCCCCCTCCCCTCCTTTAAGGAAACACAAAGAGAGAAGTAGAGGTTTCTTGAAATTTCACCACAGTACAATAATTTAGAAATAGCCCACTTGCTCCTGAGTTCTGCGGACTAAAATTGGTGATCGTTCTAACGAAAAATAATACGCTTGGGGTCGTTGTAATGATTCAAAATTAACATTATTCCTATGGTAAAATAATTGAGGCTTTTTAATATGGTCGTTCTAACGAAGAGGTCATTGTATCGTAGGGTCGTTAATAAGAGGTTCTGCTGTATACAAATTTCATTTAAAATATTTTCGTTTAAAGCTGTGATCAGATACGGGTGACTTAAATGCAAATTAATTCAAAGGATTAACCAAAATTTATTCGTTAATGACCATGAACTTAAAAAAATAGGAATAAATCAGTTTTTTTGTGTTAATCTCATTTTTATTTGTGTGTTTAATATTTACCGATATCAAGACATTCAGGAGAAAAGAACGTAGTTTTGAAATTTCTGTGCTTTGAAGCTTATTACAATGAATTTCAGGTTTATTTATCCTAGAATGTTTTTTATGCAATCCTATACTGGATGAAACAAATGTCCGTAGGCTTTGATATCAGTTTCTATGACAATGTAAACTATTTAGTTTTCTTTTACAATCCCAAATATGGAGTTTGGAGTTAATGCTTCTTGACAAATAGTTACTAAATATTTGTGAGATACTGAAGATTGTCTTTTAAGGTTTTCCTTTAAGATATTATAAAAAAAATATGTGTAAGAGAAAAGGCTTCTTCGTATAAGTTTCATGACGCTTCGATTTTGAAATCATTTTAGACTAACTTATAGCCCGTCATATGACGGCATCAGTAAAATATTTAGTTTTCCAGAATTGTAAAGTACCCTTGAGACAGGTAAAAAAATGGTTTCTTTTTTGGTTGAGAATTATCTGGTACACGCTAGATAATTTGTTTATCTTTACTGACCACATGTTACTAGCAAACTTCTCAATTTTCAAAGATATATAACTTAAACGCTAGGTATTTATTAGTCCGTGAAATAGACTCCTAAACTTTTATGAAAAGAATTTGTTGTTAATATCGGTGATAAAATTTTCATCGCAACAAAAAATAATCGATGATTACATTTAAAATTATCACATATGTACCTAATCTATTATTTAAGCCAAATATAAAAGAAAATTATTTACGTAAATCTAAGTTTAGTGATTAAAACGTATGAAAATAATGCAGACGATATTTAAGTAATTTAAAATAAATGATTAAATGAGATGTGTAAAGGAATGACGTCATAATGTTAGAAAAAAATGTTCTTTTCCTCTACTTTATAATGTGATAAAGTGATGAATTTAATCCTCTTCTCTTAACCGAGGGAAATGAAGCTTGAAATAAGGGCATTAAACAATCGAAAAGGGGGAAAGGGGTGGATTTCGAAAGTTTTCGAAGTCGCTTTGAATTTTGATAACCCTTACTCATCAAGAATCCAATATGGAAACTTCTATCAATTCCAGGTCCAACCGCTTCATAAATTCGAGGATAGACTGAGATAGCTTAGGCTATTATTATATAGCAGATTCAAATATAAGAGTAATTAGAAAATTTCATTCGTTAGTCTCCTTCTGTTTACAAGCTTCACACATAACTTATCGTTAAAACGTTTCATGTTTTATGGTCATATTTAACAGGACACCCATAATTTTATGAGTAAAGAATTTTTTTCATTTTTTAGGTATTTAAAATAGCTGTAGAAAATGAGTGACAACCATTGATTGACAGAACGTTTTCATTTCTGATAATGTTTCGATTTCATAATGTTCTCTATTAGGTGGGTGGATACAGTGTGCTTCCTTTGCTACCGATAGGTACATCGTGATTATGGTATCCCAAACAATTTACGCCGTAGGCCAAGTGTTCTTGCTCAGTTTGCCCCCATTCATTGCCGGAGTGTGGTTCGGGGCCGACGAAGTGGGTCTTGCCTGTGCCTTTGGTGTGTTCGGGAACCAGGTGAGTATAACTTAGTATTTTGTTGAAGATAAATATTATAACGAAGTTTACACGTATAGTTAACGCATTAACTTTTAAAGTGACAATGTTCCTATATCGAAGCATGTAATTTAAAATTAAAGTATAAAATTTTAATAAAACTGTTTTGTAAAAAATATTAATTGCAAAGATCTACTTGATTTTTTGTATATAGTAAAGTTGTAGAAATAAACTATGTATATTACAGAAATTCATAAAAATGGCTTTTTTATAGCACTTTTTACATATTAATTAAAAGTTTACGAAACCTGAAAAGTCAGATTTTCTGTACATTGTATGTCACAAACGTAATGAGAAAAAATTAAATAAATTAAATAATCGTCTTGCAAAGAAAAACGGTTAATTTTCAAAGTATGCGGCGCCTTAGGTAGCAGTACAACGAATGTCATTGTTGTTGCCATTGGTTGCTTGAACTCATTTCATGAGACATCACAAAACCTTGTGGTTTAGGCTTTTTGGACATTTTTTTCAAGTCCTTAAATCATGAAAAAAAGTCAGAGGGGCCAGGTCGTGACTGTATGGTCAATGGGTAAGAACAGGTGTGTGTACTTAAGTATTCACTCACAACTAACGACAAATGCGGCCGAGCGTTGTCACGGTGGACGATTCTGTTCCAACAATCTACTGGCGAACGTGGTTTACCCTTTTCTTCAAGCGTTTGAAAACTTTCAAGTAATATTTCTATATCACAATTGAAAATACCGCAATTGAAAGCAAATTTAATCAGTGGTTGAATTCCAGAACATATTCCTCACTGGTTCGATATTTTATCCTTTTTCGTAGTCAATGGTCGGCTTACATACGAATTGTCTTCGATGTTCTATCGGCTGTTCTTAACACTAAACATACCAACACTTAATACAAACCTATTTATTTGTAACGTAGCCGGTCAAATGACCGAACTTCGTTTCCTGATTGAATGTAGGAAATTTGGATATTAGTAAAGAAATAAACAAATAAACATTATTATAATTCCCACTAAATTACCCATCGCATTTTTTACACATATACATTACCGCTCATTTGACCAGTTATGGTATATCCAGTGTTAAACGCCGTGTGCTTCTTGTAGACTTAAGATTTCAACAAAATTTCATCTTTATAAGTCTTTTTTAACATTTGAAAGATTTGGTTACCACTTTTACCGAGTTTAACGTAAAACTTTATTGCATAACGTAATTCAATAGATCGTTGCATCTTAAGCGTGATGAGCTGTGCTCACAACGTATCACGGTTGGTTGTTTGAAATTTTGTGGCGCTAATTTTCAAACAACCAATCGTGATACGTTGTGAGCACAGCTCATCAAGCTTAAGATGCAACGACCTATTGAATTACGCTATGCAATCACAACGTATCACAGTTAGACCACTGGTAACATCAGTGTAAATTACGAGCAGCTTCCGAACTGTTGCAAAACGTCCCTAACATTCCAATAAACATTTCTGAGCCGCCTGGTGATTTGACAAAAATATGTAGAAAATTTTTTTTACTTCTTTGATATAGCTTGTAATTAAAGTAATAAGCAGGTAAAAGGTGAAAATAATTTGAATGTGCAAGAAAAATAGCTTTTTATTGAAAGCGTATATGTAAATTGCTTTTACTTACTAAAAAATAAGTTATAAAATGCTGTTTGCAGATATAGCAATTCCAATAACTTTTTAAAATTAAGAAAAGCTCACGTATATAAGTTCAGTAACATTTACGAAGAATCTGACCTTTTTCACACATTCCAAATAAACAGATAATGCAAGAATCTGGTCTCTAACATTCATAATCATATTGCGTGACCTGATCTTGCAGCCTTTTTGAATTTCAATCAGTAGGCTCCGACTTATTTAGAACGGACAGTGACTGAATAGGTAAAGTGCAGTTTAGCGTTCAATACTGGATATACTAATCTGTTTTAATCTATATAGAGCCACAAATCTCCATTTGATTTGATCTCGTGTTGTAAAAAGGTGCCTGTAAAGTTTTTAGTTAGTTGACTCAAATATGCTCTCTAATAGTAGCTACTCATCTAATGACTAAAACTCAGTAAATATAGGTAGGTGGATGGCGTAGTACCAAAACGACCCAACAGGAATGTATCAAACATGTACTTATGTAACGACACATATCAAAACTTATACTTTGGAGATAGCACTAGTGTAAAAATGAATAAACTGTCTTATGCAGTTCATCAGAAGTTTACCTAATTTACTTTAATATTTGCTCAGAGCATTTGTGGCTCTTATCTTGCCTTTCGTTCATTCAGCAAGATTGTCAGAATTAAGTAAATTATATCAAATAAAATAATATATAATCAAATAAATCAATATTATATAATAAAACTTTTGTAAAAATTATTAATTACATAGATCTACTTGATTTTTTTTATATAGTAGTTCAGTTGTAGAAATAAACTATGTATAGTGCAAATATTCATAAAAATGGCTTCTTTTTTATAGCCCTTTTTACATATTATTAATTAAAATGTTTACAAAACCTGGAAAGTTTTTGTACATTGTCTGTCCAAAAAGTAACGAGAAATAATTACATAAATAATAGTCTTACAAAGAAAAACAGTTAATAATTTTCAGTGTATGCTGCGCCTCAGGTAGCAATACAATGAATGCCAGCGTTGTTGCCATTGATTTTCTCGAACTCATTTCATGAGAGGGGCTACAAAAATTAGTGGTTATTGAATAGTTTTTCTCAAAGCATTTAAGTTTTAGTAAAATTATTAGCTATATAATTGTTTTTTTCTCACAACGCAATTTTTAAAAACCTTAATTTTGACTCTTGTCATTTTAGAAATGTATTTGAGATACTTAAATATGTAAAAAAAGTTAATAATTTTCAGTGTATGCTGCGCCTCAGGTAGCAATACAACGAATGCCAGCGTTGTTGTTATTGGTTTTCTCGCCCTCATTTCATGAGAGGGGCCACAAAAATTTGTAGTTATTGAATCCTTTTTCTTAAAAGCATGTAATTTTGGTAAAATTATTAGCTATATTGTTTTTCTCACAACGCAGTTTTCAGTAATTTTTTAGGAACCATAATTTTTGACTCGTATCACTTTAGAAATGTATTTGAGATACGTAAATATGTTACAAGTATTTATAACATATCTTAATCTTGCTATCAAACACTGCTCTTTTTTACTATATAAAAAAGTTAAGAATTTTATTTCAAGGGTAGTTAGTGCAGCTAACTACAAAGAAAAATAGATAGTATTGCCTCTAAGTCCTTCATCCTTAAAGTTAGCATTTTAATATAAAAGGTATACTTAACTAATAATTATAAAAATTACTGTAAATCACAGTAGAACCTCGGTATAACGACCCCCTATGAGACCAACATCATATGATCGTTGTAAAGAATTAAAAAAAATAATAAAAAAATTGAGCAAAGAAATGATGCAACAGTACATACCTAGAGAACACTTCTATTTATTTGTGTTTTCATTACTGAATTTTTGAAAAAAAGTCTGATTGAAGCCCGTTTCAAGTTCATTTGGGAATTTTTCATTATCACTGATTCCATATCCGTTAGATTTTGAAGGAAATCTTCAGAATTAAGTTGTCCTTCAAAATATGACGCATGGCATTGATTGCATTGAAGGCTTCTTTTTCATTCACTTTTTCAAAAGCTTGTTTCCGGTAATACGGGCAATAAAATCGTTCTCATTCAAATTTTCTCCTCAGCACTGTAAACTTTCGCCTACAGCAACAAACTCATCAAAAGATAATTGAAGATTTAGTTCTCCCTTTTTCGTCACAACCCCTCTCCTCCTTTAAGCAAACACAAAGAGGTAAAGGTTTCTTGAAGCTGCACCACAGTACAATAATTTTGAAATAACCCACTTGCTCATGAGTTCTGCGGGTTAAAACTGGCGGTCGTTCTAACGAAAAATAATACGCTTGGGGTCATTGTAATGATGCAAAATTAACATTATTCCTATGGTAAAATTATTGGGACTTTTTAAGATGGTCGTTCTAAGGAAGGGGTAGTTGTATCGTTGGGTCGTTAAAAAGAGGTTCTACTGTACTACATTTCTGTAGACTGTGAATGACAACTGATGTATTCACTAGTCTTTTTTTTTTCAGCTAGGAATTGCTTTAGGTTTCATCATTCCACCTCTGATTATAGACAATAACTGCTCGCACCAAAGGGATATTGCCAATGAATTGAGTATCATCGCATATCCCATTGCTGTGATAAATACCGTCCTCTTGGTCGTTCTATTGTTTGGTAAGTGTTGTCAGGTAAAGAATATTTTGTTTTGTTATTGATGTATCCCATTTTGTGGTAGTTTGAAGTACTGACAAAACATGAAGATTTATTGAAATACTTTATCTGTTGAGAATAAATATGAAGGTTTTTAGAGTTATACACTTTTGCTTCAACAGAACATAGTAACTTTTGATCGGAAAAGTCTTCATTCTAAAAACCGATTTTTGATTCACTAGAAAATGAAATTTCTATATTTAGAATAAACTTTTTAGGTCTTTAGTAAGGGTTTAACCTTTTATAAAAGAAATTTGGTTTTATGTGAAGTAAAGCATTTTTACAAAAAGTATTTATACCAAGTGAAAAAATATATAAATCTACTTACCCGGAAAATAACATTTGGAATATGTATGTTAAACTAAATTTTTATATCAAATTTGAGCTATTTTGATTCTAAAGAACTAAAGATTATACTAATGTGGGCAATATAATTGGTGACTTATTCAAACTCTATCAGTGCTTAAGCACTAATATACTGAAACTACATTTATTCTTTAACATTTTGTTTCCCAAGTATTATTTATAATCGGTTTATTTTTACAGCATTCCAAGAGAAGCCTGCATTATTCCCTAGTTTGTCCCAGGCGGCAAAACAAAATGCTAGAAGTACTGATTATAAGAAATCTTTGATAAATCTTTTTAAATCTGGCCCTTTCATATTACTTCTCATAGCTTATGGTAAGTAATTGTCCGCATTTATATACATTTGATAAACATTGTATGTCAAATCTTTCGTTTCGTTTTCTGATATTTACATTCTGGTCTATTGGAAAGCACTGAAAAATCCTAACTGTACTGAAAAACTTAACAAGTGCATGCAGAAAAAAAAAACCTCAATTAAAATGCTGATTTCGGAATTCTTCTGAGTTTTAGAGTATTTTTAAATTATAAATAACTGGTTTATACAAGGATCTATTAGTTTAAACGTTAGAACATTCCAGTATGAAAGTGAATTTCTTGTATATAAATGTGTTTATTGTATAAAAATTTAATAACTTTGCATGTGTCACTGGATGAAACATGACTTTCTTACTCTAACAACTTAGCTGGAATAGAAACACAAAAAAAAGAGGGAAAAATTTGAGTTAATTTGGAGGTTTGACACAAGGGGACATTTTTTTTATCGTGCAGGATAATGTTTTCTATTTAACTTCAATTTTATTGCTTTATCAACTAAAGTGAACTCAGAAGGATAATTTATGCAACATACTTAGTTTTAATACACTAAACATTTATTTAGATTAACGAAACTATAAATACTGGAGTAAAAAAGCTTAAGAAAATACATTAATCTGTCTAGTTACAACAATAATTAGAATTATTTTATTTATTAAGGTACTAAAGTAAATTAATCTATTTTGCCAAAAAAGGGTTTTCCACGTGAGCCAACAAAGGCTATCTCTGGGTGGAGCAGGTTGGGAAAAACCACCTTAAATTCTTCCACGCGGGTTTTTACAAGACTGTTTTCTTGAAATTGATTTTATATTGACACCTATCCATGTCAACGATGTATAAAAAGTTTGTGCTCAGTTATGCAATTGTATATTTCGGTATTTAATAAAGTTTCCTTGTTGATAGAGCAGGACGAAACTTACTGAGTGTCCCTTATTTTATCACTGTACAAATATTGGACATATGAGTATATTCATTCTTTTCTGAAAAACCTAATTAAATAGAATTTAGAAAAGACTATTAACAATATTGCATCCAAAACTTGATAGTTAGATTAACATTGAACCCCCTATGAAATCAATTGATCACATGTCTTCAAAAAATTATAAAATCATTTAAAAAAATAATAATAGTAAGGAATTCAGAGTTAACTTAAAGTTAATTTCCTAGTTCAATAGCCGTATGAAAACGAAAATGGCAACAGCTAATTTTGGTTTCGAAGTGAGGCAATACACTATTTGAAAATCAGAATATTTTTTTATATTAATTATAATAAATGTCCACTGTTTTTTTTCTTTCAGGTATCATAACAGGGATATATTTCGCCATGTCAACAATCATGAACGAAATGGTTTTAATTCATTTTGAGGTAAGATACATTTTTATTTTCTGTTCATTGAACAACATTTTTTTACTTGTAGTCTTGGTATTTAGAGGAAAACGGGTATGATTTTGAGACCGACACATCTAGAAAAGGATACAATTTTTATATTTTTTTTATATTATAAAACTAAGACAAAATCATTAATCAGTTCATTAATAAGAGCAGTTCATTAATAAGATTGAGATGTCACGCAAAAGATGCAAATATATGCAGCACATAAATAATATAGAAATTTGGATATGCTGAACGTATTCGTAAAAGAAAAAAAAACATACGTAGGTTTTGCTGTGAAACCATTGTTCACTAAAGGGTGAAATGAAGTTATAGCGTAATATAGCATAACTTTTTTTATCGAAATTTCTAATCTATTGTTTTGAAATTTTTATTATAAGATGAACTATTTTCCGATTTTATCAAAAATGAAGAATATTAAACATCTCGCAGGCTTTTGTATAATTTTATTGAGTAAAGATTTATGGTCTTTTTAAACAAATGTTTTATTGGCATACTCCTTTAGAAGGTGCAAGGCTCTTAACACATTGTGTGTGGGTACATTTCGCAGCGGAATTGTACCGAAAGCGGGTGTTTTGCGCATAAATTTAGTTATTCAATTAAATTTCAATAGATCGAAAATTATTTAATTTTTTAAGAAACTTTTCATATTTTATATTGAACTATATAAACAAATATATAAATAGAAATATATAAATAAAAACCACAATATTTTTGTAAACAAAAAATATATTTTTTAGTGGACAAATTTATTATAGTATCGTAAATAGGAAAAATCAAGTAGAATTAGTAGTATATAGTTTTATTTTTTTCGTATGTTGTTATATATAAACATTTTTACATTATAAAAAATGAAAAGAGCAATCATAAAACTAATAATGTAAAAATTAGTTTTTATTTGTCTAAAATTTTCCAGAATATGTAGTAGACAAGAACATTCGGCTTCGTTTTCCTGTATATACCGTTATTTTTGTACTCACAAACACTATGTTGTTACACTAACCCGTACTAGTACGTGACCCGATCTCAAGTATCAATCGTCAGAAAGCGTACTAGTACATGTCCAGCATACAATGTATTAAAAAGGTGAAAAATATCATACCCTTGTCAACTTTGTACCTCTATAACCTCATAATTATGTTTTACAATTACTTGATGAAGTTTAGTTCATTAAACATTTTCAAAGGAAGCCGCCCTATGAGAGAGAGAGAGTGATCGCCTCTCTTGAACCTACTATACCCTGCGCATCTCATCGTTCAGAAATATAGACTTATTTGAGTTGATACATATGTACCCATAGTTTTAAACTAATTGGGCGGCTATTTAATGATACGTGTCCGCAACCTAAAAGACGCTTAGGATGCTATTTGCCGACACATGAATGCAAAAGGGTGAAATTAATAATTACTAGCATCACCTAAATGGTCAAGCCTTTTTTTTTGTACTGTAAATAATTTTTATAAAATTGTTAAATATTAATTTCGTTTTTAAAGCTCAAGTAATATTAGCTTGAATTTCTATTAATGATTTCTCATGGAAACAAAGTTTCCATTTTGTTGTCAATTTATGTTCCTTTCTCTCGTTACTTTTAAATGCAAATGTTTTTTCATTGTTTTGTAACGCTCTTTAGTACATAATATCACAAATTCAAATATCTGTACAGTCAAGTATTTATTTCATGTCACTTCCGGTGCTGGACCCATGCTTGGAGACCCCCCTCTCTCCAAGTTTAATTATGTAAAAGCAACCTGTTCCTAATATTATGTTCCATCACCGAATTTAGGGCTTCGTTTTAGTTTGGGTTATCTTTTTAAACCTTTTTTCGCTAGTTTTAACTTTTATCTCTTACTTTAACATTAACGACAAGCATAATACTACCTTCTTCCAGGGTTTCCGTTTTAATTATTTAAACTATGAACATTTTTAAATAACTCATTATATCCCCTCTTTTTTTTGTTTGTTTTACTGTTGCGGAGTGAACTGTTTTTTGGTAAATATCCCAAAACCTAATCCTTAGGGAAGACTGTTTATCACAGAGTTAAAAAAATTAACACTTTGACGGATACTTGCGCCTGTAGTCGTCAAAGTGAAGTTCACTAAGTGGCATGATGGCAATAGCCGTCCAAAACGAAACGTTCGTTTTCAAACACTACGGCTATGGCGGCACAAATGTGCATTAACCGGCGTACAAGTAAAGCCTAGTGTCATATTTTGTAAACAATTTTTTAGGTTGAATTTCGTTTTCCACCTGTTACACGACTTGCAGCTTCAGTATGCACGTGGTTGTGAAGGGAGTAGTGCGATCGTGTTTTTTCTTGAATTTATTGTTTTTGTCATTTATTTATTTTTGTTTATGACCTAACATTTCGTGTAAAACGCCTAAAAATACTTTGTTCCACACAAAAAATTGCTTATTTTAGTCATTAAACCCGTCTTTTACGTTTTTAAATTTTTGCTGTTATAGCCGCCATCGTCCCATTACTTATCGTCTAGAGACGGCTGGCGCCATGACGGTTTCAGCCGCAACCAATTAAAGGTGCTGAATTAATCAAAATTAAGTTTAAGCGGAAAGAGTAAAACTACTTCTAATATTCTAAAAATTACAAAAAGATTGTATAGTGTTAATTTTCGAGCTTCATTTATTCCTACTGTCCGTTACCCAGACATTAAGAATTATGTGGTTAATTTAGCGAGAAAAAAATGGTAACATATCTGGAACCAACAAACAATAAGCTTTATTCAGAGAAACCCGAAATATCACTCTGGCCTTCAATACCCCTCCAGGAAGTATGACGTCATTGTTACTCGTCTTCGTATCGGGCATACTCGCTTCACCCACCGTCACCTATTGCTTGGGGAATCTACACCTATTTGCAAACAATGCAATATACACATGACTGTCAAACACATTCTTGTAGAATGTTCAAGTTTTTACCGCCGTCGTACTTACCAATCTAACTCTATGGAACGAGAGTTATCATTCCATATCTCTAAATTCATTGCTTCATAATCCACCTCTTTCGAACCTTATTAATTTTTTAAAAATATATATTGGTTTTTATGCTTATATTTAAGGTCGTCAACTCATCGCTTTTTATTTATACACTGTTATTGCATATTTTTCATACCTGCCGTTTTAACTTGTTTGAAGTATTGGTTTAAATTTTAACTCTTTGTTTGGCACAATATATCCAAAGAGGATTCGGTGCCTATAAACTCCATAAAACCAACCAACCTACTGTCCGTCAATGTGTTAAAATGATTGTCAGTATTTTAACTTTAAAGTGTTACAAAGGTCTCATCCAATGTGATAATATTTTATGGTGATGCAGAAGCTAAAGTCAGATTAGTTTAATCTTATAAACTGAATATTCTTGATGTTTTAACATAGATATTGTTTTTGGGACCATTTGTTGAAGTATTTTTAATTTTCAACACATTTTATCCCTTGTTTGGAAGAAAAATTGCATATTAGTGTTTTGAATTAATTAAATGTATTAAATGTTCCTGTAACATACAGGGTGCTGAAGTAGACGCCGGTTGGATGGGTGCAATAATGGTATTTACGGGAATGGCTGGTTCAATTCTCTTAGGTACCTTACTCGACAGAACTCATCGGTTCAAGTAAGCAAACAAAATTTGTTATCTTTTAAACTTTGATTTTAAAATCTCTATCCACTTAGGTAGAGGGCATTGCCTAGTTAAATCTTAATTCAATATAACTCTATTATCGAATTTTGGTCTTAATCAATACAGATTTTAGCTACAGGTTTCTAATTTAATTTACGAAGGAAACCATCTAGCTAGTTTTAAAAAAATCTTGATATTTTTGTTTAATTCCCTGTGCCCCCAAAATCTTGATTAAATTCTCCCAGATGTTTATTAAAGGTAAAAAGAAAAAGCTATTTGGATCCCCCTCACCAAAACTTACTAAATGATTTACAAACTTTTAACTGAGTCTAAAAATTTAATTTATTCTCAAATTTGTACAATCAAGTGTCTTGTGGTGAGGTTAATTTGCACCACGTTATATGGAAACCTTGTTATATGAACTTAAAAATAATTCAAATCTAGAAACACGTTTTATAGAGATCACGTTACAAGAAACATAGAAACAACAAAAATCAGATTAGCCAATACTGTTAGAAACTGAGTTATAAGAAATTCGGAATTTAAACAAGTTAAAGGGTATTTATACCGTATTATATAGAATCTCAAATAAATAGACTGTACATAAAAAAATCATACGGACTTGTATATAAAAACTACATTCTCAAAGTATCAAGCTAATAAATAAAATTTTATAGTTGTAGTTGCAATTAATAGGTTTTAACATATTTGAATTTAGACTTATTAAATCTAATGCATAATTAATTTAATAGAGTTATAAATTCAAAATGTTTCCAATAAACAAAATATCATACATATTACATTGTTTCATTATTATTCATCACTGTCAAATACTTGCAGTCTCTTAACAGATCTAATAAACTTTAAACCCATTTGTGTTGTTGTAATGTTTTTGTATGAAACAAGCGGTATATGGAGATTGTGTTCTACGAGAGTTGTCACAAATTTTTGTTCTACGTTACATGGAAGTTGTGCTATGAAAACACTACGTTATAAGAAAACGACTGTACAAACAAAAGCTTTATATTTATAAATTATTTTAAGCTGCCTTTCTACTTTATTTGGCATTGAAAACTACACTGAACAAGTAATTTTGAAACTCAAAATTTTACTCTATTCTTACAATTACTTGATTGCACACTTCATTCAAATTTATTCTTATGAATACTCACTAGTTAAAAATTAAAGTAATAAAGTATGCTTTTAAAATGATAAACTGCAATATTAACATTGTTCTCAGAAAAAAATATTTTAAAATTATTTTTCATAAGACACTTTTAAATATCTTTATATAATATAAAATGGACTTGACCACTTTCACAGAAAACTGCTCATTATAATAAAGAATCTCAGAGAAGAAAATCAGCTGGATAGGAAGTAAAAATATTATATTTTTATATACACATGTAATATTTTAAGTTCTAGAATATTCACAAAATCATCTTAATTTCTAACTTAATTTCTTCCCTTTCCAGTTAAAAGGTATCAGATTGCCTAGGTCAAAATCTTCTCTTGGAGCGTACGTAAGTTATTTCGGAATTAAACTTTAACAAATATTTATTTTTTTTCCAGAGAAATCTCTGTCGCCACGTTTTGTATAAGCTTTTTACTGATGTCCGTCTATTCACTGCTCATTGTTTTGGATACTGTTATATGGATGCAATTCTTGTTTTTCAGTCTTATAGGGTAAGAAAAATTCATTTTAAGTTTTAACCACTGCATTTTTACATATTTTATATTCGTTTTGAAAAAGGAACTTTATTTTCGTTTTTTCAGGTTTTTCACAGCTGGATATCTCCCTGCTGGTTTCGATTTTGCAGCAGAAATAACGTATCCAGAGCCGGAAGCCATGTCTGGCAGCCTGCTTAATGCCTCTTGCCAGGTAGAAATATTTAATTTTTGAACACCCCCCCCCTTCAAAACAAAAAAAAGGGAAATATTTTGTACCTTTTTTTTTGTTTGGTATCTACATCTATCTGTAAAGAAGAATGTATGTTTGTATGCTTTGTTTGTATGCTCACAAATTTGGTTTTTTTTTCGATGTTGATAAAATTTTTCATTTGACTTCGAAAACGAGAGTAAAATCACTACTTCCCTTCATATTATAATGTTGCTGGTCAATAACAACCATCAGAACAAGACTTAGCTATTTAAACATTGATTCATCCCCAAAAGGTTCCTCTATATCAAGACCTCTGCTAGACAGTAACATACAGTAGGAAAAGACTGTTAAACATTTACATTCATTGTGAAAACCAGGAGACAAATATGAACTTTAAATCCACTATTGTTACTATGACGACAAGATTTTGAGCTTACCTGAACGAATTTATGTGGATCAGGGATGGAAAAGTTTTTTTATTTGAAAAGAGCCAAAAAACAAAGTTTAGCGGGTAAATATACTTTTATTCTAAAGTTTTAATAACTAAAAATATTTTCAGGTTCCTTAATTTTTGAGAGAACGAAACTCCTAATCAATTTTAAGGTTTTTTAGAAGATATTTCTTTTGTCTGGGTGTGGAGTGGGGTTGAAGCAATTTACAAATATCTACAAACACCAACTTTTTCACTTTTAAATAATTTCAACCCTACTCACAATGTCGTTATCTGTCATTCATCTTTCTATATGAAAAAAGTAATGCTTGGACTTCTGAAAGAAATGGCTTTTTGTGGAACTTAAAAAATGAATGTTTCCTAAAATGTGAGATCTAATACAAGGTCTGTCCCAAATGTAATGGGGAAAAGTTATATAAATTAAATAATCGTACTTACAGAGAAAACTGTTAGTAATCTTCCAAGTATGTGCCTTGGATAACAGTACAACAAAACCAGCGTTGTTTCTTATGGTTGTAGCATTGTTAGAAATTATTTTGTAAGATGCTTTAAATTCTTATGGTTAAGAATACTTGTACATCTTGGGAGAGTGCAAAAAGGGCATTCTTTCATTTTCTCCGAAGACGTGAAAAAAGTTACAGGGGCCAGGTTGGGACTCTATGATAGATTTGTTCTGGGGTTCAGTATCGATAACAACCAACGACATGTGGGGCCGAGCTTTGTCATGGTGGATGATCCTTCTAGCGATCTATGTCTGGACGTGGTTTACCCTTTTTTTTCAAGGGCTTGAGCACTTAGAAGCAAAATTGTTTATTTACAATTAAAAATTGTTCCGTTGAATGTAAACTTAATCAGCAGTCGATGTCCAAAACATTCCTTATTTGATGTTTTCATAGTCAATGCTCGCCCTACACACAGATCGTCTTCAAAGTTCTGCTGTGTGCTCCTAAACGTAGTGTCTCTATTAGACTTGCGATTGTGACAAAACTTCATATTTCTATGCCTCCTTTAACATTTTAGAGGCTTCATTACTACTTTTTATCAAGTTTAATTCAACATTTATTGCATAGAGTAACCAGTAGATTGCTGATTTTAAGCCTAACGACCTATGGTCACAATGGATCATTTTTAGGTCACTGGGCATGCGCTGTGAATTAGAGCAGCTTCCTGACGGTTATAACACGTCAAAGACATTCCAATATAAATTTCTGAGCCTCCCGTTTTTCTCGGTGATTTGCTAAAAATGAATAGGTTAATTTTCCTCGTCATTTCTGGGACATATTTTCTACATTTATATGGATTTGTCTACTTAAAAACTTTCTTAACCATCTGTTTTTTTAGTTTGAAATGAAAAAATCATGTATATGAGACCAGAGTGAAAAATGATTAGTGGTACACTTGAATTTGTAATCATTTTCTTTATCGTAATTTATATTATCTATGTATTTCAATTGCTCGCAGATTACTGCTCCTTCATATAAAATCCCGAGTGTGTTTATCTTAACGTGTTTATATTAAGTGTTATTTTCTCATTAAGTGTTCTTTTATCATTATTAAAGGTATACTGATATCAAAGTGTCCAGAGAAATTCAAAATTTCCTTGTTCATTATTATTTTTGGGAATATTTCAGCCTCTTTACCGTACTTATCCTCTTTTTAGAGTTATAGTGAAGATTACAAATCATTCATCTACTTTTACTGGATTTTACATGATGACCCAAAAAAGGGATGAGGGGGGGGGGGTTGACCATGGCTATGGTTCTGTATTATGCCCCAAAACAAGAAGTCATTCGATGAACAAAGAATTTGAAAATTCTAAGGAAGCCCTGATACCCGCAAATATACTTTGACATTAATATTACATGGCCGTCTAGAATGAGTTACTAGATTGAAGTGCAAAGAATTAAATTTCAGATTTTACCACTTAGAAAAATATTAGCTCATGAATAATTTGTACAATAGTAATCTATATATCTTATAAATCATGCTTTCATAGATTTAATACTTAACGAAATTTTACTTTCTTGACCTTTAAATGAAGAAGTTAATATTTCTGAAATCCAAATATAAATATTTCCTCATTGCTTGCACGACACCCTTTTATTCCCTATTTATGTTGCTTTCCTGATGTCAGTAAAAATAACCCACGAATATAAAAAATATACATCTATCAGTATAAAAATGCTTTTTTTTTTAAATACTTAACGAATTAAATGCATTTTTGAGGAAGAAAATTTGCTTTCTACAAATTTCTACCAAGGTTTAGGTTCTTATTGAAGAAGCAAATTTCACAGGCCATGTGTCAAGCCTTCACTTCTAAAACTTCCATTTACGAGAACTATATTAACAATATCTCTCTAACAGATGGGAAGATGATTGCTTCCTTCAAGTATATGCTGAAACAACACAAAGTCTAAGACAGACAAAACATGTTACTTTTGAGAATAATCAGTATATTTCACACAGAAAAGAGAGAGCTATAAAAAGAATATAAACACGTTTAGAGGCTTAAACGTCACATCGAAAATTTGAGTTAAGATTTACAACTGATTTCACTGTATCAATAATTTCGGTAACAGTTGGAATAAGTTGTGGCTTGATCTCATATGTTTTGTATTAGAAAGGATGTTTTATAATTTAAAATAAATTTATATCTATGCAACTGCTCAACTTGGAACTAAAAATTATAAGAAAAATTAATATATAGTTAAATTTTTGGCTACAAATATTAAAAAAAAAAAAAAAACGTAATTCGGAAGAAAAACTGTTTTTTAGAATTGAATGAAGTAATGTACCCTTTTTACATTTCCTCAAGGGTAATATAAGTATAAGGTTTATAGCCCAGAAAAAACTCAAGTAAATATTGATTCCTTTGAATAAGAGGTAAACACCCATGAATTAAATCCTCTTTGGCCAGCTACTAGGAGGAGGAGGAGGAGGAGAGAGGGAGGGGGGAGAAAGTACGGCCAGAGGTCTATTATAGCCAAACCGAAACACATTACCAAGAGCATCTAAGATGTAACTAAAAAGGAATACCCTGTTGCTCTTTAAGATTCAGTGAGATAGAAAACAAGATAATCAATTCTATGAAGTCAAGTAAAACTCGCAATCACTCAGAATATGGCAATCAGTTTCCTCTTGAAGACGATAGCCAGAACAAGAGGGATCAAGAGTGATCCCCATTACCATACGGTGTCTTCTGAGAGCACTGTGACCAGTAAGAAGTCCAACAACCGTTCTTAGGCCATCCTATAAATTCCTATGAAGCTCCAAAAGCTCATTACGACGCACACTGAGGCAGTTACGATTAAACAATTTGACTTATTTATAACCCTCTCCACAGCGGCCGTTAGCGTATTAAACGAGTCACAAATTTAACAGTTTTTGAACACCAATTTATCAAATACTTTTGTTGCTTTTTCTGTCTTTTAGGGAATAGTTTTTGTTTATTTCTCACAGATTTATTTGTTTTTAGGTTTTCAGTATCATCATTACTTACTCTTCGGCAAAACTCATTGGGGTATATGGAGACACAGCTTCCAATCTCTTTTTTTGTGCATGTCTGCTGCTAGGAATAATCGTTACAGGTAAGAGATTGTAATCACTTGCCAGAATTTTTCTAAACTTGCAAGCAAATATTATAAGTAAAGTTGTATATTAGGAGCTAGAAAAATTTACCTTACTCAGAGCAACTTTTACTTTAAGCCTGAAATATAATCTCGAGAATTGTTATTAGCTCGATTTTAGCTTAGGTCAGAGTAAAAAGTTTTATATTGGCTTATTGGTCTGTGATTAATCTATCCGCAAAAAAAAGTAATTTCTGGAATTACCATACTTAAAGTAGTAATCTAGATTATTTAAAATAATTTGTTCAGTATGTTTACGCATAAAAATTTTATGCCGTTGTAAATAATATTTCAAAATATTATTTTTAAAGAGACAAAAGTGAAACAATGTTCGGTTTTTACCGTATATTAATTTCACCCTATTGTAGACAACATTTCGGCTTTGTGCTACCAATTGTTACGGAGGACTAATTGAATTTGAAGCATTCACCCCTTCGCGACCACGTCTCGTATACTCGGCGCAGATATTTCACTCTTTATCAGCCGAGCGTCGGCTCCACGCGATGATCTACGGTTGATATTGAGAGACCAACGTCGCGTATGCGTAATAGAAGATCTGAACGTGTTATTTTAATTTTTAAATGCTAGATTCAATTACTAAATGGCGTAAACGGCAACGGTTTTCACAACGATGGACTCGTATAGCATTTACGTGCTGGTCCTCAAGGGGTTAAATGCAGTTCAGATGTATAAGATTGGTTAGGGTGCTGGCCTTCGGAACCAGAGTTCGTGGGTTCGAATCCCACTGAGGCATGGATGTTCGTAGCCGTTCGGAATCGGCGTTAAGCTGTAGGTCCCGGTCTCATTAGCCCTCGTGTTGCAAAAAGTAGACCGTAGCACTCCAAACCAAACCAAACCAGATGTATAAGATGTCATTAAAAATTAAAGTTTGTTAAAAATTAATTTTAAACTATTTTTTCTTAATTAAATCATGTGAGATTGAAGTCAGCAATAGGGTTAATCACCCAAGTTAAGATTAGGTCAGAATAAAGACTTCTACTCCCCGTCAATTATTATTCCAGACCACTGGGGGAAAAAAAAAACTTCTGAAGGAGGATTTAAAGCAACTGCTATCAATTTGACATAGGTCAAATGTCAGTAAGAAAATGTTATTACAGTCTTGTAAACAGGTGACAAGGATTTTTATTAAAAAAATGAAGGTAAAAATATTTCTTGGCTGAAAAAGTTATATTTTTGACGATTTGAACAGAAACTTCCCAGATAGAAATTTTAGTTTGCAGCAAACTTGCATCAGTCTTAGTTTGCAAGCCTGCAAACTCGAAGTTCAGCTTGACAAGTCTGCAAGTTTAAAACAAACCTGCAGCAAGTCTAAGAATTTTTCTTGCTTCAAGGTTGTCATGACAAGATTGCTACAGTTTTGCAGTAAAATAGCGCTGCAAAGGAGTTGTCGAATCATGTTTCTTCAAACTTGCAGGAGATTTGCTGCAAGTTTGCGTGTTAAATTTTGTTACGACAAGATATTATCCAGAAAAAATCAAACTTGCTACAAGCATGCAGGCTATCTGGGTAGTGTACTCATTTATATTACAAGAATATTTTTGCCAATAAGAGTGATTTAATACTGTTGGGTTAACACCATTATTTCCGGGTTAGGAAAGTTGCATTCATCATTTAAATTAAATTATATATTCTTAAGAAGATATTGGGTTAGGTCTAATTTAATTCTAATGTATTAAATACTGACTTGAAGTTCTAGTAAAATGCTAGTAAAGGTTGTCACAAACACTTATATGTATCACAAAGGTATTCATAACAACGCAATGTAACTTTCAATTTCAATTTAAATAAATCAGTATACAAATACAAAATGTAATACAGTAGAACTTCACTATAACGACCCCCTGTGTTACCAACATCATATGGTCGTTGTAACGAAAGGTCGTTGTAACGAATTGAAAAAGTAATAAAAAAAAGAGCAAAGAAATGATGCAACAATACATACCTAGAGAACACTTCTATTTATTTGTATTTCCATTACTGAATTTCTGAAAGTCTTTGATTGACGTCTTTCAAGTTCATTTGGGAATGTTTCATTATCACTGAATCCATATCCGTTAATTTTGAAGTATATCTTCAGAATTAAATTGACCTTCAAAATACTGACGCAAGGCATTAATTATATTGAAGGCTTCTTTTTCATTCATTTTTTCAAAAGCTTTGACTATTTCTTCTTCGTCGTCGGAATCGCGGATTTCTTCATTTCCGGTAATACGGGCAATAAAATCGTCCTCATTCAAATTTTCTTCGCAGTTTCGGTTATCGCAACTAACGCACCAAAAGGTAATTGAAGATCCTGAAATTTGATACTGAGCAGCTGGGTCATTTCATTAGTGCCTGGAGTGTCATCTACTTAGGATATCAATGTGGTACGTGATGAAATGGTCCTTTAAGCAAACACAGAGGAGTACAGGTTTCTTGAAGTTGCACCACAGTACAGAAACTTAAAATAGCCCACTTGCTCATGAGTTCTGAGGTTTAAAATTGGTGGTCGCTCTAATGAAAAATAATACTCTTGGTGCCGTTGTAATGATTCAAAATTAACATTATTCCTATGGTAAAATAATCGGGACTTTTTAAGATGGTCGTTCTAACGAAGGGGTCGTTATATCATGGGGTCATTAAAAAATGGTTCTACTGTATTATAAATCGTGACAATAATTCAGTATTTATTCATTTGTAAAACTTCTAATTGATGTTTTTTATATACAGCTTGCATAAAGTGTGAACTGAAAAGAACGAATGCTGACAAAGAATCATGTGATGAACCTTAAGTTCTTGAGGTTCCATAATCAAGGGGTTGCATCCAGATTTAATAAAGATTTCCAGTCAGAAAACCTCAGCGGGAAGATGAAAGCAGAAAAGCTGAAACTTGTGATATTTCAAAATATTTGACTCTTATATGTGATAGTACAAAAAATATCATTTATGGACAAGTTGTCTATAAATTTCTGAGAATTGCTGCAACATCAAATTTATTATTGATGGTTTTTTAAATAAAGCATCTGATATTTAAAAAGGATATAGATGTAAGCAGATTATAAAGATAAAAATCTATACATTTTAATTAAACGAATAACTTGTCTTTAATGAAACGGATGAAAATTTTAATCAGGTGTATGTGTTTTATCCCTCTACGTAAGCAATAAATTTTAATTGTGATTATTTTAAAGTTTATAAGTCACAAATTTTAAGATTTTTCGCAAAATAAATACAATATTTTCTCTTATGTAATAAACGTAGGAGTAAACTGTATAAGTTTATATAAAACTATATTTCGGTCCATTATCTTTGTTATAAAATCAAGTTCGTGTTTGTTCTGTTATAATGTGTTGTTTAACGTCAATTGTTTTTTGAAATTTTTAACAATTTTAAAAGTTTTCTTATAATAAATTACTTTTACAAGATTTATAACAGTGTTTGTTTTATAACAGTGTTTACTGTATGAATTTTCTTAAATTTTAGGATATATACACACTGTGTTGTTGATTTCTGCTTTTAAGAATTTTAGACATATTGTTAGCAGCTACATATAATTTCACATCATTGTGTAGGAGATTTATTTAAATTTTATAAAATATGTAAGGATTTCTCCATTAAAAATTATATAAATATTTCATATTACATGTAAATATGTATCATGGAGAGTTATGAAGAGTTGAATATGATAAGCTTAATCGATCCAAGTATATACTTCTCAACTCTTAGATAAGAAAAAAATTGTTTGGTGGTAAATTTTTTTTGATTTTTTGAAAACTTTTGATGTTTTTAGAATGTTTGGTAATTTAAAATATCTCAAACAGAAAAATTTGTAAAAACAACTTATAATTTTCATTATTTTCGGTAATTTGAATTATAAACATTACTGAGAAATTTTACATCCTTTCATGTTAATAATATTCTTATTCATGAGTTCATCTGTATATTATCTTGCATCTAAAATGTCAGTATCGAATAAATAAAAATTAAATTACAGTTTTACTTACTTGTGTCTTTCTTACTAACCAAATAACGCCCGGATATTTTTTTGCTCACTGTAAATTGACAAAAATTTAACATAGCTACTACGGACTTGCCTGGAAGAAAATAAAAATATGAAATTTAAACATCTTTAAATACTATAAGAAATCTTTGTTACGGAGGGTCAAACGATGGTCGAATGGGTAAGGCATTGCTCTTCAGTACCAGAGTTGTTGGAATTAATCACTGCTGGATCCCACTGCTTGTATGGATTCTCAGCCATTCGAAATCGGATTCAAACAGTAGGTCCCGGTTTCATTAGACTTTGCTTTTCAGAACAGTTGACTGTAACGTTCCAAACAAAACCTTACCTTTTTTTTTTATCAGAGATGAGGTATTCCTTTAAATATTATTTAATGTTATTGGGAAAAAAGTCACAGGATATAATTTTGAGTTACACAATTGCAACAAGTTACATTCGGTGCTTTAACGCTTATTTTACCCCTTCCCGTCAGCCATTTCGAACGCAAACAGACCAAGACCGGTCTGAACTAGAAAGAAACTTCGGACTTCTTCGAATAGAAGGGTCCATTGGTTTGGACGATTCTGACCCCACCCCCTCCCGTTCTGGAGTGGACCCCTGTTTTTTCTCCGCGAGGCAGTCTGATTTTTTTAGAGAAGAAGTTTGTTACCAGAGCAGGGAAGAGGGTGAAACGCTGTTGGCATCCACGGCTTACGGGATAGACCTTTTTTGGAGCATCACGTGAAAAAGAAAAAACAATGGCGAGATCGACGCCGAATCCAGAGGAGTTTCCCCTATCTACAAATGATAAGTCGTATTTTAGTTGTATTCCTTAGGCATTTATTTAATTGTATAAAATCATTTAAACAAGATATATTTGTCCATGTGTTTTTTAATGAGTTTAGATTTCTTCAAACACTATGCCAACGTAACATAATATTTTACAATAATATTGTAAATGGAAGTTTTATAATATAGTTATTCATCACGAATTCAGACTTTTAACCCCTTCTAGGTTCATTTTATTTCGGAATTATGGGTCAAAAAATGTCAATTTTTTAGGCTTATTTTTATACATACATAGCTTTTTAAGAATAATAGCATCATTCGCATTCAAAATTTCCCAAAATTTAATATAAAAAATCAATTTAAATAAATGAGTAATTTACCTGTATAGTTGGCTTTCTGTACGGCAGAAATCATTAGACTTTGGAGTCAATTAACACTAACTATAAATATAAAGCTTAGAATACCTAGCTTTTATCTTGAATTAAATTTTATTTATATCCTTTGCATTTACACAAATGATTATGAAATTATTAATCAAAATTTGATCACTTATGATACAATCGGAAACACGGCACTGCATAGAGTCTAACATCGCAATATCGACAGTAGAACCTTGTTTCTCTCCTTGCCTTCTTTCCTCTACTGTCTCTCTTTGAGCAGCAAATAATCTAGTAGCCAGAAAAGTAAACAAAAGCATTCGAAACCATAAAAAGCACATGTGAGATAATTCAGGAAAGACTGATTGCACAGTGTAAAATTTCATAGTGCCCGAACTACACTCCGGATGAGCCAGGATGGTACATTTCGCCTGCCCGAGTTGAGCTCGGGTAAAACCTGGAAGGGGTTAAAGAAAATTCATGGGCGAGGACTGAAAATATGTCGATTCAAAATACAATTAGCAAATACTTGAAAATTTAGGGAATAAGGTATAGAATTGCTACTTACCTTCAATTTATTTTCTATTAATTCTTATTTTTTTTATATTTAAAAATTTTTTTGACTATTTAAATTTTTAATTTTTAATTTTAAATTCTTATTTGTCTTTGAGTCCGGGTAGACTCTTCAACAGAGCAGCACTTGCAAGCCGTACATCCAATAGGGTAGGCTTGCTCCCTGAGGGCGCTTACTTACTTTCAATAAAAAAGAATCAAATATTTCAAGAAAACATGAAAACTACAAACTAATTTTAAATCGCCTTTACTTATCTCCACTTGTGTGCTAGTTTAAATTTTGTACTCAATGTTTAATTACCTTCTTGACCCCATAGAAATATAAAATTTTGCTCTTGGGTTCATTTCTAGAGACATATATTCGATTATAAATGAGACGAGAAAAAAATGAAGGCAAATTGCAGGGATCGTAAACTAGTGCCGCCATCTATTTGCAATCGGCATAACTAAAAAAATCGATTTGGGCAAAGTTCTAACTCTTGGTCCAAAAAAGAATATACAAATATAATTTTTATGCTCTGCAAAATTAAAAAAAATTTTGTTATATTTTTAATTTTTTTTTGACATTTTTAGTACATTTATGATTTTCGACTGTCCTCAAGTATGGATGTTGTGTATCAATAGATTAAACTAATTTGTTTATATAAAGTGGAAAAGATTTTGTACAAATATTAGTGGTATATAATAAAAGCACTATATTATGTTTGATTTGGAGCACTATAGTCAATTTCTTTCTATGAGAGGACAAAATTTAGACCAGAGCCTACAGCTTAAATCTAAGTACCTCCAGAGATTTACGCCATCAGCGGAATTTAAGCTCGTGATATACCATGAAAAGTTATATTTAAAATGTAAGGATGAATATAATAAAAGATTTAGGTATTTATCGTTCAATTTTCAGTCAGAAATTCAGTTAGAAATTTTTTCAGGCTAAAAACTTTTCTGAAGGGCAGCATCCTACCGTATCAGTTTCGTCTTCATCAGGTTCTATAACGCACTAGATGGAGAAACAGTTTTAAGATATTTCAAGATACTGATACTTTTAACACATTGTGTGCGGGAACATTTCGTAGCGGAATTGTACCGGGAGCGGGCGTTTTGAGCGTAAATTTAGTTATTCAGTTAAATCTCAATAGTTCGAAAATTATTTAAATTTTTAACCAACTTTTCTTGTTTTATATTGAAATATATAAATAAAACCATAAGTTTTTGTAAACAAAAATATTTTTTAGTGGATAAATTTATAATATTATCGTAAATATGAAAAATCAAATAGAAATAGTAGTATATAGTTTTAATTTTTTCGAATTCTGTTATATATAAACATTTTTACATTAAAACTAATAATGTAAAAACTAGTTTATATTTGTGTAAATATTTCCAGAATCTATGTAGTAGACAAGAACATTCGGCTTCGTTTTCCTGTATATACCATTATTTTTGTACCCGCAAACAAACCATGTTGTTACTCTAACCAGTACTAGTAAGTGTCCCGCGATCAAGTATCAATCGTTATAAAACGTACTAGTACGTGTCCCGCATACAATGTATTAAGAAACCTCTTACCTTCTAAATGTGTTTTGTTGTTTGGTGAAAATGTATTTGTTACGATAAACCACAAAACATTAAATATTTATTAAAATTATACAAATATTTATGAGTCATTTCAGACTTGTTTCTCCTCTCACAAAAGTGTGATATAATCGGTGATAATTTTTATTTCAGTGCAGCAGGCACAATAGAAAACTATCCTAACGCCTATAACGTAAAAATTGAGGGAAATATCCAGCGAGGCATGAACACCTTACGTACCTCTGAGTTTACAGTATTTTGTGGGTTATTAAATCAATCTGTTTCCATTATATATTGGGATATAGGAGCAAAAACAGTAATGCAACTTTGTCTTAGATAGCAAACTCTTAATATTAGTGAACACAATAGATGATTTAAACGTAACAAATAAGTGCAGTTTATGTAAAAGTAAGTATTACAAAATGTAAAACGAGTTACTTAAATTGTGCATCAAGAAAAATAAGGTACAATAGCTTTGTGAACCAGATAATGTCGGAACTATGCTGTAACTTATATTTAGAAGTTTAACACATGTTTGCCATCGTTAGTTTTTCTAACTGTGAACTTAACTGGTGGTTTGATAGCTAACTTTTCATTTTACTTCTTTTGCAATTTTTCAGGGTGGCACCTATTTAAAAAAAAAAAATTCAACCGTGTTGCGAAGTTTGATACTCTTTCAGATAAAAAAAGATTCAGTGATCATGATACTATTATTATCCATATTGCAATATTGTATTTATTTGTATATAACTCAAATTTTTTTTTCGTTCAAGAATATAAAGCAAAATCTCTACAGGCGTTAGACACGAAATAAATTTTACTCTTCCTATAAAAACTCAATATATGTATAGTAAAGACAGGTATTTAAGGATGAAAATTAAAAGATAAATATCCTACTCTATAGAAATATTGCTGTCGTGATCACTCTTAATTTATAACAGTGGCCTCTCCCAGGAACAAAACCACTGAACGTGCGCTGCTGATGTTGGAGTATATAAAGCGGCTGTGTATTTGTCTTTCCAATCATAGCACGTGTAGGTACTTAATGAGAAAAGCAGCTGATTTATCGGACTTCGATAAAGGTCAAATCGTTATGGCTTGGCGAACGTGCATGGATAATGAAACGCCAAGTCGTCCACGTGTGTCATCTACGGTGAATTGATCCCAGAGAGCGGAGACTGCTACAAATTGTTCGCCGTGACCGAAGAGCTACAACGGACGAAATCATCACCATCTACAACAGCGGCGACCCAAACAATATTTCTCAACACATTATGCAAAGTATATTACTGTGTATGGGCCTATACAGTCGGAGGCTGAAGTATGTCACGTCATCGCAAGTGTAAAAAAATGCTAAGTACTGAAAGGGATCAAAATTAGCCACTTGTATAAATTCAGCTCTAAAATCGAAGCAGCAACGTTTAAGAATATCCACATCTGAACTGTAAAATTAGGAAAACAAACATATTTGGTTGTAAATGTTATCCGAACTAAAAATAATATTGACTAGAAAATAAAACTCATAATGAACTAATATTTACTTACAATTATATTTCATTTCCTTTTTGAAATTGAATGTTTCTTTCCCGTGTTCCTTATGCCAGGAGAGGAAAGCTTGTCGAGCTGAGGAAGACATCGAATCGAGACTATAACATCGGGGTTCTGTCAGTGGTCCAATACATGTTTGGTTTTCAGCCGTGTTGAAGAGATGTGGGAAATATCCTTTCTTTAACTCGGTTAAACCTAAACATCCCTGCAATTTGGACAAAGGCATGGGCAAAAAGCTGAGATAATCTATGACTCATAGATTTAACGAAGCATGACGAATAGTCATCCACATCGATCCGTTCACAGACACTAAAGTAAAAAAAAATTGGCAAAAAAAAAAGCGAAAGAAGGAAGAAAATGCAAAAAAAAAAGAGGAAAAAATAACTATTAAAAATTAATGTTTATGAAATTTTTAGTAGGCATTTCTATAAACGAATTTTGTGACTGTAGAATTTTTTAAATAGCAGTAAAATCTATACCTTAATAATTTGTAAAGTTACAATAATTTTCGTTGGATTTAATTTTAATCAATGTCTAAAAATTCAGGATTTAAATAACATATACACTGTATAAGGCTATTTTTTTAAGTGGACAATTAAATAAAATTTAAATAGTAAAATTTCATTGCGATGATCGAATAGGACGCACTTTCTTTCGGTATATAAACCAGTGGGTTCGAATTTTACTTTAGATTAACAGATTTGTAATCATTTAGATTGGTCTTACAGCGTTAGGGTTCACTTTTATGTTACACGACGCTTAAAGACATCGCAATTTACTACTTAAAACCGATTCTGAAAGCTTATGAACAACTCAGCAGGATTCGAACCTGCTTCAGCGTTCTATCAATTCAGCTGTAGGGCTGTTTATATCGGGAGTGCCGTTAAAAGTTACGATTTTTCATTAGTAAATTTTTCATCAACTTGAATGCATGCAGGAAAAAAAAATAATATTGGTGCGGATTTTTCAAACTTCCATGCGTATCTGAAATTTCGCAAGTTATTTGCAAAACTGTCATTTTCCCACAGACACAGCTTATTGCAGAAAAATTCTGTCAATAAGATGAACTATCGTTTAAAATAACTTTAGGAGGAATTGAAATATCAATACCGTTACCGCGATATTAAAGGAATATCAATATATAACGGTATTATGGTATATTGTCCCACCCTAAAGGTAATCCAGTGGACATACCCTCTTCTCTTTTCTACAGGCACGTGCGTTCAGGAGATACCCATAAAGAAAGAACGCGGGCTGTTAAAACATAATTCTACCATATGAGAGCCCCATATTATGAACATTAACAATGATGGTCCATTAAAAATGCTTATTTTTTTTAAACCGAAATTCAGCAAACAGTTGTTTTCCACCATAAACACACAATTATGGCTTAGCTGTACTATTATAACTAGAACCACGCACGATCTAGATGATTTATTTATGCCGCATCATACAGCTTTTTGACCTTGAAGTATGTGTTGCTAGAATCAACTGATAACACTTATTTTTTTCTCTTTGTCAGAAAAAAATGTGGACATGGCAAAGAAAAAAAATAATGAGTAAAGGTCAGAAAACTTTCAGATTATCATCAAAATTTATATTATATGTACTTGTTGTTGAGAATTTTCTTATGTTGATAAAGAAAAAGAGGGTTTTAAATTACTTAATTTCAAATCATAATATTTTCCAAAAATATTTTTAGGTTTATAGTTATTAGTTATAAAAAATTTTAATCAGTCTGACTACAAAGAACTATAAACTTAATCTTTAGCTAACTCAAGGGCGACCTTGGAAACATCAAATGAAAGAATTTTCGGTAAACGACTAAATACTAAATGTGACAATCATTTCATATTCGGTGATACTTCTACATCTGAGATTGCATCATCAACCTTTTGTTTTCTTTGTGCTTTGCGTTGTCATTCTCCTCCCAGCGAAAATTAGCCAGCATCTCATAAGAAAAATATTCAAATGCATTTCAGTATTACGAGTACGCCATTCAAAGACAGCGGTAGTAACTTAGCTACTATTTATTTCAGTTTTATGTCTGCTTCCTTGAAATGCATGGTTAGTTACTTTTTGGTTTACATTATTAGTTTTTATATGAAAATATTTTCAAAGTGTATAAAACATAATTTTCTTTCGTTTGCTTAAAGAAAAATTTTCTATGAGTGTACATAATATGTAGTATTTTTTAATTTTTATAAAGCTACTTGAGAGAGTCAATGAATTAAGAGGATTTGGTACTCATGTTTTGACCAAAATATAGGTGTTTTAATTTTAGGATTAAAATGTTTTTTAGAAAATATGGTGACAAAATTTTAAGACGATATATTAGTCAGAAATGTATATAAAAAGCATATTATTATGATTATGTCCTTTTAAAGCATTTTTTAACAGCGACTCCTTAATTTCTTTTACCTCAATGAATTTTATATCATTTGCTTAAAAATATTTTTATAACTATTTTCTAACTTTTCTAAAGCTACTCGAGAGCGTCAATGAATTAAGAGGATTTAGTACTCTTGTTTTGAAAAAATATCGTCTTTTCAACTTTATGTTTAAAATATTCTTTGTCAAATGCAGTACATTGTAATAAATATTAAAATTATGTAATAATTAGAAATGTATATAAAATATTTTAATAATGATCGTATCCCTTTAAATCTTTTTTTCTTTTTTTAAAATCTTTTTTCTTTATTTAATTTACATCAATGAATTTTAAAAGAATTTTCTTAAAGAAAAAAATTTTCAAAATTATTTTGCTAACTTTTCTAAAGCTACTCGAGAGCGTCAATGAATTAAGAGTATTTAGTACCTTTGTTTTGATCAAAATATCGTCTTTTCAACTTTATGCTTAAAATATTCTTTGTCAAATGCAGTACATTGTAATAAATATTAAAATTATGTAATAATTAGAAATGTATATAAAATATTTTAATAATGATTGTATCCCTTTAAATCTTTTTTTTCTTTTTTTAAAATCTTTTTTCTTTATTTAATTTACATCAATGAATTTTAAAAGAATTTTCTTAAAGAAAAAATTTGTCATAATTATTTTCTAACTTTTCTAGACTTTCTCGAGAGCATCAATGAATTAAGAGGATTTAGCACCCTTGTTTTGACAAAAATATCGTCTTTTCAATTTTATGCTTAAAATATTTTTTACCAAATGCAGTATATTGTAATAAATATTAAAACGATGTAATAATTAGAAATGTATATAAAATATTTTTATAATAATTGTGTCCCTTTAAATCTTTTTTTCTTTTTTTAAAATCTTTTTTCTTTATTTAATTTACATCAATGAATTTTAAAAGAATTTTCTTAAAGAAAAAATTTGTCATAATTATTTTCTAACTTTTCTAGACTTTCTCGAGAGCATCAATGAATTAAGAGGATTTAGCACCCTTGCTTTGAAAAAATATCGTCTTTTCAACTTTATGCTTAAAATATTCTTTGGCAAACGCAGTACACTGTAATAAATATTAAAATGATGTAATAATTAGAAATGTATATAAAAATTTTTTTATGATTGTGCCCCTTTAAATCTTTTTTTCTTTTTTAAAAATATTTTTCTTTATTTAATTTACATCAATGAATTTTAAAAGAATTTTCTTAAAGAAAAAATTTGTCATAATTATTTTCTAACTTTTCTAGACTTTCTCGAGAGCATCAATGAATTAAGAGGATTTCGTACTCTCGTATTGTTCAAAATATCGTCTTTTCAATTTTATACTTAAATATTATTTGGGAAATACAGACTATTGTAATAAATATTAAAACGATGTAATAATTAGAAATGTATATAAAAATATTTTAATAATGATTGTATCCCTTTAATCTTTTGCTAACGACACTTTCATTATTTCATTTACCTCAATGAATTTTAAAAGAATTTTTTTAAAGAAAAAAAATTTCATAATTATTTTCTAATCTTTCTAAAGCTACTCGAGAGAGTCAATGAATTAAGAGGATTTAGTACTCTTGTTTTGAAAAAATATCGTCTTTTCAACTTTATGTTTAAAATATTCTTTGTCAAATGCAGTACATTGTAATAAATATTAAAATTATTTAATAATTAAAAATGTATATAAAATATTTTAATAATGATAGTGTCCTTAAAATCATTTTCTAAAGGCACTTTCATTATTTCATTTACTTTAATGAATTTTAAAAGCATTTACTTAAATATTTAAATATAATTACTTAAATATAAATAGAAAAAATTTGTCGTAATTATTTTCTAACTTTTCTAAACTACTCGAGAACAATAATGAATTAAGAGGATTTGGTACTCTTGTTTTGACCAAAATATTGTTTTTTCAATTTTCTGTTTAAAATATTCTTTGGCAAATGCAGTATATTGAAATATATATTAAAACAATATAATAATTAAAAATGTATATAAAAAATCTTTATAATGATTGTGTCCTTTAAATTTTTTGATAACGGTGCTTTCATTATTTCGTTTACTTCAATGAATTTAAAAAGAATTTGCTAAAAGCAAAAATGTTTTCGTAATTATTTTCTAATTTTTCTAAACTACTCGAGAGCATCCCTGAATTAAGAGAATTTGGTACCGTTATTTTGACCAAAATATCGTCTTTTCAATTTTATGCTTATAATATTCTTTGGCAATAGCAGTATATTTTGAAATTTTTTTAAAACGGTATAATAATTAGAAATGAATATAAAATACATTTTTATCTTAGTTATGTCCTTTAAATCATTTGCTAACGTCGCTTTCATTATTTCATTTGAATTATGAATCATGAATTTTCCTCATGAATTTTAAAAGATTTTGCTTAGAGAAAAATTTTTTCAGAACTATTTTTAACTTTTCTAAAGCAACTCAAGAGCACCAATGAATTAAGAGGATTTGGTACTCATGTTTTGACCAAAATATCGGTGTTTTAATTTTCCAGATTAAAATATCTTTTAGAAAATATGGTGACAAAATTTTAAATCGATACATTAATTAGAAATGTATATAAAAAGCATATTATCATGATTATGTCCTTTTAAAGCATTTTTAACAGCTCCTCCTTTATTTCTTTTACCTCAATGGATTTTATAGTATTTGATTAAAATTTTTTTATAACTATTTTCTAACTTTCCTAAAGCTACTCAAGAGTGTCAATCAAGAGGATTTGGTACTCTTGTTTTGACTAAAATATCGTTTTTTCAATTTTATGCTTAAAGAATTCTTTGCAGCTTAAAGCAGTACATTCTGACAAAATTATAAAATGGTATAATAATTAGAAATGTATATAAAATACATTTTTATCATTGTTATGTCGTTTAAATAATTTTCATTCAATAAATTTAAATAATTTTCTAACGTCGCTTTCATTATTTTATTTATCTCAATGAATTTTAAAAGCTTTTGCTTAGAGAAAAATTTTTTTATACCTATTTCTAACTTTTATAAAGATACTCGAGTGCCTCAATAAATTGAAAGGATTTGATACTTTTGTTTTAACCAAAATATCGGTTTTTCAATTTTATGCTTGAAATATATATTTTGGAAATTGTGAGAAAATATTAAGAATATTATAATTAGATATGATAATTAGAAATGTATAAAAATTATCACCATTATATCCCTATAAATAGTTTGCTTACATCGTCTTAAGTATTCCTTTTGCCTCAGTGGATTTTAAAAGAAAATTTAAAATAGAATGTAGTACATTAATGGGAATATTTGAATAACATGGGAAAGGAATTACACATCTTTCTGGATACTTTCAAAATAAGGTTCTAAGAACGGAAGACTAAGTAAACATAGGAAAATTTAATGCCGTACTGTCCTATAAATTACAAATGATAGTATTAAATTTATTTGTTTATGCATTTATAAAATACTATAAATATAAGACATGCATCTGCACATAGATTTTATATAGTAAGATTAACCATCTTTTACAGTGTATCTGATCTAACATAATATTCATTTTTTAAATTCTAACATAATATTCATTTTCATTCATTTATATCCAGTTTCCATAAGCTAATCTATTTTACCTTACAAAATGTTCATTATTACTCCTTAAATTTCTTTATAAAAAATATGGGAATCAATCGAATTCCTTGTGGTTAAAGTCCAGGTTGTTGAAAGAGATTATTTCTCTAAGTCATTACTTCGATTCTTGGAAGAATCGATCAGGTAAACTGTATAGGGCTCACTTGATCTTCATGTGTAACACCGATAATGATCTAGTTACCACAGGTGATATTTCCTGCCAATAAGTGCAAAGGGAATTCCCCCTCCCCCACATGATGAACAACGGTAAAATCCACTAAGTGGTTCACAGCTCTGGATTTTCCTGCTTGAAAGATAAAGTGAATCTCCTTCCCACAACAGTGTAATAAAGAAAGAATATATGATAGGATCAAAATACATGATGTTTATTTTCATTAACTAAACTTAATAATAGCATCCACAGAAGCTAAAAATATGTAATGATAAAATAAATAAACTTAATAATAAATTGTTGGTGCCTTTCGGATGTCTAAGATATTTAAGAGAAATTTTATGTATAAGTTACCCTACATATTAAGCTATCTAATTATGTTATTCATACTGGCACAATAATTATAAATTATTGTGTACTAGGAAATTATTTTTTCCTACCCCATATATCACTGAATATTTAATGTATTAATTTCATACTGTAGTAGGTAAAATATTTATCCCATTCTACCATTAGTGCACAGGAAAATTCCCCTGCCTAACAGGATGAACAAGGGTAAAATCGACTAAGTAGTTCACTGCTCTGGATTTTCCTGTGTGAATGATAAGGTGTTTCTCCTTCCCACAATAGTGGAAGAAAGAAAGAATATATGATAGAATAAAAATACATAATCTTCTTTTTCATTAATTAAACTTAATCATAGCATCCACAGAAGATAAAAAAATTTTAATGATAAAATAAATAAACTAAATAATAAATTGTTGGTGCCTTTGGGGTCTCTAAGATACTTAAAAGAAGTTTTATGTATAAGTTACCCTACATATTAAGATATCTAATTATGTTATTCATACTGGCACAATTATAATAAATTATTGTGTACTAAGAAATTATTTTTTCATACCACATTCATCACTGAATATTTAATGTATATATTTCTTACTTTAGTAGGTATAATATTTATCCCATTCTACCATTAGTGCAAAGGAAAATCCCCCTCCCTCACAGGATGAAAAAGGGTAAGATCGACTAAGTGGTTCAGAGATTTGGATTTTCCTGTGTGAAAGATAACGTGAATCTCCTTCCAGTAGAATAAAGAAATGATATATGATAAGATCAAAATACATGATCTTTTCATTAATTAAACTTAATCATAGCACACACAGAAGCTAAAAAACTTTAATGATAAAATAAACTAAATAATAAATTGTTGGTGCCTTTGGGGTCTCTAAGATACTTAAGAGAAATTTTATGTATAAGTTACCCTACATATTAAGCTATCTAATTATGTTATTCACACTGGCACAATAATTATAATTTATTGTGTACTGGGAAATTATTTTTTATACCTCATACCTATCTGAATATTTAATGTATTTATTTCATACTTTAGTAGGTACGATATTTATCCCATTCTTCATGAATGTTTTTGTAAGTTTCATAACATTTGGCTAAAAATTGTGCATAAAAAGAGTAAAAGAAAATGAGCTTTTAAAATAGCCCTTTTTACTGTGAACTGTGTACTAGAAAAAACCCATGCCATAACCGTATTTCACATTAGTGAGTTTTTAAATTTCAATTAATTGCACACTTTGAAAAAAAATAGCATACAAAATTGAGACAATCGGATTATCTTTTTGGGTGTAGAGAAATCTGGCGTACTTTGAACCGGTTATACCTAGGTTCTGCCGGTGAATTCAATATTATCGTTTTTTGTTGGTTTTTGACAAGTTAGGTTTTATTTAAGGATTGTTTGTAGAGTATATGAGGAGCAAAATCAAATAATGACGCTTTATGTAACTATGTAGTTGGTGCTACAAGTAAATAAACTACATCTCATAAATTCTTTTTATATTTCGTATGTTTTTTCTCAACTCAACTCAATCATATTTTAACCACCAATGATTTTTATCTCTAAATAAAATACTATTTGCAAATTTAAAATCCTATATCATATGGGACATTACTAAACGAGTGTCATATGCTTAGACAGTATCAACTGACTTCTTTGTTTTATCACAGTTTAGAATCAAGATCTAACAATTTCCATGTTAAGCTTTTTTCCTATTTCATTTCAGATTAACAAGTTGTTTTTTAAGCATTTGAATTTTGAAGATTAATACTTCCCGTTTATTATTCCTAATTGATGAGCATTATGCTTCGTAGCACATCGGGCGTAAATCTGTCGTCAATATAGCAATTTTTATTTGTGCTGAAACAAAATTTATTTCTTGACGATAAATCTCACTTTTAAACTTCCTAATTAACTTTCAAATTAAAGAAAAGTAATTGTATTTTCGATTTAAAAATTACAAAAATATAATAAATAATTAAATAAATAAAATCGATAAGTCTAAGGTACATTTTGACCTCGTACCTTGTTTTTACCCTGCTTTGTACTTTGGTACTAACCTTGTTTTATCTTTGTACTAACTAAATATATGTTAAGTGAACAGAAATGTAAAAATGGTTAATCTAAAAATTATAATAAAATTACAAGCAATCACTAAAAGCCTATATAATCAAAATAATGCCTCAAATGAGTTTTTAACTGTGAAATGGGAAAAAATCATTAAACCTTAAAATTAGGAGACCAAATTAAAACATCTTCCCTGCTATACTTTTCTTTCAAAAGAGTTACTCCAAGGGTCATATTCTATTAACACATTGTATGCGGGACACGTACGAGTACGTTTTCTAAAGACTGATACTTGAGCGCGGGTCACGTACTAGTACAGGTTAGTGTAACAACATGGTTTGTTTGTGGGTACAAAAATAACGGTATATATAGGAAAACGAATGTTCTACTACATAGATTTTGGAAAACTTTAGACAAATAAAAACTAGGTTTTACATCAGTCGATGCGGAACCACAGAACGGGAAGGTTGAAAACAAAAATCAATTTAGATTTAAAATTAACTTTTTATTTATACTTGCGAAAATTATATTATATATATGTATATTTATATATTATATATGTATTTGTATTTATATATTATATATATATATATATATTTGTATTTATATATCATATAAATATTTGTATTTATATATTATATATATATTTGTATTTATATATTATATAAATATTTGTATTTATATATTATATATATATTTGTATTTATATATTATATAAATATTTGTATTTATATATATATATATATTTGTATATATATATATTTGTATATATATATATATATATTTGTATTTATATACATATATATATATTTGTTTATATATTTCAATATAAAATACGAAATGTTGGTTAAAAAATTAAATATTTTTCGATTTATTGGGATTCATCTGAATAACTAAAATTACGCGTAAAACGCCTGCTCCTGGTACAATTCCGCTGCGAAATGTACCCGCACACAATGTGTTAACATAATTCAAGATTTTATACCAATTTGAGTATTGACATAGACTTTTTACATTGCTTTATTTTGCGTATCAAGATTAAAATGTACAAATATTCTCCTTTAGCTAGTTTTTTAAGTTTTATATGACAATCAGTTTTTGTGAATAACATGTTTAAGTTTCTTTTTGAAAGTATGAATAAAAAGAATGAATAATTCATACTTCTCTTTAGTTTTTCCGGTATGCTGTAAAATTGTATTTGCATGTCACTTGTCACGATTTTTTTTTCGATGCCTCTTCTTAAGAAAAGAATAAGGCAAATTTTCAAGGTTACATCCCAACATGTGTCGACAATAAACTTACAGCGTATTTCAGGGCCTCAAAGATATACAATGATTGTATCGATACACCTATCATGCCAATTCATCTATTATACCCCTGTATTTTGTTTTTCTGAGATTTTTTAAATTTAGTAGAATCAAATGTATGTGCTGATTAAGAAACATTCTGTTTTTCTTCACAATGTGCAGCTAGTGTTACAAAATCAGATTTTTAAAAAGCTTTTCAAAAGAAATATTTATGTAAAAATTTAGATTATATATCAATTTGATCTTTCACCATGTGTTTTTAAGGTAACGGAAATCATTGGAAGCAAAAATTTTAAATGGAATTTTATGAACACTATATTTTTTAAGATACAAAACAATGAAAAATAATAAAATTGATTTTAATATACACAGAAAGTGTTTTCAAATTTTTGCAATTTATATATATATATAGACATATATACATATATATATGTATATATCTATTTATATATGACTATTTATATATCTATTATAGATGACGATAGTTATCCAGTAAATGATAGTTTGCAGTTTATTGTATTTTTTACTCTGATTGGTTCAAAAGCGCGTGTTTTTTCGCACGTTTTGTATCAGAAGACGAATTGTTATCTTTCAGTGTATAGCTTTCTGGTTATATTTTACTAATCGCCTGATAATTTTATTGATGTAAGAGTTGAATAATATATTTTTACTTATAAATAATGGATAATTCAGAGCTTATGGAGCTAATTTCTTGTGATTCGAACTGTGACTGGGAATCAGAAACTGAATTACCTGTAAATGATAGTAGCGAAAGTTTACTAGATGACCCGGATAGTAATGACTCTGATAGTAGTACAGATGGAATCAGTCAGGCAAGATAATTCTTTGAAATTAATTGTGATAACCCTTCGGATCCGCTTCCTAGATTTGCTTTCAATGGAATTCCAAAAATTAACTTATATATCGATGAGACTAAAGGTAAACTTCAGTTCTATAATGCTTTTATAGAAAGAAAAAAAGTTATAATAAATGCTTAAAAATATTAAAAGTGTTAATTTTAATAACATATCTTTACTTAAAAATGTAAAATAAACAAAAAAAATGCAATAAAAAATGTGAAATTTTTTTGACCGAATTCTGGAAAAAAATGAAACTGTCAAAAGGTTAAGGAAATAAATAATGCTGAATTTCTGCATGATAATTTAGCCAAATGGTGTGTAGAGAGCCAGTATGGTAGCCCCAGCTTGAATATAGTAATTTCATAATTGTAGTCTAACCTTACCCCGAACTATACAATTATTTTGTAAGCCGGACTAAATCGGGTTAAGCGGCATAGCGTAATTGACATTTGGCTAATGATTAAGAGAGATGAAGCTACTAAGTAAACTGGATCTCCCCTTTATATACATTTAGTATTGCCAATAAATGACATCAGCAGAGACATTAATGCATGTTTTTCAGTTATTAATAGAAACAATTTGAGATGACAAAAACCACTGAGACTCTAAATTTATTTTTAGAAAGTAAAGCTTATTTTAACCAATGAGCGTTCAATATTAAATAAAATAATTTCATAAATATTTAAATACTGCATTGTTTATAAAGGGAATGTATCGCCAAAATAAACATCCTGTAGACCTAAAAAGTATAGATATTAGTTAAAAATTAACCTTTTAGTTCCTAATGGGATAACGATAAGAATAATTACCTTAAAAAGTAATTTTTATAAAACATCCTGTGACCCCTAAAAAAGTATAGATATTAGTTTAAAATTTACCTTTTAGTCCCTAATGGGATAAAAGTAGAATAATTTCTTTAAAAAGTAATTTTTATAAACTTTCCTGCATCTAAATCTAATAACCTTAAAGCGTAAAATCAAAAACAGTTTAGTTTAATATACTTCATATATCCTTAATTTATAAAATAGAAATTGAACCATTACATCCCAAGTTGATCAAAGATTATTAATATAAATCTGATTAATAAGTATAAATCGAATTTAGTCTGAAAACGTAAAAACTGAAAAGAAATGTATTAAAGTTATTTTAGCTCTATCGATTTAAAATATGTGCAATGCTACATTGCTTATTTATCTAAGCCCATATGCTATGTATGTCTAAGTAGCCTCAGGTATATCAAGGTATATTTTTGAAATAATTACACTAAACTTATTTTTATGTATCTTAGGCTGCATATCTGTGTCTCCACCAATCGTAAAAAATTTCGTCCTTAGCCCTTTAATTTTTTTTTAAATTAAAGGCAATTTTTTCTAGTAATGTTATGTTAAAATATTTTTGGGAGTCAGATTAATTTATAACAAGAATTTCACTTAGCTTATTATCTAAAATAAATTTGATTATAAAGATAATTTTTTTGGGAAGTATATTTAGTAATAGATGGGAAAATAGCTTCCCATTGACACTTAAAAATTAATGAAATTGGTGGGAAGTATAATACGGGCTTATAAAGATTTAATTGTGATTAAAGCCTTTTTACTTTTGAATATTTTGTTTAATTACCTTTTTTTACATGGTTTATATATACGATTTCTTTTTTTAAATATTTTGGTTAAAAGTTACCGTATTTTATTATTTTCGTGTAAATTGTAGTAGCTCATGTTTTAAAATGTCATCATAAAAATTTTTAAACTCAAGCACATTTAAATCGGTTTAACTTCTTACTAGAAAAGATTAAAATAATTAAATTTTTTGCTAACAGTTAACCCTTTAAGGGCCCATTTTTCTAGAAATATTATATTAATATATTTTTGAGAATGAGATTAATTGTTAAAAAAATTATTTAGCTTATTATCTGAAGTAAATTTGATTTTAAAGACCTTTTTTTTGGAGGGAAGTATATTTAGTAATAGATGGGAAAATAGATTACCATTAATACTTAAAAATTAATGAAATTGGTGGGAAGTATACTTCCCAAGGCCTTATAAAGGGTTAACAAAACAGCGGGAGTTTAGACGCTTAAAACTTTCCAGGCTATCATCTCACAAATTACTAACCTAAAAAGAACTCAGAAAGTTCCAAAAGATAGAAAATAATTCAAGAAATACATTTTGATTATTTCAATAAGGAAATTAAATTAGTTAAAAATATATTAGTTAAAAAGCGACATTTGTTGACTATGATTATAGTTACGCTCATTGTTAGGAAATTCAGAAAGTAAATATTTGTGAAAACTATTGCTGTCGGTTTTCTGTACTATTTACAGGTCAAGTCACCGAAAAGAACTTAAATACTTCTTTCAAAGTTGAATAAAAACATGTTATTAGGACACATGGACAGGATATATTTCTTACAAAATAACTAGTTTTTGCAAATTTGTAATCTTTTACTTGTCAACCAATTAAATTTTTCTAAATTCAATTCTCCCACGCTGTATTTCTTTCTCATCCTCTTGCTTGATCCAGTTTTTCAGTAATTTAATTATTTGAATTCCCCAAACCTTTTTCTTACATTTTTTTCAAAAATTCTTTAAACTATAATATCTTTGCGATTCCTCGAAATAATCCCACAATTTATTTTTTGTTTGTTTGGCTATACTTCCCGTGATTAGGCCGAAGATTAAATGTCTTCCTAAATTGCGATTAAAGACTGGTTTTAATTTTGTTCTTTTCGTCTAATAACCCTTTAAGACTGTTTATATATATAATTTCTTTCTTAAAACTTTTTGCTTAAAAGCCTGTCGGTATTGGAAATTTGACATCTTTTAATAGAGAATGTTTTCATGTCTCGAGTAATCTAACTTCCCTCCGTCAGGCAGTGCCACTCTTCTTGAAAGAGTCCAAGCAATACCAGGATGAGCAACTAGTTATCATATGTACAAAGGATGTTTAAAAAAATCTGAAGTTTGAATTAGCGTATCAATCAGCATAAGAACTACTGAGGCTACCTAGAGGCAAGTTTATACAACAAATTGCTCTTTGTCTTTTATCGGTATGCATTTTAGTTGACATTTTAGTTGACATCAGCATAAGTTGGAGTCACAGAAGAGAGCACGTGTATTAGCTGCTCGTCATAACTACAAAGTAACAAATCTCGTGTAAAACAAAACAAACAAACAAAAAAAAAGTAGACTGTATCATCGCTCTAAACCAAAGTGACAAAGAATTTGAATAACAACGTATGTGTATGTGTGAGGGTGCAATTTTGTTACTAAGTTTGAATAACTTTTGTTCGGAAGGTTGCATTTCTAAAGTAAGAATAAAAAAAAAAGATGGGTTTGTTTGTTAAATATAATTCTGTGATTAATTTAAACATTTTAACCAAAATGTCGGTCGTTCAGTTTAGAATTTTGATTAAAGATCCAGATAATTTTGATCGAGTCATTTTGGAAATGCATTGTTCATCATGAGTTTATACCATTTGGTCAGATAGCAAATAAGCAGTTGTTTCTGGATATTTAAGCAAGTTTTAGTGATACCCAAAGCACAAAGAGGCCTGAATTGCAGGAAAACAAAACTTTGCTGGTACACCATGATAATCCGCTGGCTCTCGGCTTGTTACTCTTTTGCTGTTGTCAGTCAAAGACTCAAATTTCAAATTTTCTTTGTGCCCCATAAACTCTAATTTCTGATCCGAGCAGATTTTCTCCTGTTCTACAATCTTAAAATCGCCTTGGAAAGACATAATTTGTAAACCATTAAAGAGTTTCGGAAAAATGTGAGATTAGACCCCAGAAAGTGCGGCCCAAAAAATTCCCGAAACTGAAAGAAATGATAGAACCCGTAGTAACGAAGTACTGCAAGTAAAGAAGAATAATTTTCAGAGGTCAGTACTTAAAGCCTTATAAGATTAATTATAAGATCTCTTAAAGCCTTTACTTGAAGTACTCCGTGGCGCGGTCGCTCTTGAGCCCGTTTTCAAAGGAAGAGGTTCCTAGTTCATATCTCTGCACAAATGCTGCGGTAATTTCAATTTAATCTATTTCTAAATCTCCTCCAGTCAATATTATAAATTACTAGAATACTCTTCTGCTTATTAGAATCGTGCTTTTGAATATTAAACTAAGTTATAAAACGGAAAGTACCTCGGTTTGTCAGTCAGTTCTGCCTTTCGAGATTTGAGAAATTAAATAAAGAGGTTTACGATCCTGCTATTCGAATGTCCTTATTCTTCGAGTTCTACCTACAGAAATCTTATAGTTAGATCTATGTTTACACACATATATTTGTATAAAAGTCAATTTTAATGGATTTTATCGAACTTTTTAAGCACACATATATTTCTCTCCTAATTAAACCTGTTCTGAATTCAAAGAGTGAAATTTATAGTTGGGTTTTAGGTTAAATACAAATGCATTGCATTTCCTAAACACCTGCCAGTGAAGCTTCATTAACTGCTTGAAAGAGTTCAGACCGGCAGCAAGTGTTTTCATACAAGGTTTCTTGTACTACTTCCCCATCAGCAGGATAAAGAAGCAAAACACATCTGCCTACTTATAAAACAAACACTAATTAATACGCGAAGGAAAGCAAGGGGAAATATTTTATGAAATCATCAGTTACAACGATTGTTTTAGTTTGTCATTTGCTACTAATATAATCGATATTACTTTATCAAATTAAAGAAACAGTAATCAAATTGTACCTAGGAGAAAAACTGACTAACAGTAAAAAAATCCATTAGATTCGTTAATAACCTCGTGAATTACCAGTCATTATTTTACTTATGTGCATTCGACCATTTAAAATATTATACATGCTTATGAAATATTGTTCTTTTACAGGTTTTGGTAATCACGGAAAACAAGAACTAGATTTTTTATCGAATTGCTATGGCAAAAGATGATTGATTTTGGACCAAAAAGGTACAGCTAGTTTTTCCTAATCAAACTTCAGAGGCCTAGGTAAATATATAGCTAAACTCAATTTCTACACCACATATATATATATATATATATATATATATATATATATATGTATATATATGTATATATATATATGATATATATATATACATGTACATTTATAGATACATACATATATATGCATATATATATACATATATTTATATATATATATATATATATTATATATATATATATATATATATATATATATATATATATATATATATATATATATATATATATGTCAGAATTTAAAATTTTGATTAATTTTAAGAGATTTTAATTAGGGATTTTTTTTACTGAGAGTGACGAGGCGTGGGGAGTTAGCCACATAAATACGGCTCACGCGCAGTGATCTGAGCAGAGAGCAGTACACTCATTCCATGGACAGAGCTGTGGTCACCCGATGCAGCTAAGCCTACCTTTGTTAGAAGTTGAGCTCCAATGTGAGACGCCATTAGTGAAAGTAATGTGTGATGAGATTTAAATAAAGATATGAAGCTGATGTCAGCATTCTAGTGACGTTCAGTGGAACGTGATATATATATATATATATATATATATATATATATATATATATATATATATATATATATATATATATATATATATATATATATATATATATATATATATATATATATATATATATATATAATATATATATATTTTTATATATATGCAATATATATATATATGTATGTATATATATATATGCATATATATATATATATATATGTATGTTATATATATATATATATGTATGTATATATATATATGCCCCCCCCCCCCATTATTTATATATATATATATATATATATATATATATATTATATATATGCATTATATAATTATATATAAATATATATTATATATATATATATACATCTTTTAATATATAAAATTTCTTTTGTCCATGTGTCTGTAATAGTATACTGGACTGATTTTGCCTGAAATTTTTGTGTATGTAATTAAATTGATTCGAGAATGGATTAGATTCACAATTGGATCCGATTGAAAATGCTTTGTAATTAAAAATCCAGAATTGCCTGCTTATTGAGATTATTATAATGCCGCTGGAAACTCTTCTCTGCTAATGCATCTGTGGCGCAGTGGTCAGTGGAACGGGTTTTAGTACAAGTCCCGAGATCGAATCCCAGTACCGAAGTAATGGGAATTTTAATTTAATCTAATGACGTCAGGGATGACTCTACGCGTGGTGGCGTCAAGTATTTTTAAAATAATTTTTCCTTATTTCTTCATCAAATCAGCTCAATTTATAATTTATTTAAAAATTTTTACAATTTTTGGATTTACAGCTTTAAAACAGGACAACTTCTGTTGGGTAGTCTAGTATATATGTATATTTGTATACATGTATATATTATACTTTTAATTTTTAAATTAAAAATAACTTAATTTGCTTTTACACTATTAAGAAAAATATTTTTCTATGCTTGTATACTCATATTGATAATACCAATATAATACTTCTCAGAAACAGAAAGGCATACATACTTATGCTTCATGTCAAATGGGTAAAAAATATTATTTAGAACGTTCTTCCATTTAAATATGAATCTATTTTATTACAGACAAATCTGTTGAATTTCAGGAATTTCTGACATTCAAAATTCAACTGTCGCATATTCCTAGATTTGTCATAACAAATAAGATTCCTATAATACGTTTCCAGAATTTCTATTCAGATAAAGAATTTATTTATGCAAAGTTAGAAAAAAAAATCATATTGACCTGGCAAAAGTAGTACAATAAAACTTTTTTGTTATAACATGGCTTGAATTTTAATAAAATAACGTTTACAGCTAATTTTTATAAATGAACTTAATAAAAATTAGCTGTAAATTTTTAGTTACATTACATTATTATGTATGTATATATTTTTATGTATATTAACAAAAGCACATAAAGATAATAGAATAAAATTGTTATTTTATATCTAGGGCTTTAATATAACAAGCATTCGTAGCTAATTTTTTAGTTATAAATTTAATAAAAAGTGCTGTAAATACTTATACACTGGGTGCATACGGTAACGGTTTGTCATATATATATATATATATATATATATATATATATCTGTGTGTGTGTGTGTATGTGCATACTTTTAATTAAAAATGTTTCAGTTAAGATAAAGACACATTTTATGGTATTTTAAAACTTAAAGTTTAAAATATTGATTTTGGTGAAATTAAAAAATCTGCATTTTTTATACATTTCCCCAATTTTTGTCATTATGTTTAGTTAAAATTGAACTTGAAACCGTAACATCAAAAGTCCCATTTTTATGCGATAAAATTTGACCAAAATATTTAATTTAGAAATTTGGGAAAATTCAAATATTTTTTCTCTTTTTGTAGCCGTCCGTTAAGATATTTATCACAGTTTTTCAAAAGTACAACCCGGTTGCAATGTTTTTTCTTGAGACAAAACAGGGGAGGATTTCCTGAACCAAAATATTCCGCTTCTCTGTGACAAAGATTATCCGAGGTGTTTGAATTAAAAATTTCAAGACTGTTTTCTCCTACATTCAGGTATGAGCTAGTAGTTAGTATTATAACAGTTGGAGGTTGTAATCAGTTTTCAACTTTCTTTTAATGGTTAAAGAATGGATAGTTTCCTGATTATGAATGGGGCAAGTAAAGTTGATGTAAACAGTATTTTCGATTAAAATAGGGTTACAACCCAATTTCACCCCCGAATTACTTTAATTAACCACTAAACCAAACCCCAAAAAATGAGAAAAAAATTGTTAATTTTTTCAAACTTTGAATTTACACAGCTTGGTTTATTTTTTTTTACCCAGAAGTGAAACCTTTTGAATTGCAGATTTCTAGGACTTATCTCAATTTTTACTAAACATAATCTTAGAAAACGGGAAAACATGTTTAAACATTTAAATTTTGTAATTTCCACAAAACTGAATCTTAAATTTTAAACTAGCACAAAAAGAAAGCTTACCCTATTTGGAAGATTCTTTAAACTAGAAATATATAACTACGATCAACGGTTGTAGATAAAAAGACCAGTTAGGGTCTTTATACTTTGCACCTTGTGTAATATTTATATGTTATTTGCTCCAAGCAATTCATGAAACACGATCATAAAACGGCAAATTTATTAATACCAGGTTTCTCAGTAAAAATACTTAAAATAAATTATCTACTCTTAACACTTCGCGTGCGGGCAACGTATTTTTACGTTTTTTGCAGTCTGTCACTGGAGCGCGGGTCACGTAAAATTACGTATTTAGTAGATTTGTGATGGATACCCGCTAACCACCACAAATCTACTAAATACGTATAATTATATGTATGTGTGACATTATATGCTTGTTGTTTGCCTTACTATGCAACACTTTGCATTTTTTCTTTCGACAAGTTATGATTGTCGAGTTAATCTGTCTTTTGTTGCGTTATTTCGTCTTGAATCGAATTCCTAGCTCCAGAAAGTACAGGTCGTGTTTTGTCATTTTGAAGCTTGTTTTTTTATTGTTGAATACAAAATTGATAAAATGAGCCGCTGTGATAAAGATAGTGATGAAGAAATTATGCGCTGACAGATTATCGGAATTTAATTTTAAAAATCGTTTGTTTTTGTGATTTCGTAAAAATATTGTTTTTTTTTTGTTAAATAATCATACAGTATATATCAAATTGTAAAATTAAAAAAAGTTTCATTCATAAAAACAAAGTAGTTTTCGATTTACTGCGATTTTTCTGAATAACTAAACTTTCGCGCGATTCAGGAACAAACGCCGGCTGCACGCGTAAGTTGGAGGTGAAGTTTACCCGCAAGCCAAGTGTTAATTAACATTATCATTTTCTTCATCTAGGTGAAAGGATCTTACGTACTATGGTAATCACTTGAAGGTAGTTTCTAAGTAAACCTTCTCCATTGCTTCCAGTTTAATATTCCACCCAACTAATACAAGAATTTTCAAGATATTTCCTAAACATGGAAACTGAGGTATCTAAACCTAGTTTGCCTCATCAAAATGGTTTCTCCTTCTTTGAATGTTCTCAGAACGGAGAGGCAAAAGGTGCTGTCGACATACGATGCTACAAGAGGAGATTTTGGATGCTTTTCCTCTTTGCCAGTACATCTATGTTTTCTGGTATGTCTTTTCCACAATTTGCTAGTATGGCTGACGTCAACATGTGCTTTTATGGAGTAGGTGCAGAAGCCATCAATTGGACTTGCCTTCTTTTCATGGTTGTTTACATAGTGCTCGTGTTCCCCGTATCGTGGATGATGAGAAAGGTTGGACTTAGAGCAGCAGTCATTCTTGGAGCTATTTTTAACACAGCGTGTAAGTGATATATTTTATCATTTCTATGTTGCTAACTAAAAGTTTATCCCAATGAGATGTACTTATTGGTAGTTCCATCTGAGCAGCTTATGCAGTCCAATTTGCGACGCTGACTCCCAGTGGATTTGCTTTTGTTATGGTGACATCTTTCTTCGGATCCATGTCGAATGTATTCATTCTGGCCATCCCACCTTGTCTTGCTGCAGAGTGGTTCCCGAGCAAAGAAGTCTCTCGAGCATGCGCTATGGGTGTATTTGGAAACCAGGTAAGATTAAGGCTATACTTTATTTCACATGAGTTTATTATGTAAAATAATTTTGAGAATATAAATGCAAAGTCTTTCTCTATAAAAATAAATTAATAGAATTTGTGACTTCAGTTTGTACTCTCTTCGGAATTGCTCAAATTAATAATTTGCCAGCTATTATTCCAAGAATTCTTTATTATCAGTCCCTGTAATTGTGTGAATGCTCCAGAGGCAATAAGTTGACTAGTTACTCATGTATGCCTTCATCTTAGTCATGTATATGATTTATTCTGCATTGCAATTACTGTCACACAAACACATTAAAAGTATTAGGTATATGTTAAAGATGATAACACTTACTGAATTTCGAAGAAGAGAGATATTACTCAAATGCTTATCTACTAACGACAAAAAAATAATTTATAAAAATCTCAGAAATATAAGACAATGTTTGTATGATTGTCCACTATAGACCCAAAGCCTATTCGATTGCTCTCTCTGAAAATTTCACAGTTTGTTCTTATTACTTTCGGAAGTGTTTAGAATAGTGGTTTGAATGAAATCCAATATGCAGATTAATTTTCCTTTTTAGCTCTACGTAATATTAACTGGGACGAATAATAGTTGACATGTAGTACTCTGCTATTCGGTACCTGCTTTTGTAAATTCAAATTTCACTGTTGGTAACGATAACCGTATCTGTTTGGAATCAGCTTTAAACAGTCGATCTCTGTTTCATAAGCTTTCGTATAGCAAAAGAGTATACTGTAGTGCTCCTAACCTAAACCAAACCAAAAATTTTAATTGTGTGTAAAAGAAGAAAAATAGATTTAAATTAATACTATTAAGAGTTAAATAGGTATAAAAAATTTATGGTCCATGTTATTATTTTGTTAATAAAAACGATAGTTGATTCACGCCAGGTATGCACAAACATGTCATCATCTCCAGTGGCTATTATGGTCAGACGCAATTTGTTGCTTAATTCATAAAAAATGAAAAATTGCTAAATGGGGAAGAACCTTTATGAATTATTAAATATTAAAATATATCAGAGAACAAAAGTCGTTGTAAATGCCGACATGTTTGTTCGTAATTTGCGTGAATCCGACTAACATCTTGGAATTCTTGAGACAAATGACGCACGTGTGGAAGTTCATTGACAACAGCCATAAAACTTTTATGTAGCCTGTTACTGGTATTGAAACGAACAACTCAATACGGGTACTTGAGCAGAGCAAGGTTCTGGTAGTGATTTCCATGAGTACTATAAAGTTACAATTGTAGAGGAAAAGCCATTCTTTAAAACTAGAGAAAATAAAAACTTTTTGGCTTTCACATTTTTATACTGTTTCTTGTAGTAAAGCTAAATAATGCTGTTTTGGATTTAGTGTGGTTATTTAGAAATTACAAAGTATTTTATAGTAGTAAATGTAATCATCTATACTAAAGGTTAGGAAGAGATTTTGTTTATATTACCATTGTTTCCACTTAATTTACTTAACTTCAAGACTTTTTCAAAAATAACTCTTTAAAGACATACGTTTCCTGCATCAAAGCTTTAAAGCGTTCAAGAAGACTGCTTAACTATATTAACAGAATTCTATGGAAATCATTAAATTAAATAGTGGTTGGGTTTGAAATACTATGGTCTACTTTTTTGTTACACCAGGACTAATAAGACAAGAACCTACTGGTTAAAGCTAATTCCAAACCTATGAGCATACATACCAGAGTGGGATTCGAACCCACGAACTCTGGTATCCAAGAACAACACCCTACCCATCTGACCATCTTTCGGCTAATTAAATAGTGATATGCATTAGTAGAAAAATTTTAAACATGTCTTTTATTATAATGGAATCAAATACATCTTTACAAATCTAATTATGCTATAAATAAAGAAGTTTCTTGATGAGACAAAGGCTACATTTTCATGAATGTAGAGAATAAATGAATTAATATAAATTTTTATCCAAATTTATGACATTTTCTCTTTTTTAATATACTGACTAACACTAAAGCTAAACATAGCTGATTAAAGTCATTTTAAGGGGTATCAAATTTTGTTGAAACTCAATATTCAAACAATTCCTTATATACAAATCCTACAATTTTTTAAAGGTAAAGGTGTTACAAAAAATTAATATACTAAAGTATAAGTTTCTGAATTTCTATTAATTTACCATTCTATTAATTTCTCTTTTATTAACAAATATTTTGTATTAACTACATTTTGTAATTGGTTTGGTTTGGTTTGAAGCGCTACGGTCTACTGTTTTGCACACGAGGGCTAATGAGACCGGGACCTACGGTTTAAAGCCGATTCCGAATGGCTACAAACATCCATGCCAGCAGCGGGATTCGAACCCGTGAACTCCGGTTCCGAAGAGCAGCGCTCTACCATTCGGCCATCGTTCGGCCATTTTGTAATTAAAAAGAACCTAAAGATTTGGTTTGGTTTGGAGTGCTACGGTGTACATTTTTGCAGCACGGAAGCTAATAAGACCGGGACCTACATCTTAAAGCCGATTCCGAACTGCTACGAGCATGCCCCGGTGTGATTCGAATCCCCAAATTCGGTACCAAAGTTCAACACCCTAACCAACGGCTATCGTTCGGCCAAGAGTTAAAGACATCAGTTGACTTGTAAAAAAACTGCTATTTAATTAACTAATAGAGAATCTTGTTTAGATCTCATCCAATACCTTTATTACATATTTCGCATTTTAATGGAATATATGATACCCTTAAGACAAATGACCAGGAATAACAATGGCTTACCTATTCGGTTGTCTTGTAACTTTTCAGTGTCCAATTTCATGAGTTCTAGTTCCTCTATGTCTGAAGCCTGTTGCATTTAGACTTAAGGTAATCCTTTTGTAGAATAAATTTAATAAAATCCCTCAATTTTTCTAGGAATTATTAAATATTTCATTTTTTTTGTAATTTTTTAATTTTATTAAATAGAATGCTAAACTGTTAATAAGATAACATTTCGTTTCGTTTTAAAGGTATAGAAGTTATGATAGCATAAGAATTTATGCCTTTAGAGAATTATTTTTGAGGAACTTTAATATTGCTGGTAATTAACTCATATCGTACCACACCAACTAAATATTTCTGTTAGTTATTTAAACTTAATCCCTATCATTAATATGGTGTAACTAAGTATATAAAACCAAAATTTTGAAAAAATATTTTTAATTTTTTATGTAATTGGCTATCCTATAAATAGGAAAACGGTCCATTACACTACTAAAACTTAACATATATCACTTACATTGCATTAGGCTGATTCATAGATGAAATTTGGGGAAACAGTCAAAACAGTCCAACATTACATTTTAAGCATACTGTTGTAGGTTTTCTCTTGCAGCTATTGAACTGGCAGTAAGAGAGTAAGTTTATCTTTCGATCTCCAGTTTTTCTGAATAGAATAGATACCTATTTACCCCTTGTTGTGTCCAGGTGTGTGAACAGGGGTTTAAACTTGTTTTCATTGAAAGATAAGAAAAGAATGTGAGCTATCAATGCAATATCGAATTCGTGGAAAAATAATCGAGATTGGACCGTCGTCTTAATTTTAGGGCACCTTTTTTATACTTACAAAATACACATCTAAAATATATTTTTCAATAAAATCTTTCAGCTACATTATTAGCTCTGTTTTAAAACTAAAATACCTCCACAATGTTAAATAATAATAAATATAAAATTAAATATTAAAAAATGACAAATTTTAAGAGGTTGGTGAAAATAAATTTTACAATACAATATAAAGTGATTTCTCAGGTTTTTTTGTTATTATGCTATATTGTGTCTATTTTAAAGGTGTTAAAATAAAATCCACTCAGAAAATATTTATAACTTTATAATTAAATGGAATTTTATATGCTGTCCTGTTTATAGGACAGCGGTCCAATATGGGTTAATTTCTACCACCCATTTTGCAAAAACATTATCATAATACTCCAAATGAGAGTGTTATAAGGATGAGAAATTTAGTTACATCTACATAAATATTTTATATCCTTCATTTCGCTTTGAATACACTTTTATTTCTTCTGTTTTGGATTTTTTCATATTCAAATCATACTTTTTTTAGAATAATGAGAATAAGGTTAATTAATTTTTATACTACAGAGGGACTGTAAAATATATTTAATTTCTTAGCATTTTTCTTTAACTTATGTATACTGAAATTATACCAAATATAAATTCTAATATATTTTAATGTTAATAATTAATCCAGTCATTATAAGAAAAATTATTATTTTTTTTCAAATATATTCAACTAATTATGGTTTAAGCCTTTTTGTGTTTTGCTAAATATTTCTGAATATCTTTTAAATCTACATTATTTTAAATTATTAAATAGTAATCTATATAATAGTAAATATATTTCTATTCTAAAATTTAATTAGTATAAAATGCAAAAATATCTTACATTAAGCCTGTTACAAATAAATTAAAATAAATAAATTTCAAATAAATTATTCGTAGGTTTGAATTAAATTGTGTAAAAATGAAAACAAGTTCTTACATGCGTGTAAAACTGTTTTGTCCTTTGATTAAAGTTTACAACAAAAAACGAACAAGAACATATATGCTATTTCTCAGCAAATAGAAAGTTAGATAGGTTTTCCATAACCTATAATACAAAAATTATTAAGTATTTAAGAATAAAAATTCGTTAAAACTATTTTAAAAATATTCCTTAAATTTTACTTTTCAAAATATACAAAAGTGTCAGGTATTATAAAGTAATTACGATTCGCCAGTTTTTATCAATTGGTATCAGTAATTTAGAAAACAACATTTTAATGAACTACCTGAAAAAAGTTAAAAGCAGAACTGGTAAATGGCAATGTAAAATACAAAACTATTTTATGATTCCTTCAAAACTGTTTTTATTTCCTTCAAGTGTTACTAAAAAAAACTGCGTGTAATATATTATAAACAGTTTTGAATTAAAATCACACAAGGGAAAAATGCAGCAGATACATAACTGTAAAACGGTTTTCTCCTTCGATACCAAATTACAGCAGAAAAACAATCAAACAATTTTTTTTCTTTCTCAGCGAATTGAAAAGTTATTCGTAACCTATGATATGCCAATTATTAAATATTTAAAAATCAAAGTTCCTAAAATGTTTTTTAAAAATTTCTTAAATTTTATTTTGTTTAAATAATACCCGAAATGTCAAATACTATAAAATAATTGCAATTTGTCAGTTTTATCAATATTTTACGAAATTACATTTTAATGATCTACCATCTAAAGTAACAATGATATTTATTTAAATTGTTAAAACTTATGTAACAAACTACTACTTATCTAAATATTAGAAGATTATTTAGTAGAAATTTCTGCCAAACCTAATTTAATCCCTTCGGGTCAAACTTGAATATGCAAAATGTCACAATGTTTCTTTCTTTATACAAAATTTAATGTCTGTTTTATGTCTAGTTTTTCATCTTTTTTTTCTTGTAAATAAAATTAATTTAATACTTTTAACCTATTAAGCAGATTTATTAGAAGAAACTTATTTTAAATTGGTAATTAAATGTTTATTTTAGGAGTTAACTGTGTTTTAATATAAAAAATCCTACATATTTCATGATCGAAATATATACATACATACATACATACATACATATATATATATATATATATATATATATATATATGTAAGGAAAATTCTCAGGAGTTTTAAAAACTTAAATCAAATGTAAAAATTCCCGCGTCATTTTCTGTTCCCCTTTTTAACCCTTAACCTAAATTGACCACTGTAGCTACAGGTTACACCCTCAGAGAAGGGGCCTGTCCAATTATAAACCTACATGACCGTAGTGGACAATTTAGGAAATTTCTAAATAAAAAGGAGATACACGCTGTCGGAGACAGATTTTCTAGAGATATTTTCCCACAGATGTTGACCCGTGTTACGTGTCTTGTACATAGAACTTCATGCTAGCTTACCCTTCAGTTTGTCCTGTCCCTATGATAAAGTGAGAACCCGTCCTTCAATGTTATCTTAATAAAGGTCTTTAGCTGAAACAGTATCATTTTTATGGCCATGACTGCAACCACCCATCGAGAAGTCGGTCTCATTACATATATATATATATATATATATATATATATATATATATATATATATATATACACATATATATACATATATATATATATATATATATATATATATATATATATATATATATATATATATATATATATATATATATATATATATATATATATATATATATATATATATATATATATATATATATATATATATATATATATGTTTATTTATCTATTTATATATTTGTTTATATTGCCGCATAAAGAAGCTTAGTCAACGAGCTAAGTGACCGAGTGGTCAAAGCACGCGATCTAGACCCGAAGATTGTGGGTTCGATCCTTGCCATGGCTGTTTATCCAAAGTACGGATTTTTAATTTAAAGATGTTATTTATTGTTTCTTTATGTTCTTGAACATTCTAGATCTTTCTTTAATATGTAAATTATTTATTTCTCGAATATTCTGTTCGGGTATAAAAGCTCATACCCACTAATTGTAGGCAACTTCTCGATCTTGTAAAGTTGCGAGTTGCTACTTAGCTTCAATAAATTCTTCTGTTACGTTAAACTGTGTGTTCATTCGAATCTTCGTGACAAATTTGGTGGAAGCGCCGGGTAACGATTTCGCCATTGTGGATAATTCTGACAGTGTTCGCAGAAGTCTCCGTTTAAGAGGATTACCTCCGGAATTTGGCATTTACAACCCAGAAAAAAGAAAGAAGCAGATAATGCCAGAGGATACAAAGCCTGTCGTGGTAACTCCTACCTACTCGCCCCTAAGAAACCCTTCAACCTTCCGTGGGGAGCCTGGAGATGACCCTAGGAAATGGCTTGCAGAATACGATCGAGTGGCCAAGTTCAACAAATGGGATGAAATGATGTGTCTTGCAAACGTCTATTTTTTCCTAGACGGTACGGCCAAACAGTGGTACATAAATAATGAAGATACCTTGGACTCCTGGGACGCATTCAAGAGGGGTTTAAATGAACTTTTGGGCGATCGCTTCAAGTACACAAAAAAGGCCGAAGAACAACTAAAATGTAGAGCTCAAAGGGCAGGAGAGAGTACTCAGTCCTACATTCAGAGTGTATTAGGGCTTTGTCAAGAAGTCAATCCTTCAATGTCCGACGACGAGAAAGTATCTCATTTAATGAAAGGAGTTGCTGAAGATATGTACCAAGTGCTCATAATGAAAGAAGTGAAGACTACGGCTGATTTCATCAAGTGGTGCAACTACATTGAAGACATGAGGCAAAAAAGAATTGGCCGAAGATTTGAGAGACTACCAAACGTCGTACCAGTTGCAGCCATGGAGGACGAGACCGATTTAGTGTCTCTTATCCGCAGAATTGTACGCGAAGAAATTAATCGAGTAGTAAATCAAGTCGACGAGTTTCCGGACCCCTATTCCCAGCCGCTACAGACCGTCATCCAAGACGAAGTCGAAAGAGCTTTGGCGCCAGTGGTCGCAAAGTCTGCAGACGCCCAACGACGTCCCACATATGCAGCCGCTGTAACGAGGAAAGCTAGAAGTTCTGTCCAGAGATCAGCACCACAGCCTAGGAAAACGGACCTATGGAGAACGACCGACAACAGACCAGTTTGTTTCCACTGTGGACGCCCTGGACACGTCGTACGTTATTGCCGTGAGAGGAAGGCCGTTTTTGACGATTATCGAGCTCGCCGACAGAACTTCGATGACACTGACGATGAGTTTCGCCGACCAAGCCCCGAACGCTGTTCATTTCCTAGTCCAACTAGAGGCCGATCACCAACCCGTCGTTCCCGATCGCCGTAGCCATATCGTCGATCAGGTCAATCTCCAAGCCGTAGAAACGAGGAAAACTAAGCAGAGCGACCTTTCGAGGAGGTGAGGCCGCATGTAATGAAAATCCTCCATCGGCCGCAAGGATGACGGGTAACCACCTCGATGTTCTAGTAAATAATCAGCCGATCCGTGCTCTAGTAGATTCTGGAGCCTCGTTTTCTGTCGTCTCCGATACGTTTCGTCGATCCTTAAAGAAAGTTATGTTCGCTGACGCCAAGAACACTATGCTGAAAGTCGAGAATGGCAATTTTGTTAGGCCACTGGGAAAATGTGTTCTGCGTGTCGTTATAAATAGACGAGAGCTGCCTGTTGAATTCATCGTCCTACAGCATTGTAGTCACGACGCAATCCTAGGATGGGACTTTTTGGAAGCTTCTCAAGCTGTGATAGACTGTGGCAGAAGTGAACTTTTGTTAGACGATACTGGCCAAGAAACCAAAGCACTAGACGCTTGGAAGGTGTATGCCACAAAGGACTACAAGTTTAAGCCACGATCATTGACAAGAATAGCAGTATCAGGTTTAGATGTCGGAAGAAACATAAGCGTAATCGTGGACGGCAATATACACTTGCTGCTCGAAAGAAACCTTGCTACACCATCTATGGTATCCTTATACCATAATGGACGAAGTGAAATTTGGATTGCCAACATGCAAGCCAAAAATCAAGTCATTCCTAAAGGAATGTACGTAGGCGAAGCTGAGCTCCTGGATGAAGGGCAGATATGCGAGATTGCGGAAACAACAAAAAGTACAAGTACTCTGCAGGAGCCGACGAATTCCAATACAGATTATACAATGATGATATCCCCTGAGTTGAGCAGCGAAAGAAAACGCAAATTAGTCGAGCTCTTACAAACCTTTTCGGAAATTTTTACAAAAGCCAACAAGTCGACAGCCGCAAAGACGAATGTGAAACACAGGATCAATACGGGTGACCCTGCTCCAATCTACCAAAGGGCTTACCGAGTTTCACAAACTGAAAGACGCATAATTAGAGAAGAGGTTCAGAAAATGCTTGACCAAGGTATTGTCCAGCCATCTGAGAGTCCGTGGTCATCTCCCGTCGTACTCATAAGGAAAAAGGATGGAAGCTGGCGTTTTTGCGTGGACTATCGCAAACTGAATAGAATCACGAAGAAAGATGTTTATCCTCTGCCCCGTATTGACGATACTCTAGACTGTTTAAAAGGCGCAAAGTTCTTTTCTTCCATGGATCTCCGATCTGGTTACTGGCAGATAGAAGTGGACGAAGCAGATCGGGAAAAGACGGCATTTATTACTCCAGAAGGTTTATACGAATTTAAAGTCATGCCGTTTGGACTTTGCAATGCACCGGCAACTTTTGAAAGAATGATGGACAATTTGCTACGCCATCTTAAATGGACTATGTGCCTATGTTACCTGGACGACATAGTAGTTTTCTCCGATAGTTATGAAGACCACCTTATCCGTTTAAGGACAGTTCTGAAATGCATTCAACAAGCTGGACTCATGCTTAACCCCAAGGAGTGCCTTTTTGCTGCTCAAGAAGTAAAAATACTAGGTCATCTCGTATCCAGTAGCGGTGTCCGTCCAGATCCTGACAAAGTGAGAGCAGTGACCAATTTTCCTACTCCGCAGAACTTACATGACGTACGAAGCTTTCTTGGGCTTTGCTCCTACTTCAGAAGGTTTATTAGAGGCTTTTGCTATCTCGCCGAGCCCCTGCAGATGCTGTTGAAAGGCGATGCGAAATTCCATTGGAGTCCTAAAGAGGTAGAGGCTTTTGACAACCTTAAGAAGGCGCTTACATCTGATCCAGTATTGGGGATATTCGACGAAAGATGCCCTACAGAAATTCATACAGACGCCAGCGGATATGGTATTGGAGCAGTTCTGGTTCAAATTCAGAATGACATGGAAAAAGTCATAGGGTACGCCTCTAGGACCCTGACAAAGGCCGAAAAAAATTATTCTACTACAGAACGAGAATGCCTTGCCGTCGTATGGGCTATCAATAAATTCCGGCCATACCTGTTTGGAAGACATTTTACCGTCGTGACAGATCACCATTCATTGTGCTGGCTTATGACCCTAAAGGATCCCTCAGGCAGACTGGCAAGGTGGGCTCTTCGACTCCAAGAACATAATTTTTCAGTGAAATACAAATCTGGTAGGAATCATAACTATGCCGACGCTCTCTCGAGGAATCGAGTGGACGAAGAGACTAAGACGCGAAATCAATTTTTATCTGTAACCACGAGTATAGACCTCGCTGTCGAGCAGAAGAAAGATCCAGACTTAGCAAAAATGATCCTTCCGAAGATCGGCTCATCCACCGAAAATAATTTGAGTTAATTGACGGAGTCCTGTGCAGAAAGAATTTTGATCCAGATGGAAAGACATGGTTGCCCGTCATTCCCAAACATCTGCGAGCAGACATACTGAAGCATTTTCACGGCGCACCTACCGCAGGGCATCTTGGCTTTGCGAAAACGTACGACAGGATCCGTAAAAGATTTTATTGGCCGGGGATGTACCGAAATGTTGTTAGATATGTCATGCACTGCCGAGAATGCCAAAGGAAAAAATCAGTTCCTCAAGTACCACCTGGACGCTTGGTTTCTATCCCTCCTGCTGTCGCACCTTTTCATCGAATTGGGATAGATCTGCTTGGGAGATTTCCTAAATCTGCCCATGGTAATAAATGGATCGCAGTCTGCACCGATTATTGTACACGCTATGCAATAACTAAAGCTTTACCAACTGCTGAAGCCGAAGAAGTAGCCAAGTTCCTGCTCGAAGAGATTCTTTCTAAAACATGGAGCTCCTCGAGTCATTATTACAGATCGTGGTGCTGTTTTTCAATCCAGACTTGTTTCCGCTCTCGTCGAATTGTGTAATATCGATCATCGCATGACGACGGCCTATCATCCCCAGACAAATGGTTTGACGGAGCGCCTTAACAAAACTGTAGCCGATATGCTGTCCATGTATGTTAACACCGAACAGAAAAAACTAGGACGAAATTCTACCATTTGTGACTTTCGCCTATAACACTGCTAAGCAGGAGACAACAGGATTCACCCCGTTCTACCTAGTTCATGGACGTGAAGCCGAAACGACTCTGGACACGATGTTTCCATTCTGCCCTGATGATGCAACTAACGATTACATAGCCAAGACCATTTCCAGAGCAAGAGTCGAGACAGTTGGCTAGAACGCATACTCTGAGAGCGCAAGATAAAGACCGTCGACGTTATGACTCGAAGCACCGAATGGTGTTTTATAGTCCTGGAGACCTCGTATGGGTTTATACCCCGGTCCGAAAGGTCGGTCTTTCAGAGAAGCTCTTAAGGAGGTATTTTGGTCCCTATCAAGTGTTGCGCCGTTTATCCGACGTTACCTATGAAGTGCAAGATTTCGATCCTACCTCCCGAAAAAGAAAACCAAAAGACGTTGTCCATGTTTTACGTATGAAGCCATACCATGATCCGACGAAGCAGACCGAAAGTGAAGATGGAAGAAATCCAGGTGTCGTTCTTCCGGAAGAGAAGTCAAAAGAAATTTACAAGGGACCTTTGACACGCTCCAGATCTAAATAGCAGCGAGACGCTGTCTTTTTGAGAAAGGGGCAATGCCGCATAAAGAAGCTTAGCCAACGAGCTAAGTGGCCGAATGGTCAAAGCACGCGATCCAGACCCGAAGATTGTGGGTTCGATCCTTGCCATGGCTGTTTATCCAAAGTACGGATTTTTAATTTAAAAATGTTATTTATTGTTTCCTTATGTTTCCTTATGTTCTTGAACATTCTAGATCTTTCTTTAATATGTAAATTATTTATTTCTCGAATATTCTGTTCGGGTATAAAAGCTGATACCCACTAGTTGTAGGCAACTTCTCGATCTTGTAAAGTTGCGAGTTGCTACTTAGCTTCAATAAATTCTTCTGTTACGTTAAACTGTGTGTTCATTCGAATCTTCGTGACAAATTTGGTGGAGGCGCCGGGTAACGATTTCGCCATTGTGGATAATTCTGACAGTGTTCGCAGAAGTCTCCGTTTAAGAGGATTACCTCCGGAATTTGGCCTTTACAACCCAGAAAAAAGAAAAAAGCAGAAAATGCCCGAGGATACAAAGCCTGTCGTGGTAACTCCTACCTACTCGCCCCTGAGAAACCCTTCAATCTTCCGTGGGGAGCCTGGAGATGACCCTAGGAAATGGCTTGCAGAATACGATCGAGTGGCCAAGTTCAACAAATGGGATGAAATGATGTGTCTTGCAAACGTCTATTTTTTCCTAGACGGTACGGCGAAACAGTGGTACATAAATAATGAAGATACCTTGGACTCCTGGGACGCATTCAAGAGGGGTTTAAATGAACTTTTGGGCGATCGCTTCAAGTACACAAAAAAGGCCGAAGAACAACTAAAATGTAGAGCTCAAAGGGCAGGAGAGAGTACTCAGTCCTACATTCAGAGTGTATTAGGGCTTTGTCAAGAAGTCAATCCTTCAATGTCCGACGACGAGAAAGTATCTCATTTAATGAAAGGAGTTGCTGAAGATATGTACCAAGTGCTCCTAATGAAAGAAGTGAAGACTACGGCTGATTTCATCAAGTGGTGCAACTACATTGAAGACATGAGGCAAAAAAGAATTGGCCGAAGATTTGAGAGACTACCAAACGTCGTACCAGTTGCAGCCATGGAGGACGAGACCGATTTAGTGTCTCTTATCCGCAGAATTGTACGCGAAGAAATTAATCGAGTAGTAAATCAAGTCGACGAGTTTCCGGACCCCTATTCCCAGCCGCTACAGACCGTCATCCAAGACGAAGTCGAAAGAGCTTTGGCGCCAGTGGTCGCAAAGTCTGCAGACGCCCAACGACGTCCCACATATGCAGCCGCTGTAACGAGGAAAGCTAGAAGTTCTGTCCAGAGATCAGCACCACAGCCCTGGAAATCGGACCTATGGAGAACGACCCACAACAAACCAGTTTGTTTCCACTGTGGACGCCCTGGACACGTCGTACGTTATTGCCGTGAGAGGAAGGCCGTTTTTGACGATTATCGAGCTCGCCGACAGAACTTCGATGACACTGACGATGAGTTTCGCCGACCAAGCCCCGAACGCTGTTCATTTCCTAGTCCAACTAGAGGCCGATCACCAACCCGTCGTTCCCGATCGCCGTAGCCATATCGTCGATCAGGTCAATCTCCAAGCCGCCGAAACGAGGAAAACTAAGCAGAGCGACCTTTCGAGGAGGTGAGGCCGCATGTAATGAAAATCCTCCATCGGTCGCAAGGATGACGGGTAACCACCTCGATGTTCTAGTAAATAATCAGCCGATCCGTGCTCTAGTAGATTCTGGAGCCTCGTTTTCTGTCGTCTCCGATACGTTTCGTCGATCCTTAAAGAAAGTTATGTTCGCTGACGCCAAGAACACTATGCTGAAAGTCGAGAATGGCAATTTTGTTAGGCCACTGGGAAAATGTGTTCTGCGTGTCGTTATAAATAGACGAGAGCTGCCTGTTGAATTCATCGTCCTACAGCATTGTAGTCACGACGTAATCCTAGGATGGGACTTTTTGGAAGCTTCTCAAGCTGTGATAGACTGTGGCAGAAGTGAACTGTTGTTAGAAGATACTGGCCAAGAAACCAAAGCACTAGACGCTTGGAAGGTGTATGCCACGAAGGACTACAAGTTTAAGCCACGATCATTGACAAGAATAGCAGTATCAGGTTTAGATGTCGGAAGAAACATAAGCGTAATCGTGGAGGGCAATAGACACTTGCTGCTCGAAAGAAACCTTGCTACACCATCTATGGTATCCTTATACCATAATGGACGAAGTGAAATTTGGATTGCCAACATGCAAGCCAAAAATCAAGTCATTCCTAAAGGAATGTACGTAGGCGAAGCTGAGCTCCTGGATGAAGGGCAGATATGCGAGATTGCGGAAACAACAAAAAGTACAAGTACTCTGCAGGAGCCGACGAATTCCAATACAGATTATACAATGATGATATCCCCTGAGTTGAGCAGCGAAAGAAAACGCAAATTAGTCGAGCTCTTACAAACCTTTTCGGAAATTTTTACAAAAGCCAACAAGTCGACAGCCGCAAAGATCAATGTGAAACACAGGATCAATACGGGTGACCATGCTCCAATCTACCAAAGGGCTTACCGAGTTTCACCGACTGAAAGACGCATAATTAGAGAAGAGGTTCAGAAAATGCTTGATCAAGGTATTGTCCAGCCATCTGAGAGTCCGTGGTCATCTCCCGTCGTACTCATAAGGAAAAAGGATGGAAGCTGGCGTTTTTGCGTGGACTATCGCAAACTGAATAGAATCACGAAGAAAGATGTTTATCCTCTGCCCCGTATTGACGATACTCTAGACTGTTTAAAAGGCGCAAAGTTCTTTTCTTCCATGGATCTCCGATCTGGTTACTGGCAGATAGAAGTGGACGAAGCAGATCGGGAAAAGACGGCATTTATTACTCCAGAAGGTTTATACGAATTTAAAGTCATGCCGTTTGGACTTTGCAATGCACCGGCAACTTTTGAAAGAATGATGGACAATTTGCTACGCCATCTTAAATGGACTATGTGCCTATGTTACCTGGACGGCATAGTAGTTTTCTCCGATAGTTATGAAGACCACCTTATCCGTTTAAGGACAGTTCTGAAATGCATTCAACAAGCTGGACTCATGCTTAACCCCAAGAAGTGCCTTTTTGCTGCTCAAGAAGTAAAAATACTAGGTCATCTCGTATCCAGTAGCGGTGTCCGTCCAGATCCTGACAAAGTGAGAGCAGTGACCAATTTTCCTACTCCGCAGAACTTACATGACGTACGAAGCTTTCTTGGGCTTTGCTCCTACTTCAGAAGGTTTATTAGAGGCTTTTGCTATCTCGCCGAGCCCCTGCAGATGCTGTTGAAAGGCGATGCGAAATTTCATTGGGGTCCTGAAGAGGTAGAGGCTTTTGACAACCTTAAGAAGGCGCTTACATCTGATCCAGTATTGGGGATATTCGACGAAAGATGCCCTACAGAAATTCATACAGACGCCAGCGGATATGGTATTGGAGCAGTTCTGGTTCAAATTCAGAATGACATGGAAAAAGTCATAGGGTACGCCTCTAGGACCCTGACAAAGGCCGAAAAAAATTATTCTACTACAGAACGAGAATGCCTTGCCGTCGTATGGGCTATCAATAAATTCCGGCCATACCTGTTTGGAAGACATTTTACCGTAGTGACAGATCACCATTCATTGTGCTGGCTTATGACCCTAAAGGATCCCTCAGGCAGACTGGCAAGGTGGGCTCTTCGACTCCAAGAACATAATTTTTCAGTAAAATACAAATCCGGTAGGAAGCATAACGATGCCGACGCTCTCTCGAGGAATCCAGTAGACGAAGAGACTGAGACGCGACATCAATTTTTAGCTGTAACCACGAGTATAGACCTCGCTGTCGAGCAGAAGAAAGATCCAGACATAGCAAAAATGATCCTTCCGAAGATCGGCTCATCCACCGAAAAGAAATTTGAGTTAATTGACGGAGTCCTGTGCAGAAAGAATTTTGATCCAGATGGAAAGACATGGTTGCCCGTCATTCCCAAACATCTGCGAGCAGACATACTGAAGCATTTTCACGACACACCTACCGCAGGGCATCTTGGCTTTGCGAAAACGTACGACAGGATCCGTAAAAGATTTTATTGGCCGGGGATGTACCGAAATGTTGTTAGATATGTCATGCACTGCCGAGAATGCCAAAGGAAAAAATCAGTTCCTCAAGTACCACCTGGACGCTTGGTTTCTATCCCTCCTGCTGTCGCACCTTTTCATCGAATTGGGATAGATCTGCTTGGGAGATTTCCTAAATCTGCCCATGGTAATAAATGGATCGCAGTCTGCACCGATTATTGTACACGCTATGCAATAACTAAAGCTTTACCAACTGCTGAAGCCGAAGAAGTAGCCAAGTTCCTGCTCGAAGAGATTCTTCTAAAACATGGAGCTCCTCGAGTCATTATTACAGATCGTGGTGCTGTTTTTCAATCCAGACTTGTTTCCGCTCTCGTCGAATTGTGTAATATCGATCATCGCATGACGACGGCCTATCATCCCCAGACAAATGGTTTGACGGAGCGCCTTAACAAAACTGTAGCCGATATGCTGTCCATGTATGTTAACACCGAACAGAAAAACTGGGACGAAATTCTACCATTTGTGACTTTCGCCTATAACACTGCTAAGCAGGAGACAACAGGATTCACCCCGTTCTACCTAGTTCATGGACGTGAAGCCGAAACGACTCTGGACACGATGTTTCCATTCTGCCCTGATGATGCAACTAACGATTACATAGCCAAGACCATTTCCAGAGCCTAAGAGTCGAGACAGTTAGCTAGAATGCATACTCTGAGAGCGCAAGATAAAGACCGTCGACGTTATGACTCGAAGCACCGAATGGTGTTTTATAGTCCTGGAGACCTCGTATGGGTTTATACCCCGGTCCGAAAGGTCGGTCTTTCAGAGAAGCTCTTAAGGAGGTATTTTGGTCCCTATCAAGTGTTGCGCCGTTTATCCGACGTTACCTATGAAGTGCAAGATTTCGATCCTGCCTCCCGAAAAAGAAAACCAAAAGACGTTGTCCATGTTTTACGTATGAAGCCATACCATGATCCGACGAAGCAGACCGAAAGTGAAGATGGAAGAAATCCAGGTGTCGTTCTTCCGGAAGAGAAGTCAAAAGAAATTTACAAGGGACCTTTGACACGCTCCAGATCTAAATAGCAGCGAGACGCTGTCTTTTTGAGAAAGGGGCAATGCCGCATAAAGAAGCTTAGCCAACGAGCTAAGTGGCCGAATGGTCAAAGCACGCGATCCAGACCCGAAGATTGTGGGTTCGATCCTTGCCATGGCTGTTTATCCAAAGTACGGATTTTTAATTTAAAAATGTTATTTATTGTTTCCTTATGTTCTTGAACATTCTAGATCTTTCTTTAATATGTAAATTATTTATTTCTCGAATATTCTGTTCGGGTATAAAAGCTGATACCCACTAGTTGTAGGCAACTTCTCGATCTTGTAAAGTTGCGAGTTGCTACTTAGCTTCAATAAATTCTTCTGTTACGTTAAACTGTGTGTTCATTCGAATCTTCGTGACAATATATACATATATATATGTATATATACATATATATATGTTTACATATATATATATATGTATATATATATATATATATATATATATATGTTTCTCCCTTCACCCTTTCACAATTTTTTTTTATCTATGGAATCAGGTTCAGTATTATAAGTTATATACTGATCACGTATACGTACCTATAATTTATATTGTGGATAAAGAGTTTTTTATTGCACGTGAGTCTCAAAATTACACACACACACACTCATATATATATATATATATATATATATATATATATATATATATATATATATATGTGTGTGTGTGTGTGTGTGTGTGTGTTTTCTACCTTCACCCTTTCACAATTTTTTTTTATCTATGGAATCAGAATCAGTATTATAAGTTATATACTGATCACGTATACGTACCTATAATTTATATTGTGGATAAAGAGTTTTTTATTGCACGTGAGTCTCAAAATTACAGAAATATATATCTTTTTCCCTTCTCTCTTTTACAATTTTTTGTCTATGGAATCAAAATCAGTATTATAAGTTACATACTGCTCACAGACACGCACCTATACTTTATATTGGGAATAAAGAGCTTTTTATCGCACATGAGTCTCAAAATTAGAAAAATATATATATCTCTTCTCCCTTCCACAATTCTTTTGCCTATGGAATTAAAATCAGTATTATAAGTTATACACTGCTCATGTACTTATAATTTATATTGGGGATAAAGAGCTTTTTATTGCACATGAATCTCAAAATTACAAATATATATATCTTTTCTCCCTTCCACCTTTCACAATTTTTTGTCTATGAGATCAGAATCAGTATTATAAGTCATATACTGCTCTCATATACGTACCTATAATTTACAATGGGTATAAAGAGCTTTTTATCGTACGTGAGTCTAAAAATTCCAAAAATATATACCTTTACTTCCTTCTCCCTTCCACAATTTTTTGTCTGCGAAATTAGAATCAGTATTATACGTTATATGCTGCTCACGTATACGTACCTATAATTTATATTGAGAATAAAGAGCTTTTTATCGCATGAGTCTCAAAATTACAAAGCATATATCTTTTCTGCTTTCTCCCTGCCACAATTTTTATGCCTTTGGAATCAGAATCAGTATTATAAGTTATATACTGCTCACGTATACGTACCTATAATTTATATTGGGGATAAAGAGTTTTTTATCGCACGTGAGTCTCAAAATTACAAAAATATATATCTTTCTTCCCTTCTCCTTTCCCTTTTTTTGCATATGGAATCAGAATCAGTATCGTAAGTTATATACTGATCACGTATACGTACCTATAATTTATATTGGGGATAAAGAGTTTTTTATCGCACGTGAGTCTCAAAATTACAAAAATATATATCTTTCTTCCCTTCTCCTTTCCCTTTTTTTGCATATGGAATCAGAATCAGTATCGTAAGTTATATACCGTCTACGTATACGTACCTATAATTTAAATTGGGGATAAAGATCATTTAACCGCACATGAGTCTCAAAATTACAAAAATATATATATTTTTTCCTTTCTCCGTTCCACATTTTTATTTGTCCGTGGAATCAGAATCCTTATTATAAGTTAGTACCGGGTGACCGAGCTCCGCTCGGAGAAAACAGGTATCGAAGCTAACCCGAAGATTTAAATTTTCAATTGTGATTTATCAAAACAATACATGCCATAAGAAAATTTGTGAAACCATTAGTGAAAAGATAACCGGTTAAAGTGCACCATTGTAAACTATTCTAAACAAAGTTGTTTGGAAAGGGAACTATTCTATACAAAGGTAAAGTTTGAAAAGTCATAGGAAATAAAATGTAATTGATAACAAAAAATTATACAATTAAAGAAATGGTACAAAGTGAGCAGTGTAAAGATTTAAGTGTGTTGAATGGAGAAGCATTCTGACAATGACGGTATCTTCTAGTTGTCCATTTGCGGGTATAATTGAATTGATCGCTTGTTGTTCCAAAATTCCGGCTCCTTGAAGCATTTCATGTAGAGGTGCGTTCTGCATGTTGAAAATGTAGCTTGAAATCTGATGAATGTTGAAATGTCGAACTTTGTTGACGGTGATTTGAAATCGAAAACACGTTCGCTGCCACCGACGCACTGGCGCGTCAGAGCGGCACCTCCTGGTATGCCGACGACGCACTAACGCGGCGACGGACTTTGATAAGTTATATGCTCTGTGTTTAGTGTGGCTTTGGAAATTGAACAGCGAGGTTGTTTCGGCACGTTAGTGAAGCATTATTTTTTAATTTTTTGTGGTTGGTTTTCAAAATTTTTGTTTGCATTATTTTTTTTTACTATATTGTTTATGTGTTATATATACTTTGCTACATTAATTTAATATTTAGAGTTGATAGAAAATAAAAATGGAAACCGGTATCAAGGAATAAAGACAAATCAATAAAGACTTTTATTATTATTATTATTAATTCGTCAGAACTACAGCCAATCGATTCCTCGTGGTCGAAAACCCCCGGGTACCAATTTTCACGCAATTTGGACGCATGAGAAAAAAGTTTGCCCGCACCGGGGTTCGAACCCGGCCCTATCTGTAGCGCCGAACTACGTGACCTTAGCGCGTCAAAACCGATGCCAATCGATTCCTCGTGACCAAAAACCCCAGATCCCCAAGTTTACTACAGTTTATTAATTCTGGGGCGATTTTCGACTTGACAACCATTCCTCGTATTATAGTATAGGATATAATGCTCGCGTATACGTACCTATTATTTACATTGGTGATAAAGAGCTTTTTATCGCACGTGAGTCTCAAAATTACAAAAATATATATATCTCTTATCCCTTTTCCCGTACACAATTTTTCCTGCCTATGGAATCAGAATTAAGGCTATAAGTTATATATTGCTCACGTATACCTACCTATAATTTATATTGAGGATAAAGAGCTTTTTATCGGACATGAGTCTCAAAATTACAAATATATATATATTTCTTCCCTTCTCCTTTCCCTAATTTTTTTTTGTATATGGAATCAGAATCAGCATTATAAGTTATATACCGTCCACGTATATGTACTTATAATTTATATTGGGGATAAAGAGCTTTTTATCGGACATGAGTCTAAAAATTACAAATATATATATATTTCTTCTCTTCTCCTTTCCCTATTTTTTTTTTTTTGTATATAGAATCAGAATTAGCATTATAAGTTATATACCGTCCACGTATATGTACTTATAATTTATATTGGGGATAAAGAGCTTTTTATCGGACATGAGTCTCAAAATTACAAAAATATATATCTAAGATATCCATTTGACTTATAATTAAACTATTGGATGATTTTAATTACCACAAATTTCTGTGTGCAAGGAGAGAATTTTTGAAACTTTCTCTGAAACTATTTCTAAAACCAGTTTTGGGGATCGGCTTATATACGGATTCGGTAATCTCGCAAAAATCGGAGGTCCTGTCAGCCGAAAGCAAGCGATAAATTCCTGCTAAAGTAGTTCAAATCGAATTCGTCAAACATTAATCGCTTCCTCCTCTAGATACCGATCCTTCAACCTCATTCCTTTGAGACCGAACATAGCTCTGGAAATGCTAACATAAATGCAGACGCATTAAAACGCTTCGAGTTAAAATAATTTAGCGAATTGTTTTCTATATATTTGCAGTTTGCTAGTATATTAAGATGCTTGTGTCATTTTTGCATAATTTGCTTCGTTGATAATATTTTTTTTTGAGTTAATTAGATCTTGCCACAGGAAAATAATAAGTGAAACTCCCTCACAAGTGATTTGGTGTATTTATTGCGCTTGTAATGGAGTAATGAACTTTAGAATATGCGAGAAGTTGTGATAAAAAGGAAACTCTAAATAATCCGCAAGATTTAGAAAAATAAACATTTAATAGAGTTTAAACCAAGCAACAAAGCGATCTTCTCTAGCACACATATACGACAGGAAATCCCCAGCAGAGATGAAAACAGAAGTAGTAGTAGTGACAAAAGTGACGTTTAAAAATGACAAATAGATGTCGCTACAGAACTATAATCCCTTAGGAAAATTTAACGGGGAAGGAAGCTGGCTGGAACAACAAAGATGCCGGAAAGGAGTTGGTCGTTTTCTAGACCTGAACATGTGTGTATTTCAATCCTCTACAAGAAGCGGTAGTTTGAGATCACGAGGGGGTATGCAGAAAAATTTATGTTACACGGTCTCTGTGTACAGCTGTGTTGGATATGCTGCCTTAGCCTTTGAGGTGCTCTATTTGCAGTTCAGACCAATTCCATCCTCTAACCCACCCCTCCTTGTGCGAATACTGGGTTTTTTTCGAGAAGAAGAGAGAAAAATGTTATTGGAGGCTGAAGGAAGGATATATGTATGTGTAAAAATGTATGTATATATGTATGTAATGAGCAATTTAGCTCATTACAGAGGTAAAAGAATCGACATTAGCTTGGGTGCAATCGTGAAAAATGTGGTCGAGAGAACAAATAACAGAATTTTGTAAAAGAGAAAAATAGTTTATTCTAGCAACATTTCCTTGAAGGTTTCTGAGGTGAAAAGCCTTACAAGACAATTAATAGAAGTGTGAACCAGACAATCAGTGTTTTAGTGGTTAGTAATGTGATGACGTGGAGGAAGCAAAACTAATTACATAAAAAGTTATATAAAAATAACCGATGGAAGCAAAAATTAATTTTAGTTTATCCGTACTTGCCAACGCTGAAAAAAAAACAACAAAAGCAATTCACCAAGGCTTGCCCTTAAAATCGCTAGAAAATTATTTTAAAACACACTTATAATTACATTGGTTAGTTTTACGTTAAAAATATCATTACATGTATATAATCCCATATAATAAAGTCTAACACTTTAAAACTAGTTTGCTTACTTGACTAAGTCACCTCAAACACAAAGGTGTATGTACGTTCCGACAATACAGAAAATGCAGGAGATAAGAGCTAAACGAAAAGCAATTTTGTGTCTTCTCAAGGGAGTGTAGGAAACAAGGTCAAGGTCAAGGTAATTGGGTATAACGGAATACCTAGCAAAGTGGAAAGTCTTCACTTTAACCTCCGACCGAGAAAAAGATCAAAACATCAATTTAGGCATCAATGCAAAAGTAACCAAACAAAATTTTAATACAGTCCAGCTTCAGAAGAAGCAAAGGAGGTGAGTACCTTCTCATAAAAAATTATGAGTAACCAACGCATTGTCTAATTAAATGATAATTAGACTAGAATCTTGACTATGACCAGCAGGTATAGAGCGTAGGAAACGCTCTCTTCGGATTGAATAAATTAATACCAAAATTTGAACCCAAAATATTAAACATCAGTTTATAACTGATGATTTTTGAATGCCTTGTAAATCACTCAGGTATCGAACAAGATAAGTAGGTTAAGAATCTGATACAATTCTACCTTTAGACAGAATTGACCCGTGAGCCGCAAGAGCTTGGAGAAAATGATAACCTTATAAAACATATGCTTAAAAAAATTTAAAACTCAGCATTTAGAAATTTCGTCAAAAACATACCCAGAGAAAAAAAATGAGAATCAACGGAAAGATTTTATTTTATTTTATTATTATTATTATTTTGAAATTGGGAATTACTTAGAGAGGTGGCTGGCAGGGTTGATAATAAACAAATTCAAATCCTTCAAATAATTATTAATAGAGGAGTAAACGTATAAAAAAACCGCTTCCCCAGAAACGAGGAGTTATTTTCTTAATGGCCAAATTACACTGCGGTCTCTGGGATAAACCATGATTTTAACATTTAGGGGGTACTTCAAAGAGACCGAAAGGCCAAAAGAAAGGGTTCCAAAGAAACCGGGAGAAATTTTAAAATGATAGAAGGGAGGATAGTCGTTCCCAGACGAAGGGGGAGAGAACACAGTATGCCTCCCCCTTCTCTCTCAACAGCGTTAGAAACTTCGCTGTTATGAGTGCGGGTGCACCAGTGCCGAATGAAACAACATGAAGGCCATTAGTCGAAACCTCGGGGTCATGTCACCTAATAATTTTACGAATATGGTGTTTATTACACAACAGTTTGAGGAATGTAAATTTATAGCATAAAAAGTGAACAATTTAATATAAAATATAAATAAATGACAATTGTTAAACATTTTGTACAATAAAAACAAATTAAAAATAACTAAATACAGTAGAACCTCGATTATCCGAAGTAATTGGGACCGAATCTTTTTCGGATAATCGAAATTTTCGGATAATAGGGAATTCATCAATAATAATCTAGTTTAAAATGTAGTATCGTCATTGGTGCAATAATATTCGATTGTTCTGGGACTCGGCAGTATGACCTTCCAAATTTCGGGAGTGTTTTTGTTTAGAACAGGGATGTTTGAAAGTGGAAAAGAGTATATTCATACCTAGAACTGTGCTTTCGAGAAGGAATTCTGAAAAAGGGAATTCCAAAATATTTATCTGCACTCGTAGTTTGGAAATGGCGGATTGCATGCAAAAGGAATGCGGGGAAAAAGAAAATTTTAAAAATGCATGTTTGTAAAGAGAAAATTTTGGATGATAGTATACAGTAAAAAGAAAAAAAAAAAAAGTGAATAAGAAATCGACTTCGGTTATTGGAGAGTTTCGGTTAGTCGAGGTTCGGATAATCATGGTTCTACTGTACTTCCTTTTCTCAATATTTTGGCTGTGAATTCTTTTAGAACATCTTGGAATTCGATGTTCTGCCAGACGCCGTATTCAATGCCCATCATAGCATTGCAATTCAGTATTTCTTGTGTCAAAGATCGATGACAGTTTTTTTAGCACTTTTAACTTTGTAAAGTTTCGTTCACCATTAGCGTTTGCTATCTTGAGACACCTATAAATGTTTCTGTCATAAAGTTAGGAAACGTTGATTGCAGCAAGTTTCCGAAAATAACTTTGTATCATCGCGATGCTGGTACCGTTTCTTCGTTTTTAAAATTTTCTACTTACTATAAAGAAGTACTTAATGAACCATTATTATAAAAAAAATTCAATATAACATATATTATGGAACGTTGTATTGAAATTTCTATTATATAAAAGTTAAAAATGTAATCAAAGGAGAAGAATCACAGAAAGATGTTATAAAAATACGAAATTTGCACGTTTTACGACTTATTGGATTTTAGTTATGATCATACAGCATTAATATACGTTATAATCAAAGTTTTCGTTATATAGAACACAAATTGCAATCAAATAATGAGATGCACAACAAGGTGTTATAACAGTTCTAAAAGGAAAATTTTAAACTTTTTACGGCTCATTGATTTTGAGTTATGACAAAGCAGTGTTAATATACGTTATATTGAAGTTTTCCATTATATAGATTGCAAATTGCAATCAAAAGACATGATGCACAACAAAACGATATAATAATTCTAAATGAAAAAAATTCACATTTTACAGCACATTGTCTTTGAATTATGATTACACTGCATTAATATACGTTATAATGAAAGTTTTCGTTATATGGATTGTAAATTGCAATCAAAAGAAAAGGTGCACAACAAGATGTTATAATAGTTCTAAATATAAAATTTCAACATTTTACGGCTTTTTGTTTTTCAGTTATGACCATACAGAATTAATATACGTTGTATTGAAATTCTTCATTAAATGGAATGCAGAATGCATTTAAAAGAGGGCATGCACAACTGTATATTATAATAGTCCGATATAAAAACTTTTGTCCTAAGGCTAATTGTTTTTCAGTTATGCCTACGCAGCATTAATATACGTTCTATTGAAAATTTTCGTTATATAGAGTTCATAATGCAAAGGAACCTGAAGGAGCACAGTTAGGTCAAGGTCAAGGTAATTGGGTTTTACAGAGTACCTTCCAAAGAGGAAAGTCTTCACTTTAACCTCCGAACGCGAAAAAGATCAAAACATCAATATAGACATCAATGCAAAAGTAACCAAAAGTAACCAAACAAAAATTTAATACATTCCAGCTTCCAAGGAAGTAAGAAAGTGAGTACGTTCTCATAAAAAATTATGAGTAACCAACGCATTGTCTAATTAAACGATAATTAGACTGGAACTTTGAATATGACCAGTAGGCATGGTAATCAACAATACATAGCAATCAATGCAACATGAAGCTCAAAAATTAAAAATAAGAATGAAAATTACACGGACTATAAAAAAAGCAACTTGGTACAAAACCACAAAATAGCAAAAGCGACAGCATTAACAAAAAGAAATAGTTTTGTATTTTACAAAATTTTTAAATTTTTATTTATCATTTTTTGAAATTCTTTTATAACATAAAGGAAGACATAACTACACGAAAATAACAAAACTTACGAGAGCAAAGTAGCGGACCCAAAAAATTGTTAAAGACAAAATATAATATTTAAAAATTCCAAGAGAAAAAAAATAGGACAACCATAGGACATAATGGGTTTGATGTAACTTTTGTATAAAAATAACTTTGTTTTCGTATGCAGGTGGCATCGATAATGAGCACAACCAGATGTTATTATAGTCTTAAATATAAGATTTCTATGTACTACGCCAAGCAGTATTTTATTTAAGCTCCACAACCTTAATACACGTTATATTGAAATAATTCGTTATACAGGAAAAAATTACAATTATCATTGTTACATGTTATATTGAAATATTTGTTATATAAGAGTTCAGAATGCAATGAAAAGAGAAGCTCAACTAGATGCTATTGTAGTTTTAAATACAAAATTTCTGCCTTATACGACTAATCAATTATTAGCTAAGCCACATAGTGTAATTATTCGCTATATTAAAATATTTCGTTCCGTAGAATTCGTAATGCAACCAAAAGGGGATGCATTACGATTTAATAACATCGAGCCTATGAAAATAGCGTACCTAACTAATCGTAGACGAAGCAACCAATGCTACTGTCTTTAGCAACAGTGAAGCCTTCGCCTGCAGTTAATAATATGCATAATATCAATTACAATTAATTGCCGTTCCATTAAATTTGAACTCTATAAAACTCCGGGAGGAGCTTAATACTACTGGTGTTAACAATTTGGTTACTCCTCTTTAACTGTCATTTGACCCCCCCCCTTCCTTCAAGTGCTGTGCATATAAGCATCGTTCTAATACTTGTAATTTAACTCTGGATAATTTTAAATGTGCCAATTGTGGCGGGGGCCACACAGACAATTTTAAAGGTTGCCCGGCACACCCAAAAAAACCGCAAATCAGTTAAATTCGTAAAATCTAGGGCTGCTTCCCCTAAATTCGTACCTGCATCCCCTCCCCAAATAATATTTGGGAACAGAGGGCTAAAACTGCAAAAAATGCACAATCCTCAGAAATTACTGACACTCCACCTCAGATCGTTGAGGCTTCAACTTCGACTCACCAACTCCGACTCAAGTCCACCAAAAAGTGTAAGAAAAACTAAAAAAAAAATCAAATGATGAACAGGTTAATCAGCCTCATTTAAAAAAGGTATGGTCCAAAAACGAACTCCGAAATTCAAATTCCTAATAATGAAAATTCAAATTCCAATAACGCTTTTGAAGCCACCTCTATATTAGAACTCCTGAAGACAATTCAGGAATTAATAAAAGAATTTAATTTTTCTGATAGGAATGTTTAAAAACATTTAAAAGATTATGAAATCGTCAAACGACACATTTACCAAATTATATGAAATTTTCGATCTTAACACCTTTGATGTTCACGATAACGCCAATGATGACAACCTCATTGTGCCTGGCTTTAATTTCTGTTTTGTAACTTCTAAGTCTAAATATTTGTAATTTTTGTAAACTTTTCAAAAAATTTTATTAACTTTTAGTTTTATATTAAAATGTTTTGTATGACGTTTCTCTGTTCATATAAATCGCATTCTCAACCTTGGGTGACGGCCACTGATTCTCTTATTGTTGTAAGCTTTCGTCCTACTTTTTTAGTTTTAGAGGGTTTTAGCCCCCTTAAATTGTTTTAATTTTTTTAATATTTGGCTTCTCCTCTGAATTTTACCATTTTAAATGTTTTTAATAAAAATTTTTAATTTCTCAGTAGCTATTTACAAAATGTAAACTTTTAAATTCAATATAATGAAGAGACGTAAGCTCCTCCCACTACTGCTCCATAAAATTCTGTTGATGTTTCGCCATTATCCGAATTACGATTCTGAGCTATTTTTTAGTACTTTATTCGCATGTTATATTTATTCTTATTTAAGCACATTTAATCCATTTATTCGGATTATATTCGTATTTACTCAACATCTATTTTTTTTTATTTTTTAATATTTTTAATTCAATTTTATTTTAATTTCTTGAATTTTAAATATACTTTTTATCTAATGTAACTGGCATCTTGATTACACATATATATTAATCATGAACCTCTCATATGCCAAATTTGCCTCACTCTGTATTGTTTCTGACAGCCGTTCCACTTTTTTTTTCTGGGGGGGGGGAGGTTAGCTTCTTTAAACTATTTTATTTTTTTTTTTTTAATATTAGGTCCATCCCCTACATTTTATCATTTTATAGGTAAAGAGTTAATTTTTTTAAATTCTGATGAGCAGATCAGAAAACTCAAACATTTTAAGCAAAAATAATGAGGTAGCTTAGACTCCTCCCACTACTTTACGGGCAAATTTAATTGGATTTTCGCCTGTATCCGTTTTACGATTCTGAGCAATTTTTCGATACTTTTACTCCTATTTGTGTTATATTTACTCTTTTTTATTATTATATAACCACATTTAATCACATTTCTTCCCTATTTTTTCATATTTACTCAATATTTAATCTTAGCATTATTCTTTATTATTATTTTATTTTTTTATTTTACTTTATTTACTTTTAATATTTATTTTATTCTTATGTAACTGGCATCTTGATTACTCATATTCACTCATGAAAAATCACTCCCTTTTTAAATTATCTATCTTGCTAACTGGTGATATGACCGATCGGGCCAGGTGTTCCGTTAATCACCATTATATGGAAGACGATGACATGTCAAATTTCCTGTCTTACCAACAGGGTTAGGTGCTCCGAAAATTCCATCATATGGAGAATGACGAAAAGCGTACATATGTCAAGAGAAAACTAATCAAAAGTAGTTGAGGAATAGTCAAAACAGGTATTTAAAGTTTTCTAATTTGTACATACAAATGTAATACTTAAGCAAAAAATGTCCATATATCGAAAACGATTAATCATATGATATTGTAATTTTGTTCTTAGGACTATTATATCATATAGTCATGCACATTCTTTTCTAACGGCAAACTGTAGCATATATAACGAAATATTTAAATAAAACTTATATATTGTTCCTGGTTATAACTAAGAAATAATTATTTGTAATATGTTGAAATTTGTAAATATGACATCATAATGTCTAGTTGTGCCCTTCTCCATTTGATTGCAATCTGTACTCCATATAACGAAAATTTAAGTACATCGTATGTTAATGCTCTGGGTTAAATGTCAAAAACTATTAGCTGTAAATTATTGTGTAGCTCCATTTTCTATTCCAATACGCGCTTTATATGACGAAAAATCTCAATATAACAACATATCAACTCAAAAATATCGACGTTTTCATGCGCAATTGCAACAATACTATTTAAATGGTAATACTTTTAAAGTACATTCTTAGTAAACAATAAAAATGTAAAAATGCTATTTAAATGGTAATACTTTTAAAGTACATTCTTAGTAAACAATAAATTTTTTTAGAGAGGATAGTTCTGAATTTTAATTGTCTATTACTTCTTAAAAACGCTACTGGTATCCGCTAGATGTCGTTACTTATCCTGTACTCGCGCAGAATATTGACCTTGAGAATGGAGTCCACACTGAATCTAGAGAACATGCAAGCGATGATATCGATGACGTGTCATACAAAGTTAAAATAAGAAAATAAATACACAAAATGCATAAAATGTTAGA
>CM063510.1:54655424-54664424 GCA_032207245.1 Pardosa pseudoannulata | reverse complement strand
AGATAAAAATACATGATCTTTATTTTCATTAATTAAAGAATCTACAGAAGATGAAAAAAATTTAATGATAAAAAAAACAACTAAATAATAAATTGTTGGTGCCTTTGGGGTCGGTAAGATATTTAAGAGAAATTTTATGCATAAGGTACCCTACATATTAAGCTATGTTATTCATACTGGCATAATAGTTATAAATTATTGTGTACTGGAAAATTATTTTTTCATACCCCATACATCACTGAATATTTAATGTATTCATTTTATACTTTAGTAGGTATAATATTTAAGTGGTTCACAGCTTTGGATTTTCCTGTGTAAAAGATAAGGTGATTCTCCTTCCCACAACAGCAGGATAAAGAAAGAATATATGATGAGATCAAAATACATAATCTTCTTTTTCATTAATTAAACTCAACCATAGCATCCACAGAAGATACAAAAATTTTAATGATAAAATAAATAAACTAAATAATAAATTGTTGGTGCCTTTGGGGTCTCTAAGATACTTAAAAGAAGTTTTATGTATAAGTTACCCTACATATTAAGATATCTAATTATGTTATTCATACTGGCACAATTATAATAAATTATTGTGTACTAAGAAATTATTTTTTCATACCACATTCATCACTGAATATTTAATGTATATATTTCTTACTTTAGTAGGTAAAATATTTATCCCATTCTACCATTAGTGCACAGGAAAATTCCCCTGCCTAACAGGATGAACAAGGGTAAAATCGACTAAGTAGTTCACTGCTCTGGATTTTCCTGTGTGAATGATAAGGTGTTTCTCCTTCCCACAATAGTGGAAGAAAGAAAGAATATATGATAGAATAAAAATACATAATCTTCTTTTTCATTAATTAAACTTAATCATAGCATCCACAGAAGATAAAAAAATTTTAATGATAAAATAAATAAACTAAATAATAAATTGTTGGTGCCTTTGGGGTCTCTAAGATACTTAAAAGAAGTTTTATGTATAAGTTACCCTACATATTAAGATATCTAATTATGTTATTCATACTGGCACAATTATAATAAATTATTGTGTACTAAGAAATTATTTTTTCATACCACATTCATCACTGAATATTTAATGTATATATTTCTTACTTTAGTAGGTATAATATTTATCCCATTCTACCATTAGTGCAAAGGAAAATCCCCCTCCTTCACAGGATGAAAAGGGTAAGATCGACTAAGTAGCTCACAGCTTTGGATTTTCCTGTGTGAAAGATAACGTGAAAAAAAAAAAACTAAATAATAAATTATTGGTGCCTTTGGTGTCTCTGAGATATTTAAGAGAAATTCTATGCATAACTTACCCTACATATTAAGGTATCTAATTATGTTATTCATACTGGCAAAATAATTATTAATTATTGTGTACTGGGAAATTATTTTTTCATATCTCATACCTTACTGAATATTTAATGTATTTATGTCATACTTTAGTAGGTATAATATTTATCCCATTCTTTATGAATGTTTTTGTAAGTTTCATAAAATTTGGTTAAAAATTGGGCATAAAAAGAGTAAAAGAATATATAAGCTTTTAAAATAGCCCTTTTTACTGTGAAATGTGAACTAGTGAAACCCATGCCATAACCGTATATCATATTAATGAGTTTTCAAATTTCAATTAATTGCACACTTTGGTAAAAATAATAGCGTACAAAATTGAGTCAATCGGATTATCTTTTTGGGTGTAGAGAAATCTGGCGTACTTTGAAACGGTTACACCTCGGTTCTGCCGGTGAATTCAATGCTTTCGTTTTTTTTTGTTTGTTTTTGAGAAGTTAGGTTTTATTTAAATCTTGTTTGTAGAGTATATGAGGAACAAAATCAAATAATGACTTTTTATGTAACAATGTAGATGGTGCTACATAGAAAGAAACTGCATCTCATAAATTACTTTGATTTTTCGCCTGTTTTTTTCTCAAGTCGACTCAATAATATTTTAACCACCAATGATTTTTATCTGTAAATAAAATACTATTTACAAATGTAAAATCCCATATCATCATATGTGACATTATTAAACTATTGTCAATAACAAATTCCCAGACAGTCTCAAACGGCTTCTTTGTTTTATCACGGCTTAAATTCAAGATCTAACAACTTCCATGTTAAGCTTTTTTTCTTTTTTTTTTCTACAGATGAACAAGTTATTTTTTTTAAGCATTTGAATTTTGAAGATTAATACTTCCCTTTTATTTATTCCCTTTATACTTCCCTTTTATTATTGATTTTAAAGACTTTTTTTTGGAGGGAAGTATATTTAGTAATAGTTGGGAAAATAGCTTACCATCGATATTTAAAAATTAAAGAAATTTGTGAAGTATACTTCCCAAGGCCTTATAAAAGTTTAACAAAAGAGCGGGAGAATTACTAACCTAAAAAGAACTCAGAAAGTACCAGAAGATACAAAATAATCCAAGAAATACATTTTGACCATTTAAATTAGGAAATTAAAATTAGTTAAAAACATATTAGTTAAATCGTGACATTTGTTGATTATGATTATAGTTACACTCATTGTAAGGAAATTTAGAAAGTAAATATTTGTTAACGCCATTGCTGTCAGTTTTCTGTATGATATACAGGTCACTGTAAAGAACTTACGTATTGTAATATTACTCTCGAAGTTGAATAAAGACTTGTTATTCCTATTTAATGAGCATTATGCTTTGTAGCACTTCGGGCGTAAACCTGTCGTAAATATAGCAATATTTGTTTTTACTGCAATAAAATTTATTTCTTGCAGATAAATCTCAATTCTGAACTTCCAAATTCCCTTTCAGATTAAATAAAAGTAATTGTATTTTCGAGTTAAAACTCGCAATAAAATAAAATAAAATAAAATAAAATAAAATCAATAAGTCCAAGGTACACTTTGGTCTTGTACTAACTGACTTTGTACCTTGTTTTGTACCTTGTTTTGTACTTGGGTACTAACCTTGTTTTGTATTTTGGTACTAACTGAACATTAATTGTTAAGCTGCACAGATATAAAAAAATGGTTAATCTAAAAATTATAATAAAATTACACGCAATCACTAAAAACCTATATAATCAAAATAATACCTCAAATGAGATTTTAACTGTGAAATGAGAAAAAAATCAATAAAACTTAACAATTGGTGACCAGACTAAAACATCTTCCCTTACTATATTTTTTCTGCAAAAGAGTTACTCCAAGGGTCAAAATATATTAAAGTAATTCCTTCAAGATAGTAAACCAATTTGAGGATTGACATAGACTTTTTAAATTGCTTTAATTTGAACATCCAAGATTAAAATGTACAAATATTCACCTTCAACTAGATTTTTAAGTTTTATATGACAGACAGTTTTTTTTGAATAACATGTTTAAGTTTCTTCTTGAAAGTATGAATAAAAAGAATGAATAATTCATACTTCTCTTTAGTTTTCCGGTATGCTGTGAAATTGTATTTGCATGTCACTTGTCACGATGTTTTTTTAGTTGCCTCTTTATAAGAAAAGAATAAGGCAAATTTTCAAGGTTACATCCCAACACGTGTCGACAATAAACTTACAGCGTATTTCAGGGCCTCAAAGATATACAATGATTGTATCGATACACCTATCATGCCAATTCATCTATTATGCCCCTGTATTTTGTTTTTCTGAGATTTTTTAAATTTAGTAGAATCAAATGTATGTGCTGATTAAGAAACATTCTGTTTTTCTTCACAATGTGCAGCTAGTGTTACAAAATCAGATTTTTAAAAAGCTTTTCAAAAGAAATATTTATGTAAAAATTTAGATTATATATCAATTTGATCTTTCACCATGTGTTTTTAAGGTAACGGAAATCATTGGAAGCAAAAATTTTAAATGGAATTTTATGAACACTATATTTTTTAAGATACAAAACAATGAAAAATAATAAAATTGATTTTAATATACACAGAAAGTGTTTTCAAATTTTTGCAATTTATATATATATATATAGACATATATACATATATATATGTATATATCTATTTATATATGACTATTTATATATCTATTATAGATGACGATAGTTATCCAGTAAATGATAGTTTGCAGTTTATTGTATTTTTTACTCTGATTGGTTCAAAAGCGCTTGTTTTTTCGCATGTTTTGTATCAGAAGACGAATTGTTATCTTTCAGTGTATAGCTTTCTGGTTATATTTTACTAACCGCCTGATAATTTTATTGATGTAAGAGTTGAGTAATATATTTTTACTTTTAAATAATGGATATTTCAGAGCGTATGGAGCTAATTTCTTGTGATTCGAACTGTGACTCGGAATCAGAAACTGAATTACCTGTAAATGATAGTAGCGAAAGTTTACTAGATGACCTGGATAGTAATGACTCTGATAGTAGTACAGATGGAATCAGTCAGGCAAGATAATTCTTTGAAATTAATTGTGATAACCCTTCGGATCCGCTTCCTAGATTTGCTTTCAATGGAATTCCAAAAATTAACTTATATATCGATGAGACTAAAGGTACACTTCAGTTCTATAATGCTTTTATAGAAAGAAAAAAAGTTATAATAAATGCTTAAAAATATTAAAAGTGTTAATTTTAATAACATATCTTTACTTAAAAATGTAAAATAAACAAAAAAAATGCAATAAAAAATGTGAAATTTTTTTGACCGAATTCTGGAAAAAAATGAAACTGTCAAAAGGTTAAGGAAATAAATAATGCTGAATTTCTGCATGATAATTTAGCCAAATGGCGTGTAGAGAGCCAGTATGGTAGCCCCAGCTTGAATATAGTAATTTCATAATTGTAGTCTAACCTTACCCCGAACTATACAATTATTTTGTAAGCCGGACTAAATCGGGTTAAGCGGCATAGCGTAATTGACATTTGGCTAATGATTAAGAGAGATGAAGCTACTAAGTAAACTGGATCTCCCCTTTATATACATTTAGTATTGCCAATAAATGACATCAGCAGAGACATTAATGCATGTTTTTCAGTTATTAATAGAAACAATTTGAGATGACAAAAACCACTGAGACTCTAAATTTATTTTTAGAAAGTAAAGCTTATTTTAACCAATGAGCGTTCAATATTAAATAAAATAATTTCATAAATATTTAAATACTGCATTGTGGATAAAGGGAATGTATCGCCAAAATAAACATCCTGTAGACCTAAAAAGTATAGATATTAGTTAAAAATTAACCTTTTAGTTCCTAATGGGATAACGATAAGAATAATTACCTTAAAAAGTAATTTTTATAAAACATCCTGTGACCCCTAAAAAAGTATAGATATTAGTTAAAAATTAACCTTTTAGTCCCTAATGGGATAAAGATAAGAATAACTTCCTTAAAAAGTAATTTTTATAAAACATCCTGTGACCCCTAAAAAAGTATAGATATTAGTTTAAAATTTACCTTTTAGTCCCTAATGGGATAAAAGTAGAATAATTTCTTTAAAAAGTAATTTTTATAAACTTTCCTGCATCTAAATCTAATAACCTTAAAGCGTAAAATCAAAAACAGTTTAGTTTAATATACTTCATATATCCTTAATTTATAAAATAGAAATTGAACCATTACATCCCAAGTTGATCAAAGATTATTAATATAAATCTGATTAATAAGTATAAATCGAATTTAGTCTGAAAACGTAAAAACTGAAAAGAAATGTATTAAAGTTATTTTAGCTCTATCGATTTAAAATATGTGCAATGCTACATTGCTTATTTATCTAAGCCCATATGCTATGTATGTCTAAGTAGCCTCAGGTATATCAAGGTATATTTTTGAAATAATTACACTAAACTTATTTTTATGTATCTTAGGCTGCATATCTGTGTCTCCACCAATCGTAAAAAATTTCGTCCTTAGCCCTTTAATTTTTTTTAAAATTAAAGGCAATTTTTTCTAGTAATGTTATGTTAAAATATTTTTGGGAGTCAGATTAATTTATAACAAGAATTTCACTTAGTTTATTATCTAAAATAAATTTGATTATAAAGATAATTTTTTTTGGGAAGTATATTTAGTAATAGAGGGGAAAATAGCTTCCCATTGACACTTAAAAATTAATGAAATTGGTGGGAAGTATAATACGGGCTTATAAAGATTTAATTGTGATTAAAGCCTTTTTACTTTTGAATATTTTGTTTAATTACCTTTTTTTACATGGTTTATATATACGATTTCTTTTTTTTTTAAATATTTTGGTTAAAAGTTACCGTATTTTATTATTTTCGTGTAAATTGTAGTAGCTCATGTTTTAAAATGTCATCATAAAAAATTTTAAACTCAAGCACATTTAAATCGGTTTCACTTCTTACTAGAAAAGATTAAAATAATTAAATTTTTTGCTAACAGTTAACCCTTTAAGGGCCCATTTTTCTAGAAATATTATATTAATATATTTTTGAGAATGAGATTAATTGTTAAAAAAATTATTTAGCTTATTATCTGAAGTAAATTTGATTTTAAAGACCTTTTTTTTGGAGGGAAGTATATTTAGTAATAGATGGGAAAATAGATTACCATTAATACTTAAAAATTAATGAAATTGGTGGGAAGTATACTTCCCAAGGCCTTATAAAGGGTTAACAAAACAGCGGGAGTTTAGACGCTTAAAACTTTCCAGGCTATCATCTCACAAATTACTAACCTAAAAAGAACTCAGAAAGTACCAAAAGATAGAAAATAATTCAAGAAATACATTTTGATTATTTAAATAAGGAAATTAAATTAGTTAAAAATATATTAGTTAAAAAGCGACATTTGTTGACTATGATTATAGTTACGCTCATTGTTAGGAAATTCAGAAAGTAAATATTTGTGAAAACTATTGCTGTCGGTTTTCTGTACTATTTACAGGTCAAGTCACCGAAAAGAACTTAAATACTTCTCTCAAAGTTGAATAAAAACATGTTATTAGGACACATGGACAGGATATATTTCTTACAAAATAACTAGTTTTTGCAAATTTGTAATCTTTTACTTGTCAACCAATTAAATTTTTCTAAATTCAATTCTCCCACGCTGTATTTCTTTCTCATCCTCTTGCTTGATCCAGTTTTTCAGTAATTTAATTATTTGAATTCCCCAAACCTTTTTCTTACATTTTTTCAAAAATTCTTTAAACTATAATATCTTTGCGATTCCTCGAAATAATCCCACAATTTATTTTTTGTTTGTTTGGCTATACTTCCCGTGATTAGGCCGAAGATTAAATGTCTTCCTAAATTGCGATTAAAGACTGGTTTTAATTTTGTTCTTTTCGTCTAATAACCCTTTAAGACTGTTTATATATATAATTTCTTTCTTAAAACTTTTTGCTTAAAAGCCTGTCGGTATTGGAAATTTGACATCTTTTAATAGAGAATGTTTTCATGTCTCGAGTAATCTAACTTCCCTCCGTCAGGCAGTGCCACTCTTCTCGAAAGAGTCCAAGCAATACCAGGATGAGCAACTAGTTATCATATGTACAAAGGATGTTTAAAAAAATCTGAAGTTTGAATTAGCGTATCAATCAGCATAAGAACTACTGAGGCTACCTAGAGGCAAGTTTATACAACAAATTGCTCTTTGTCTTTTATCGGTATGCATTTTAGTTGACATTTTAGTTGACATCAGCATAAGTTGGAGTCACAGAAGAGAGCACGTGTATTAGCTGCTCGTCATAACTACAAAGTAACAAAGCTCGTGTAAAACAAAACAAACAAACAAAAAAAAAGTAGACTGTATCATCGCTCTAAACCAAAGTGACAAAGAATTTGAATAACAACGTATGTGTATGTGTGAGGGTGCAATTTTGTTACTAAGTTTGAATAACTTTTGTTCGGAAGGTTGCATTTCTAAAGCAAGAATAAAAAAAAAGATGGGTTTGTTTGTTAAAAATAATTCTGTGATTAATTTAAACATTTTAACCAAAATGTCGGTCGTTCAGTTTAGAATTTTGATTAAAGATCCAGATAATTTTGATCGAGTCATTTTGGAAATGCATTGTTCATCATGAGTTTATACCATTTGGTCAGATAGCAAATAAGCAGTTGTTTCTGGATATTTAAGCAAGTTTTAGTGATACCCAAAGCACAAAGAGGCCTGAATTGTGGGAAAACGAAAACTTTGCTGGTACACCATGACAATGCGATGGCTCACCGCTTACTACTCTTTTGCAGTTGTCAGTCAAAGACTCAAATTTCAAATTTTCTTTTTGTGCCCCATAAACTCTAATTTCTGATCCGAGTAGATTTTCTCCTGTTCTATAATCTTAAAATCGCCTTGGAAAGACATAATTTGTAAACCATTAAAGAGTTTCGGAAAAATGTGAGATTAGACCCCAGAAAGTGCGACCCAAAAAATTTCCGAAATTGAAAGAAATATTAGGACCCGTAGTAAAGAAGTAGTACCAAGTAAAGAAGACTAATTTTCAGAGGACAGTGCTTAAAGCCTTATAAGGTTAATTATAGGACTACTTAAAGCCTTTACTTCAAGTACTCCATGGTACGGTCGCTCTTGAGCCAGATTTTCAAAGGAAGAGGTTCCTAGTTCATATCTCTGCACAAACGCTGCGGTAATTTCAATTTAATCTATTTCTAAATCTCCTCCAGTCAATATTATAAATTACTAGAATACTCTTCTGCTTATTAGAATCGTGCTTTTGAATATTAAACTAAGTTATAAAACGGAAAGTACCTCGGTTTGTCAGTCAGTTCTGCCTTTCGAGATTTGAGAAATTAAATAAAGAGGTTTACGATCCTGCTATTCGAATGTCCTTATTCTTCGAGTTCTACCTACAGAAATCTTATAGTTAGATCTATGTTTACACACATATGTGTATAAAAGTCAATTTTAATGGATTTTATCGAAACTTTTTAAGCACACATATATTTCTCTCCTAATTAAACCTGTTCTGAATTCAAAGAGTGAAAATTTATAGTTGGGTTTTAGGTTAAATACAAATGCTTTGCATTTCCTAAACACCTGCCAGTGAAGCTTCATTAACTG
>CM063510.1:54620424-54652924 GCA_032207245.1 Pardosa pseudoannulata | reverse complement strand
AAACTTAAAGTTTAAAATATTGATTTTGGTGAAATTAAAAAATCTGCATTTTTTATACATTTCCCCAATTTTTGTCATTATGTTTAGTTAAAATTGAACTTGAAACCGTAACATCAAAAGTCCCATTTTTATGCGATAAAATTTGACCAAAATATTTAATTTAGAAATTTGGGAAAATTCAAATATTTTTTCTCTTTTTGTAGCCGTCCGTTAAGATATTTATCACAGTTTTTCAAAAGTACAACCCGGTTGCAATGTTTTTTCTTGAGACAAAACAGGGGAGTATTTCCTGAACCAAAATATTCCGCTTCTCTGTGACAAAGATTATCCGAGGTGTTTGAATTAAAAATTTCAAGACTGTTTTCTCCTACATTCAGGTATGAGCTAGTAGTTAGTATTATAACAGTTGGAGGTTGTAATCAGTTTTCAACTTTCTTTTAATGGTTAAAGAATGGATAGTTTCCTGATTATGAATGGGGCAAGTAAAGTTGATGTAAACAGTATTTTCGATTAAAATAGGGTTACAACCCAATTTCACCCCCGAATTACTTTAATTAACCACTAAACCAAACCCCAAAAAATGAGAAAAAAAATTGTTAATTTTTTCAAACTTTGAATTTACACAGCTTGGTTTATTTTTTTTACCCAGAAGTGAAACCTTTTGAATTGCAGATTTCTAGGACATATCTCAATTTTTACTAAACATAATCTTAGAAAACGGGAAAACATGTTTAAACATTTAAATTTTGTAATTTCCACAAAACTGAATCTTAAATTTTAAACTAGCACAAAAAGAAAGCTTACCCTATTTGGAAGATTCTTTAAACTAGAAATATATAACTACGATCAACGGTTGTAGATAAAAAGACCAGTTAGGGTCTTTATACTTTGCACCTTGTGTAATATTTATATGTTATTTGCTCCAAGCAATTCATGAAACACGATCATAAAACGGCAAATTTATTAATACCAGGTTTCTCAGTAAAAATACTTAAAATAAATTATCTACTCTTAACACTTCGCGTGCGGGCAACGTATTTTTACGTTTTTTGCAGTCTGTCACTGGAGCGCGGGTCACGTAAAATTACGTATTTAGTAGATTTGTGATGGATACCCGCTAACCACCACAAATCTACTAAATACGTATAATTATATGTATGTGTGACATTATATGCTTGTTGTTTGCCTTACTATGCAACACTTTGCATTTTTTCTTTCGACAAGTTATGATTGTCGAGTTAATCTGTCTTTTGTTGCGTTATTTCGTCTTGAATCGAATTCCTAGCTCCAGAAAGTACAGGTCGTGTTTTGTCATTTTGAAGCTTGTTTTTTTATTGTTGAATACAAAATTGATAAAATGAGCCGCTGTGATAAAGATAGTGATGAAGAAATTATGCGCTGACAGATTATCGGAATTTAATTTTAAAAATCGTTTGTTTTTGTGATTTCGTAAAATTTTTTTTTTGTTAAATAATCATACAGTATATATCAAATTGTAAAATTAAAAAAAGTTTCATTCATAAAAACAAAGTAGTTTTCGATTTACTGCGATTTTTCTGAATAACTAAACTTTCGCGCGATTCAGGAACAAACGCCGGCTGCACGCGTAAGTTGGAGGTGAAGTTTACCCGCAAGCCAAGTGTTAATTAACATTATCATTTTCTTCATCTAGGTGAAAGGATCTTACGTACTATGGTAATCACTTGAAGGTAGTTTCTAAGTAAACCTTCTCCATTGCTTCCAGTTTAATATTCCACCCAACTAATACAAGAATTTTCAAGATATTTCCTAAACATGGAAACTGAGGTATCTAAACCTAGTTTGCCTCATCAAAATGGTTTCTCCTTCTTTGAATGTTCTCAGAACGGAGAGGCAAAAGGTGCTGTCGACATACGATGCTACAAGAGGAGATTTTGGATGCTTTTCCTCTTTGCTAGTACATCTATGTTTTCTGGTATGTCTTTTCCACAATTTGCTAGTATGGCTGACGTCAACATGTGCTTTTATGGAGTAGGTGCAGAAGCCATCAATTGGACTTGCCTTCTTTTCATGGTTGTTTACATAGTGCTCGTGTTCCCCGTATCGTGGATGATGAGAAAGGTTGGACTTAGAGCAGCAGTCATTCTTGGAGCTATTTTTAACACAGCGTGTAAGTGATATATTTTATCATTTCTATGTTGCTAACTAAAAGTTTATCCCAATGAGATGTACTTATTGGTAGTTCCATCTGAGCAGCTTATGCAGTCCAATTTGCGACGCTGACTCCCAGTGGATTTGCTTTTGTTATGGTGACATCTTTCTTCGGATCCATGTCGAATGTATTCATTCTGGCCATCCCACCTTGTCTTGCTGCAGAGTGGTTCCCGAGCAAAGAAGTCTCTCGAGCATGCGCTATGGGTGTATTTGGAAACCAGGTAAGATTAAGGCTATACTTTATTTCACATGAGTTTATTATGTAAAATAATTTTGAGAATATAAATGCAAAGTCTTTCTCTATAAAAATAAATTAATAGAATTTGTGACTTCAGTTTGTACTCTCTTCGGACTTGCTCAAATTAATTATTTGCCAGCTATTATTCCAAGAATTCTTTATTATCAGTCCCTGTAATTGTGTGAATGCTCTAGAGGCAATAAGTTGACTAGTTACTCATGTATGCCTTCATCTTAGTCATGTATATGATTTATTCTGCATTGCAATTACTATCACACAAATACATTAAAAGTATTAGGTATATGTTAAAGATGATAACACTTACTGAATTTCGAAGAAGAGAGATATTACTCAAATGCTTATCTACTAACGACAAAAAAATAATTTATAAAAATCTCAGAAATATAAGACAATGTTTGTATGATTGTCCACTATAGACCCAAAGCCTATTCGATTGCTCTCTCTGAAAATTTCACAGTTTGTTCTTATTACTTTCGGAAGTGTTTAGAATAGTGGTTTGAATGAAATCCAATATGCAGATTAATTTTCCTTTTTAGCTCTACGTAATATTAACTGGGACGAATAATAGTTGACAGGTAGTACTCTGCTATTCGGTACCTGCATTTGTAAATTCAAATTTCACTTTGGTAACGATAACCGTATCTGTTTGGAATCAGCTTTAAACAGTCGATCTCTGTTTCATAAGCTTTCGTATAGCAAAAGAGTATACTGTAGTGCTCCTAACCTAAACCAAACCAAAAATTTTAATTGTGTGTAAAAGAAGAAAAATAGATTTAAATTAATACTATTAAGAGTTAAATAGGTATAAAAAATTTATGGTCCATGTTATTATTTTGTTAATAAAAACGATAGTTGATTCACGCCAGGTATGCACAAACATGTCATCATCCCCAGTGGCTATTATGGTCAGACGCAATTTGTTGCTTAATTCATAAAAAATGAAAAATTGCTAAATGGGGAAGAACCTTTATGAATTATTAAATATCAAAATATATCAGAGAACAAAAGTCGTTGTAAATGCCGACATGTTTGTTCGTAATTTGCGTGAATCCGACTAACATCTTGGAATTCTTGAGACAAATGACGCACGTGTGGAAGTTCATTGACAACAGCCATAAAACTTTTATGTAGCCTGTTACTGGTATTGAAACGAACAACTCAATACGGGTACTTGAGCAGAGCAAGGTTCTGGTAGTGATTTCCATGAGTACTATAAAGTTACAACTGTAGATGAAAAGACATTCTTTAAAACTAGAGAAAATAAAAACTTTTTGGCTTTCACATTTTTATACTGTTTCTTGTAGTAAAGGTAAATAATGCTGTTTTGGATTTAGTGTGGTTATTTAGAAATTACAAAGTATTTTATAGTAGTAAATGTAATCATCTATACTAAAGGTTAGGAAGAGATTTTGTTTATATTACCATTGTTTCCACTTAATTTACTTAACTTCAAGACTTTTTCAAAAATAACTCTTTAAAGACATACGTTTCCTGCATCAAAGCTTTAAAGCGTTCAAGAAGACTGCTTAACTATATTAACAGAATTCTATGGAAATCATTAAATTAAATAGTGGTTGGGTTTGAAATACTATGATCTACTTTTTTGTTACACCAGGACTAATAAGACAAGAACCTACTGGTTAAAGCTAATTCCAAACCTATGAGCATACATACCAGAGTGGGATTCGAACCCACGAACTCTGGTATCCAAGAACAACACCCTACCCATCTGACCATCTTTCGGCTAATTAAATAGTGATATGCATTAGTAGAAAAATTTTAAACATGTCTTTTATTATAATGGAATCAAATACATCTTTACAAATCTAATTATGCTATAAATAAAGAAGTTTCTTGATGAGACAAAGGCTACATTTTCATGAATGTAGAGAATAAATGAATTAATATAAATTTTTATCCAAATTTATGACATTTTTTCTTTTTTAATATACTGACTAACACTAAAGCTAAACATAGCTGATTAAAGTCATTTTAAGGGGTATCAAATTTTGTTGAAACTCAATATTAAAAAAATTCCTTATATACAAATCCTATAATTTTTTAAAGGTAAAGGTGTTACAAAAATTAATATACTAAAGTATAAGTTTCTGAATTTCTATTAATTTACCATTCTATTAATTTCTCTTTTATTAAGAAATATTTTGCATTAACTACATTTTGTAATTAAAAAGAACCTAAAGATTTGGTTTGGTGTGGAGTGCTAAGGTCTACATTTTTGTAGCACGGAAGCTAATAAGACCGGGACCTACATCTTAAAGCCGATTCCGAACGGCTACGAGTATGCCCCAGTGTGATTCGAATCCCCGAATTCGGTATCAAAGTCCAACACCCTAACCAACGGCCATCGTTAGGCTAAGAGTTAAAGACATCAGATGACTTGTAAAAAAACTGCTATTTAATTAACTAATAGAGAATTTTGTTTAGATCTCATCGAATACCTTTATTACATATTTCGCATTTTAAAGGAATATATGATACCCTTAAGACAAATGAACAGGAATAACAATGGCTTACCTATTCAGTTGTCTTGTAACTTTTCAGTGTCAAATTTCATGAGTTCTGGTTCCTCTATGTCTGAAGCCTGTTGCATTTAGACGTAAGGTAATCGTTTTGTAGAATAAATTGAATAAAATCCTCAATTTCTCTAGGAATTATTAAATATTTAATTTTTTAATTTAACCAAATGGAACGCTGGACTGTTAATAAGATAACCTTTCATTTCGTTTTAAAGGTATAGAAGTTATGACAGCATAAGAATTTATGCCTTTAGAGAATTATTTTTGAGGAGCTTTAATATTGCTGGTAATTAACCCATATCGTACCACACCAACTAAATATTTCAGTAAGTTATTGAAACTTAATTCTTATCATTAATATGGTGTAACTAAGTATATAAAACCAAAATTTTGAAAAAAAATATTTTTAATTTTTTATGTAATTGGCTGTCCTATAAATAGGACAACGGTCCAATACACTACTAAAACTTAACATATATCACTTACATTGCGTTAGGCTGATTCATAGATGAAATTTGGGGAAACAGTCAAAACAGTCCAACATTACATTTTAAGCATACTGTTGTAGGTTTTCTCTTGCAGTTATTGAACTGGCAGTAAGAGAGTAAGTTTATCTTTCAATCTCCAGTTTTTCTGAATAGAATAGATACCTATTTACCACTTGTTGTGTCCAGGTGTGTGAACAGGGGTTTAAACTTGTTTTCATTGAAAGATAAGTAAAGAATGTGAGCTATCAATGCAATATCGAATTCGTGGAAAAATAATCGAGATTGGACCGTCATCTTAATTTTAGGGTACCTTTTTTATAGTTACAAAATACAGGTGTAAAATATATTTTTCATTAAAAACTTTCAGCTATATTATTAGCTCTGTTTTTAAACTAAAAAAACCTCCACAATGTTAAATAATAATAAATATAAAATTAAATATTAAAAAATGACAATTTTAAGAGGTTGCTGAAAATAAATTTTACAATAAAATATAAAGTGATTTCTCAGGTTTTTTTGTTATTATGCTATATTGTGTCTATTTTAAAGGTGTTAAAATAAAATCCACTCAGAAAATATTTATAACTTTATAATTAAATGGAATTTTATATGCTGTCCTGTTTATAGGACAGCGGTCCAATATGGGTTAATTTTTAGCACCCATGTTGCAAAAATATTACCATGGTACTACAAATGAGCGTGTTATAAGGATGAGAAATTTGGGTGCATCTACATAAATATTTTATATCCTTCATTTCGCTTTGAATACACTTTTATTTCTTCAGTTTTGGATATTTTCATTTTTCAAATCATACTTTTTTTAGAATAATGAGAATAAGGTTAATTAATTTTTATATTACAGAGGGACTGTAAAAAATATTTAATTTCTTAGCATTTTTCTTTAACTTATGTATGCTGAATAAATACCAAATTCTAATACATTTTAATGTTAATAATTAATCCAGTCATTATAAGAATAAAAATATAAATTAAATTTTAAAATATATTCAACTAATTATGGTTTAAGCCTTTTTCTGTGTTGCTAAATATTTCTCAGTATCTTTTAAATCTACATTATTTTAAATTATCAAATAGTAATCTGTATAATAGTAAATATATTTTAATTCTAAAATTTAATTAGTATAAAATACAAAAATATCTTACATTAAACCTGTTACAAATACATTAAAATAAATAAATTTCAAATAAATTATTCGTAGGTTTGAATTAAATTGTGTAAGAATGAAAACAAGTTCTTACATGCGTGTAAAACTGTTTTATACTTTGATTTAAGTTCACAACAAAAAACGAACAAGAACATATATGCTATTTCTCAGCAAATAGAAAGTTAGATAGGTTTTCCATAACCTACAATACAAAAATTATTAAATATTTAAGAAAAAATTCGTTAAAACTATTTTAAAAATATTCCTTAAATTTTACTTTTCAAAATATACAAAAGTGTCAGGTATTATAAAGTAATTACGATTCGTCAGTTTTTATCAATTGCTATCAGTAATTTAGAAAACAACATTTTAATGAACTACCTGAAAAAAGTTAAAAGCAGAACTGGTAAATGGCAATGCAAAATACAAAACTTTTTTATGATTCCTTCAAAACTGTTTTTATTTCCTTCAAGTGTTACTAAAAAAAACTGCGTGTAATATATTATAAACAGTTTTGAATTAAAATCACACAAGGGAAAAATGCAGCAGATACATAACTGTAAAACGGTTTTCTCCTTCGATACCAAATTACAGCAGAAAAACAATCAAACAATTTTTTTTCTTTCTCAGCGAATTGAAAAGTTATTCGTAATCTATGATATGCCAATTATTAAATATTTAAAAATCAAAACTCCTAAAATGTTTTTTAAAAATTTCTTAAATTTTATTTTGTTTAAATAATACCCGAAATGTCAAATACTATAAAATAATTGCAATTTGTCAGTTTTATCAATATTTTACGAAATTACATTTTAATGATCTACCATCTAAAGTAACAATGATATTTATTTAAATTGTTAAAACTTAAGTAACAAACTACTACTTATCTAAATATTAGAAGATTATTTAGCAGAAATTTCTGCCAAACCTAATTTATTCCCTTAGGGTCAAACTTGAATAATGCAAAATGTTACAATGTTTCTTTCTTTATATAAATTTAATGTCTGTTTTATGTCTAGCTTTTCATCTTTTTTTCTCGAAAATTAAAATTAATTTAATATTTTTAACCTATTAAGCAGATTTATTAGAAAACATTTACTTTAAATTGGTATTTAAATGTTTATTTTAGGAGTTAACTGTGTTTTAATATAAAAAATCCTACATATTTCATGATCGCAATATATATATATATATATATATATATATATATATATATATTATATATATATATATATATATAAATGTATATATGTAAGGAAAATTCTCAGGAGTTTTAAAAACTTAAATCAAGGGTAAAAATTCCCGCGTCATTTTCTGTTCCCCCTTTTAACCCTTAACCTAAATTGAGCACTGGGGCTACAGGTTACGCCCTCAGAGAAGGGGCCTGTCCAATTATAAACCTACAAGGCCGTAGTGGACAATTTAGGAAATTTCCAAATAAAAAGGAGATACACGCTGTCGGAGACAGATATTTCTAGAGATATTTTCCCACAGATGTTGAACCAGGTGTTACGTGTCTTGTACTTATAACTTCATGCTAGCCGACTCTTCAGTTTGTCCTGTCCCTATGATAAAGTGGGAACCCGTCCTTCAATGTTATCTTAATAAAGGTCTTTAGCTGAAACAGTATCATTTTTATGGCCATGACTGCAACCTCCCATCGAGAAGTCGGTCTCATTACATATATATATATATATATATATATATATATATATATATATATATATATATATATATATATATATATATATATATATATATATATATATATATATATATATATATATATATATACATATATATATACATATATATATTGCCGCATAAAGAAGCTTAGTCAACGTGCTGAGTGGTCGAATGGTCAAAGCACGCGTTTCAGACCCGAAGATTGTGGGTTCGATGCTTGCCATGGCTGTTTATCCAAAGTACGGATTTTTAATTTAAAAATGTTATTTATTGTTTCCTTATGTTCTTGAACATTCTAGATCTTTCTTTAATATGTAAATTATTTATTTCTCGAATATTCTGTTCGGGTATAAAAGCTCATACCCACTAGTTGTAGGCAACTTCTCGATCTTGTAAAGTTGCGAGTTGCTACTTAGCTTCAATAAATTCTTCTGTTACGTTAAACTGTGTATTCATTCGAATCTTCGTGACAATATATATATATATATATATATATATATATATATATATATATATATATATATATATCAATTACAAAATTTGAAAGGCTTTACTTTATTTTATCACTAAGTCACTATCAGTAAGAGACATCACTAAGTACCACTAAATTTTTTTAAAGAATGTTTCTCTATTTTGTTTTCTTTTTGTGTACTACAACCAAAAGTTTAAAATGCTTTCTACTTCAAAACAATTTACAATTCAGTGAGAAATAAAATCTATTATATTCTATTAATATCTATTAATTATGTTTTTAATAAAATAAATATTCAAATGCCTTTGCAAAAATCAAAGTGATCTGAAAACGTATAAAACAAACGAATAAATTCATGTAAAGAAAGAAACAATGTGATATTTTTAATATTCATATCCGTGATACAAATATAAGACAGATGCTAAAATATGCATATTTTGCAATTTTATGACCATTATAAAATAAGATATACATTCAGTTAAGCTTAAACTTGTACACTAAGCTTCATTTGTTCAAGTTAATTTTTTAAAAATGAAATTTTTGACGCATTTTTTACTTGAATAACAAATGAAACCAATAATAACTATTCTTAAGCGAAGAACTTTAATCTTACACAATATTGAAACAACATAAAACTTATTTGGATATATATAGTAAGAACAAGTCATACTCGTACACTACACAACATTCTCAATTTTAGAAAGCTTAAAAACATGATATTTTCAGTTCAGTAATTAATTGGACACCATCTATGCCCGTAATGGGTTTTTCTTGTTTTTCACTTATAAAATATCGAACAGAAAATCATAGTGTAAGAAGTTTAGTTTGTCTGATTTTAGATGGTAATATAATGTCTTCTTTTCAGTTAGGAGTAGCTCTTGGATTCGTCATTCCTACCCTCATGATCAGTACAAATTGTGAATATAAAGATTACATCGCAGAAGGGAAAAAGAACTATGCTATATCTCTCACGACTGTCAATATCCTAGTGCTGCTTTTGATTATTTTTAGTAAGTATTTTAAACTAGCATATAGCCCGTCATATGACGGAATCAGTAAAATTTTTAATTTTCCAGAATTGTAAAGTACCCTATGAGGCAAGTAAAAAATGGTTCGTTTTTAGGCTGAGAATTATCTGGTACACTCTCAATAATTCGTTTATCTTCAAACTCTTCTACAGTCTCCCGATACTGTGAATGCAGTTTAGAATCACGTTGAATTCATTTAGTTAAATCGTGTGGTTATGAATAAAAAACAAACGAACAAACTTCTAACAAACGAACAAAGTTTTAAAGATATATAACTTAAACGCTAGGTATTTTTTAGTCCATGAAATAGATTCCTAGAATTTATGAAAAGAATTTATAGTTAATATCGGTGAAAAAATTTTCATTGCAACAAAATTGTACCTTTAAAACACTAACTGAAGTTACGTAATTGTGTGTTATGAATAAAAAATACAGCGAGGTGTAATGAAGATAAAAAAAATTGTGAATAGAAGACAAGGTATTTGAAAAGAAATATCTAAAATTTTATTTTTGCTGAAATTTTAATGTACATAGTAATTGAGATTGATGTAGCTTGAAGAACTGAGCTGGATAACGCTGACTTAATTTGTCTCTCACTAGAAACAGAAGGAAATGAACCACATGTTGGTGGCTTTCACAGAAGGAACTCATAAGTGAGCCGGATGTCTCATGGCTCTTACAAAAGGAAGAAAGATGTTAAATAGATGTTGATGGCTTTTATTGTAGCAAGACTGATGTATGTAGACTGCATGTTGGTGTATCTCACAGAAGGAAGAAAGAAGTTAGCCAGATGGTGATGGCTTTTATTGTAGCAAGACGGATGCATGTAGACTGCATGTTGGTGTATCTCACAGAAGCAAGAAAGAAGTTAGCCAGATGGTGATGGCTTTTATTGTAGCAAGACGGATGCATGTAGACTGCATGTTGGTGTATCTCACAGAAGGAAGAAAGAAGTTAGCCAAATGGTGATGGCTTTTATTGTAGTAAGACGGATGCATGTAGACTACATGTTGGTGCATCTCACAGAAGGAAGATTGGTGCAGGTAGACTGGATGTTGGTGATTTTCATAGCAGGAAGACTTGCATGTGTTTCATATGTTGGTGGCTCTCATAGCAGGAAGATTGATGAACATAGTTCGGATGTGGCTGAACATAACAGGGGATGAGAGATAGAAATGAGTCGGAAAACAGTGGCTTCAGCAGGTGGAAGACTGAAATAAATCAGTGTTATGATGTTTGATTTGTTGGTCTTGAAATCATTGTCGTTATTAAAATAGGTTTTTAACTTGAAACATTGACATATGCTATACATGATGGGTGGCCACAAAGACTTAAAAATGTTTTCAAATGCAGATCGCTTCATTAAATGTTGAAAAGTTAAGGTACGATAAATCATTATTCTTCTCTACTGGAGGTAAAATCTCCAAGTTTATATTTTATTGGCACATTTATTTATAAGTAGCTAGAGGAAGTATTGAATTGCAGATACTACCATTACAGCGGCAGCAGCTTTGATCAACAGAGCTTTCACGGCTTTTTCCCGTTTACCTTTAAAAGCTGCAGCTCGTACTTGAAATTGTTCACAATCATTTAAAAAACGGTCCATATAAACATTAGTAGATTTTAGAGTTTTAGGTAGAAGTGGTTTGCTTGATGTCTTACGCGGATGAAAACGGGTAAGTACATACAAATGATCTGAATTTTCAGAGGTAATTTTATAGGAAGTTTTGCTATCAGATTTCATTATGGACAGAACAGTTAATTTCTTCTATTGTTATCAATATTTTATGTCCAAAAAAGAAAATTCCTTCTGTAGCAATCAATATATTAAAATTTTCTTGAAGAATGTTTATACAAGACCAATGTTGGAATAAGTAAGACTAATTAAGTTCAACCAATGTACGGATCGATCGATATTATTCAAAAGTTTATCGTTATACAAAATACAAAGTTTAAAAACATGAATTAGTTCGTAATCGTATAAATAAATAGCAAACTCAATAAGCGCTTAAACCGTCAAGAGCAACCGTCTGGTTTAAAGTACTGAATACTCTTTGTTGCAGAGACTCTCTTTTGCAACAATGAGCAAAAAGTGATGTATAACAACAATTACGTAAATGATTTAACAGTACAATGATCCCTTAACAATGCTAGCTGATTTTTTGATTTTATTGGTTAAATGTTTAAATGTTAAATTTTATTGGTTAAATGTTTAAGTGTTAAAAAGATTTATATATAAAAACAAAACAATTTTACTTAGAGTGAAAGAACTTGTTTATTTAATTTTAAATTCTTATATAAATATATATTCTTTTAAAAGCTGAACCCATCAACTAATTAAGAAAGTGGGCCCATATGAAAAAATACTTTAGCGTTACAGAAAATTCCAATGAGTCAATGTGCTACCTGATAAATAGCTTGGTGATATTCCCAGTTTTACAAGCTTAGTTGAGGTCTTCGCATTAATATACTTATATCCGAAGATTTGTTTCTGCAGTTCGCTGCATGATGGATTCCACCAGATCAGCACAACGAACAGTTTGCTCCAATGTCTCGATATGACTCCTATAGCTTCGTTTCCTTAAAAAAATTCTGAAAGGTCAGAGAATCACATGTGATGAGTGCAGGCCATGATGGAAAACTGGATCCGGCAGCAACCCAGGAGTACTTACACTGAACATGTACTCTTCTTCTTACGCTTTAGAGAAGTTTATCAATGTCAATGGTTATATATTATAATTGTGCCGTTACACATAAACTCATAAAAAATCTTTACATAAACTGTAGTTTCCTTTTCACTTAGGTGTATCTTATATATTGAAAGTGTAGAAGTTTTTTTAAACCCTTTGACCCATTGTCATTAAAATGTGTAATAAACTCTTACCAAACAAACTTTAAATGATGATTCAAGGCAACTAAAGAATCAATAGCTACAGTCTGTTCCATAAGAGCGTGTTGCTCCTAACTTCGTCAATAGATAGCGCGCAGATACCGGCTTAATTGCAAGTGTTCTTCAAACATTACAGAAGAATGCTTTATATTCTTTATTCGATTTGTTTTGCTATGTTTAAATCAACAATTCCAAAATGAGTGCCGTGTATGTGGGCCGTTTTGAGGCAGTGTTTCTGTGTAACCATCCAAAAGGACCAAAAATGTCTTGTGCAGTTGCAGCCCGGTACATTAGAAAGTCGGAGTAGTTCGTCAAGAATTGGGTAGCACGTTATAAAGCGGTACAAAATATTGACGACCTACCGGAACGGGGTAAACGCAGCTGAAAGTCAAATTTGAACGATAAAGTGATTCTTGCACAATCGAGAATAATGGGGACTGGACAACTTATTAGGTGAAATGCATTTCAGTCTAATATGTATACTACATGGTACAAATGTATTTTTAACTAATTCATTTTTATTTTCAGAGAAATGGACGACACGCTCTTATGGAACAACAGACTGTAATAAATAACATTTCTTGTATTTTAGCCTTTCAGAACAAACCAAAGTGCCCGCCGAGTATAGCTCAAGCTGAAAAGAAGAATATTAAAGAATCTTTCCTCCGCTCTTCTCTCTCGATGGCAAAAAACGTTAATTTTTTGCTCATATTTGTAATGTATGGTAAGATCATTTTTAAATTACCTAATATAGGATTTAAAATTATATATACTATGTTAAGGACACTACATGTCATAATACTTAGCCAAATTCACTGGAACAAGATTCCCACCTAACTATTTGGATTTATGGACAATGTTACGCATTTCTACCGATTCATTACTATACTTATTTTAGGCTAACTCTGAAACTGTGCACTCTAATAAAATTATATTAGTTCTGATCATTTCAAATTCACTATCAGCTTAAATTTATAATTCTCTGTTCGTTAATGTACACTTTATGGGAAAAATGTATTTTTAAGGGAAAAGGTAAGAAGATATTTAAATACTACATAGTAAATAATGAAGCTATTTTATCTTCAGCTAAGTTATAACATCATAAATCATCATAGAGAAATATATCACTTGCGATTAAATATAAAATAATTTCGGAATGACTGTATAAAAAGATTTCTTTTAACATTTTCCAATTGCTCGTACATTTCCAAATAAGAAAACACCTCCGAGATCAGACTAAAATGAAGCTTAGAAAAGGCACGAAGAAGCTTTTTTCAGTACAATTTAAAGTAAAAATTAATTTTCTATGTCCTTTAAAACTTGATTGCACAGAATTTTACCCATATTCGTCAAAAATTGTTAATGTATATAAAGGTCAAAGAATTATTTTTAATTTTTATATGCAAGGGGGTAAACATTTGAGGATGCAAGGTATATGTAAATTGAGGCATCACCACTGTGGGTACATATGCATCAATATCGAGGCTTCTGATTACTGTGTCATTTTTCTATTTCCGATGTGTGTGTAGGCAAAAAGCTGAAACGTTAATAATGGCAATGTTATTACCAAATATATCCATTCAAGACCATTGTGCTGTTTCCTTTGTTTGGCTGTTGAGAACATAAACGCTGGAGATTCATAGTATAATGAAGAATGTCTATAGAGAAAAACCTCTGTCGAAAACCTCTAATGGTATGATATATACCAAGGGCGTTGAATTCCGAACAAAAAGCACTTGGATGACTCTTTTCATGGAACACTTGAAGCATTTGAAAGTTGAAAGCAGCTCGTTCCTTGAAGCCACACTGTTGTACTGTCAAGGATCACTGTTGAAGGCTACTAAAACAAGTTCCTCCACTGTGAACCTGAAACGAAGACGTCAACCATGCAGTAACTTCTTTTCAGAACATCCTTCATATTTCCATAACCCTCAAGAAGTTCAAGAGCAAGAAATCTGCTAGAAAAGTGAGGCTTATCCTTTTCTTTGATTGCCCATTGTTTATTGATTTCAAAACTCTCACTGGGAAACGATGCTAAAAAAGTTGTAGAGAATATGACGTGCTATTAAGGCTAAACGTCCGGGAAAACTGAGAGATAGGGAGATTCTGTTTCATAATAACGTACGTCCCTGTATCGAAAATGTCGCAAAGCACAAGATACACTCACTTAAGTGTATAACACTCAATCACCCACCTAGATCTCTTTACATAGGATCTTCACACACTAGGGGTCAGTCTCACCAAAGCCGCGATTAACCGCGATTAACCCATGGCCCCAAGCAATGATGAGAAGCAATTTTAAACAGAGATTAATCACGGATAACCTCTAAACGACTGTGGTGAGATCGGCCTTAAGTCTCTTAAAAATTCTTTAAAAGGTCGACATTTCCTTTCGGATTCAGCGGGCTTTCACTGACTTCTTAAAGCAGCAGGTAGGGGAGTTTTGCAAAAGGGCTAAATTTAAGGTGATATATATCTATCTATATATATATATATACATATATATATATATACATATATATATATATACATATATATACATATATATATATATACATATATATATATATACATATATATATATATATATATATATATATATATATATATATATATATATACATATATATATATATATACATATATATATATATATATATATATATATATATATATATACATATATATATATATATACACATATATATATATATACATATATATATATATATATATATATATATATATATATATATATATATATATATATATATATATATATATATATATATATATATATATATATATATATATATATATATATATATATATATATATAGGGTGTCTGCAAAAGGTCTGACACATTTTGAAGTTTAATATTTAATAAAATAAAGAAGATATTTAAATTGATACGAATAATAGTTTGATAGATTCAAAAAGTGTTATGCCCCTTATCGATGATTTTCCACATATGCTCCCTCCATCGTACGGAGAACATGAAGATTCGAAATAGTCGATTTCAAGGCAGGTACACATAAGAATTCATAAAAATTATTTATCATTTCATAATTCTTTATTAGTTAACAATTCTTCATAATTTTATACATTATTAAACATCAAAACATCTCAGACCAAAATAGCTGTTGTAAATGCCGATATGTTTGCTCATACCTGTTGTGAAATAGACTATTGTCTTGGTAATATCATGGTGACAAATAACGTACATGTGAAGTTTATTGAAGATGGACATAAAACTATTCAAAACTGTCTAACCATTGTTGATATTAGTTTGAATCTATCTTCATTATTTTATGAATTATTAAACCTTAAAAATCCATCGATATTTTTACCGAAAACCTGTGTTTTTATTGATTTTTCTATAAATATATATTTTCAGGGTTCAATGTAGGTACTTATTTTGCCCTGGCAACGCTATTAAACAACCTGATTTTACGTTATTTCGAAGTAAGTTGTACAAATAAAGCTATAATATAACTCACTTTTCAATGTTATGGCACAATTGCTATAGTAATAAGTATGTATGATGTGCACTCTTATATATAACTAAACTAGCTTGCACTTGACTAAACGCACTTGATTCCCTATTTAAAAAAAATTACGTTTAACACTAGATTTACGGATGTTGATCATATACCTATTTTTACTGAAGTGAGCCAATTTGACTCATACAAAAAGTTTTTTGCAAAGAAAATAGTTCCAAATTAATTTTAATAAAATGTTTATTATAAAAAAAATTCACGGAAAACATTTTTTACATATAAAATCTGTTTTTGAAACACATTTTCCGCAAACATTTCTATTCCATTTAGCACAATGGTTTCGACATCTGTTTTTTTGCATGATTCTTGAATTTGACAATTCTTCCGTGCGTCAGTAGCATGAATTTCTGTCATTGGAATGGAAGTGTTCTCGACTTCTTCTCTATATTTACTTTATAATATTTATTACTACATTTATTTATTTTCATATACATTCTATGAGTCAAGTTGATTCCCAACCGTGAAAATAGTTATACCACATTTGATAGTACGAAATGAAGGGATCTGCGGGGAAGAGGAATGAAAGTTTACATATATTTTATTACTTAACTAAAAACCAACGTATGTTTTTAAAAAGTGATATTAAAGTTATATATATATATATATATATATATATATATATATATATATATATATATAGTGATCAAATTTTTAATGAGTCAAATTGGCTCGGTCCGTAAATCTAGTGTTAAAGAAGTATGGATTACATAAAATCTAGGAAAATCATATTTTATATTTTTAATCTTATCCTACAGAACTTTGTAAATCAAATAAAGCAAACCATAACAATTTTATCAGGAGATACTTTATTTTTTTCTTTTATAATGTCAATGTACACTATTCACTTTTCAATGGGTAAATTTCCTCGAAAAATGTGTTCATATTAAAAAATATTTTTTAAAAAATATATTATATTAAAAAAAGCAAATTTCATTAAATATTCACTTATTTTTACAGTCATTTTACAGTAATATTGTGAAAATAATCTTCACAACATTTTAAAATAGTGTAAATTTTAACAAATAATAGGTATATTTTAAAGATCGTGTATTGGAATATTCTAATTATCTGAAAGTTTTTTTTATAAAATTTGTCAAATTTATGCGTCTCAAATTCGATTTGAACTAAAAGTTTCAAATTTCGCACAGAAACTTAATATAATTCTTAAACATCCAATTAATAAATCATATATATTTAGTATAATTAAGTATATTTAATTTATTAATGAAATCTAATTGTCTTCGGGATTTTTAATTAAAAGCAATAATAATCAAATTATAGCACCCAAAACAAAATATTCTCATGAAAAGTCCAAATATTTTACTTTATGAACTATTAAAAAAAACTATAAGCAATATTTTTACAAATTCCAAAGATAATTTAGTTTTTGTGTTTTCTATACAAAAAAGCGAAAAAGTTATTTTAGAAGAGTTATTTGTTCATGGCCTATATAAAATTAAAAATTTTTAATAAAAAGAATCTTTTAAAGTTTTTAATTTTTATAAGTTAAAATTTTTGAATATTCAAGAAATTTTTATGTGAAGAGTAATTTTTCCTAGATTATAACTGATGAAAATCTTCATTACAAAGCGATTATAAGTAAAAAAAAAAACATATTTGTGCCACAGAGTCTTTAAAGCATTTTAAAAGACGCTTAATATTTTTAAACAGTTTGCAAAGAGAAAGAAACAAAGAGGAAGATCTACCTAACAACTTATTTTGAATTTTTTTCAAAATTGGCAAAACATTATTTTAATGAAATACTTGTTTCATTTTATTTAAGTACACTTTACAGCAATATATGATTCATCTCTTTTTATTATCATTTTTATAAATGGTATCCTATGATGTTAAAGTTCGTCACTAATGAAATATGAAATGAGACTGTAATATTCAAAAAATTTTTTTAATTTCAAGATTTTTTACTATCAGGTGTTACTAACTTCGAGTTAAGCTATTTATCTATATGGATTCAGCAAAAATGATTCAAAAGTTAATGGATTAAGAATTTTAGTTCCTCTGTCACAAGAGAAATTCATTTGTAAACTTTATAACATTAAACTGATCAATCAATGCATAATTTATTTCCTTTATCCTAATGCTAAGAAAGTTTTTAAAACTCCCAAAAATGTATTACTTGAAATTTTTTTATTTTCGAATATTTTTATTTTCTTTTTCGAATAAATCCATGAAGTATTCAACTTAAACGTTTATTTATTTCTGTGATGTCCTGTGTGAATATCTGCTTTAATTTGAATAATTTCAGAACGAAAACCAAGCTATCGGATGGATGGGTCTTTTATTCATTGTTGCAGGCCTCGTAGGCTCTATTATTGCTGGTTACATTTTGGACTATACAAGAAGATATAAGTACGTTGCAATCGTGAATATGTTTTGAATTTTATACTTGAACACCCTTATAAATCGAATAGATACTTCTTAATATCTTTTAAATTATTTTTCATTTTAGCTGTAATGTAGTACTAGAGCTTCAAACTTTTGTAGTTTGGGATTGTTTCCAGGGTAATTAACTTTACACTTCGAGTCACAAATAACTATTCTTTCTATTTTAAAGAGTGAAATACACTTGAAAAACGACAAAAAAGGGCTATTATGTACTTTGCTAAATAAATTTTCAATTTTTAGCTGATTTTATCTCGGGAAAGACGGTTGTTTTGCAGCGAGATTACCTGTTAAATGTTTATTATCTTCTTTTCAAAAACATCTGTACGATTTTTTTCATTTTTCATATTATTTTTTGCATTTAAACATACACTCAAGAGCCAAAACATTATGACCACCCCTACATTTTGCAATGAACTCGCCTGGATGACTTGGAAGGCACGTGATCAGGTGGAAGTGGTATTTAACTGCTGCTGGAGAGTCTGAAGAATCATTCTTTCACTTACTTCTGTGTGCGATGGGAAAGGCTGCGTATCTAAGCGATTTTGATAGAGGGCAGATTGTAATGGCTCGAAGGCTCGGAACAAGTATTTCCGAAACTGCAAGACTCGTGGGTTGTTCGCGATCTACAGTTGTTAATACTTATGCAAAGTGGGTGAATGACGATGAAACCAGCAGTAGACGACATGGTGTTGGTCATCCATAAGCTATAAAAGAAAAAGGTTGTTGGAGACTGTCTCGCCTGGTGAAACAAAACCAGCGCCAGACAGTGGCTTATTTGACAACCGAATACAATGCAGGGGCAAATAGAATAGTATCGGAGCACATTGTTCAGAAGACACTGTTGGATATAGGGCAACGCAGCAAACGTCTCCCTCGTGTGCCTTTGCTGACTAAGCGTCATCGCCAACTGCGCCTACGCTGGGACCGGGAACATCGCGACTGGTCCATGGATCAGTGGGAGAGAGTTGTCTCATGACATGAATCACGGTTTGTCATTCATCACGCCGATGATCGTGTCAGGATACGCAGACTTCCAGGCGAACAGTTGCTCCCTCAATGTACAGTAGGTCATACACAGGCTGGTAGTGGCGGTATTATGCTTTGGGGGACGTTCTCTTGGGCTTCTCTGGGACCCGTGGTTGTGGTAGAGCAGACCATGAATGCTACAGGGTATCTGAACATCATTGCGGACCAGTTGCACCCTTACATGACCTCTGTTTTTCCAGCTGGAAATGGAATGTTCCAACAGGACAACGCCCCGTGTCACAAGGCTAAAATTGTGTTGGAGTGGTTCCAGGAACATGATGCTCATTTTTCTAAAGTGTTTTAAAGTGTCTCCTTCATTTCAAAATAGACTTAATATATGCTGAAATTTTACGTTTCAATAGACCATAGTTCTCTAAAAAGATATATGTATATATATATATATATATATATATATATATATATATATATATATATATATATATATATATATATATATATATATATATATATATTCATATATATATATATATATATTTGTCATAACAAAATTCTAAAACACACTTATCTTCAAAAAAGACGGCGAACGCTTATTTCCTGGCACCTTTGAATTTAAAATCACAGCCCCGTTGGATTAATTTTTCCCGCGCTTTGTGACAAACTGTAACTTCTAGAATAAACTAGAAGTAATTAAAGTGATTGGTTACTGGAATGAGATCATTCCTGAAGCCAAGCCTCTTCCAGTACTTAATAAAAAGGCCTGGCACACAAATTTCGATTCTTTTCCTTTGAGAACGCGATGTAGTATATCATTAAATATTTTCTGTTTTGTGTTCTTTTTCCCTACGGGGTTTTGTGTGCTATTTGGTGTTCTAAATAAAAGATGTTTTTGTAAGTGAACGTTTTCATCAATCTACTCTGCTACTACATTTAATAATAATGATGATACAGTGATGACTACAGTATTTTAAATTTATGTGGACGTTATTTCATGTATATATACAGTCTGTATCGGTTATATGATCAGCTCAGCGGTCCAGCAAAATAAGACCATATAAGCGGTGTGACCATATATGCGGAGCAATACAACCCTATTGTGCATATACCGTGCATTTTTAGTCCATAACAGAAGAGCCTTATTTACATTCCCATAAAGTGACAAGAGCTGACGTTTTCTTTTTTGATCACCGATTTCAACACTTGAGGATCAAAGTTTGGCAGCTAAAATGTTGTTTAATGTCGTCCGGGTAATCAAATTTGCTTTGGCGAAAGTAGCCTTTAAAAGATTAGATTTTTTTAAAATTTTCAATGAATTCATTTTTGGCAGCAAATGATAAATTCTTTCTTTTAGAATCCATAATTAAAAAATGAACGTTCTTATTCGTGACGCATGATCCAAATGCAACAAAATTTTCCTTTACTCGTTTCGTCTCAATTTCAAGTTAAGCAAGGAGACATAACTTCAACCAATAAACAGACAGATGTCCACCTCTTGTCAGGGGGCAAGAGAACTGAGAAAGGTGATGTCTACACAAATAAGAAAGGGGGAAAGGGAGGAAAATAAAGGCTTGAATTCAAGTCCTCTCCGAGTTCGCACTGACTTCTTTAAAAAAACAAAAAGAAAATAAAACGGAAACTCGTTGAAAACATGAAACTGACCATATAACCGGTAACAAGAAAAAGAAAATGACTGTATAATCGGTGCACTTTAACATATATTCCCTATTAACCCTCCGAGTGGAACACACAGAGGAAAAAAAAAAGTCTCCAAAAAATACGCTTAAGATTTATTGTCTCAGTGGCCAAAGCGTTCTATGATTTTTTACTCCACCCCTTCTCCACTGGAATGGAATACGGGAAACCCACCCTCGTTATTGTCCCTTTACTTCCGGTTATAAATAGATATATAAATAGATATTATAGATTGTTGATTTTTAATACACATAAAGCTCGTCAAGTCTCGATCATCCCAAAAGAAAAATGGGATTCTAAAAGTACAAATAAAAATATTCTTTAAGTGAATTATTTATATTTTTTACGAAAGTCATCCAAGATATTTAAATGGTGCAATTAGAGATACATCTGTTACCGCAAATGAATTACTTTTAAATAGAGAATTACAATTCCATGAAAAGCTATTAGCGTCTTTGTGCCTCAGGGAGTAGGGGTGCAACCCTTAATAAATGTCAGTCAAAAAGGAGTGCAGTTCCTAAACAATCGACCTGACCCTCCTATCTCAAAACTCCAAAGACATTGGCAGGAATGTACATTACATCCCTTTTTGGAACGTTTTTGGAGGTCGAAAATTGTACGTGACAACCGGCGGAATTTTACGTGCGAACCGCTTAGAGGGTTAAGTTAGACGGGACTTTAGAAAACTGACCATATAAGCGCGGTGATCTTATAAACGGGTGACCATATAGCGGGTACTAACTGTAAAATTAAATTCTGTTGACGTTTAAAAGTAAAATTTTGAGATTTCAGTTTTTCTACAAGACGGTGGCAATATTAACCGTCGGTGAAGTGAATAAAATTCAAAACTATGTACATAACAAGAAATTATTAAAGCAGTAAAAGGAATACTTATAGTTAATCGATTATTGATTTATCGTCATACCATCTAACAATGTTCCGGATTATATGACAGAAAACGCTATCGACAAGTAGGGAACTGAAATATTGTTTGAGACACTTTCTTCAACGTGTGAAACAGTGCGAATGATCTGTTAACGTCTATGGTTTCTAATCATTCGTAAAAAATATTAAAATTTGTAGAATATAGCGGTGATGCGATAAGTCCATTCCGATTTCGCACTGACTTCTTAAAAGAAAAACGAAAAGAAAAAAAAAACAGTTGGTCAAGTCAGGGGGCAAGAGAACTGAGAAAGGTGATGTCTACACTTTAAAAAAACAAAAAGAAAAAAAAGGAAACTCGTTGAAAACATGAAACTGACCATACAATCGGTAACAAGAAAAAGAAAACTGTATATGCGATGCACTTTAACTCATGTTTCCTATTAAGTTAGATGGGATTTTAGAAAATTGACCATATAAGAGGAGTGACCTTATTAGCGGGTGACCATACAGCCGGTACTGACTGTAGCCCCGTTTACATGTGCCAGTCAAGTACCCTTCATTTTACCCGGGTAGAAGGATTTTGCTTAGGTAGGAGAAACCCGTTTACATGGTCAATTATTCTACCCTCCACTTCTCCAGGATCGTCACTAGAAGTCACGTGATCATACGGGAAGGCAATCCCATCATTCCGTGCTTATACTACTTCCGCACTGACTAGTTTACTTGCTTCAGTGTACAAAATGCGACAGCTACACCACAAAAACTGAAATGATCTATTAGCCCTGTGTCAACATACATTATAAAAAAGTTTTAAAATATTATTCAACCTTATTACTTAGATATTAAGTGTTTTCAAGTTGTTATTAGACAATTAAAGATGCATTTTAGCACATTTCAATTTTCATTGTGGAGTTAAGAAATGTTGGTGGTACAAATCCACTAAATCCGAAGTTTCGTTTTCGGACCAGCGCTCAATTTTTATTACATCTTTAGCAGCAGCGGAGTCGGCCATTTTGGAATAAATAGTCTACAAACGCAAAGGATGATGGGGAAGGAGAGTAAACTGCAATTACCCGGGTAGAAAGGTGGGTTCTTTTTACCCCTCAATTTTTCCCCTAGCTAGGGATAATTCTTGAAAGGGGAGTACAATTCACGGATCTACCCTGCATTTTACGCTGCTTTTGGCACATGTAAACGGGTCTTGTATGTGTGTGTGTGTGTCTGTTTTTATGTCTTTAACCCAATTATACACCGTTTGTAGTAAAGTCATCATATTTTGGGCAGACATTCTTTTATACCCCCAGACGATCACTATCGGTATTAAAAATTCATCAGGCCATCTTGTTTCTTAGAATGACAAGCTAATTCTAATATGGAGAGTATAACGGCCGTCAGGGTTCCGGTGATGAATTAACGAATATGACAGAATGACGGATATTATAAAGGTTGACGATATGTAACAGTAGATGAATTTATTTTACATCATTCAGCGACATAAAAACAAGGGTTAGCTAATTCACCACTTTGCAAGCAGTAATTAAGTTCCGAAAGCACACTTTGAAAATTTTGAATGTGATCATTGATAGAATAAGCTCGAAATTCGTTGTTCCTAAAAAGAAGCAAACAGATGAGGGGCTGTATCCAAAATTTCATACATTATTAAAAATCTCTGGCGAGTAAATGGGTAAATATGTAATATTTCTTCCACTGCATGGCATTTTAAAGTTGAGGCTGTCATAAAAGCGAATGTTTGTTCTGGCTGCAGAAGAAAATTGATACAGCTGTTTGCAATATACTGTATATATATTTTGTATTTATACAAAATACTATATTACAGCCCCTCACATTTTTGCTTCCTTTTGGAAACAACGGATTTTGAGCTATCAACGATCATTTTCATAATTTTCAAGCTGCATTTTTGGGACTTTCACAAAAGTTGCTCTATACATTTAACTAATACATTATGCACATTATATTTTGATTTCATTAGAGCATGCGCAGTGAAACATTATTTAGTATACATGCTTATCTTTCATCCGATACTTATTTTTTAATTCCAATTGCAGGGTATTGTGTACGATGCTGTTTGTCAAGTGTTCTGAAAATAGCATTCTTTGATATTAAGAACTCTGCAAATTATAAGCAAAACACTTGGAAAAATTTGGGATTATTTTTATAAAACCTCTCCACGAGTAAACGTGCTATCCTCATAACAATGAACACAGATTATTACAAGAACCATCCTAATCATGTGCTAAAGTTTCAAAGCTTTTCATACATTACTTTTCACAGGGTTATCCAAAACATATTCATTTTTTTTAAATTTGTTGATGGTCCCCTATGGGATTTTGGGAAAAATTCCTAGTTGAAATATAGGATATCTACCATCCTATTTACACGTCTGAGGTTTCAGGATAATTCCTCTTGTATTTTTCTAGATATTCGACAAAATTTCTAAAATCGCAAGTGACCGGTCATCATTGCAATATAGTGTATTTAAAGATTTTAAATGTGCATTTAACTAATACTGTACATTATAACTTTACATATTTCCTTTCAGGGAAACAACGACTTCTCTGTGTGCTTTAGCTTTGTGTTCTTACGTGTTTTTTGCAAGTTTTCTAGTTATAAAGGCGCTCTGGTTGCAGTTCGTCACCATTGGAATGCTTGGGTAAGTATTTGTAAAAGACAACATAGCATGTTGTTTTCGAGATTTCTAACATACAAGTTTATTTAAATGCTTAATCTAATCCATCACGTTCAGATCAGGGTGTAGCATAAACAGAAAAAAAGTGTAAAGATCTGAGAAAAAATCCCTGTTCCCTAATTTAATGCTGGTGTATGCTACAAAAAGAGTAAAATATAGGTAACTATTTCGTTTTTTTGTACGAAGCTTATTTTTTAAGCAAGTATCGTTTTGAAAATAAACATCTGCAGCATATTGGAGGCTGTTACAGGAATCTACGTAGAGTATGTAAAATCTCCGACCTGCAGTAACCTACTAGAACGAGAAGTACCTAATAGTGTTCCTTACAAGACATTCAATACTTGGCACATGGTGATATTTAAATAAAGCTGTATTTTCTTTATCGCTTAAAAAAAAACAAAAAAAAAACCCCATAATTTTCCGCTTCGGAAGTTAAATTTTCACTATTATGATGATGAGGTGACAAACAAATCGCAGGTAGTGGGAGTTGACCACGCCACAATACAGACCTATCTCTGAGAGTGAGTCTCGTTTGTTTTTAAAGTTATGTTGCTATCACTCAAAAAACACGAATACGATGACTTGAGGTGTTTTTGCTATGCAGCTGTCGTGTAGCTCTCATTAAATTTTAGGTATTTACTTGTGATCAAATCTATAGTGGTATTAATTTTGTTAGTCAACAAGACTAATATTATTTGGGTTGCGTTGTGTAAAATATTTAAGTGTTAAATTTGACCACAGATTCTGAGAGACTACAGACTTAAACTCCCCCCCCCAAAAAAAAAAAAAAAAAAAAAACTAATGATCTAAATTAAGAGTCACTGAAATCAGCTTTAAAGTAAAAATTAGTAAATTTATTACAATGATATATACATTACTAATATACAAAATTTAGAAGATTAATTTTCATAAGACTTACTTTTCAACACCTTCAATTCGGTGCCACATTATTTTTAGATTTGACAAAAATAATTCTCTATCATTTAGGTTAAGGTTAGGTTTAAGTTAGGTATTATTAGATTATATATATATATATATATATATATATATATATATGTCCTCTCTCCTATATATATATATATATATATATATATATATATATATATATATACATATATATATATATATATATATATATATATATATATATATATATATATATATATATATATATATATATATATATAAGAGAGAGGGCCCAATCTCAAAAATTTTATAATGAGTACCTTTGTGGATCTATTTGTTTGGTCAGAAACACCGCTGGTTGGTAGCTGTCCAGGACTGGGTATGTGTGGTAGCAATTTTCAATCTTTCATATCAACTCTGGTCAGGGACTTCCTTCTGAGTATTTGGGGGTAATATTTGACACAGGAACACTGCTGTTAGCCGCGAGAGGTTCTAACGTTTCCGGAGTCTCTGTCGAACTCATGGCTATTCTCTTGGCCTCCCGAAGTCTCACACTGCCACAATCGTCTCCTTCGACTTCTGACCTCTGACAGTCGGACTTCTCTACTCGACTCTGGAACACCCCTCTTTTTGACTTTTCTTTATTTTATATATTTTTCACCTGTTTTCATTCTTATCTCTCTTCGCCCAATCAGGAGAGCTGTAAAAATTCAATTGGTCTCTTTTACCTCTTCTTGAAACCTCAAACATGGGAAAACATTATCCCTTCAAATTGGGCACCGCCCCTTAGGGCTCATAAATAACTCCACAAAGGTACATTTTTATTTAGTGTCATGTACGTAGACGTTATTCTAATCTGAGACTGGGATCAGAATCTCGCCCGAGGATCCCACACAAGACGAAAAATATCAGTTGAATTGATTTTTATTGGTTCTCTATCCTTTACAAAAGATGTGATGAGGTCAAATTTAGATCCCAAACATTTTACTTCTCGTATTAATTAATCAATTATATTACTGATCTAAATCGCCTCACCATAGCAGCCTATTCAAACTTGTTCAAAGCAAGTACCTGCATTTGTTGGCTATTCACAGATACCATTTCGAAAATATATGAATTTATTCTAAGGCTTTCTGTAAGTGTTTATAATGCATCAGTCTATTAAAAATCCCACCCAATATTGTTATATAAGTTTTGCCATTCATTTTCTTCATGAAAATCAGATGAAAAAAAAAGAAATTCTTTGGCATGTCAGCGAAACGAAAAAAGAAACAATGGAGAGTAATAATGCTAAGAGAATTGTTGCAAAATATTAAAATTATAGTTAGTTCGTCTCGCGATTGTGTCGAAAATGTTCACAGAGTGGGGCACAAAACTAAGCTTTTAGTCAGTGCGTAGACTGACAACAGATTTATATGAATATGGACATCAGAAGCAGGTTCTACTCTACTACAAGTGTCTTGATATCGTTGGAAATTATGTCAAAAAGTAGATAAAAATCCAGACATTCAAGTTAAAATAAAATTAATAAAACAACAGCACACTTGTGGTTTTTAATTTCAAAACGGTACTTACTTAAAACATTCAAGACTCGTGCTTAACTCCTGAGATTTACCTTGAATTCATGTAAATATATACTTTTTGCAGCAATGTCATACAATAACGGCTATAAATGATCGATAATTTTCAGAATTTAATAAATCTTGACTTAATGATGTCATGCATGTACTGATTTAAAAGAACACCCATTTATCAAACATGGCTTAATGTAATGTTTATTAGCAATTTCCCATCTTTTTTATCTAAATTACTCTAATCACTGTTATTTAAATATACTTTAGAATAAAGTTAGCTCAAAGCATATATAATGGATATTTATCCTCCTTTATAAATGTTAATGGAATTTTAAATTATTCAGTAAATTTTGTGCATACTCTTTGTTTAAACAAAACAATTGCATCTCTGATAGAAAATATTAAATCCGTGATAAGGAAATAATAAAGTTTAAACGATCAAAATTATTTTTTAAAGTCTATGATAATTTACTTCCTTAATTTTCGGATTATTCGTGCAAAAAACACAAGATAAATAGAGACGATATGTTTTACGTAATTATTTGAAAAGGTTAAATTTCTCTCATGAAAAAGTACTTAGCTAAAATAGCTTACCTCTTCTTAAAAAATTTAGGGTAGTCGATTTTTATTATTACTTTAAATTTGTATTAGTTTGAACATTATATAATATCTTCGTCAAACATATTTTTACCAATAACTTTAAAACTATATAAAATTGTAATGTGTATGTCTGCTATCATCTTTTTAAGTATCTGTATTTGTAACAGATACTTAAAAAGATAATAGCAGAAAGAAACTTTTTATAAAGTTCCTTTCTGTTGTTAACTTTTTAAGTTTCTGTTACAGGTATTTCCCTACTTGAATCACATTTAATAATTTCTTCTTTAGATTCTTTTTAACAAGTTTTCTTCCTGTCGGTTTTGAATACTGTATAGAAGTAACCTATCCCGAATCTGAAATAACATCTGCCGGCTTGTTAAATTCTTCTACGATGGTAAGTGGATTAGCCTTCTTTTCTCTTATAAGATATTTCATTAAAAAAATATTGCTAAATACAGAGTGTCCATACAGTTCCCTAATTGAAAGTTGTCTGCAATCGAAGCTATTGTTGAAAAAGTTATGAAATGTTGTATTGAATATAATAGAGTGATAGGAATTTGTTTGAGGAAATAAAAAATTAAGTCAAAATTTCACCGCTAGTGGACTATTTTGATGAATTACACATTCAACCAACTTTTACTCTAATTAAAAAACGTAGACATCATGTCAGGGCCAATCTCGCACACATTTTATGCAATATGGAGCTTGTCCCTACATTAGCATTCCTATTAAAAGCGTTCTAAAAAAAAGAAACTTTACAGAAAAATGTTTCCTCAGCCGCTACTTTCCTAAAGTGTGGTCACCTCAATCCTTAGACCTCAACTCATGTGACTTTTGGTTTTGGGTGCATTTGAAACATCTAGTCAGTCTTGATAAACGAAGAACTATATCTTAAAAACAGAATTTTTCGACATGTTGTTAGCATTTTTCCTGACATACTGTAGTCAACTGCAGTATATGATATTTTAATATTTCAAGTGGTAGCTGAAAATGAAGGCTGTCATGTTAAACATGTCTTGTTGTAATAAATTTTTGAATTAAAGTAAATGTTGGCTAAATATGTAATTCATCAAAAAGCAAGCCCTCTTGTGGTGACATTTTGAAATAGTATTTTTATCCACTCATACAAATTCCCATCATTTCATTATGTCCTACAAAACATTTCATAAATTTCTGAACAATATTTTGGTCTGTAGGCAACATTAAAGTAAGGAAGTTTAATTATGGACACTCTGAGAATGATTTGGAAAGTGAGAAATTAAACGAAAACCATCACAGATTTTTTTCAAAAACAAGTTTTTTTTAACAATATTATCATTTAACAACAAAACTCCATGTATCAGAATACCACGTCGATCATACACCTCACTAATCTTCCGATGAATTCCAGCTGCGAAAACATTTCTTGATTTTTAAAACCGAATTACTAATTGTATTTTCCAGTCGTCGGAAGAATCAATTGTTTCAGACATTTTGAATTGACACTGGAACCAACACCCTGCAACAATACCAATGCAAATGGCTTCATTTGATGAGCAAGGCTTGCCCGGAGTTAGTGCGCATACGCGTTTTTCTGTTCGCAAGACATTAGCTATGGAGATTCGGACTTTACTTTTAGAACAACGGTCGGACCTTTAAAGATAGATAACATTATTTATATTTTGAATGTTTTTACTATGTAGCTGCTAATACCGGTACATATACCTTTATTCCAATACATGGCTGCGAATCTGTACCCATTTAGCACCACCCGGGAGCACGTGTAGCTTAAGGAATACTACGGACGCGAATAACATTACCCCCGCTGGGTCCTCGTAATTTAGAAGCAGGGACCTTATAATGTTTAAGCATGAAATATGTATTTCACTTAATATCATTTGAATTTTGAATCAGTGGTATAATTTATGGGACTTTCTTTTATAGCACGCTAGAAGATTTAGAGAAAATGATGATTTTTTCTGCAACTTTTATAGAAATATCAAATTAAATACAAGCACGTATTTCTATATACATTTGAATATACTTTTATACATACATTAGTATATACATTTATTTATGCTTTTTGCATGGGTGTTCCTCTATTATGCATCCAGCCACATCATGCATATGAATGCATCCATACATTGTACATGCATTGATTCATGAATTAACGATACATACATTTGGGATATCATTTATATATACATTTATCCAAACATTTGTAGATATGATTGTATGTATTTCTCTGCACACATGCATTTTTTTTGTATAAATTTATGTATTTCAATCCATATTTATAAATAGATATCCATGTATATCTATAATTGAATTTACGAATTCATTCGTAAGTTTAATTATGCATTATTTATCTCTATTTTTATTACTTAAAGAAAATGTAAGAATATCTGCAGTTCTGACACGATAATTCAACTTCATATAATGACGTTTTCGTTATTAGTTACATAAACGGTCGAGGAAATGCTGAGTGATCTACTTTTTGTTATAAGGAGATTAATAAGACAAAAAAAAACTCCTTAAATATGATTCAGGTTGACTACATCCAACATATACTCAGAAAAAAAGGATAAATTATACATACATCGTGATCAAAGTTTCTAATATCCTAGAAAAACTTTAAGATCATTCGAATATGCCTATATTATTATACATTTTTTTAAAAATTTTAACTACCTTTAAACCTTTCTAAAGCCGGGGTAATTTTTCTTATCACGAAAGTCACTATTTTTAAATGTGTATGGTTAGCCATTTTAACAATTCTCATTATATCTGCCATCCATTAATAACTTAAAAAACAATAAAGAAAGTTAATAAACGACTTGATAGTGTAACATAGTTTTAACTATAAAGGTGTACTTTGGATGAAGAAGACAACCTTAGAAAGTCAATTTCTTACGAAGCTAAGCCTTTGATCATTTCATTTCATACAAAAATGTTTTTAAGAATTGCAGTTTTTGAAAATATATTTTATAAATACTACTTAGAACAGTATATAAAGAAATGAGAAGCATAAAATGTTCTACCTTTTAATATCATTCAGTCGGAGGTGTAAGCAAACTTAACACCGAAGAAGAAATTAAAATCAAATAACCTTAACCTAATAATGTAAAATAATTTATTAACATAAATCAATCTCAAATCAAAAATTATTTCAATACACCATTTCTAAAAAAAAAAAAAAAATTTTTTTGTAAAGGGTTAAAATATATGTAATGTTTACTATTTCAAAAAATAACTCAATGAAAGCTTTTTAAATTCAAACAGCAATAACCAAACTTGCCACCATAAAAATGAATTAAAATCAAATAAACTTAATCTAACAGTTTAAATTAATATAAGATTTTTTAATTCAAACAGTAAGAAGCATGGCTTTGTAAAAGTTTGTTAAAATCAAGTAAACTTAATTTAATAATCTAAATTAATGCATTAAATTTAATCAATCCCAATTCAAAAATTATTTTAATATACTGCTGTTAGAAAGAAAAATGTTCTTGTAAAGTGTTAAAATATTTGTAGTCTTAAATATTTCAAGAAATAACTCACTGGAAGCTTTTCTAATTCAAAGAGCAACAAACATGGTTTTGTAAAGGTTCGCTAAAATAAAATAAACTTAATTTAATAATCTAAATTCAATGTATTAACTTAAATCAATCTCAATTCAAAAATTATTTTAATATACTATTGTTAGAAAAAAATGGTTTTGCAAAGAGTTAAAATACTTGTAACCTTAAATGTTTAGGAAATAACTCACTGAAAGCTTTTCTAATTCAAACAGCAAATAAGCGAACTTTTCACTACAAAAGGAATTAAAATCGAATGAACTAAATCTAACAATTTAAATTAATGTATTAAATCAATCTCAATTCAAAAATTATTTTAATATACCATTGTTAGCGAAAAAATAGTTTTGTAAAGAGTTAAAATACTTGTAATCTTAAATATTTCAAGAAACAACTCACTGGAAGCTTTTCTAATACAAACAACAATAAGCATGGTTTTGTAAAGATTTGTTAAAATCATATAAAATTAATTTTATAATCTAAATTAATGTATTAACTTAAATCAATTTCAATTCAAAAATTATTTTAAGACTAGCAAATGTGCCCGTGCTTCGCTACGGATAAGTTTTTATATTCTATTAATCAAACATTTTTTTTTTGTATATTACTCTGTAAATTCTACACAGAACAGTTCAAGTCATGAAAGAATATGTATATTTTTAATCTATGCGTATTTTAATCATATACAATTCTCATGATTAATTAATCCACATTAGAATTGTCTTAAGCTTCAAAAAAATATAAAAGCGTTTCCCGATTAAAAGTACAAAAATTTTATCAGTAGCGAAACACTTGTCATTCCCACTAAACTTCCATATAAGTTCCATACAATTTTATTTATCTATACATGCGTTAAGGGTGAATGTTATTTTTTCAAATTTATTTTCACCTGATTGTTAAACCTAATTAA
>CM063510.1:54611143-54620324 GCA_032207245.1 Pardosa pseudoannulata | reverse complement strand
TATAATTTTTCATGGTATATCACATGTTAAAACTCCGCTATTGGCATTAATGTCTGGAGCTACTGTGATTTAAGCTATAGGTTCTGGTCTAAATTTTGTCCTCTTTTATCAAGAAATTGACCTACTGCTCTGAACCAAACATAATAGTGCTTTGTATACATATCACTAATATTTCTATAAAATCTTTTTCACTTTATATAACCAAATTCGTTTAACCCATTAACACTTTGACTGCCAAGCCAAAATTGCAAATATTCACAACGGGGCCAAACATTTTTTTTTTGTGTAATTTGTATTTTTTCAACATAAAACTATATATAAAAACAATATTTCAAAACAAACAATATTTTAAAACAAACTCTCTCTATTTATATATATTCCCTTTTTTGTTGCATGTTCCAGATATTTAATTTTTATAAAACTTAGCTCATAAAATCGTCACATATACCAATTTTGCAAACCACGTAAACCTAACACATCGTAGGGAGCCCAACAATCAAACTCCAATACGATTTTCATGTAACTGATAACATCTTTGATAGCCATGGCCTGAAGTGTTAAAACACCATGGCTATCATATCGGATAGCCAGTGTCTCAACGGAAATATCACTGGATATTACATATGATAGCCATGGCAGTCAAAGTGTTAACATACATCGTCCTTACTTGAGGACAATCAAAAATCACAAATATACCAAAAAATGTAAAACTATTTTTAAAACATATAACAATTTTTAAATTTTACAAGAACATAAAAAAGTTATATTTGTCTATACTTTTCTGACCCTAGAGTAAGAACTTTGTCCAAATCACTATTCCTTAATCATGTCGATTGCAAATAGATGGCGAAACTAGTTTTAAATCTCTGCAATTAGCATTCCAAGTACTCTCAACAGGTTTTTACATATGCGAAACGGCTTTTTCCTTCAATCTACCATTTTATCATGGGATAATTAAAAAATAAATTCCTGTGCAAAATTTCAGATTTCCAGCTACACAAGGTAGTAAAAACTTGAGTACAAAATTTTAACAGAAATACAAGTGAAGTTGAATAAAAGTGATTAAAAACAGCTTATAGATTTTTCGTGTATTCCTATAACGTTTTATCCTTTTTACTGAAGGCTGGTCGCAATCCTTTAAATTATTACCCAAATTTTCAAGCATCTGCTAATTTTATAATTTTATCATTTGAATCGACATATGATTTTCAAACCTCGCACATGAATTAGTTTTTTTAGAAGGCTGAAGTCATGGCGGATAACTATTATAATTATTATAAAACTTTCCATTACAATTATGTGTTCTCATGTAATTCAAAATAATATCTTATCACATTTTCTTTATATTTTCTCCACGATTCTATTTTACGTATTTCAAATTATTAAGATTAAAATTAATTAAATATTGTCACCGTAATAACGTGCTTTCCACTAGACATGTTGTTAAATTAGAGGGCGTACTTTGCTACCTAAAACGCATTCAAGAATAAGAAAAAATGAAATATACATTTATTATATGTTGTTATTTTGCAATTATGGTGAAATAGTGCGTACGGGTTGAGCTTTTCACATTCTTTTAATTTTTATTAGTTATTTTGATGAACTCTAATAACTATTGTCTGAAATACAGGCTTTACATATATATTTCTTCATATTTGCTTCTAAATTATGAAACATTACTAGCAAGTAATGTTGACCACTTATGTAGTGTTTCCATAATAAAATGGTAAGAAAATTTCTCAGCGTTCTATGGCGAATGCTCAACAGGAAAGTACTTTAGTGTTATTTAAAAGTAATTATTTTAAATAGCATACTGAATGTTTATCCATTTAAAACATTACTGCAGTTGAAGCCACGTTCCAGGTGGTCTAGTGTTTCAGTGTGACATGTTCAGTATATTATATGTCCTTTTAGAGAGCACATGGTATATCTTAAAAAAAATAAATATATAATATATATATATATATATATATATATAATATATATATATGTATATGTGTATATATATATATGTATATGTGTATAAATATATATATATATATATATTATAATATATATATTATATATATAATATATAATAAATATATATATGTAATATCCAGGGGTCTCATTTTTACACTTAAAAACTCATTTTAAAATTGCCCCTATTATTTTCCTCACCCGGGCATGCTGCTGCCAAGTGGTAACCGTCCGTTGAAAGAAGCACAATATTTTGTCATAACTTAATTTTTATTCATACGATAAAATAGCACAGAATCCAGAGAATTCTGAATGACGGTGTCAGAAAATCTCTAAGTAATTGTAATGCCAACCTTCTGCGAGAGATGGCTAAAATTGTAAAATGCTGAGGCAAGTGTTTAGTTGCTTATAGAAAGTAACCTTTGACTCGAGCCATCTGCAAAGTGTCATCTCAGAGAGCATTACTGCTGATCATTACAGATTTTCCTATGAGAGTTTATAACTTCCTAATTAAAATGCCAGCTATATCATTTTCTGTTTTGGGAATCATAGAAAGAATTTCTTTACGCTGAAAGAATGAAACATGTTTAAATTGGATGGCTGAGAAATATGGTTAAAATAAAGAGAAGAAATTAAGATCTAGAATATGAATGGGGAAAAGGGATAATTTTGGAATACGCTTTAGGGTTTAGATATTGATATTATACATATATATGTTTTTTATATATATATATATATATAATATATATATATATATATATATATATATAAATATATATATATATATGTATATATTTATATATGTATATATATGTATATATGTATATATGTATATATATATATATATATATATATATATATATATATATATATATGTATATATATATATATATATATATATATATATATAGTGTATATATATATATGTATATATTTATATATATGTATATATAATATATATATATATATATATATATATATATATATGTTTATATGTATATATATGTATATTTATATATATATATATATATAATATATATATATATATATATATATATATATATATATATATATATATATATATATATATACATGGAAATTTGGATTTAAATTCTTATCATAGATAGAAACAAAACAATTATGTGTTAGAAATTGCTTATATCATATTTTATATTTAAAGGGAAATTAAATTATAAGGTAAATTAATTTACAGCATCAATTTCTTTCTAAAAGGTCTTCGTATGTTTGATACTTATGGATAAATTAGGTACAATTAAAAATAATAATGAATTTATATTTTCCATATTTAGAACTGTAGCAAAAAATTTCATTTTGCATAAAAAAAGTGTGCTCCTTAGTTGATAAAACATGCAAACTATTTTTAGTTGTTAATTTTAAAAAGAGAAATATTTTAAGAATGTAACAACTTATGTTAGATCTATTATCACTGCATGTAGAACTGTTATGCTAGAAATTGGAAATTATCACAGGTTATTTTCACAGTTATTAAGAAATTAAACCCTCTTTATTATGCCTTCTAAGTGTACTTGTCATAAATATATTTTGACAAGATTTTATAAACTGTTTTATTGTCGTAACTTATAATCTATACTCCAATTAAATGAAAACTTCATTACGAATATCAACAGGTACAAGTAAAAAGTTTCTTCGGTAGTGCTGCCATCTATTGGTACATGCTTTAGAAGTTTTGTAGGTGTATAAATTTTATTTTTTTTGTGAAAATATTTATAGGTTTTATTATTTATAATGGATCTCTTTTTTCTGTATTTTTTGTTTCAGAAATTATATATTTAAATCATTATATTTTTAAATTATTTTTACTAATCAATCTTAAATTCACAACTTTGAATCTTTTTACATGTGAGAGTAAAATGTGTTGTTCAGTGATGTAAATATTTGCTTTCTTAATCGTTTACATCAAAATTCAATAAAGATATCGACTGAATTATTCACACAATTGAATTTTGGTAGAAACTTAGTTTTTTTTTAACAATTGATGAATATGCAATATAAAATGCAGACATCAGAAATATTATATGATACTACAGACTATACTATTAAAATTTGGTCTAATTCACTAACAGCAATATAAATTCAGAAAAGATAATCTGATATAAAGTTACTTTACTTGAATAAAAACTTTCTATAGTAATTTAAGTTTTTATATTTGAAAACACCTAAAAGAATTATTATTAAATTTAGATGCAGAAATAATCTGATTATTTGACTAAAAATTTATCTAGTGAAATACCCTCTACAATATCTAGTGCAGTATCTTGTACAATATCTAGAAAACTTAACAATTCTTGTCATGAATGTTTTATATTAGAGATTGTTTCAGTAACTAGCAATTGTTAGATGATACCTATCCTCGTATTTATTGAAAGTCTGATGTTCTAAGAAGGAAATTTTACCACAATTACATCTTATTGCCCCTGTGTATTATTCTGAATAGTTAAAAACTTGAACTTATGCTATGTATTATACTTGTATATAAGTGAATAGTTTGAAACACTATTTTTTTTTCTTTCGATTAACATTTCAGTTTCACATTTGATTGATGCTGCCATCTACAGATATAAATTGTATTTATTAATGCTTAATAATAATGATGATTAATTTCATTTCACGTTAATATGAAAAGAGATATTTGCATTTTAAGAATAATTTATAGTAACGCTAAAATCTAGAATTCTTTTGACGGAAATAATGCATTATAAATGTCATTAAAAAACCTACATCAACATTATGTACTGTTTGACGTAAAAAAAATACTTTTATGTTATTAATCTTACGTTTATTATGTTTTTCTCTTAATCACTAATAAGTCACTAATAAGTGTTCCCCATAAATTTTTCAGATATAGGATATAGGATTAATTTCAGAATATAGTTTTCCCTATTATTTCTGTGATTACTTCATAACTTTTAGGGAATTCAATTATGTCTTATGGATATATCGATTGTACCTTTACACTCTAGTATAAAATACTTTTACATCATAATAAATTATTATTTTTGTTAAAACTTGCATTGTTCTTCAATGAACCAGACATTAGAGTAATTTTAAAATAATTTACCATTTTGAGTCTGGATAAATATTTTGATGTAAACAAATATTAGAATTATGATATGGGCACCACATATTATACCTATAAAGTTATACATTTTTTAAAATTTTGATTCAGTGAAGGTTCATAACAATTATTAATTGCATATTCCCTCAGAGGTTCAAAGTTAGTTTTGTTTGTCAAAGTAACTGTATTGTCTGAGTAACTCTCCGGTTCTGCCACCTGGTGGAAAACAGCAGCGTTAATATCTGTTATATTGAAAATTTTAATATAAGTCATTAATAAGTTATCTTCATAAATATTTCGGATATATGATATAGGATTAATTTCGGAATATAGTTTTCCCTATTATTTCATAACTTTTCAGGAATCCAGTTATGTTTTATGGATATATCGATTGTACCTTTACATTCTAGAATAAAATATTTATACAGCATAATAAATCCTTATTTTTATTAAAACTTGCATTGTTGTTCAATGAACCATGAGAGTAATTTTGAATATAATTTACCATATTGTGTCTGGATAAATATTTTGATGTAAACGAATATTAGAAATATGATACGGTTACCACATATTTTTTATGCCTATTAAGTTATACATTTTTAAAAATTTTGATTGAATAAAGGGTCATAACAATTATCAATTGTATATTCTTTTAGAGGTTCAAAGTTAGTTTTGTTTGTCAAAGTAACGGTATTGTGTGAGTAGCTCCCCGGTTCTGCCCCCTGGTGGAGAACAGCAGCATTAATATCTGTTATAGTGAAAATCTTAAATATAAGTCACTAATAAGTGTTCCTCATAAATATTTGGGATATTGGATGTAAGATTAATTTCGGAATATAGTTTTCCCTATTATTTCTGCCATTATTTCATAACTTTTAGGGATCCAATTATGTTATATGGATATATCGATTGTACCTTTACATTCCAGTATAAAATATTTTTACAGCACAATAAATCCTTATTTTTGTTAAAACTTGCATTGTTCTTCAATGAAACCGAGATTAGAGTAATTTTGAATATAATTTACCATATTCTTTCTGGATAAATATTTTGATGTAAACAAATATTAGAAATATGATACGGTTACCACATATTTTTTATGCCTATTAAGTTATATATTTTTAAAAATTTTGATTGAGTGAAGGATCACAACAATTATCAATTGCATATTCCCTTAGAGGTTCAAAGTTAGGTTTTTTTTAAAGTAATCGCATTGTCTGAGTAGCCCCCAGATTCTGCTACCTGGTGGAGAACAGCAGCGTTAATATCTGCTATATTGAAAATTTTAATATAATTCACTAATAAGTGTTCCTCATAAATTTTTCAGATATAGAATATAGGATTAATTTCAGAATATAGTTTTCCCTATTATTTCTGTGATTACTTCATAACTTTTAGGGAATCCAATTATGTTTTATGGATATATCGATTGTACCTTTACACTCTAGAATAAAATATTTTTACAGCATAATACATCATTATTTTTGTTAAAACTTGCATTGTTCTTCAATGAACTCGACATTAGAGTAATTTTGAATATAATTTATAATATTGTGTTTGGATAAAAATTTGGATGTAAACAAATATTTGAAATATGATATCGGCACCACATATTAATTATGCCTTTTAAGTTATACATTTTATAAAATATTGATTGAGTGAAGTATCATAATAATTATCAATTGTATGTGCCCCAAAAGGTTCAAAGTTAGTTTCGTTTGTTAAAGTAACTGAGTTGTCTGATTAGACCTCAAGTTCTGCCACCTAGCGGGGAACAGCGGCGTTAAGTCCGTTATATTGAAAATTTTCGTTATATAGATATTTTTCCCAATTACAGTACTTTCTTAATCCGTATCATAAAGTAATAAAACAGTACAAATTCAAAATGAAAATCTGCAAAAACAGGTTTTTGTTTTTGCTTATTAAAATGGGCATTAAAAGTAATGTTTCAACTGTATGTTAATACGCCGATATGTTTCTGTTGTAGTCTTGTAAATCTCAGAGACAACAGGATCGTTAATATTCGTAACATTGGAATTTTTCGTTGCGTAAAATTCTGGCTGCAATCCGAAAGGGAGGTCCACAGCTTGAATAACTGTAACTGTCACAGCTTTCTGAATTTTTAATGTCTTATTACGCACTGATACGAAGTAAAGAAAGTGCTGCAATGCTGCAAAATTCCGCTTTATAATGAAATATATACATAACGGAAAAATTTATAAAATTTAACGCTGTTGGTCACTGCTAGAAGGTAGTATTTGAACGCTGTTGGGATAGCACCGTAACCTGGAGAAATGAAACTACCCTAAACCTTTAAGGGACTATAAGTTTCTGAAGACGCATCATATAACCAATATAAAAATATGTATATAATCTAATAGATATACGAGGAAGTGTATATGTCACATTTTAAAATATGTTGTTATTAGGAAAGCAAAATTTGAATACATAACACAAATTTAGTCCAAAAAATACTTTATGAAACTTAATATTATCTCATTATAACAAATCAAACCTATATTGCTTTTTTAATAATGAAAGTCCTGTTAAAGTTTTCTTAAAATTGTCATGTGGATGAAAGTACAGGTGGAACACAATAAAGAGTCAAGCTTAAGAAATAACAATTTATTAAAGCCCAAGCTACCTAGCTCGTACTCAAACAACAACTGCCGCTCGCAGTTTTTACAGAGGCTTTTTATAAGGTAACAGAACCTTCTAGAAATATTTTAATGCAACAGAAAATTAGCATAATTTAGAATTTTTCTTGACTACTTAGCAAATCTAACATAGAATTACGGAAATAAATTCGTCCTGACTCAGGATCGAACCTGAGATCTTTAGGTTGCAGCCCGCGACTCTAACCATTGTGCCATGGAGCTCATTTAGACGTTTGAAATGTGGCATTATTATCTGAAATTAATTTTAATAAGATTTATAGTGTGTGTCCAGGTAGTAGGTGATGACGATCGGATCGCTACATTCATTGGGTGCAGCAGGCCGTTACCACCCAATGAATGTAGCTATCTTACCATTGCTCGCGACTCTAACCATTGTGCCATGGAGCTCATTTAGACGTTTGAAATGTGGCATTATTATCTGAAATTAATTTTAATAAGATTTATAGTGTGTGTCCAGGTAGCAGGTGATGACGACCGGATCGCTACATTCATTGGGTGCAGCAGGCCGTTACCACACACACATAATGTGTGTGTGTGCGTGTATTTATATTTTATCCAAACTAACCAACATAATTTTAATTATATTCTAAAATAAAGTTTTGACTATTCTATACCTAAAATTTTAGCCTATGACGAAATATTTCTCTTCTATTTGTGGTAACCTTTGGCAGCCACGAGAACCCCAAATTAAGCTCAACAAGACTTATCTAACGCCGAACGATGGTTGAATGGTTAGGGTGCTTACCTTCGATACCGGAGTTTGTGGATTCGAATCCCACTGTGGCATGGACGTTTGTAACAGTTCGGAATTGGCTTTAAGCAGTAGGTTCCGGTCTCATTAGACCTCCTGTTGCAAAAGAGTATACCTTAGCACTTTAAACCAAAAAACAAAGATTATTCTAACTCATTTACTTAGTTCCGATTGTAACTGATATACTCCCAACTCTCTGACTTGCTGGCTTTCTTACGGTTTCATGGTATTACATAAACAATAAATTTTAGCAGCAGAATTCCAAATATGAATTGAATACTTGTTGTCACTTCCATATTTTGCTGTTTTCTATCATGTCTAACGACTGCACTTTATCCAATATAGCCAATATTATAAGTTTTTAGTGGGTTAAAAAAAGTATATATATTGGGTTGGCGACTAAGTAATTGCGGATTTCACTCATAGATGGCTTCAGTTGAATTTTTAGGTTTGCAGACGTAGTACAAATGTAAAACACATTTTGTTATTTGATAGTTGGCAATTCAGCTGTCAATCAGTAAAAAAAGTTTTTTGATCGGTTGCGTAGTTTTCGCTTGGCCTTTGTTGAAGAATGGAAAATCAAAAATAGAAAACATTTTCGTCATATTTTGCTTTTTTATTTCCGTAAAGGGAAAAACGCATCGCAAGCTCATAAAAAGTTATGCGATGTTTATGGTGACAAAGCTTTAAAAGAAC
>CM063510.1:54588643-54601143 GCA_032207245.1 Pardosa pseudoannulata | reverse complement strand
AAAGAGATTTGAAGGAATAAGAATTTTTAAGAGATATTTTAAATACAATAATTTTTACATATTACATATCCGTTCAGCATGCGTAAAAGAGAGAGAGACTAATAGGGAAGTTGAAATTAATATTAGTAATTAATTTAAATTAGACATTTTAGAAAAGTGATTTATGTATATGTCATATTCGAATGCAAGTTATATGTAACATATATTTAAATTTAAACTATCTTAAATAGTTTTTGTAATATATTAATTTCAGTTTTAATTTTGCAAATTTAATTAATTTTTCCTGAGTTAACACGTTTAGGTTCATTTCATTAACTTTTAAAGTAAAAACATAACTAAGCATTTATAGATTCGTTACCCACTATGTTTGTTCATTCTTCCGATATCAGTAGATACAAAACTTGGGAGAATTTCTTTAAATTTCTCTGTAAAACTAAATTAAAATGATTAATTTTATCTTTATAAAAAATCTAATTTTTACGTCTGAGTACGACTCCTTTTATAGTACTTGGTATTAAGTTTGAATTTTTATACCGCATTAATTAGAAAATCTCATCAATAATATTTCAGAGTTTAATTGAAATTCGTAAAACCATAAACTGTTGAAAAGAGAGAAATTTTAATTAAAAAGTTATCTATCTGTACAAAATCCAACTTTAAAAATTGTTTGAAGAAAAATGTGAAGTAAAGATAATAAAAGTTTTATAGTTAATGAAATTAATTTTGATATTTTACGTATAATTTCACATATATGTATATCATTTAACTAACAGAATATCTTTTTAATTATAAACTAGAGCACCAAGTTCATTCCGAAATACTGTTTGTAATACGAATGAGTGTTATATTAAGTTTTTTTTTATAACTCGCATATTTATCTGTGTATCTTAAAAATTACGTCAATAATTGACTCATTAACTTATTTTTCTCTCTATTCTGTTAATTATTACTAGGTGGCTGCGGATAGAGGAAAGTTCTTTAAAGTTTACAACCATTGAGGAAAAGTAACATTATCCTCTACGCTCTACGTCATCCCATCATTCACACCCAGTATACCAATAATCATCTGCTGTTTAGAAGACTGCTTGCTGACTGTAAAACTGCAACTCAACTTTGAACTTGCGCATTTTCAGAGTAATTTGCTTGTATACATCAATTTTACATTATCTATGGGAATTATAGAAAATTTGATGAGTGGTATCACAAACTTTCTAGTTTTAGCAAGATTATATTAGATAATCCTGTATGTGTTTAGAGGTTTTTTAACCCCTAAGAATCCAAATTGCAACTTTTTGCAATGATCGCTTCTGTTTGAAATATTACAAATATATGTAACTAACAACATATTTTGATATTATATATTCTATTTCCTACATACATGTAATATATATATATATATATATATATATATATATATATATATATATATATATATTTATATATATATATATATATATATATACATACATATATATATATATATATATATATATATATATATATATATGTAAGCCATTTTTTATAAAACTCCTCCACAAGGAGAAAGTTCACCAGCTAGCAATCATAAAAGTACAAAGATACAGTCGGGACTCATATTGAAGAGAACTCAGAAGTCTAATTTAAACTTTATTTCAGGGCAGCAACACCGCACATCTATCCTTTTGGACAATATACAATTAAAAGCTACAGAGTTCATTCTGCTCTGACAGAGGTGCACCCAAGAGCGCTGACAACAAGAATTTTTCCACAACAAAAAAAAAACTTAATAAGCGAATTAAATGCAATATCAGCAAAACGCGAAACCATGTTCCTCCAACAGCTGGAAATACGCTGTATAGACAGAAATTTTACAGTTTTATGACAGAAAGGAATGTTAAGTGGAAAATACTCCTTTGATTAAACTATTTAGAGACTGGTAAAGAGATTTAAATGAATTAAAATGGGAGAGAAGAGGTTTTTGAAGAAATATTAAAGTTAAATAATTTTGATATATTACATATATATATATATATCATATAACAAAATAAATAACTTTTTAATTATAAACTAGAGCCCCATATTAGTTTATTCCGAAATGCTGTTTGTAATACAAATGAGTGTTACATTAAGTTTATCTATAACACGGAGATTTATCGGTGTATCATAAAAATTAAGTCACAAATGGACTCATTAACTTATTTTTCTCTCTATTCTATTAATTATTACTTAGTGGCTCTTGATAGAGGAAAGTTCTTCAACGTTTTCAACCATTGAGGAAAAGTAACATTATCCTCTACGCTCTAAGCCATCACATCATTCACACCCGGTTTACCAATAATCATCTGCTGTTATGTAGAGTGCTTACTTTACTTGATTATAAAAGGCAACTCAAACTTTGAACTTGCCCACTTCAGAGTAATTTTCTGTATATAAGTTTTATATTATTTATCGGAAATATAGAAAAATTGATTAGTGGTATACGAAACTTTCAAATTTTAGCAAGATTATATTAGATAATCTTGTATGTGTGTAGGAGTTTTTAACCCATAAGAATCCAAATTGCAACTTCCTGTAATGCTCTCTTCTGTTTGAAATATTACAAATATATGTAACTAACTACATATTTTGATATTATATATATTCTATTTCATATATATTCTATTTCATACATATATATTATTTAACAAACGAAATCTCTTTTTAATTATAAACTAGAGCACCATATTAGTTTATTCCGAAATGCTGCTTGTAATATGAATGAGTGTTACATTAAGTTTATCTATGACACGGAGATTTATCTGTGTATCTTAAAAATTACGTCACTAATTGACTCATTAACTTATTTTTCTCTCTTTTCTGTTAATTATTACTTAGTGGCTGCTGATAGAGGAAAGTTCTTCAAAGTTTACAACCATTGAGGAAAAGTAACATTGTCCCCTACGCTCTACGCCATCCCTTCATTTACACCCGGTTTACCAATAACCATCTGCTGTTATGTAGAGGTCTTACTTTACTTGATTATAAAAGGGCAACTCAAATTTGAACTTGCTCATTTTCAGAGTAATTTTGCTTGTATATATCAATTTTATATTATCTATGGGAATTATAGAAAATTTGATGAGTGGTATACGAAACTTTCTACTTTTAGCAAGATTTTATTAGATAATCTTTCATGTGTTTAGGGTTCTTTTAAACCCTTAAGAATCCAAATTGCAACTTTTTGCAATGATCGCTTCTGTTTGAAATATTACAAATATATGTAACTAACAACATATTTTGATATTATATATTCTATTTCCTACATACATGTAATATATATATATATATATATATATATATATATATATATATATATATATATATATATATATATATATCATTTAACAAACTAAATCTCTTTTTAATTATAAACTAGACCACCATATTAGTTTATTCCGAAATGCTGTTTCTAATACGAATGAGTGTTACGTTAAGCTTATCCATAACACGGAGATTTATCAGTGTATCGTAAAAATTAAGTCACAAATGGACTCATTAACTTATTTTTCTCTCTATTCTGTTCATTATTACTTAGTGGTTGCTGATAGAGGAAAATTCTTCAAAGTTTACAACCATTGAGGAAAAGTAACATTGTCCTCGACGCTCTAAGCCATCCCTTCATTCACACCCGGTTTACAAATAATCATTTGCTGTTATGTAGAACGCTTGCTTTATTTGACTAGTAGACGGCAACTCAACTTTAAACTTGCCCACTTTCAGAGAAATTTGCTTGTATATATAAGTTTTATATTATCTATCGGAAATATAGAAAATTTGATTAGTGGTATCACAATTTTTCTACTTTTAGCAAGATTTTATTAGATAATGTTCCATGTGTTTAGGATTCTTTTTAACCCCTAAGAATCCGAATTTCAATTTTTTGTAATGCTCGCTTCTGTTTGAAATATTACAAATATATGTAACTAACTACATATTTTGATATTATATATTCTATTTCATACATATATATATATATATATATATATATATATATATATATATATATATATATACATATATCATTTAATAAACTAAATATCTTTTTAATTATAAACTAAAGCACCATTTTAGTTTATTCCGAAATGCTGTTTGTAATACGAATGAGTGTTACATTAAATTTTTCTATAACACGGAGGTTTATCTGTGTATCGTAAAAATTAAGTCACAAATGGACTCATTAACTAATTTTTATCTCTATTCTGTTCATTATTACTTGGTGGCTGCTGATAGAGGAAAGTTCTTTAAAGTTTACAACCATTGAGAAAAAGTAAAGTCATCCTCTTCGCTCTACGTCATCACATCATTCAAACTCGGTTTACCAATAATCATCTGCTGTTTTGCAGAGTGCTTGCTTTACTTAATTATAAAAGTGCAACTCAACTTTGAATTTACCAATTTTCAGAGTAATTTGCTTGTATATATTAGTTTTATATTATCTATGGGAAATAAAGAAAATTTGATTAGTGGTATCTCAAACTTTCTACTTTTAGCAAGATTATATTAGATAATCCTGTATGTGTTTAGGGTTTATTTAATCCCTAAGAATTCAAATTTCCACTTCTTGTAATGCTCGCTTCTGTTTGAAAATTGCAAATATATGTAACTAACTACATATTTTGATATTATATATTCTATTTCACACACACACACACTCACACACATATATATATATACCATTTAATAAACTAAATCTCTTTTTAATTATAAACTAGAGCACCATATTAATTTATTCCGAAATACTGTTTGTAATACGAATGAGTGTTAAGTTTTTCTTTAACACGGAGTTTTATCTGTGTATCGTAAAAATTACGTCACTAATTGACTCATAAGGGAATTGCCGCAACGTCACGAACTACTATAATGCCTTTACCATTCATTTTCATGTTTACAACAGCCAATACACAAACAATAAACTGTCCTTCCGTTTGAAACTAAAGCCAGAAATGGCATAATTTGAGAATTTGCCCTACTGCGTGAAATCGCCTTAATAACTTATTTTTCTCACTATTCTGTTAATTATTACTTAGTGGCTACTGATATAGGAAAGTTCTATAAAGTGTACAACCATTGAGGAAAAGTAACATTATCCTCTTCGCACTACGCCATCACATCATTCACATCCGGGTTTGCAATAATCATGTGCTGTTATGCAGAGTGCTTATTTTACTTGATTATAAAAGGACAACTAAACTTTGAACGTGACCATTTTCAGAATAATTTATTCATATATATTAGTTTTATATTTACTTTCTACTTTTATTAAGATTATATTAGATAATCCCGTATGTGTTTAGGGTTTTTTTTATCCCCTAAGAAATAAAATTTGCTTCTGTTTGAAAATTACAAATATATGTAACCAACTACATATTTTGATATTATATATATTCTATTTCATACATATATATATAATTTAACAAACTAAATTTCTAATTTCTAACTAGAGCTAGGGCCTGATTTACGGCGGTGCATTCGGGGTACTAGCCCGGGTCCCTCAACTCTAGAGAGACTGAAATTAAAAAAAATACACATTAATGTCTTGGTACATTTCAGAATTCGCTCGTGTTTTCCGGCATACTGCCGGAAAACATGAATTGTCTTTTGTTGATGATAAACTAGAGTGTGTATGTTGTTGGCGGGCTTCAAAAGTCAGTAAATTAAATTTATTCCATAATTTTAAGCCAAATGTAAGCTTTTATTTGCTTAAAAATACTTTGAAGCAAGGTTAATATTTTAAATGCGTATATTATTCAAAAGATTCAGATACCAACCACATCAGTGACACCAATTTACAAATTCATCTCTTCTGAGAGGGAAAAAATATTATTACTCTTTTCCCTCTTGAAGTGGTTAACAAATCAGATCAAATATATTTATCCAAAAGCATCTGATATCTATTTTTTTTCTCTTTTTAAGATTTAAGAATGAACAGAAATTTTATAATTGGTAATTTAAGAATAAAAGTATTTAATTGTTGGAATTTTGAAAACAAAGTCTCACATGATAGTTTACTTAAAATGGTAATTTTTATTAATTTAAACCAGTTCTTTTTCCTTTAAAAAATGTTAGAGGTACTCTGAGTTTGACTCAAGAATATCACAGTTTTATCGTTAAAAACAGAAACTGTACTTAAATTGTACAGACATCTGTAATATGTTTGAAGTTAGTTTAGTGGAAATCTAAAATTCAAAAAAATTTATTTCATTTGATTAGATACACAAAATGTTTAGGTTATGTATACCTGTCAGGAGTATTTAAACTGATGTAGCAGATTATAAAATAAATTAACTCTCGAGTTCGAGAAAGGTAAGATGTAGGAGGACCCTCACATGAGGCTTTGGCTCGGGGACCCCAGGTGTATAAATAGGGCACTGAATAGAGCTCCATATTAGCTTATTCCGAAACACTGTTTGAAATACATGTGATGAGGCGATTTAGATCAGTAATATAACTGATTCATTCATACAACAAGTAAAATGCTCGGGATCTAAATCTGACCCCATCACATCTTTTGTAAAGGACTGAAGACCATAAAATTATATTCAACGGATATTGTTGTCTTGTACGGTAGTCTCGGTCGGGGTTTTGATCCCAGTCCCAGACTAGAATCCCTTCTCCGTACTTGACACTAAATAAGAATGTACCTTTGTGGAGTTATTTATGAGTCCCTAAGGGACAGTGCCCAATTAGAAGGGATAAGGTTTTCCACGTTGGCCGTCTCAAGGCGGGGTTAAGCAGACCAATTAGATTTTTACAACTATTCCAATTGGACGATAAGAAGGAAGAGGGGACAAAGATGAAATCAATAAATTAAAAAAAATCTATAAAAGAGAGATCGTGTTCGGGAGTCCAGTCGAGGAGACAAGTCCGACGGAACATGTTGGGGAGTCCAAGGAGAATAGTCTTGAGTTCGACAGAGACTCTGGAAACGTTCAGAACATCTAGCGACTACCAGCAGTGTTCCTGTATCAAATATTACGGCCGCTCCTCAAACACTCAGAAGGAAACCCCAGACCAGATCGACGGAAGATCCATACATACCCAATCCTGATCAGCCCTCAACCAGTAGTGTCCCGGGTACACTATATTAACTCACAATGTTACCCCCTTTTACATATATTTGAATTTGAGATTAGGTCCTCTATTTTATATTTACATATTTACTTAAGTAATGAAAAATTATTGTCAGAGCTAAATTAGAGTGGCACCTAATTTGCAGGTGTTGATAAAGTAAATTTTATGAAGATAGAATCAGATTGTGTGTACATAGATGTATATATATCATTATAATAAATTTACTTTTTTATTTTAAGGTGGTTTCAGATGCTTTTAATTTAGCTTTTAGTTCATTTTCATATTTGTCTGTAGTTTCTCAAAACCTGTGGTTGAATTTAGTACTAAAATATTTTTACACAACGCAACCAAAATAAATATCACTATACATTTGATCACAGGTTAATACCCAAATATAAACGAGAACTACACGACAATACGAAATAGTAAACATTCAGTTTTACGATAACAGAGATTTATCTGTGTACTGTAATAATTACTCCACTAATGTATACATTGATTTATTTTTCTCTCTGCTCTTTTAATTATTACTTGGTGACCGCTGATAGACAGTTCTTCAAAGTATACAACCATTGAGGTAAAGTAACGTCATTCTTTAAGTCACCTCATATTTCACACCCGGTTTGCCAATAATCACCAGCTATTATGTAGAATGTTTGCATCACTTCACCGTTAAATGTCATCCTGACTAATCCTACTCATAGAAAGTGTTATTATATGTCATATTATCTGTGTGAAAGATACACTAAAATTTGATTAGAGGAATTAAAAACTTTCTACTTTTAACGAAATTATATTAGGTAATCCTGTATTTGTTAATGAGAAAAAAAACCCATAAGAAATCCAATTTCACCTACTTTTAGTGGTAGTATCAATTTGACACTTTTAGCAATATACGTAACTAGTTAAGCGTTGTGATATTTTATATATACGGTCTCATTTATGTATAACATGTAACAAACAAAATCATTTTCTAATTATTAATTAGAGAGCCGCATTAGTTTATTTACAAACACTGTTAAAAAACGAAAATATAAGTAATACATTAAGTTTCTCTAACAGATATTTCTCTAAAGATTTCTATAGATTTAGACGTCAGTAGAGAAAATTTCGTCCCTAATGATTGTTGTAAGGAATTTGGACCCACGGCCTGTGTTTCGCAGATATATATCCTTCACTATACCTGCAAAATCGACCCCATTGACTTCTTCCATCTGGCGTTACTTATGGGAAATAAGAGCCGGTGGTCCTTAGGAGAAATAAGGTTTTTCGGATAAGTCGCTTTTTTGCAGGGTAGCAGGGCATCTGAAAGGAGGATTTTCCCTTTTCGGAAGGGCTCGTTTCCAGAAGTTTACCCCCCGAAGAAGGGAGAGAAGGTCAGCGGGCAGTGCATCTGAGTTCGGGGAGTCGAGATAGAGCCTGCGACCTGACGAAACCTCTCTGTTTGGAGTGGAAGAACGGAATGACGTTTTTATTTTGATATGGAACGCTCGTTCATCTGATCTGGTTAAGACAGGCTCCGAGACTCAGAATATCTTATTTTGTTCTACGTTAATTCTCATTAATCTTGTAAATAAATTTATGTTGTCCGTCTAAGCTTTGGAGGAATTATTTGGTTATGCATCCCAGAAACGACCGAACACACCTGTCACAGTTAAGTAGGCGGGTAGGTCCCACACTAACATAGCGGCTCAGAAAGTTGTACTTTACACAAATTTAATTCGTCACATTGATTTAGTTTTCTTGATGATTTGTAACTTATTTCTTAAATTCCACTGATAAAAGATACTTCTTCAAAGTTCGAAATCATCTAGGAAAAATGACGTCATCTTGCCCGTCATCGCATCAGTCACACCCAGCTTACCAATAATCATCTGCTGCTAAGTAGGGTGCTTACTTGACTTGACTATTAAAGTCATCACGACTAATATACTCGAAGTTGAATGTACTCATTTCAACTTTAATTGCTAATATATATCGGTTTCATTTTATCTGGGTGAAAGATTTGGTCAACGGAACCACAAAATTTCTACTTATAACGCATTTATATGTAGTTGAACCTCGATCTATCAGTCACGTATTATTCGATTTCCCCCATAGATCGTTTATTTCATTTCGTTCCTAATTGATTCCCGTAGAACCATTATTATCTTTCCAACATCGATTGGTAGTTTCCTTTGATTCCAAACTGATTCCTATAAAACCAATGTTTTTTCCTCACATTCTCGGATTATTCTTTTTCCCACATCTGTCGTTGAAAATTTTGGTCCCGTGGCTTTCTTTTTCCGGAAATATCGTTTTTTTTTGGCAAATTTTGAGTACTGGAGAAAAAAGTTTTCTTTCCGTTTTAAAAAGAATGTTTCAAGACAGTGTAAACAGTAAAAATATTTCTGGCTCAATCGTTCTACCGTAGACCACCAGAAGGTTTGTAGCCTGACAGATAGTTGGGTGACAACAGTGGAGGACCTATGTGCAGAACCAGAAGTAATAATGCGAAAAGGGAGAAATCATTTTTATAAAAATCATTTATAATCGTCCACATTGATAATGATAGTCTATTTTCAGAGGTATAGGTACTAGAACTCTGCAAAACAGACGCCAGCAAAAAAATATTAGTGCAAACACTAAACATTTAATGGATGTCATACTCAAAAAATAAAGGAAGACAAGATAATTTTTGCAGTGTTTACAATGATATTCATAGAAATTTAAAGGCCTACCACCAAAGTATCTCTAGCGTGCCACTATTTTTTACTATGTAGACAGTATCTCTCTTCCTCTCTGACTGTTCTTTACATATATGAATGTAACAATAAGTTACATTCGGTGCTTCAACGTTTTTTACCTCTTCTCGTAAGTCATCGGCAAAGGCAGACAGAACAGAAGCTGTCTGGGCTAGGACTTCGGATTTCTCCCAACCAATAGAAAGGCCCGTTGGTTTGGCAAGATTTGACCATTCCGTTCTCGAGTTTACCATTGTTTTCTCTCCTCGGGGACAGACTAAATTTTTTGAGTAAAAGGTTGTTACCAGAAAAAAGTTATGATAGTCTATGACATAGGTGTTATGATAGTCTTATAATTTATTGCTCTTGGAGCAAATTTATAATTTATATGCACTATATAAACAGTAATTGTAATTACTGTGTGTTGACTCCGGTTGATTTGACTCCCTGCTTGGGTGTTACGATAATCTTATAATTTTATTGCTTTTGGAGCAAATTTATAATGTACTATATAAACAGTAATAGTAATTGCTGTGTGCTGACTCTGACGATTGATTTGACTACCTGTGTGGGTGTTATGATAGTCTTATAATTTTATTGCTCTTGGAACTATATAAACAGTAATAGTAATTGCTGTGTGCTGACTCCGACGGTTGATTTGACTCCCTAAGTAGGTGTTATGATAGTCTAATTATTTTATTGCTCGTGGAGCAGGTTTATACTGTTGTTATTTTTAATTTTAATGCATGTTAAATAAACGGCTTGGTTTTTTTTAAATGTTTGCTTTCTTCACTCACCATACTTGCCACTTTGTTTTAAATATCATTTGAGACAGACATTTCTTTTCCTTAAAAATTAAAAATATATCACTACAAAAAAAATTTCTGGAAAATATACAAGAAAATTTAAGTTCAATCGGATAAAAATTTTATATTGTATAGAACCGGAAATAATTTCATGACACGTCAAGAATTCAATATGGATGTACTATCCATTCCAGGTCCAACCACTTCATAAATACGAGGTCAGACTGTGATGAGGCGATTTAGATCAGTAATATAATTGATTCATTCATACAAGAAGTAAAATGCTCAGGATCTAAATCTGACCTCATCACATCTTTTTTAAAGGACAGAGGACCATAAAATTATAGTCAACGGATATTATTGCCTTGTACGGTAGTCTCGGGTGGGATTCTGATCCCAGTCCCAGATTAGAATTCCGTCTCCGTACTTGACACTAAATAAGAATGTACCTTTGTGGAGTTATTTATGAGTCCCTAAGGGACAGTGCCCAATTGGAAGGGATAAGGTTTTCCACGTTGGCGGTCTCAAGGCGGGGTTAAGCAGACCAATTGGATTTTTACAACTATCCCAATTGGACAATGGGAAGGAAGAGGAGACAGAGATGAAATTAATAAAATAAGAAATATCTAAAAAAGAGGGAACGTGTTCGGGAGTCCAGTCGAGGAGAGAAGTCCGACGGGAGGTTGTTCGAGAGTGGAGTCGATTCAAGGAGAGCAGAGAGGTCAGAAGTCGTAGGAGACGACTGTGACAGTGAGATTTGAGGAGTCCTAGGAGAATAGCCTTGAGTTCGACAGAGACTCCGGAAACGTTCAGAACATCTTGCGATTACCAGCAGTGTTCCTGTATCAAATATTACAGCCGAAATCTAAACACTCAGAAGGAAGTCCCTGACCAGACCGACGAAAGATCCATACATACCCAATCCTGATCAGCCCTCAACCAGCAGTGTTCCTGTATCAAATATTACAGCCGAAATCTAAACACTCAGAAGGAAGCCCCTGACCAGACCGACGAAAGATCCATACATACCCAATCCTGATCAGCCCTCAACCAGCAGTGTTCCTGTATCAAATATTACAGCCGAAATCTAAACACTCAGAAGGAAGCCCCTGACCAGACCGACGAAAGATCCATACATACCCAATCCTGATCAGCCCTCAACCAGCAGTGTTCCTGTATCAAATATTACAGCCGAAATCTAAACACTCAGAAGGAAGCCCCTGACCAGACCGACGAAAGATCCATACATACCCAATCCTGATCAGCCCTCAACCAGCAGTGTTCCTGTATCAAATATTACAGCCGAAATCTAAACACTCAGAAGGAAGCCCCTGACCAGACCGACGAAAGATCCATACATACCCAATCCTGATCAGCCCTCAACCAGCAGTGTTCCTGTATCAAATATTACAGCCGAAATCTAAAACACTCAGAAGGAAGCCCCTGACCAGACCGACGAAAGATCCATACATACCCAATCCTGATCAGCCCTCAACCAGCAGTGTTCCTGTATCAAATATTACAGCCGAAATCAAAACACACTCAGAAGGAAGCCCCTGACCAGACCGACGAAAGATCCATACATACCCAATCCTGATCAGCCCTCAACCAGCAGTGTTCCTGTATCAAATATTACAGCCGAAATCTAAACACTCAGAAGGAAGCCCCTGACCAGACCGACGAAAGATCCATACATACCCAATCCTGATCAGCCCTCAACCAGCAGTGTTCCTGTATCAAATTACAGCCGAAATCTAAACACTCAGAAGGAAGCCCCTGACCAGACCGACGAAAGATCCATACATACCCAATCCTGATCAGCCTCAACCAGCAGTGTTCCTGTATCAAATATTACAGCCGAAATCTAAACACTCAGAAGGAA
>CM063510.1:54581143-54583643 GCA_032207245.1 Pardosa pseudoannulata | reverse complement strand
AGACTACTGTCGTTTTATATCGTCGTGCGCCCGCGATTTTTTTTAGAAGTTTTAGGAAACCTGGTTGATGAAGTATTCAGGCACCTTTGGGGTTTTGCAGAACTGCTAGCCGGAACGTAAGCAAGGCATAGCAAGGAATTCATAAAAACTCAAACTGGTCAAACATTGGAGAGCTAAAGAAAAAACACATGGTGCTTCTCTTATAAGGCGTTTATGACATGAGAGAATCTTTCTTTAAGGCGCTTATTTAATTGAAAATGGACACACTCCACCTACACTCTAATGAATTTTTCAGGTAGAATGATTAAGATGTTCCTCGGTAGACAATCACTTTTTAGCATTCTACTTTGTTCGAAACGAGGTCCTGTCACAAGATTTATGAGAATTTATAATAAGCTTAATCATTATTAATTTACTGCATTTTAAGGCAAAGTGACTGTTATTAGTTTACACACACACATATATAAATATATATGTGATATATATGTGTGTGTGTATAATAAGACGGACTTCACGATGGATGCTTGCAGTCATGACTCATAAAAATGACACCGTTCCAACTAAAGACCTTTATTAGCATAAAGTTGGAGGATGGGTTCCCACTTCATCATATGGACAGGACAAACTTAGCTGCCAGCTAGCATGAAATAATAAGTAAAAAAGGCCCTTAACACCTGGTCAACATCTGGGAGAAAATCTCTAGAAAAATCTGTCTCCGACAGCGTGCATCTCCTTTTTGTTTGGAAATTTCCTAAATTGTTCGCTAGGGCGATGTAGATTTATAATTGGTTAGATCCCTTCTCTGAGAGTGGGAACCCCAGTGGTCAATTTAGGTTAATGGTTAAAAAGGGGAATGCAAACGGACGCTGGATTTTTAGCCCTTTACTAAGTTTTAAAAACTCCTGAGAATTTTCTCGGGCTGTCTTAGATGTTTTATACAAAATGCCTACATTAATTTCCCGATCGAATTTACTTTTCCTTACACACACACACACACACACATATATATATATATATATTTAAATAAATATACATTGATATATGAACAATATTCGGTGTATATGAACCGAATCTAGTATCTAAGTAATAATTTCAATTTGTGTTCAATATATGTATGAATAGATAACATCCATAGATAGTAATATGCATTTATAAATACGCTTATGACTATGTATATTTTAAATATGCAAAGATTCATCTAGTTATTTATGTGGTCCGTTAACATCTTTCTTTCTATTTCGAACGATGTGTAATATGAAAAATGTGAGTTCAGCATCACCAAGTTTAAACACTATGAAGTTAGTTGTATTTTTTCGGCCAATTATGGGATTGTAAGTAAAGCGTTGAAATATTTGTAAAACACTGGTGTTTTTCATATTTTTAACAAATTTGTGAAGATGTTGAAACTATTTCATCGTTAGATATAAAGCTATTTCATTTAAACTTTTTCATATTTATTTGTAACAAGCATATAATGTGCTACATGTTCTGCATTTTTACTTTTTCTTATGAATTGTACGTTTTAAATTGGCGTTTTTTTAATTTTTAAAATGGGGGTTGTTCTACATGAAAATTTTGTGTCAACTGAATCTTTCTTCTTTGAATTGTGGTATCTTTAATTGATGTCCATCTAATTTCACGATATCTTAGATCTTATCAGCTGGATTTGATAAACGTCTATTCTTTAGTTGATCTCAACTGAATCTTTCTTCTTTGAATTGTGGTATCTTTAATTGATGTCCATCTAATTTCACGATATCTTAGATCTTATCAGCTGGATTTGCTAAACGTCTATTCTTTAGTTGATCTCAACTGAATCTTTCTTCTTTGAATTGTGGTATCTTTAATTGATGTCCATCTAATTTCACGATATCTTAGATCTTATCAGCTGGATTTGCTAAACGTCTATTCTTTAGTTGATCTCAACTGAATCTTTCTTCTTTGAATTGTGGTATCTTTAATTGATGTCCATCTAATTTCACGATATCTTAGATCTTATCAGCTGGATTTGCTAAATGTCTATTCTTTAGTTGATCTCAACTGAATCTTTCTTCTTTGAATTGTGGTATCTTTAATTGATGTCCATCTAATTTCCCGATATCTTAGATCTTATCAGCTGGATTTGCTAAACGTCTATTCTTTAGTTGATCTTAACTGAATCTTTCTTCTTTGAATTGTGGTATCTTTAATTGATGTCCATCTAATTTCCCGATATCTTAGATCTTATCAGCTGGATTTGCTAAACGTCTATTCTTTAGTTGATCATAGAGTCCGTTTATTTGAATCCCTCTATGAATTATCATCTTTATCTCATTAAGGATGAAAGTTGACGATTGAACTACCTTTCACAAATATCTACTCATGTTCCTTACGCAACCTGATCATTTCTTTGTGAGAAAACATGACAAAGCATATTTTAGCCCTATGACTACTCAAACTATATTGGGGCTTTGCTATGTTTTGAAGTGCTAAATTAGAAGCATGAATTTGACAGTTGGGA
>CM063510.1:54573643-54576143 GCA_032207245.1 Pardosa pseudoannulata | reverse complement strand
ATATATATATGTATGTATATATACATTTTTAAATATGTATTGATATAAATCCATATATAATGTCAGAGAACTTTGGGGAGGATAATTATATATATATTAAGAAATAATCACCACAGAGCATGCGCACAGTAAAATTTACAATCTATAATAATAAAAGTATGTTATACATATCTATATTCATATCTATGGTACACGTAAAATATAGAGTACGTCATACTATAAAGTATGCATATACACATATATATATATATATATACATATATATATGTATGTATATACATACATATATATATGTATATATATATATATATATATATATATATATATATATATATATATATATATATATATATATATATATATATATATATATGCCTACATCATCTGAATGAATGACTATATGACTAAATATAAGTGAATTTATTTCATTAAGAATTTCATGTTACTTAATTTTTTCTATGTGCTGACTTTTCTAAAGTGAAACTGTATTTTACGAGCAAGAAAATGTAAGAAAATTTAAATCACTGAAGTCCAGATGCAAATATTTTATAAACACAAAGACATTGTTTTGTGAATAAAGTGTTTTCCTTTTAAAGTTTATTCCACGTGATTTCGTAAATCACCATTTCATTATGACTTCGTTGCTTTCTTTTTTCAAGTTTCGGTATTTATAACGCATGATTAGAAACCAGAGCTGTGAAGTCTCGGTGTTCGTAACGCATGATTAGAAACCAGACTTGCAAATAGATTATTTGCACTGTTTCAAATGTTAAAACAGAAATCTAAAATATCACTCTAGTTCTTTACTTAATTACAGAATTTTTCATGCACAGACTGCGAGACGCGTCTAGATGTATTCCAATAAATCAATAAATGATGTCTCATTCCAGCTTACCGTTTTGTTATTTCCGTGTTCTTAAGCAGAAAGTTTTGTTAACCGTATTCAGTTCCTATCGAAGTTATTATGTCCATTGCATTATATAAGAAATACATATAAATTTTATAAAAATTTTATTTTACCTTGGAATCAGAAATTATCTTGAATTCTATATGTGAATTTTAAAAGTTCCTAATACAATTTTACTGTTTCTCAGATCTGTTGTTAATACCCTATATAATAATAGCCTATGAGTTAGGGTTAACGAAATTTAAAGCATCTATAGTTAGTGGTTAGCTTATTTTGCTCCCACCCAATGGGTTTGGGTTCGATTCCCAAGCAAGTCTTGATTGATTTTGTATGTTGTTCCCACACATAGAGTAATGTTGCTAAACCTATCTTGTGCTTCCATAATAAATATGGTAATAAATAAGCGAACTGTATGGTAAAATGTTAATAAAGGGCAAAGCCGGTGATCTTAAGGTTTTAGATCATAAATGTATAAAAGAAATTAAATAAAATTTATAAATTTCATCCTCGAATGTTTTCAAACATTTTATTTTGACAGTTTGTGAAAAACCCTTCAGTTTTAGCAGCTTGTTGAAATAAATAGATTTTCATATCTATCTGCGTACCTATCTATCTCTTTCACACACACACATATACAAAAATATATGTAAATACATATGTATATATATATATATATATGTATGTATTTCTACATGTATATATATATACATATACATTAATAAAATTTTTACATTATACAAACACACACACATATATATGCATATATATACATGCATAAATATGTATGGATATATATATATATATATGTATGTATATATATATATATATATAATATATATATATATATATATATATATATATATTATATATATATATATATATATATATATATTTATATATATATATATATATATATATATATATATATAGTATATATAAATATATATATATATATATATATAGATGGTGTTAAAGAACTTTGGGATAATACTTGTATATTTGTATATATATATATATATATATATATATATATATATATATATATATGTATATATATATATATATATATAGGCCTACATCATCTAATTGTATGATTATATAACTAAATATAACTTATAAAATATTACTAATACTCTAAAACTAGCTGGCTAGTTTATCTGATAAAAGATTAATTCATTTACGAATTATTTTAAATGAATTTTTTTCATTAAGGATTTCATGTTATTTAATTCTTTCTATGTTATTAAAGTCAAACAGTATTTTAGTAGCAAGAAGAGGTAAGAATATTTAAATCACTGATGTCTTCATACAACAATTTTATAAACACTAAGGCATTGTTTTGTATATAAAGTGTTTTCCTTTTAAAGTTTATTCCCCGAAACTTCGTAAATCACCATTTCATTATCACTTCGTAGCTTTCTTTTTTCAAGTTTCGGTATTTATAACGCATGATTAGAAATCAGAACTGCGAAGTCTCGGTGTTCGTAACGCATGATTAGAAACCAGACCTGCAAATAGATTATTTGCGCTATTTAATATGTTAAAACAGAGATCTAAAATATCACTGTAATTCTATACTTAACTACAGCGTTT
>CM063510.1:54551143-54571143 GCA_032207245.1 Pardosa pseudoannulata | reverse complement strand
AATTATTTTAAATGAATTTATTTCATTAAGGATTTCACGTTTCTTAATTTTTTCTATATTATGACTTTTCAAAAGTCAAACTGTATTTTAGTGTCAAGAAGTTGTAAGAATATTTAAATCAGTGATGTCCTCATACAACTATTTTTTAAACACTAAGGCATTGTTTTGTGTATAAAGTGTTTTCCTTTTAAAGTTTATTCCCCGTAGTTTCGTAAATCACCATTTCATTATGACGTCTTTGTTTTCTTTATTCAAGTTTCGGTATTTATAACGCATGATTAGAAACCAGAGCTGCGAAATCTCGGTGTTCGTAACGCATGATTAGAAACCAGACTTGCAAATAGATTATTTGCACTGTTTCAAATGTTAAAACAGAAATCTAAAATATCACTCTAGTTCTTTACTTAACTACAAAGAGTTTTTCATGCACAGACTGCGAGACGCGTCTAGATGTATGACAATAAATCAATAAATGATGTCTCATTCTAACGTACCGTTTTGTTATTTTCGTGTTCCGAAGCAGAAAGTTTTGTTAACCGTATTCAGTTCCTATTGAGCTTAATATCTCCATTACATCACAGAAGAAATATAATTTTTATTAAAATTTTATTTTAAATTGGAAGCAGAAATTTATTTAATGCTATATGTGAACTTTAAAAGTTAATAATGCAATATTACTGTTTCTAATATCTCCTGTTAATCCCATATATAATAATAGCCTAAGTTATCTGTCCGTCTGTCCTCGATATTATGAAGTGGTTGGACCTGGATTGGATAGAGGCATCCATATCAGATTCTTAATGAGTTACGGTTAATAAAATTCAAAGTGAGTAAAGTTTATCTTACTACAGATCATATTATTTCTAAAGTAAAATTGTGTTTTACTAGCATGAAAAGTTTAGAATATTTAAATCTCTGATGTCCTACTACAACTATTTTATAAACTCTAAGATATTGTTTTGTGTATAATGTGTTTATTATAACCTACAATACTATACTTTACTATAGCTAGTATACTTACTATAGCTTACAATATTAGCTAATATTACTTTACTACATCTATGTAGCTAATATTACTTTACTACATCTAGACTATTGATCTAAATCTAAAATAAATTGGTATAAATATGCTTCATATCACAGCAAAAATTACTGTCGTCTTGAAAACGTTCGAAATCCAATCTTCACCATCTTTTCGAGCGTTTAACGTCATTTTTTCAAGATCTATTTTCTCCGGTTAAGAGCAGGCGATCAAATTTATCAATTTATCATAAAATTAATATTTAAAAATAACATTTTTTCCTAGCATTATGACGTCAATCCTTTAACCATCTCCTTTAGTTATTTCTTATGTTAAATTATTTAAATATCGTCTGCATTATTTTCAAACGTTTATCACTGAACTTAGATATAACGTAAATAATTTTCTTTTATATTTGGCATAAATATTAGATTAGGCACATACGTAATAATTTTAAATTTAATCATCGATTGTTTTTTTGTTGTAATAAAAATTTTATCACCGGTAAGAACAACAAATTTTATCTATCTCCAAGGTGTAGTGGAAAAAAATTGGAAAGATCTTAGTGATAATTTCGACTTAGTTAAGAAAACTTTGAATTTTCTTTCTAATTCAATTCAACGTGATTCTAAACTGCATTCAGAGTATCCGGAGACTTTAGAGGAGTATGAAGATAAACAAATTATTGAGCGTGTACCAGATAATTCTGAGCCAAAAAATTCCATTTTTTTTACCTGCCTCATAGGGTATTTTACAATTCTGGAAAATTAAAAATTTTGCTGATGCTGTCATATGACGATTTATATCTACTATAAGAAGAAACAAATTCTTACCACTGTAAAGATAATGAGAGGTGAATGCTAAAATTATCTTTTTCAACTTCAAATAACATGATAGCTGCAAAAAGTAGAAAGGAAATATTCTTTAATGATAAGATGCATAATTTTTTCCTAGAATGCTACTTTAAGTATAAAGGAATCCAATTTAAAATTTACCCTCTGTAATTTCATCTATTATCTATTCAGAATCATTTTATTGCTTTCCTTCGGAATTTTCAAACCTGTGGTATTTACAACGCATTTTTAGAAACCATAGCTGCTAATACGTTATTCACACCTTTTCATGCCCTGAAAGAAGCATCAGAAACATTACTTCAGTTACACTATAATTCACTCTCACTGTAACACACATTTTTAATCCATTGACTCTATCTGTTAGAGACTACAGGACCTGTCTAGATTGTATACCAATAAATAAATAAAGATAAAGCATTATTAGTATTCATATCATTCTATTGTTATTATTATATTTTAATATTAATTTAATAAATTCTGTTTATAAATTACGTTATTGGAGTTTTTTCAGTAATTATGATTTTTCCCTCCAAACACGCTAAAGACTTAATACAGCCTCATTCTGTACTTCTTTGACCAATTGTAAACGAGTTCTCTTTAGCCATAGGTATTTTTTTTATCACGTGATCAAATATGTTTAGGAATTATTCGTAGTCTTTTTACCTGAGAAATCCCCACTTAAAAAGTGTGTGTGCACGATGTTCTGAAAGTTTTTGCCTGTTGTATGATTTGATGTCACCAGAATATAACGTGACCAGAAAGAAAATACGTTGTTCTTTTTGATGAATCTCGCCCATATTTCTTATATACGTATAATAAAATAAAAATTGTTTTGATTGAAACAATTTTCTACCATTTCAACTAATTTCGTATGTCATCTATTCATTATTCATCACTGAATAGCGATTTTTCAAAGTTGTGGTACCTGCAACGTCTTATGGAAAACAGAAATACCAGTAGTATTTTCATTATTTCTTACCCTAAAATTATGATGTAAAGCATTACTTTAGTTCTTTACTTGCCACTAGCTTGTTTCTGTCATAGACTAAGAGGTGCGCCAAGACGGTATGCCAATAAATCAATGGACGATGTTCCATTAGTATTTTATCTTACCGCTTTGTTATTTTCGTCTGTTTTTGCACATGGTATTCCAACTGAATTTAGATTTACTACGTTAATATCCCCATAGTATTTTGACAGACCACTTAAAATTTTTATTTAATTTGTAAGTGAAAGCTGTATTTCCAAAGAAATTGTTTTTAAAGTTTTAATGAATTTCGGCAACAGTGAATATTTCCATTCTTTGTAGGAAAGAATTCTTAAGCCTTACAATTAGGCATTTAATGAGAGTGGAAGTTTTCTCACGGTTTTTTTTGAGTGCTATGGTTTACTTTTTTGCTACATGAAGGGTAATGAGACCGGGGCGTACAGTTTAAAGCCGATTCCGAACGGCTATGTACATCCATGCCACAGTGGAATTCGAACCCACGAACTCCAGTACCGACTGCTAGCACCCTAACCATTCGGCTGTTTTTCTCACGGACATATTGAATTGTTCTGATATTAATATAACAAAATGTGAATGCGAAACTTCCAATTATATTCTAGCAATTAAGATGTTGTAAAGTCATCTAAGCTTTCGTATATTATTCATTTTTTATCGCTGTATCACTTCCTCTTCGAAGAATTTTGTATTTGTAAAACCTGATTAAAAAACGAAGTTTCTAATAGATCTATTAGATCTTTGTTTCCTACCCTGAAGCAGAGAAATGGCTGATTGGTTAAGGTGCTGTCCTACGGTATCGGAGTTCTTGGGTTCAAATCCCACAGTGGCATGGATGTTCGTATTCTTTCGGGATCGGCTTTAAACTGTAGATCCCGGTCTCATAATCCCTCGTGTTATAAAAAGTAGGCCGTAGCCATCCAAACCACTCCAAATCATACCCTGAAACTCGGATTTAAGGCATTACATCAGCACTTTACTTCTCTATAGTGTTTTACAGTTAGAAAATGCGAGACGTGTCTAAATGGTATGCCAATAAATCAATAGATGATGTTCCATAAGTATTAACTGTTCATCTAACTGTTTTGTTATATTTTGTTTTGTTATCCATCTATTTACCATCTATTATCTAAAAACTACAACTTTAGAGGTATCTAATACTTTAAAATTTAAACGTTGAAAAATTGTTCCGATATTAAGATAACAAAATGTGAAGGCTAAACTTCAAATTATATTCTAGCAGTTAAGATGCTGTAAAGTTATCTATATCACTGACTAAGTTTTACAAATTGTTTTGAGTGAAAAGCGTTTACATGTAAAAGCTTGTGTCAAGTTATTTCGTATATTGTCTACTTATTATCGCTTTATCACTTCCTCTTCGAAGAATTTTGTATTAGCAAAGCCTGATTAAAAATGAAGTTTCTAATAGATCTATTAGATCTTTGCTTCATACCCTGAAACAAGGATTTAAGGCATTAAATCAGTACTTTACTTCTCCATAGTATTTTACTGTTAGAAAATGCAAGAAGTGTCTAAATGTCAATAAATCAATAGATGATGTCCCATTAGTACTAACTGTTCATCTAACTGTTTTGTTATTTTTGCGTTGTTATGCATCTATTTTATTCTAAAACTTAAACTTTAGAAGTATATAATACTTTAAGATTTAAACATTGAAAAATTGTTCTAATATTAATATAACAAAATGTGAATACTAATCTCAATTAAGATGCAATTAAGAGATGCAATTAAGATGTTATAAAGCCATCTATATCACTGACTAAGTTTAACAAATTGTTTTGAGTGTAAAGCATTTTGATTTAAAAGCTTGTTTCAAGTTATTTCGTATATTGTCTATTTATTAATGCTTTATCACTTCCTCTTCTTAGATTTTTGTATTTGGAAGAGCCTAATTAAAAAACAGAATTTCTAATAAATAATCCATATTATGCATTAGATATTTGTATTAGATTTTATGTATTAGATCCTTGTTTCATACCTGAAACAAGGATTACTTTAGCACTTTACTTGTCCATAGTATTTTACTGTTAGAAAATGCAAAAAGTATCTAAAACGTCTGTCAATAAATCAATATATGATGTCACATAACATACATAATGTTATATAATAACATACTAAATACATATATATGAAAAAAAATAAAAGTTTCATACCTTTAAGATATTTTTCGAAAAATTTATTTTAGACACTAAATTTAGGATATTAAATTTAAATAAAATGTCTATTATATTCTAAAAACCAAAATTTTAAAGGTATCTAATACTTTAAAATTTAAAATTTAAAAAACTGGTAAGAAATTGAAAATTAGTAAAGCAGTAAAGCATAAGTACTAACTGTTCATCTAACTGTTTTGTTATTTTTGCGTTGTTATGAATCTATTTTATTCTAAAAATCAAAACTTTAAAAGTATCTAATACTTTAAATTTTAAACTCTGAAAAATTGTTCTGATATTAATATAACAAAATCTGAAGGCTAAACTTCAAACTATATTCTAGCAGTCAAGATGTTGTAAAGCCATCTATATCACTGACTAAGTTTTAGAAATTGTTTTGAGTGCAAAGCGTTTTCATTTAAAAGATTTTTTCAAGTTATTTCGTATTATATCTATTTATTAATGCTTTATCACTTCCTCTTCTAAGATTTTTGTATTTGTAAAGCCTGATTAAAAAACAAAATTTCTAATAAATAATCCATATTATGCATTAGATATTTGTATTAGATTTTATCTGTTAGATCTTTGTTTCATACTCTGAAACAAGGATTACTTCAGTACTTTACTTGCCCGTACTATTTTTCTGTTAGAAAATGCGAGACGTGTCTAAATGGTCTGTCAATAAATCAATAGACGATGTCCCATAAGTACTAACTGTTCATCTGTTTTGTTATTTTTACGTTGTTATGCATCTATTTTATTCTAAAAACCAAAACTTTAAAATTTAAAGTTTGAAAAATTGTTCTGATATTATTATAACAAAATGTGAATACTAAACTCAAGGTTGGTTGGGAGCACTACGGTCTGAATTTTTTGCTACACGAGGGCTAATGAGACCGGGACCTACTGTTTAAAGCCGATTCCGAACGGCTACGAACACCCATGCCTCAATGGGACTCGAACCCACGAACTCCGGTTCCGAAGGTCAGTGCCGTAACCATTCGGCCATCGTTCGGCAATACTAAACTCAATTAAGATGCAATTAAGAAATGCGATTAAGATGTTATAAAGCCATCTATATCACTAAGTTTTACAAATTGTTTTGAGTGCAAAGCGTTTTCATTTAAAAGCTTGTTTCAAGTTATTTCGTATATTATCTATTTACTAATGCTTTATCACTGCCTCCTCGAAGAATTTTGTATTTGTAAAACCTGATTAAAAAACGAAGTTTCTAATAGATCTATTAGATCTTTGTTTCATACGCTGAAAGAAGGATTTAAGTCATTACATCATTATTTACTTCTCCATAGTATTTTAATATTAGAAAATGCGAGAAGTGTCTAAATGGTCAGTTAATAAATCAATAGATGATGTCCCATAAGTACTAACTGTTCATCTAACTGTTTTGTTATTTTTGCGTTGTTATGCATCTATTTTATTCTAAAAACTAAAACTTTAGAAGTATCTAATACTTTAAAATTTAAACGCTGAAAAAATTGTTCTCATATTAATATAACAAAATATGAATGCTAAACTTTAACCCATTAGCTCCCAGTGATCTATTTTTAGATCGCTAAACATAGCATGGGAAATTCGCTTTTAGATGACCTTCAACCCACCTCACACATTCCACACTGCACATGGGGCAAGACAAGGCATGCACCTGTTTACCAACAGGTGGTTTTTTTTTTGTTTGGTTTGGTTATTGGTCTAAAGCGATAAGAGAAAGTTTGAATCACCATTCCGTTCCGTAGTTTTTCGACGTTTCTTAACATAAACCCTGAAAACAGCTAAGCAATGACAGTAACTTAAACTTTTTTTGGCATTTTAATATCTTCATAGATGTAGCTATTAGAATATAAAGCTATAATATCTTAAAATAAATATAAATAGTAAAAATTAGCGTCGAAATATTGCTGATCTAGAAATAGATCACTGGGCGTTCGGGCGTTTTTTCCTTCCTATCTGGTAATATTGTGTTTTTTCACCTTAGATGAAAATATGAGCCGAAAAGTATTTAATAACGTTCAGGATGCAGTTGATTATCTGTTTTCTGAACAAATTGTAGAGGATATTATTGTTATATTACCTGATGTAGATGAATTCACAGATGAAAAGGAAATAGATGATGATAATTTACATGCTCCATTGGAGATAGTAAATGAAAATTTTAAACAGTGGGGGATATTTAGCATGTACCTTTCTATGTATGAGATTATTATAAGGTATTATGAACATCACTCTTTAAAACAATTCATAAGAGCTAAACCAATATGGTTTGGTTACAAATTGTAGGCAATGTGGGTTGATACTGGATACTGCTATAAATTTTCATTGTATTGTGGTAAAGAACTATATGAGACTCGTTCATTAGGGTCCCTGGGAGAAAAAGTTGTACTGAATATGTTATCTGTTGAAACAAATCCATCTAGCCATGTAAAGTTTTTCACTAGTCATCTTTTATTGCATAATTTACATGAAAAGGGGTTCCAAGATACTGGTACTATAAGAGACACTAGAACTGAGAAATGCACCCTAAAGTCTTCAAAGGAGTTTGATAAAATGCAACGTGATACTAATGATTTTCAGTTCGACTAAAAAATAAAATCACGATAGTTAGATGGAAAGACAATAAGAGCGTGGCTGTTGCTACACACTTTGATAGTGTTGGGTGCACATCAAAAGTTCAAAGATGGTCTTCTGAGAAATAAGAAAAAGTATCAATCCCACAACCAAATTTAATAAATAATTATAACAAACATATGGGAGACCATCATGACTGGCCTCTAGAGAAACACGGCATAGCAATAAGAGGTAAAAAAAAATGGGTGTCTATTCACTCGAATAATTGATATGGCTGTAGTGAATGCAAGTATTCTGCCCAAAAATGCACATAAAGGTGATTTTATGTCCATAAAAGATTTCGGAAGAGCTGTAAAATATCTAAAATTGGGAATCAGAAAAAAGGTTTTGAAAGATCGACCTTACAGTTTTCCTTCATCATTAACAGCTAATATCAGTGATGATGTTCGCTTTGATAGAATGGATTACAATATGGGACAAAGAAAGGGAAGCTGTCGACTTGTAGGGTGCCAAGGAAGATCCCTAACATATTTTGTGAAATGCGATGACACTTTATGCAAGAAATGTTTCAACAAATTACACACTAAACTGTGGAAACATTAAAATTTTGTGTTTTAAAATAACTGAACGTTACTAAGTACATTCTGTAATATTGTGAAATTCTGGATAAATAAACGTTTTTTAAAAGAAAACACATTAGTTTTTATCTATTTGGTTCGTTTTTACCACGTTATTGAAGTACTACTGATTGTTGTGTATTTGCAAAAATATATCCCCCGAACGCCCAGTGATCTATTTTTAGATCAGCATATTTTTTAAAAACTATGGTACGTATTGATAAAATTCGATAATAATATTCATGTTGATAGTAAAAGACACCCAATTTAGGAATTATATGTCATTATGTCGAAAAAAAATAATTTGGGCGTTAATGGGTTAAATTATATATTGTAGCAGTTAAGATATTGTGAAGCCATCTATATCATCGACTAAGTTTTACAAATTGTTTTGAGTGCAAAGCGTTTATATTTAAAAGCTTGTTTCAAGTTATTTCGTATATTGTCCATTTATAATCGCTTTATCACTTCCTCTTCGAAAATTTTTGTATTTGTAAAGTCTGATTAAAAAACGACATAATGTATTATATCCACAGATCATATTGTAATCCACATTATGTATTGGATATATGTATTAGATCTTTCTTTCTACCCTAAAACAAGGGTTTAAGGTATTACAGTGTCCCCAAAATAATTCCGAATGTCTCGACGGGTCCACCCAATATACATTCTAATAATCCAGAAGCGATATTCCTTTTTAAAATTAATTTTAAAGTTAGCAATGGTATCTTTCTAGAGGATATGTAAAGCAATTCTTTAGGTAGAAGTAATGTTTAAATAAAAAAAGAAGATTAAAGAAAAAATATGTGAACTTGTCAAATAATACAATCTTTGCATGTCATGACTGGTAATGTATATGCAATTAATTAAAAATTCTTATTCTTTGTATACATTAAAATAGCAATTTTGTTTAATTATAATAAATTTTATTTCCTTCAAACCAGAAAACATGCAAAGATTGTATTGTTTGTCAAGTTCACATATTTATTTTATCTCCCGATTTTTTTAAATTTCAACATTACTTCTACGTAAATAATTCTTTTACATATCCGCTAGAAAAATACCAGTGCTAACTTTAAAATTAATTTTAAAAAGGAAAATAGTTTTTGGATTATTATAATGTATATTGAGTGGATTTGTCAATATATTTTTAAATTTGTTTTGGAGACTTCACATCAGTGCTTTACTTCTCCATAGTATTTTACTGTTAGAAAATACGAGACGTGTTTAAATCGTCTGTCAATAAATCAATAGTTGATTCCCCATAAATACTAACTGTTCACCTAACTGTTTTGTTATTTTTGCGTTGTTATGCATATATTTTAAAACTTTATTCAGTTATATTGTGATTAATATCTCCCCTGTTTTACACCAGATGGATTTAAAGAGCCATATTGTTTTTCCAGACTTAATTTTAACACCTTCTTTTTCAATTCATTATAAAGTAAAACGTTTTGCTTATTTTAGTGTGTTTTTTACGTAAACTTTAATAATACTTTGGCTTTCAAAAAATTATTTATAATTGCCCTTTTAACTATTATATTTTATATAATAACATACTAACTATATACATATGAAAAAAAATGAAATTTTCATACCCTTAAGATATCTCTCGAAAACTTTATTTTAGAAACTAAATTTAATATCAGATTTAAGCAAGATGTCTATTTTATTCTAAAAAACAAAACTTTAGACTTATTTAATACATTAAAATTTAAAAGATCAAGAACTGGTAAGAAATTGGAAATTAGTAAAACACTAACCTGTATTGTGTAGTAAAATTGCTCGTAATAATTGATATAAATGATGTTTACAGTCTTTTTTCTAATGTAACAGGCGATACAGACTTTATCCTGATGCCTTAACGAGGCTGCGAAACTTTTACTCATTTAGCACTACCCGGAGAGCACTTGTAGCTTAAGGTATGCTACGGATGTACTATTACTCCCCTCCCCGGGGTCCTCGTAATTTAGAAGCAGGGACCAAGCAGAAGACCCTCATGCTTGTTCAGCCACCCCCAGAGGTATCGTTTTGGGACTTGGAGGACTTTGGGACCACGAACCTATTTTACGTGACCCAATCACCTTTAGCGAACACGACGGATCTTGGATCGGCTCCAGCCCCAAACCGGCAACCTATGAGATTGCTGCCTTTGCCAACTGAGATACTGCGTTTCTGTTTGCAGTCGATAAATGATAATTAGCTTCTATTTGATATAATAATTTAGATTCTAACTTATAAAATACAAAAGTGATTTTGAGCTTAAGTGGTTTTCTGTTATTTCATTTGGTGGAAATATTTTGTTTTTTTAAAAATATATCACTAATTAATATCTACTCCATATTATAAGAAACATCACAAAACTTAAAGTTGCAAGTTAAAGGTAATTTTTAAAATACAGATATAGATTTGTAACTTTTTAATGGAATTCTGCTTTAGTGAATATTTCCATCCTTTGTAACAGAACTATCTTATATCTTAGATTTATGCATCCACTGTTAATAGAAGTTATTTTCTTAACGGATATATCGAAATACATGTTAACATTCAGTAGTAAAATATTGAAAGGGTAAAGCTAAACTTACATTTTATGACTCCAAATTGTATTCTAGCAATTAAGCTACATAGTAAAACTAGACGACCCGACAGACGTTGTCCTGTTTTAACGCTGTAAAACCAAAAATTGTAAAATGTTTTTATAAGTAAATTATAAGGCTGAAGGTATGGTACGGACGTATTATTACCTCGACGGGGTAGTCGGAATTTAGAAGCAGGGACCAAACAGAAAACCCGCAGCTTTGGCCTGTCACCCTCAGAGGTATCGTTTGAGAACTTGGGAGGACATTGGGACCACAGACATGTTTTACGTGTCCTAGTCACTTTTAGGGAACATGGTGGATCTTAGGTGGGCTCCAGCTCTGAACCTGCAACCAATGAATTACGAGATTACTGTCTTTGCCGACTGAGCTACCGCGGCTCTGTGTGCAATCAATAAATGATAATTAGATTCTATTTGATATAATAATTTAGTTTCTAATTTACAAAATACAAAAGTTACTTTGTGCTTAAGTGGATTTCTAGTATTTTATTTAAAGAAATATTTTGTTTTTTAAAAATATACGCTAGTTAATATCTACTCCATATTATAAAAAACATCATAAAACTTAAACTTGCAAGTTAAATGTATTATCTTAAATACAGTTATAGATTTGTAACTTTTTAATGGAATCCTGCTTTAGTGAATATTTCCATCTGTAATAAAGAGTTACAGTTGAACAAAGCCAGAGCGAAACCGACTAGAGGTGAAAGCGGAGTGACCTTCTTTCGACCCCATTGGTCAAGAGGGGTTATTAACCGCGGGGTAGCCCGCTTCCGCCCAGCAACTCTGCCCAACGAACTTTTTTAGAGAGATCTGCAGGCCCCCTCGGAGAGAGAGCAAAGGAGAAGGAGCTTGGAGTTTTGGATCTTCTGAAAGAGTTCGATCACCAATTTTTTTCACCAAGACGCCATGTTTGATAGATCTTCGATCGAGTGTGAAAATTTTGGCATCATAGCCTAAAAATCATTTTACATTTTATGTCCTATTAACATTTCTATTAAAATTATAATAAAAAAAAATTCAGCAGGAATAATTAGTTTTTCTTTTTCTTCCAATTTACACTATACGCGCGGCTGGCCTTGACGCTCTGTCGGCCTCATTTTAACACCATCTTTTGTTACAGAACGATCTTATATCTTAGATTTATGTATCCAATGTTAATATATTTTTAGTTACAGTTAAGTTATTTTCTTAACGGATATATAGTAATACATGTTAACATTCAACAGTAAAATACTGAAAAGGTATGTTAAACTTACATTTTATGGATCTAAATTGTATTCTAGCAATTAAACTATGTAGTAAAACTAGAAGACCCAACAGATGCTGTCCTGTTTGCTGAACGATGGTCGACTGGTTAGGGTGCTGGCCTTCAGTACTGACGTTCGTGGGTTCGAGTCTCACTGTGGCATGGATGTTCGCAGCCGTTCGGAATCGGCTTTAAGCTGTAGTTCCCGGTCTCATTAGCCCTCGTGTTGCAAAAAGCAGACCGCAGCACTCCATATCAAATTTCCAAAATGTTGTCATATTTTAATGTTGTATATCCAAAAATTGCAAAATGTTTTTAAGTAAATTATAAATTGGACGGTTTTGATGGAAAAGTAAGAAAAAAATTATTTTAATAATTATTTTACTTGACGTAACCACGCGACCAATCATCACAAACGTAATCAGATAAAATTCAAATTCCTACATCACCTGTGCGGAAATTCGATCCTGAGACTTCTCGTACTGAAACCCGTTGCGCTGATCACTGAGCCACAGACACATTGGAAATTAAGGTTTCAATTCTGAACTTTTAATAAAAAGTCATTTTCTATAGGATCAAATTGTGAATCTAAACCATTCTTGAATCAACTTATTTACATACACAAAATTTCATCACAATCAATCCAGCCGTTCAGGAGGAGTTCTATTACAAAAACACGGACAGAAGAATTGTATATATAAAGTTAATATAATCATTGATTGAAATTAATAAATTGTTATAAAAATAATAATGCATTTCTCTTTATAAAATTGCGTCATTTCTTATATTGCCAATTTATTATTGCTTCATCACTTCCTATTTCACAATTTTAGTATTTGCAGCGTTTCATAGAACCCAGAGCTTCCAAAGGATTATTCGCACTGTTTTATACCCCAAAACAAAGATCTGAAGCATTACTTCTGTTCTTTACTTATCGACAGTATTTTTAAGGTAAAGACTGTGAGACACGACTGAATGGCATGCCAATAAATCAATAGACGGTGTACTATAAGTATTTCTGCTAACCGTTTCGTTATTTTCCTGTTGCTATGTATATATATTTTGAATTGTATTGAGTTCTGCTGTGATTTCTATCCCGTAATATACCAGAAATATCTTAATTTTTAAAATTTTAAATCATTTTCTGTAATTAGATATAAATATTATATAATAGAAATATATCATTGATTGCCATTAATAAATTGTTTTAAGTATGATACCTTTCCCTTTATAATATTTTTCATGTTATTTCGCATATTGTTTATTTATTACGACTTCGTGTAATTGGAGGATTGTGTGGTGAGGTGATTTAGATCTTTAATATAATGGATTATTAATATAATTGATTAATTAATATAATTGATATAAATAAAACGAGAACTGAAACTCTTGGGATCAAAATCTTACCTCATCACATCTTTTTTAAAGGAGAGAAGACCTATAAAAATTAATTGGACGGATTCGTCGTGTGCGGGATTCTCGGTCGGGGTACTGACCCCAGTCCCAGTTTAGAATCATATCTCCGTCCATGCCACTAAATAAGAATGCACCTTTGTGGAGTTGTTTATGAGTCCGTACGGGACAAAGCGGAATTTGAAGGGGTAAGGTTTTCCCCATGTTTGCGGTTTGAAGGCGGGGAAATGGAGAGCAGTGAATATATACAGCTCTGCTGATTGGTTTTGGTTTGGTTTGGTTTGAAGCGCTACGGTCTACTGTTTTGCACACGAGGGCTAATGAGTTCGCTCTGCTGCTTGAAAGAAGAGAAGTAAGAAAGGACAGAGATAAAAATAATGTAAAAAAAGAAAAGCTAAGACGAGAGTTAGAGTAGGGAATTCCGAGAGCAGATTTCGAGGACCAAAGGAAGAGTTGGGTCCAAGAGAGACTCAGAAAAACTAACGAGGACGACATCTCGCAACGACCAGAAATGTTCCAGAGCATCCGCTTTTCAGAATCCCCCCAGTTATTTAGAATTCCCCAGACCAGTCGTGAGACTGAAGTCAGCAGTGTCTACACCCTTTCAGCAAAAGTTCCCAACCTGATTACCTTCCTAGCACACCCTATAGATCCACAAAGATACTTATTATAAATATTTTGAATTTGAAATTATGTCCTCTCTCTTCTTTTTTTTAACCTAAATCTTAGGATATTATTAATGTTAAATTTTGAATGATGTTGCACCTAGTAAGAAGTTTTAAAAAGCAAATTTTATGAAGTTTGAATCAAATATTTGTATATAGACATGTAAATAGCAGAATAATAAATTTGCTTATTTTTTATTTTAAACTATCAACCTTGTATGTGTTTATTTTAAGTGTGTAATATTTTATTTTAGTAACTCTTAATTTAGCTTATTAGTTAAAACAAATAAGTCTGTAGCCTCTCAGAGCCTGTGGTTAAATTTAAAACTAAAATAATTTACACAACGCAAAACAAATAAAATTTAGTCTTTGACTAACAAAATAATAACCACTATAAATTTGATCATAGGTAAATACCTAAATCCAATGAGAGCTACACGACAGATTGCGGAATCGAGGATTGAGCCGAGTAAAGATCCGTTGTGTCCATTAATGGCTTCTGGGTTACTTAAAATAGATTCGAGGTCGTAATTTTCTCCAACAATACCTCTGGAGGTAACTGGCTAAGCTTGTAAGCCAAATGTCTTTGGCTTGGTCCTTGTTTCTAAATTACGAGGACAAACTCTTAGATGTCTAACTTTTCGAGGCAAAATCAATGAGAAAACTTTCAATGAGAAATCTTATGACTTCTAATTCGGCAATACACCAACCAAGCAACCAACCCTTACTGCTTCATCACTTCCTATTTCAAGATTTTAGTGTTTGCAACGACTGATAGATACAAGAGCTTTCAGTAGATTGCGACGAAGGATGATCGAATGGTAGAACGCTGCTATTCGGAATTGTTGTTCACGGGTTTGAACCCCGCTGCGGGCGTGCATGTTCGAAGCTGTCAAGAATTGGCTTTAAACAATAGGTGTCGGTGTCATTATCCCTCGTGTGCAAAACAGTTGACCGTAGTGCACCATACCAAATCAAATTTAGTAGAGTGTTCCCTAAGTTTCATAGACAGAAAATAACTGGTTATGGTACCACCGCTTAAGTTTGTTTTATTACTGGTAAAAATCGATTAAACTCTATAATTATAGTAGTAAATTTATTTAGTAATTTTAAAATTAATTTTGAAAGCCAAAACCTGCACACATCATAGCCTTACCGCCCAAAGCAAGTTCAATGCCTACCAGGATAGCCCCCCGCCCCCAGGTGGGCTGTACCGCTCCTGTTGAGAATCACTGATATAGATAGAATACCAATGAACCAATAGATGATATATTCGTAATATTTTTCTAATATTAACTATAAATTATTAAAGTTTCGTATGGATTTTCACAACAATAAATATTTTCATGTTTTGTAGGAAAAAGATTTTCAGTTATAAATGTTTTATCAGCTGTAAGCGGAAGACACTTTCCGAATGAATATATTGAAATTCATGTTTAAATACTGGTATTAAGGTATCCAAATATCAATATTAAACCTCCGCTTATTGGCTCTAAATCATATTTTAGAATTAAAAAATAATAGCAAAAACAAATCACTTTTGGCAATATACAAATTGTTTTAAATATATACTGTTTCTTTTTAAAAGTTTATACCACACAATTGCTTGTTGTATATTCACTGTTTCTTGTACCAAAATTTATTATTTGTATTACATGATTAGGAACCTGTAATGCTAAGAGATCATTCTTACCCTTGCTTAGTATGAAACATTTACTTTCTGTTTAAGGGCGAGGTTCTGGTTTAAAACTCAAACGAATATTCCACTTTTAAAAATAATAAAATACTTTATTCATAGCCACACACTTTGTATTGCTTGTTGTATATTCACTGTTTCTTGCATCAAAATTTATTATTTGTATTACATGATTAGGAAACTGTAATGCTAAGAGATTATTCTTACCGTTGCTTAGTATGAAACATTTACTTTCTGTTTAAGGGCGAGGTTTTGGTTTAAAACTCAAACGAATATTCCACTTTTAAAAATAATTAAATACTTTATTCATAGCCACACACTTTGTACTAAGCATTAATTCTGCTTGAATTTTCTTCCACACTTTATTTTCCGACTTGTATTTTTATAAGCCTTGTTACCTTTCCTTTCATTTCAATTCAAGAGGGTACGCAGTCTCGCTCTCGATACATGAATTAACGGCGAAGAGAAAATACCAGAGTAAAGCTGCCAATTTATTTGTCAATAGCGTTTTCCTTCCAGAGTCTGCGCGACGCATCTAGATGGTTTGCCAATAAATCAATAGGAAATGTTCCATAGATTAGTTTAACGGCTTGTTATATTCGTGTTGTTACCTACATATTTTTCAAACTATATTCAGTTCTATTTTGGTTAATATTTAAGTATTATTGTATAAGAAATATATTATATGAAATAAATAACTTTCTTATACAATAATATGAAAGATATTATAAGAAAGAAAGATTCCTGGAGAAGTTTTTATTAGAAATTTTATAAAAACTTCTCCAGGAATAAAGTTTTTAAGTGCAATTTTCTATGATAATATAAAAAATAAATCTAAAAATGTAAAAACATGAACTAGTTTCTACATTTAATGAAAAAAGTTCTCCGAACATAGACGGATACCTTAAAGATTTCATGTAAGTTTAATATCCTAAAGTCAGTGTAGGAGTCAAATGCTGCCATCTGGCGGTTATCTTCAATACTAATATAATTTAAATTGAGACTTTTCATTTTGTATTGTTATGAACTGAAATTTCTCTCGATTACAATATACTTCCTTTTCTTAGATTGAGAAGCCTGAGAAGGATTTTCACTATAATTCAAAGAAGATCACCTTAAGAACTTTCATTAGTCTCCAATGTATGCTTATAGGCTCCTATATTTCCTTCTTACCTTTAGTTGTTGCACACACACACACATATGCCTTAGGTGTTCAAGAGAAACCCCCTAACTCTAAAATTAATTTAATGTAGAGTAAAATTGAACTTCATCATCCCTAATTAATGTAGTTATTTATGATCTAATCAGAACATCACAAAAGCTTTATGGCATACATCAGCTATTAAAACAACTAAAAACTCTTTTTTAGGTTAAAAATTCAAAAAATAACTTTATATTTTATTACGATTCCTTAAAGTTAACTCGCTATTTATCAATTCTTTAGAGTCAAATATATACTCCGTTATTATTCTTTTTAAATATTGCATAATTGTATACACATATGCGTTTTTTTATGAGGTTGTTAGTTCCTGATTACTATAAATGTTTATTATATTGTTAGAAGATAATATGTGTACAGAAAAACTACATGTAATTAACCTATATTGGACCGCTGTCCTATAAAAAGGACAGTAAATAAAGTTCCATTTAATAATAAAGTTATAAATATTTTCTGGGTGAAATTTATTTTAACGCCTTTTAAAATAGACAGACTTTAGCATGATAACAAAAATAAATCTAAGAAATCAAATTATATTCTATTGTCAAATCTATTTTCAACAACCCCTTAAAAATTGTAATATTTTTATCTTTAGTTTTATATTTATTATTATTTTTTTCAAACATTGTGGAGGTTACTTGTTTAAAATCATAGCTAATAATACAGCTGAAGGTGTTTGTTAAAAAATATATTTTACAAATTATTGTAGAAGGCACAGTTGCAAGATGTTCGTGAAAAATAAACCTTTAAAATTTGGATATAAAGTATAGATGTTAGCATCCTACAACGGATATCCCTTTTAGAAAAAGGGATATCCGAAAAAGGGATATATCTATTATCTCTTACCAAAAATGCCAGTTGAAAAACTGAAAGAGAAAACCAACAAAATTATGCTTAAAATGTAATGTTGGACTTTGCTTTGACTGTTTCCCAAAATTTATACTGTATTGTCAAATCTAGTTTCAGCAACCCCTTAAAAATTGTAATTTTTTTATCTTTAGTTTTATATTTATTATTATTTTTTTCAAACATTGTGGAGGTTACTTGTAGTATAAAAACAGAGCTAATAATATAGTTGAAAGTTTTTGTTCAAAAATATATTTTACAAATTATTGTGGAAGGCACTGTTGCAAGATGTTCGTGAAAAATAAACCTGTAAAATTTGGATATAAAGTATAGATGTTAGCATCCTACAACGGATATCCTTTTTTCTATTATCTCTTACCAAAAATGCCAGTTGAAGAACTGAAAGAGAAAACCAACAAAAGTATGCTTAAAATGTAATGTTTGCTTTGACTGTTTCCACAAATTTATATTGTATTGTCAAATCTATTTTCAGCAGCCCCTTAAAAATTGTAATTTTTTATCTTTAGTTTTATATTTATTATTTTTTTTCAAACTTTGTGGAGGTTACTTGTAGTATAAAAACAGAGCTAATAATGTAGCTGAAAGTTTTTGTTCAAAATATATTTTAGAAATTATTTTGGAAGGCTCAGTTGCAAGATGTTCGTGAAAAAACTACCTGTAAAATTTGGATATAAAGTATAAATGTTAACATCCTACAACGGATATCCCTTTTTTATTATCTCTTACCAAAAATGTTAGTTGAAGAACTGCAAGAGAAAACCAACAAAAATATGCTTAAAATGTAATGTTGGACTTTGCTTTGACTGTTTCCCCAAATTTCACATATGAATCAGCCGAAGGCAATTAAAATAATATTTATTAAATTTTAGTAGTGTATTAGATCGTTGTTCTATTTATAAGACAGCTAATTACTTAAAAAATTAAAAATATTTTTTCAAAATTTTGTTTTATATGCTTAGTTACGGCCGAACGATGGCCGACTGGTTAGGGTGCTAGCCTTCGGAACCGGTAGTTCGTGGGTTCGTATCCCACTTTGGCTTGGATGTTCGTAGCCGTTCGGAATCGGCTTTAAGCTGTAGGTCCCGGTCTCATTAGCCCTCGTGTTGCAAAAAGCAGACCATAGCACTCCAAACCAAACCAATTAATCATATGCTTAGTTACACCATATTAATGATATGGATAAATATCTAACAACTTACAGAAATATTTAGTTGGTGTGGTGCAATATGGGCTAATATTAATTTCTTTCAGATTGTATGCTGTTTTCCGGAAGTCCAAATTATAAAACAGTTCAAGCAAAACTTCGCTCAGTCATATTATTAATAGGCAAAAACTTTGTGAAAATTTGTTCCCAACACACTGAATGAGTTCATGTGGGCGAGACCTTTGTTAGGGTTAAAAATTGGTTTCAAGTGAACGGAGTACGCAGCATTTGATATATTCGAATTTGCTTCCGTGTTGACAACACGATATGCATCTCAGTTTTGATGGTTGCCATGACAGCGAAAAATCACGTGATATTGAAACAGTTTATAGCAGTTTTCACCGATTTTGCTATGTGACTGAATATAGCTGAAAAGTGCTTTTATTTACCTTTCTGTTTATCCAAAGTTCAGTATTTAAAAGCCGGTATATGTTTTAAACTATGACAAATAAATGGAATTAAGTGTAAAAATCCCTTTCACCGACAGAACTGATTTGTAATAGATAATTGCTGAAATACATGTTATATATATATATAAAATAAACCTGTAAAATTTGGATATAAAGTATAGATGTTAGCATCCTACAACGGATATCCTTTTTCTATTATCTCTTACCAAAAATGCCAGTTGAAGAACTGCAAGAGAAAACCAACAAAAGTATGCTTAAAATGTAATGTTGGACTTTGCTTTGACTATTTCCCCAAATTTAATTTGTATTGTCAAATCTATTTTCAGCAACCCATTAAAAATTGTAGTTTTTTATCTTTAGTTTTATATTTATTATTATTTTTTTCAAACATTGTGGAGGTTCCTTGTAGTTTAAAAACAGAGCTAA
>CM063510.1:54531143-54546143 GCA_032207245.1 Pardosa pseudoannulata | reverse complement strand
ATAGACAAAATTTAACTTATGCAACCTTGAAAAAGTTTTCAAATTATAATAGACACATGGGATTGAACTTCACAAAATTCTCTTCTGATCTTTCAAAGAACATGTTTTGAGTTTCTTTGAAGAATAACATTATTTTCCTCTTTTAATAGGTCTAAATGACCTAGACCTACTGTTTAAACCTGATTACGAAAGTCCACGTCTCTAATGGGATTCGAATGGACAATACGTAGTACCATAAAAGAACGGCCTACTTCTTAGGTCATCGTCTGTATTTAAGGGGAAGATTAAATAAATTATGCTTAAATTGTATAATTCTCTTTTTAAATAAAAAGAATATAACTTGTGTAACTCAGAATGGATGTGTGGGTGGGTCTAATGCCACTTGTTTATACCAAGCCCAAATAAGCGCTGCTCTTTCGAATTAAGGCAGAAGTGTGCTCCTTTCGTTGTTAATGAGCACCATTAAGGTGATAGTACGACTTAGCTCGAACACACTACACAACCTTTTAAGGGGCCGGTCGAACTCATTTATAGGTAGTACTCCAAAACAATGGCCTACTACTTTGGTCATCACCTGTATATAAGGGGCAGTATTAAATAAATGATATTTATAATGTATAATTTGGTTTCAAAATGAATATAACTTGTGTAACTCAGAATGGATGGGTGGCTGGGTCTAATGCCACATGGTTATACCAAGCCCGAATAAGCGCTGCTCTTTCGAATTAAGACAGAAGTGTGCTCCTTTCGTTGTTGACGAGTACCGTTAAGACGAAAGTACGACTTAGCTTGAACACACACGACACAACCTTTTTAGGTGTCGGTCAAACTCATTTATAAGTATTACCCCAAATGAATGGCCTACTCCTTATGTCATCGTCTGGATCAAAGGGGCAAAATTCAATAAATGGTGCTTAAATTGTATAATTCTGTTTCAAAATAAAAAAATATAAGTTGTATAACTCAGAATAGGTGGGTGGATGGATCTGATGTAACTTGGTTATTCTAAGCCCGAATGAGCACTTCTCTTTCGAATTAAAGTAGAAGTGTGCACCTTTTGTTGTTAACGAGCACCGTTAAGGTGAAAGTACGACTTGGCTCGAACATACACGACACAACCTTTTTAGGGGCCGGTCGAACTCATTCATACACTCATTCATCCATCCGCAAGTCAGAATTTAGATCCAAACCAGAGACCGACTCATCCCTGATTCAGTACCCCCAGAGGTATAATTTGCTATGAGAACTTGGAGAACTTTGCAGTCACGACATATTTAGCTTGCCCCAACTGTCATTATCAACACGGCTGTCTTTGGCCGAGGCGAGGACAGAACTCGCCACCTTTCGGTTACGAGACTGAAGCTCTACCAACCAGGCTACCGCGGTTCAATAACTCAGAATGTAAGGACATAGGAAAGACTAAGTCTGAATTTATTAAAACGAGTTAAATATTGACTTGTCGTAAGAAGTTGGGAACATTTAAATAGCTTTCAAGATAGTGTAGCTAGACCTAAACGTATTTCTGTATACTGTAACGAATTCTCATTACATTGAATTTCCAGATATCGACCTATCTACGACCGTGAGAAAAACCGGCATAAAATAAAAATAGCAAAAGTGCATTTTGTGAGCATTTGAACTGAGCTCTTCTTTACCTAGTGAAAGGACGTTGTTTCGCGCAGAATGGGATGCTGAATGGAGGATTGTTGACACCGAGGACCATCTCAATCATTCTGTCGGAGAAATTCATTAGGATGCTGGCGAAGTGTTCGCAGTGTTAGTTTCAATGGCATCCCGAAGAAAGAGTTTCACACGACAGAAATCCTCTATATTGTAAGGGAAGCAGCAATACTTCCTATTTTGTTCTCCAAAGGTTTGTCCGGAGACATCGATTAATGATCGGCGAAATTGCTCCCGATTACTGCAAACTTTCCTTGGAACCGGGCTGCTTGCACCTGTCAAGCTAGAGTTCTACAAGCGGTTTCCTCACCACGTCATCAACCAGCTGTCCGATCAGCTGAGATGAAAATTGGCGGTCAGACAACGATATAAAAAGACCAGAGTTCGAGACCCAGAAGAATTTTTGACCGATCGAGTCTCCTCTGAACTCATCGGCCCAGAACGTCGATTGAGCGACTGAGAGTGTCCTCCCCCATTAAAAAAAGTCTCCACAATACGTTAAAGGTTTATAGTGTCAATGGCCAAAGTGTTCTAGGAAGGGGCAGCATTAACCCTCCGAGTGGAACACACGGATTAAAAAAAATCTCCAAAAATACGTTAAAGGTTTATAGTGTCAATGGCCAAAGTGTTCTAGGATTTTTTACTTCACCCTTTGTCGACTAGAATGGAATACGGGAAATCCACCCTAGTTATTGTCCCTTTACTTCCGGTTATAAATAGATATATAAATAGATATTATAGATTGTCAATTTTTAATACATATAAAGCTCGTCAAGTCTGGAAGATCATCCCAAAAGAAATAATGGATTCTAAAAGTAAAAATAAAAATATACTTTGAGAGAATTATTTAATTTTTTATATTTTTTAGAATTATTTATATTTTTTAAAGAAAGTTATCCAAGATATTTAAGTAGTGTAATTAGAGATACATTTGTTACCGCAAACGAAATACTTCGAAATAGAGATTTACAAAGCCATGAAAAGCTATCATCGTCTTTGTGTTTCAGGGAGTAGGGGTGCATCCTTCAATAAATGTCAGTCAAAGAGGGATGCAGTTTCTAAACAATCGACCTGATCCTCCTGCCTCAAACACTGGCTGAAATGTACATTACATCCATTTTCGGAACGTTTTTGGAAGTCGAAAATTGTACTTGACAGCCGCTTTGAAGACATCATCGGTTTGGAGGAATTTTACGTGCGAACCGCTTAGAGGGTTAAATTAATGATCCTTAAATTGTATAATTATATTTCAAAATAAAAAGAATATAACTTGTGTAAGTCAGAATACAAGGACATAGGGAAGACTACGTTTTAATTTATTTAAACGAGTTAGATATTGACTTATCTTAAGTAGTTGGAGACATCTAAATAGCTTTCAAGATTGTGTAACTAGACCTAAACGTATTTTCTATATCCGTAAAACGATATTTCACCAAGGAGATTCAAAGAGACCTCAACGAAACTGCATTCTTATATTTATCTCCATATTAAACTTTTAATATAGTGTTATTCATTTATTAGGTGTGCAGCGAAAAAAGTGTTTTATGTGATACTGAAGAGTGAGGAGACCTCCCTTTTCTCAGAACACGAAAGACCGAAATCAGCTTATCTCAATTCCTTCTGTTTCGATCCGGCGCGGCGACTCAGTGTCTGGGATGTTGACAGTACGGTTGAATAGGCGTCGAGCCCCTGATCAGTTGCGGTAATGATTGCCGGGAAAAGTCCGGAATCGGGACAGCTAGCGAATGAGAATTCAACTAAAAAAACTAGCTGTAACCTTAGCTGGAGTTCTCAGGTAACTGGAATCGTAACTGACCAAAAAACGGTTGGCGAGACCGTAACTGACCCCCAGGTATAAAAAGCCTAGAATTTTGGGACTCGGGGCTTTTAGATATTTTTTTAAGTAGGGGCTTTGACCTCGTGGAGGCTTCCGCGACTTTTGACCGGAGCACTCTTTTTAGTGATTACGTTCGAGAGACTCTTAAAGTCCACTCACACAAGGAACGGCAGGGTCTGGGACACCGAACGGGGGCATTGCTCCCTGGAAAGGCCTCCCCATTTTGTGAGATTATTTAATCTTTTTTTCGACCGTGACAGTCGTGGTAATTTTATGCAAGCAACAATCCTCTACATTTCGACTTGTTTTGGATGAATTAGAATCCCTTTGTATATAACCAGTATTTACTCCAGAAAAAATAAAAGGGATTTCCAATTCTGTTAAGTCTGTGATCCTTCTTCACGCTACTTCTTCACTCAAGAACATTGAAGGCGTCACAAGAGTTAGCTGAATAGGTTTTCTTATAAGTCTTACTTTTCATTACTTACTGTGTAAAAAGTGGGAGATTAAAGCTGCATAACTGTAAATTCCACATATCCTATATGTGGAAAGCTATATGATAAGATATCGAGGAATTGGCTGTTATCCTTTAGAACTGACTTTCTATAAGAAACTTCTTTTCATTATATAACACTTTCCGAAATCTTTTGTGAGTTATGTCTAAGCTTTGACAACTCTTCATTGTGTCGCTAAAAGTTTTTTCTGTCTTATTAAACGCAGAAATAATGGGTACAAAAGAGTCTGAGTTTCGCTTGATACAGAAAAGGATATTACTACTTCTCTTCTCAAAATAAAGTAGTTGGTTTTCACGTTCTGTCATTGGTTTCAAATTTACTACGTTATTATAATTTAGAAGATTTGTCCTATTAGCTTGTTGTTTAGTGGCCTAATTTTTTAATATTGTAGATATTGCAGTTTACCTAATATACCTTGATTATAATAATTACTTTCCTTTTTCAATTTTTTAAAATATTATCCGAAAACTTGTGATAACTTCCAATATTTACAAGTTGGACCTGCATTTTTTTACAGTACAAATTTAAAAGAACAACGGATTTTTTCTGTTATTTCTTATGTAAACATCCTTGTTGCGTTTTGTTGGAATTCAAGGAAAATGTTAATGCTGATTTGTACATATCTTTATGATTATAAATTACTCAATTTTTATAATAATATATTACTCTGGAAATCCTATTTATATTCTACCAGGGCGAGTGAAATGAAAGTAAACCAACCCTATCTGTGCAAGGATGATTTGGCTCATCATCTGCGACTCATTCTTTTAGCACAGAGACACATCCTCATTTACGAAAGTGACGCAAAAGTGTTAGATTAAATTTAAGGCTCTCATTCAGTGGGTTGAAGACGGTAACGTGACATAAAGCACGCTCCAAAAGAGGAACTGCGTCATGTGATCGACTGCACCAACGATGACCATCTACCTTAAAACAAAGGTTTAAGATGTTTTGGTTGTGTACAATCCACAGCAGCTCATAATATACAATGCAGTACAGTAAATACAGTAAAAATATCTCAAATTAACACATACAAATACAAAACAGACAAAATAACACTAGAAATACAAAAATAGTAATAATCATAAAATAATAAAAATTAAATTAAAATAAAAAATAATGATAATAAAAGATAATTGCATGAAAATAAATACAAAAGTGCGGTACAGTGAAAGTTATATATTCAGAATCAGCCTTGTTACAGGGCCTGCAGATTCTCTGAATTTTCTATTAGCCAACCGAACAGCTTGCTTAGTTTGGATAAGAGGGTTTTGTTACAAATTAGCTGATTAGTCCATATACCCTTTAGGTCTGGTCTGGGGAGCTTGAAATGCCAATCCGTAGTGAGAGAGCAGTCAAATAGGTAGTGGTCGGCCAAAACCGGACCACTGCAAACACATCTCGTTTTAGTCGAATCGGAAAGCTGGAACCGGTTAAGATAAGCCGGGAATGGGCAATGCTCGGGAAGGAAAGCTGTAAGGGCTGCATTGGAAATTAGCGTAGTGGGGTTTGCTTTCGAGTAGTACGCGTAGACAGGCCTACCCTTCTCCGATGTGTCGCAATTGGCCTTCCAGTCAGCTATTTGGCGCTCTCGAAGCTTGCCCTTGATGTAGACCTCTGGGAGAGGAAGTTCCAGATCAGTGTGGTCTTGTTCAACTGCGGACTTGGCCAGGGCGTCCGCTTGATTATTGCCGTCTGAGTTTGCGTGGGATTTCACCCAGTTGAGGGTTATTTTTCTTGTTTTGGAGATCTGCGAAATAAGGAGTTGGATTCGTTGAACTTGACTATTTTTTGGGGAGAATTTGGTAATTGCGTTTATGCTGGCCTGGCTGTCCGAGAAGATTATGTGGTTAGGTTTTTGACAGCTGAAGCTGTATCCCAACAAAAAATTAGTCGCCGTATGACTGCCGTGTGAGATGAACATTGCATTTCATTGGACATCGTAAAGCGTTGGAGCAAACGGTTCACAGAAGGACGTGAAAGTTGCAAAGACAGTCCAAGACCGGGCCAAAGTCAATTTACAATCATCCCCGACAAAATTGCAGATGTTGATGAAATAATTAGACAAAAACGGAGGATAAGAATCGATAAGGGACTTTCCCAATTTCGGGAAACTGAAAAAAAAAACATCTCAAGGGTACCAGATTCGTGCCGGATGCCGCCGTGAAATAGTCAATTACAGGTCATTTGAATCAGCAACCCAAGGAGTTTTATAAGATGGAATTCACGTGGCCAGTTTGTCAATGTGACAAATGTCTCGATGACCATGGAGACTACTTTTAAATAAAGTCATCTGTTTGGTATATATTCGCATTGGCTCTCTTTCATTTGACTCGCCCTCGTATTAAAGTATAGTGTCTATAATTTCATGCTTTCGCCCAGAAATCTTGGTTTCAATTCTTGAAGGCTTGGATGTATTTTGTGTGATCTCTTCATAGGACATAGGGAATATTCTATGTATTTGCCGAGCCTTTTCGCCATATACATAAGGTGTGCATCGCACAATGGCGGCTGAAATGAGTAATCCAACCAAAATCTTCTAACTGTTTGAATTTTGTTGTTTATATAGTTTTTTTGAACTACAAAAATGAAACCGTGAATTGTATTGAAACCCTTCAGTTATTATTTTAGGGATTAGTTAAAAGGGATACAGAATCTTTAAAACCTATTCAATTTTACAATATTTAGTTTTCGAAACCTGTGCTTTCTCTACCTTATGCCTCAAATCGCTCGCAGAAATATTATTTAAAAAATTAAATAAATAAAAACTATATCAGTTCTCGTGACATTCCACTACTTTGAGTTGTTTAAAAGGAATAATACTCAAAATATACTTTTTAGAACTTACGCGTGTTATATTTTAACATAAATTGCGTGTATATGTTGGAAATTGGTCAGACGTGTTTCTTGTAAGCTGACACTAATAACAGCAAAAAACCATAGGATAATATCAATATTAAGGTATTGTAAAAGATTGGTTTAAAAAATTATGAGTTTTCAACTTAAAATTAATTTTTTTAAGAAAAATAGTATAAATCTTAATAGTATATATTTCGTCTAATTAATATAGTAAATCTGACAGAAATAACAATATATGTCATAAAATTTAGTAAACTCTTTGAGCAATTACAAAGTGCTCATGATATCATTTAGTAATATCAATAAAATGTAATTATTTTACTCATTTGTTTTTAAACTCTAAGACATATTACAATATAAATAGTTTAATATTTTAATATTATTTTATTAGCTACGAAAATTCAAATATTACTTTATTAGCTACAAAAATTCAAATATATTTATGGTATAGGTAATGTGTAAGAAGGAAACAAATATTCACTTTTAGACCTGTAAACCTGATTGTTTCGAGGTTGAAAAGTATATTGTATTGTTGAATAAAAAGTATTTCAAATGTATGTGGCACCATGTGCACTCTTTCTTCTATATTCAGATTTTTTTAATTCGTAAACAGAAAACTAAAGTTAAAATAATGCCAATTAATCTTTAAGTTGTACTCTTGTGATAGGATTGGATGTAACTGTTTTTATTTAAGTTAATTGTCTAAATTAGTTAAATTGTTATCTAAGAAATCAGGAAAGAAACGAAGAGTTAAAATTTGAATGTAAGTTTTTAGTTTTCGTAATTGTGTAATTTTTCGTATTTTGGATATTTTATCTCAGTGAAATCCAACGTTTAACAAAGTTGTCAATTATAATAGCTAAGTATAAATTGCTAAGTCCATTTAACATTCATGATCTGACAGAATCGTAACTAAGTCCTTTAGCGCCCCTGGCAAAAAACTGGTCTGCGCCCCTACCACCAATGAGAACATATATAAACATAATTTTGTATATCATATATTCAGAATGAACTGAAAATATTTTGTTAATTCTTAAAATGCTCCTAATATATTAATTTTTAGGTTTTTCTTCTATTTTTACCTTATTAATACTTAAAGATATTTTTGAACATTTTGTCGATGTTGTTTGGGTAATAAACTGAATAGTTTATTTAAGGGGAATATTTTTTATTCAAATGCTGAATTTTCATAAAAAAGGTAAATTTCTAAATTTAAATTTAGTTTTAATAACTTTTATAAATCCGAAATTTAGAACAAATGCCCAGATTTACATTAAAGCATATTAGTCTTGTTTGGTAAACATTTTGTAATTTATAACAAGTAATCTATAACAAATTTAATCTCTAGAAACAGTTAAAAACATATAAAAAATTATTAAAAAGTAATTTTTGAACACATTGGATTTTATAATTAAAAAATTATTTTTCAAATTTTCCTTATTTCTACACTTATTTCTACACGAGGCGAATAGTCCTCTTTTGAACCTAATTTTCCTCTAGCTGGCGCGCCCCTAAGACTGATGCGCCTGTGGCAAATGCCACTTTTGCCAAGTTCTAGTTACGGCCTTGTGATCTGACAAATAAATTTGCAAGCATTATATTTTGCCAAAATTATTTTTTGAGAAACCTGATAAACTTTTCTATGCATTATTTTTTAAATTTAATAGATATTTGATTTTTGTGTCGTATTTATGATTTTTACTTTTTAATTTACTAGATAGAATGAACGAAAAATTACTGTACACACTTGGCTAATGTCTAGAATCAGCCATATGTTTTTTATCGTGCTACAAATGATCCTGTAGACAAATTCTGGAAAAACGTGTAGTATTCTGTATTAGAAAAAAATATTTTTCGTTTCGAGTTATAGGAGAGTTTGTTGTACCTTGACTAGTTGTACCTTGATCCTACTATGATTTTAGTGCTCTCTGCTCAATATCTTTGTGAAGACTCAGTTTTATGGATATACTTGCTTGTAGAGTGTTGAGTGCGTAAGAAGTAACAATGTCTATATCATAAACAATACTTCTTCAAATGAATCTGGCCTAATGGTGACCAAATGGTGAGGGCACTGAACTTCGGTACCGGATTTCCTGGGTTTGTAGCCATACGGTATCGGCTTTAAGCAGTAGGTCCCGGTCTCATTAACCCTCGAGTTGCAAGAAGTAGATGTAACAATAAGTTACATTCAGTTCAGATCTTTTTACCTCTTCCTGTGAGTCATCGTTAAAGACATACCAGAGCAGGACCGGTTTGAACTAGAAAGAAACTTCGGACTTCCCACAACCAATAGAATAGCCCGTTGGTTTGACTTTTTCTGATCCCTCCGTTTTAGAGTGGACCCCTGTTTTTTCTCTGCGGGGTAGTCTGATTTTTTTAGAGGACAAGATTGTGACGAAAGGAGAGTAGAAGGTGAAGGCTGCTGACATTCTCGGTTTGCGGATTAGACCTTTTGAGAAAAATCGTCGCCATATTGTTTTTTAGGGCCGGCGCCGACTAAGAGCAGACTTTCGTATCTACAAATGATAAGTTGATTCCAGTTGTATTCCTTAGGCATTTATTTAATTGCATAAAATCATTTAATAAAGATACATTTGTTCATTTGTTTATTAATGAGTTTCGATTTCATATTTCTCAAACACTAAGCCAACGTAACATTATCTTTACAGTAGACCATAGTGCTCTAAACCAAATCAAATGAATCTGTTATCTCAAAAAGTATTTAATCTGATTTTTCATACTTTTACTCTGAAGAACTCAGTCATTTTTATTCTTCCATAATTTTTATCAGTAAATCAGATGCTATATAAAAAAGTATTAGTTCCACATCCGTCACATCTACTTTATGAGCGTAAATAAAAAAACTTTAGACATTCTACCTGTTGTATCTCGGTCAGACTTTTTTATTGTTTTATTACAGTTATACAGGTTAAAGATACAAAAACTTCCAATTGTCACTATTTCATTATTTAAAGAAATAACGACATGTAATTTTAATTATTTTTGAGAACATTTGGATTTTTATAACTAATATTTCTTCTTCATTGTTCTTTATTGTTCTATTTTAATAAATAGCATGTCTATTTAGAATCGTGGTATTAGGCTATTAGTTTGCAGTAATCCAGTGCGAGCCACGTTTTCGGTTTTCTAAGTTTTATTCAACATAACAGTTCAACAACGTAACAAAGGACTGACAACAAAACTATACTGGTACAATTTTTTAATTATTTTTGCGAACATTTGGATTTTTATAACTAATATTTCTTCTTCATTGTTCTTTATTGTTCTATTTTAATAAATAGCATGTCTATTTTGAATCGGGGTATTAGGCTATTAGTTTGCAGTAATCCAGTGCGAGCCACGTTTTCGGTTTTCTAAGTTTTATTCAACAGAACAGTTCAACAACGTAACAAAGGACCGACAACAGAACTATACAGGTACAATTTTTCAACTTCTAAAATGCACACACAGCGCCATCTGTTGAGATAAAATTATTAGATTACTTGGTTGGAAGATACAACGTCTCTTAGTACATTGGGCGTAAAAATACCTTAAATGTCGTATTTTTTTATTTGTATTTCAAAAAATTTGCTCTTTTACAGCTACACCCAGTTTCCTTTAAGCTTCTTATTTTCGGGTTAGATTAGAGACAAAAAGTTCATTTTATAGGTAACAATTACGAAAGAAATCCATTAGTTCAAAGTACATCATGGTATTCTACCTAGATCTTAAATGAATTATAATTGCTAAGTGCTCAGTATAATCAAAATAGTTAATATAAAAATATAATAAAATTAAATGCATTTACTAACAACCTATAGTACTAAAATAGTGCATCCGATAAATTTTTATGTGAAATGAAGGATAAATTCAATTGACAGAACCTAAAAACAGATAAAACTCTAATAAAATTACATGCATTTACTAGTAAAATATAGTTTTAAACTAATGCATCAGATAATTTTTCTGTAAACAACAAAAATTAACAAAACCTAAAAATAGATAAAATAGCTTTCCTTATGTTGCCTGATAGTTTTAGTCAGTACTATTACATTTAACAGTTTTAGATACATTATTATATTTAGATACATGATATTACAGTTAACATTACATTATTTTATTTTTATATTTATTATTACATTATTTATTACATTAGTTTTAGATACATGTTATTACATTTAACAGTTTAAAAAAAAATTAAAGGTTTTATAAATATTAACTGTCGTGTAGTCCTTGTTATATATTTATTAACAACCTGTGATCAAATGTATAGTGGAATTTATTTTAAATTGCGTTGTGTTAAATATTTGTTTTACTACAATTTAAGCACAGGTTCTGAGCAACTACAGACATTAAAATGAAGAATCAACTAACCTCTAAAATAATGGCAACTGAGACTAGCTTAATATAAAAAAGTAGATTTGTTATAAAAAAACATTTATACATATATTTACAAAAAAAAATAATAAGTCAATAATTAAGCTTAGTCAAACTATTTAGATTACTTCTGACAAACTTTATATATATTTAGGAAAATTTTGTAAGTAGAGAGAGAGAGGACCTAATCTCGATTTCCAAATGTAATGCAAAAAGATGGGTACCTTTGTGGGTCTAAAGTGATGGGCCCGGAACACTTCTGGTTGAAGGGTATGAGAGGGAAATTTTTTCATCAACCGTTGATCTGTTGTCTCTGGGGTGCGACCGTACAACTTTTGCAGGAAACTTTCTGGCGGACTTGGCTGGAGTATATAACAACTTCCTTTTTTGACCTCCGAACCAAACTCTCTGGGTCCTTCTAATCCAACTCCCTGGGACCTTCTCTCCAAACACTCTGTGGCCTTCTCATCCAATTCTGTGGGGCCTTCCGATCCAACTCTCTGGGGCCTTCTCTTTCAACTCCCTGGGACCTTCTCCTGCAATTCTCTAGGGGCCTTCTCCTCCAATTCTCTAACTTAGTCCCCTCCTTCTTCTTGACTCCCAATCGGGATCGTTGCCAGAAAGTCATTGGTCTCAGCAAACCCCGCCCTGAGACTACCAAAGTTAGTAACCTTATCACCTCTAATTTGGCCCTGTCCCTTAGGGACTCATAAATACTTCACAAAGGTACATTCTCATTTAATGTCAAGTACGGAGACAGGATTCTTATCTGTGACTGGAATCAGACCTCCGTACAAGACTACAATATTCCGTTAAATTATGGTCCTCTATCTCTGACGATGTGATGAGGTCAGATTTAGATCCCGAACATTTTAATTTTTATGAATGAAACAATTATATATCAGATCTAAATCGCCTCATCACATTAACAATTTTAAGTGTTATATGCATTGTGTATGTAATTGTCATAGTATTTTCCTCAATATGGAATTGGCTTTTAAAATAACGGCACATTAAAATACCGATTTTTATTTTACAGTGTTTCACCGTATATACCTCCTAGATATATAGTATCTATTTTCTTCCTATTATTAAAAAATATTGTTTACTCTTTGAAGGAAAAAATTACAGCCTTTTCAAGAATTATGAGTTTGGAGATTTGAGCGTGGGAAGCTATCACTTCCAATTTATCTGAGTTTCAGGCGGATATTATGTTGTAAAGTATATTACACAAATGGGTGGGGAGATTACGACCTGAAATTTCACTCCATGCATTTTCATATAACTGTCTGTCCTGTGCATTTTATCGCATCTAAAACGGAATCGATATCTGAGTTTGTTAAGGCAGCAGTCTCATCCCTATATCACGTTTTGGAATATATTTTTTGGTTGCGAAACACAGCGAATATATCATAATATAGATGTTTATCGTAGCGCTTAAAATTTATTGAATATTTATTTTGAGGGCAATTTTTTAGATCTTTTTTCTATCCGTTTAGCATTGCTTAACCATCCCATCATTTTTATGATATGATATTAAGAATAGTGTGATATGTAAACACTATTAAAGAAAACATTTTACAATATATTAGGCAGTACGTTCATTTATACCCACTACAACAAAAGGAGTATTGCTACTAGTTTTCTGTTTTCTAAAGATTCTGGAACATATGATGTATGTTATCTGATGTCTAACAGAGATTACATAAAAATGCTATGATATGTGAACATTATTAAAGGAAACATTTTACAATGTATTAGGCAGTATGTTATATTTATTTATGCCCACAACAACAGTAGAAGTATTGCTACTAGTTATCTCTTTTCTAATGATTCTGGAATATATTATGTATGTAATCTGATGTCTAACTCAGATTACATAAATATATTATGATATGTGAACACTATTAAATGAAAATTTTACAATATATTAGGCAGTGCGTTATATTTATTTATGTCTACTACAACAGTAGAAGTATTTCTAGTAGTTATCTGTTTTCTAAAGATTCTGAAATATATGATGTAGTAATCTAATGTCTAACAGAGATTACATAAAAATATTATATGGGCACAAACACTATTAAAGTAAACATTTTACAATATATTAGGCAGTACGTTATATTTATTTATGTCCACTACGACAGTAGAAGTATTGCTACTAGTTATCTGTTTTCTAAAGATTCTGGAACATACGATGGAATAATCTGATGTCTAACAGAGATTACATAAAAATGTTATGATATGTGAACACTACTAAAGGAAACATTTTGCAATATATTAGGCAGTGCTTTATATTTATTAATGCCCGCTACAACAGTAGGAGTATTGCTACAAGATATCTGTTTTCTAAAGATTCTGGAACATATGGTGTATGTAATCTGATGTCTAACAGAGATTACATAAAAATATTATGATATGTGAACACTATTAAAGGAAACATTTTACAATATATTAGGTAGTGCTTTATATTTATTAATGTACACTACAACAGTAGGAGTATTGCTACTAGTTATCTGTTTTCTAAAGATTCTGGAACATATGATGTATGTTATCTGATGTCTAACAGAGATTACATAAAAATGCTATGATATGTGAACACTATTAAAGGAAACATTTTATAATGTATTAGGCAGTATGTTATATTTATTTATGTCCACTACAACAGTAGAAGTATTGCTACTAGTTATCTGTTTTCTAAAGATTCTGGAACATATGATGAAGTAATCTGATGTCTAACAGAAATTACATAAACATTTTATATGTGCACAAACACTATTAAAGGAAACATTTTAAAATATATTAGGTAGTACGTTATATTTTTTTATGTCCACTACAACTTTAGGAGTATTGCTACTAGTTATCTGTTTTCTAAAGATTCTGGAACTTATGATGTATGTAATCTGATATCTAACAGATCAAATTATTTACTCTAATTAATCCAATTACTTATTCTGATTTTATTACTCATTTGTAAAGATTATGGAACATAGGATGTACATAATATATCTAATAGATTTGAATTAAATAATATAGTCTAATTCCATACAGTAAATGTACGAAATGTATGCTTAAGAATTCATTTATGTTCAAATTACAACTTTTTTACACTTAACTGATTAAGCAATTTTTAATAACAAATTTTATATTTTGCAAGATATTGTTTTTCATACGTAAAAAACTATAGCTTTCATCTAACATAATTTAGTAATATACCATAAAACATTTCTTTATAATAAATGTGAACGAAATGTGTAATTAGGAATTTATTTTTGTATGAAAACCAATTTCCTTTTTTTATTTAACATATAAGTGTTTTGCCTCTGTTTCTCCAGATGGAAACGGAATGTTCTAACAGGACAACGCCTCGTGTCACAAGACTGAAATTGGGGCTAAAGCAAAGGCACTCTAATGGGATGTTTGCTCCGTAGACCCCATATCCATCAGTGTCCGCTGAACAGTGTGCTCCGATACTACAGGTGAGTTCTTTGCAAAATGTAGGAATGGTCATAGTGTTTTGGCTCTTGAGTATATATAAAATATATTCCAAAATTAAGGCCAGATTTGAATTAAATGAAAAAGCGTTCCTTTGTTTTGTAATGAACTTTACACCCTGTAACACTCTTATTATTATGTAAAAAACTATTACTTTCATATAATGGCATTCAGTCAAAAATCGTACTCCAATTCCATACTGTAAATGTATGAAATGTGTAATTAAGAATTATTTGCATA
>CM063510.1:54486143-54526143 GCA_032207245.1 Pardosa pseudoannulata | reverse complement strand
AAGTATCAATCGTCAGAAAACGTACAAGTATATGTCCCTCATACAATGTTTAAAATTATGTCCTACATTGTCATAACAAGCATATCTATTGACGAAACTGTGCATTGACATGTATTGTGATTACAGTACTTCATTTACTTTGTACAATGAAGTAAAACGAGATAAAAAATTATATTTATTTTAATTGCAAAATTTTAAATCTCCTACATCCACTTCATAAAAGGACATCAAATCCTTTTATGTCAATAGACGTGGATTAATACAAGCAAGATACATTAAAGTGTAATATGAAATCTACCTCTCCGAAATCTCCATTCATGGTCAAAAACGCTGAAATTTCCCTTTTGCACTTCTACTCCAGCCGCGTGTCTGATTGTGCAATGGCTCATGACAACCAGACACACCTGTTTCGTTTCCTCTATTAATTGTTAATGTGACAGCAGCAGGAGAGGAGCGCAGCCCGCATATGTCAACTCCAGCACACAGAGACACGGCTGTAAAAAAAACTCTCATATCGCTGCTTTCGAAAAGAAAAGCGGTCATAAATTCTGCTCAATGCAAATAGCCTCGAAATATTTCACTCTCGTGAACTCGTGTCAGCAAAATATACATACACCTGATGCTCCTTTACTGTTTTTTCTAACTTAATGTCTCGGAGAATTTCCTCCAGTTCCATGTCCCATCGTAACATTTTTACTGGATCGCATGACATTTATTCATATGTGTTGATTTTGTCGCAACTGAAATTTATGGCTGAAAGGTGAAATTCCGGGGAGGGGGAAACGAACGGAAACGTGAATTTCATAAAAATTTTATTAACCTGTTTGTCAGATTCTCATTATACAGTCTAGGTTTTTGTAAATAAATTTATATGAACAAAAGAAAATCGAGGCGGAGTAAATTTTTCATGGTGTGTTTTCGTGAATCCATGAAATGGAATAGAGGATGTGTATATGAAACTGTGGTTAGTAAACTTTGTTACTGTTGTAAAATATCTGGTATGGACACGACTTCCTTGTGAGCCTATTAAATGATACATATATTTCTTCTGTACTTGAATAAAACTTACTTTAGTTTAATTTAAGGTATAATTCCTCAATTATTTAATAAATTGATATACAAGTGCTAAAATATTAATATTTAATAACATAAAAATTTTATATAATATCTGATATGGACACATGGCTTCCTTGTGAACCTGTAAAATTATACAGATATTTCTCTGTACTTAATTAAAACATGGTTTAGTTTAATATGAGATATGACCCCCCAGTTATTTAATAAATGAATAAACAATTGCTAAAATATTAATTTTTAATAACACAAAAATAATATGTAATATCTGATAGACACATGGCTTCTTTGTGAGCCTGTTAAATTATACAGATATTTCTCTGTACTTGATTAAAACTTAGTTTAGTTTAATTAAAGATATGACCCCACAGTTACTTAATAAATTGATATACAAGTGCTAAAATATTAATCTTTAATAACATAAAAAATTTATATAATATCTGATATAGACACATGGCTTCCTTCTGAGCCTGTAAAATTATTTAGACATTTCACTGTACTTGATCAAAATTTAGTTTAATTTAAGATATGAAACCCCCCAGTAAGTTAATAAATTGATATACAATTGCTAAAATATTAAGTTTTAATAACACAAATTTATATAATATCTGATATGGACACATGGCTTCCTTGTGAGTCTGTTAAATTATACAGATATTTTGCTGTACTTGATTAAAACTTAGTTTAGTTTAAGTTGAGGTCTGATCCCCCAGTTATTTAATAAATTGATATACAATCGCTAAAATATTAATCTTTAATAACATAAAAAATGTATATAATACCTCATACAGACACATGAGTTTCTTGTGAGCCTGTTAAATTATACATGTATTTCGCTGTACTTGATCAAAATTTAGTTCAGTTTAATTTAAGATATACCCCCAGCCAATTAATAGATTGATATACAATTACTAAAATATTTATGGTTAATAGAATAAAAATTATATAATATCTGATATGAACACATAGCTTCCTTATAACTTATTAACACATTGTATGCGGGACACGTACTAGTACATTTTCTGACGATTGTTATTTGAGCGCGGGTACTAGTACGGGTTAGTGTAACAACATGGTTTGTTTGTGGGTACAAAAATAACGGTATATACAGGAAACTAAAGACGAATGTTCTAGTCTACTACATAGATTCTGGAAAAATTTAGACAAATATAAACTAGCTTTTACATCAGTCGATGTGGAACCACACAACGGGAAAAATTAAAACTATATACTACTATTTCTATTTGATTTTTCATATTTACGATACTATTATAAATTTATCCACTAAAAATATATTTTTTGTTTGCAAAAATCTTATGGTTTTTATTTATATATTTCTATTTATATATTTGTTTATATATTTCAATATAAAATACGAAAAGGTTAAAAAATAATTTTTGATCAACTGAGATTTAACTGCATAACGAAATTTACGCTCCAAACGCCTGCTCCCGGTACAATTCCTCTGCGAAATGTACCCGCACACAATGTGTTAAATTATGCAGATATTTCGCTGTACTTGTTAGTTCAATTTAATTTAAGATATGACTCTCCCCAATTAATTAATAAATTGATATACAATTGCTAAAATATTAATCTTTAATAACATAAAAATTATATAATATCTGATAAGGACACATGGCTTTCTTGTGAGCCTGTTAAATTATACAGATATTTCGCTGTATTTACTTAAAACTTAGTTTAGTTTAATTTAAGATATGAAACCACCCAGTAAGTTAATAAATTGATATACAATTGCTAAAATATTAATTTTTAATAACATAAAAAATTTATGTAATATCTGATATGGTTTCCTTGTGAGCCTGTTAAATTATACGGATATTTCTCTGTACTTGATTAAAATTTAGTTTAGTTTTATTTAAGATATGACCCTCCAATTAATTATAAATTGATATACAATTGCTAAAATATTAATCTTTAATAACACAAATTTATATAATATCTGATATGGACACATGGCTTCCTTGTGAGTCTGTTAAATTATACATGTATTTCGCTGTACTTGATCAAAATTTAGTTCAGTTTAATTTAAGATATGACCCCCCGGTTAATTAATAGATTGATATACAATTGCTAAAATATTTATGTTTAATAACATAAAAATTATATAATATCTGATATCAACACATGGTTTCCTTGTAACCTATTAAAACATTGTATGAGGGACACGTACTAGTACATTTTCTGACGATTGTTACTTGAGCGCGGGTACTAGTAAGGGTTTGTGTAACAACATGGTTTGTTTGTGGGTACAAAAATAACGGTATATACAGGAAACCGAAGACGAATGTTCTAGTCTACTACTTAGATTCTGGAAAAATTTAGACAAATATAAAGTAGCTTTTACATCAGTCGATGTGGAACCACACAACGGGAAAAATTAAAACTATATACTACTATTTCTATTTTATTTTTCATATTTAAAATACTATTAAAATTTATCCACTAAAAATATATATATTTTGTTTGCAAAAATCTTATGGTTTAATAAATTGATATACAATTGCTAAAATATTAATCTTTAATAACATAAAAATTATATAATATCTGATAAGGACACATGGCTTTCTTGTGAGCCTGTTAAATTATACAGATATTTCGCTGTACTTAATTAAAACTTAGTTTAGTTTAATTTAAGATATGACCCCCTGTTAATTCATAAATTGATATACATTTGCTAAAATATTAATTTTTAATAACATAAAATATTTATATAATCTCTGATTTGATCTGAGGGATAGGCTTTAAATTAAGCAAAACGAAAAAACAATAAACATAACAAAATGTATATTTTAAAGAAGAATTTTTACTTATATAAAATTATACATTTTTATAAATTGTAATTTTATAAAATATGAAGCTTTAACTTTTGAATTTTGTGTTATTTATTTCTATGGAGAACTGAATTGAATTTAGAAATACATGAGACCTTTATGTGAAAAAGTTGTTATCAAAGATAAAACTTCTTTGAAACGTAATTAAATTTTTATTACTTAAATTAGACACCTCATATGAGATTCAGATAGACAAGAAGATTGAGGATATATAAAGGTACTGCCTTAAAAACGATAATTTTAGTCGAGATCCGCGGCAGCATTAAGAAGAAAAATTTGTAATAAAGGTAAATAAATAAATAAGATAATAAAAGTAAATAAAGGAAGTTTGGAATAAAGGTTTGTTAAGCAATTTAAACGTGCTATTTTGTGTATTGCTGGCTTAAAAATCACGTAAAAGGTTGTTATTGTCGGTGCCAATGTCACTTGGACGAGACAAGCCTGTAATCCAGAGGCCACACAAATTAATTCGAATAGGTGCACCTTTCGTTTTACGAGCACCACTAGGGTAGAAGAGAGTTTTTTCTCAAGTAAGTCCTCGTAATTTAGATGCAGTAATCAAGCTGAAGACATCCCAGTCTTGGTTTACCATCTCAAAAGGTACGTTTAAATTAGTAAGCAATTTAATCGTACTATTTTGTGTATTACTGGCTTAAAAAATCATGTAAGAGGTTATTATTGTTGCTGCCAATGTCACTTTGACGAGGCCGAAAGATGGTTGATTGGTCAGGGTGCTGGCCTTTATTACCGGAGTTCATGGATTCGAATCCCACTGTTTCATTTATGTTCATAGCCGTTCGAAATCGGCTTTAAGTTGTAGGTCCCGGTATCATTAGCCCTCTTGTTGCAAAAAAGTAGACCGTAGCACTCCACACCACACCATTTGGGAGAGACAAGTCTGTGAGCCAGTTGCCACATTAATTAATGCGAAGAGGTGCTCATTTTGTTTTACGAGCACCGCTAGGGTGAAAGAACGTCTTTTCTCAAGTAGGTCTTCGTAATTTAGAAGCAGGAACCAAGCTAAAGACAACCCAGGCTTGGTTTACCATCCCCAAATGTACGTTTAAATTGCTTACCAATTTAAACGTACTATTTTGTGTATTACTGGCTTAAAAAGTCATGTAAGAGGTTGTTATTCTCGCTGCCAATGTCACTTGGACGAGACAAGCCTGTGAACCAGAGGCCACACGAATTAATGCGAAGAGAGGCGTCTTTCGTTTTACGAGCACTGCTAGGGTGAAAGAACGTCTTTCCTCTAAAGGTCCTAGTAATTTAGAATCAGGAACGGAACTAAAGACACCCCAGGCTTGGCCTACCATCCTCAAATGTATCATTTGAGACTTTGTAGGACATTGCGACCACGAACATACTTTAGTTAATCCAATCACTATTATTGAACAGTTATGAATTTCTGCCTTTGTCTACTGAGCTACCTCGACTCAGGTAAAAGTTGTCAATAATGTATGGAACTGGTTTTAATCTTCAACATAAAGAATTAGAGAAATAATTTGGTTATTTTGCTGATAAATTTGAAATCATTGCCTTATATAAACATTCGGTTTTTTGAAAAGATATAACCGAGGAATTTTTTTAGAAAGCTATTAATATTTTATAAACTTAACTTTTATTTATTTGTAGATACGCTCTAGTTTTATGTAAACTTAAGGTTGTTTTTCTTCATAAACGGTTTTTTCATTGGTTGTTTATGATGATTATTTATACTGTAACTCTATCCTGGTACGGTTTTTTTTAAGTTATGTAAGTTGCTTGTTTACACTATTATAGATAATTATGTTAAGTATCTTTGCATGTAATTATATTACACAAAAAATTAAAACAGAAGTTTTAACACAAGAAAATATTATGTGTTTGGTACTTTATTCAATACAATTTTTTTACTAGAAAAACAAGGAACTATTTAAAGTGAGGTTTTTAAATCAACCTCTAATGCTTATTTGACTATACTGATTCATAACCTAGACAACCTTTCATCTATCTTTTTAAGTTCTTAACATATAATTTTTCTTGTCGTTATAATATGTAGTACATATTTTCTTCATTTAGTTTGAGATCAATAGATAAATCCTATTTGAATGTAATCTAACTTTATTTCTCTATTTTGTACACTTGTATCCTGAAAATTATGTTAAGGAGATAAAACTGATAGTCACATTAATTAAAGTGACTAGTTCTTGTTCTATTCGTGTGAATACTATAAAACATGTCTTACTGACTTCGATTTTGAAGAGTTAAGTCACCAGGAATGAAGTAGATCCGTCGCTTTGGTGCAAAAGGATTTTACCATTTAATCAAAGTAAATTATGCAGCAGAACGCTGCTTTATTCTGTAATTATCTTCTTATCATCCTTTCTTAGTAAATACTTTGTTATGTATGATATTGATTTAAAGTAACATTATGCTTTCTGTTAAGTCCAAAGATCGATTTTTAGAATATTATATAATTATGATGTCATACGACTGTTAAGTCAGCAAAAAATTGAATTTTTCAGAAAAAATATATGCAAAAAATATTTCAGTTCTGAACATTTTAAAACAATCCGCTTTAAAAAATTCCAATAGAATGAGAGGATTTAGGAATAAAAACGTGTCAGCTGTTTACTGTAAATAAATTTAAACTTACAAAACTTTAACTCGATTTTTCTTAAATTTTGTTTTGTTCGTCTAACACGCATGTTGTCTCAAAAAGTTCTTAACATTTTTTCATGAAATTTTTACAGGTTGTATACAATATCATTTTCATCTAATTGAGTCTAAATTTTCTTGCATATTTTTACAAAATATGTTTCTTTTTGCAATGAAAATTTTTAATTAAATAAAATTAACTTTTTTCAAATATTATATATATATATATATATATATATATATATATATATATATATATATATATATATATATATATATATATATATATATATATATATATATATATATATATATATATATATATATATATATATATATATATATATATATATATATATATATATATATATATATATATATATATATATATATATATATATAATATATATATATATACATATATATATACATATATATATATATATATATATATATATATATATATATATATATATATATATATATATATATATATATATATATATATATATATATATATATATATATATATATATATATATACATATATATATATACATATATATATATATATACATATATATATATGTATATGTATATATACATATATTAAATATATACAAATTTAGGTTCACAGTTATTTTGAGATATTGTAATAAGTTTTAAAACAATAAGTTTGTGTTAAGCTTAAATATATTTTTAGTAATCATTCGCATTAGTTTTGATATAATTTTTATTGACAGCAAAGTGTCTCTTATTCAAAACTTTCTAACAAAAATATTTTTTCTGTTTCAAGGATGAATAAGATATATGTGTAAAGATAATAATTTGTTCTAACTATGTTAAAAACATTGTGTTTGTAAATCTGGTATTTTTCAAGGTATGAGAAGTCCAAAGTGATAATTACTTTACATTTTTTCGACTTTTAAGAATCGTATGATCCCTTAAATAGAAAATGTTTTTCAGACCAAAATGATACTAAAATTTTTAATGTACAGTAATAGTTTACCGAGCTATAAAATAAAACCAAAGGCTACCTCTGCTACTTTTCTTAAATGGAAATGAACGTAACCCAATAAGTACACGGATATCCGAAAGTTAAGCATAAATAATGTTACTGTAATATTTAAAAAAATCCAACTCGGAATGATGAAAAACGAGATATACGAACGTAATACGATTATAAAACAAGAAAACAATGCAAAAGAAAGAATATTAACCACCTTTATTATTCTAAGTATATTTAAAAAAAGAAACATTGTCTTTCAGTACTGGTGATCATGAAATTAAAAAATAAGTATTTACATAATTGTTCGTAGAAGCTTTTCATTGACCTTAAAAAATAAGTCTAAATTTATTTATCTTGTGGCAAAAAATTCACCATGCCTTGAAAGCATACACAGATCATCAACTATTAATCAACGTTTTCTTTAATGTACGAGGCGCATCCAGAAAGTAAATTTCCCCGATGTTTTCCCTTATAATGTAAGAGTAATTGGCGGTGTCAATTGCGCGTGCATAAAAGATCGATGACGTTTTAATCATATGTCAGCTGTCCCGATTCGTGTCAGCAGCAGGGTAGCAGTGGTCCGAAATGGAAAATATAATTCCTTCTCCCGCAGCCTGGAAGGTTCGGTCAGTGATCTTGAATGCACGAATCATTGCGCCAATTGAAATTCATCGGCAACTTTGTCAGGTCTATAAACCGAAACTGACATCCGAACACAAAATTCAACGCTTAGGAGCAGCAATGACATTTCTGCTACAGTATCACGATGACGGCGAAGAGTTCCTCGACAGGATCGTCACGGGCAATGAGATTTGGATTTTGCACTTTATCCCGAAAACCAAGCAGCAGTGAATTCTTTGGCATCATAGTGGATCGTCGGGCAGGACCAAAATCAAACAGACGCTGTCGTTACGGAAACGGATGTGCACGGTGTTTTCGAACAGGAAGGCTGGTTCCATTCACAGGCGGAGAGTTCTACGACAGAGGGATACAAAAGTTGATCCCACAATACGACAAGTGTCTCAATTCTGGTGGTGGCTATGTTGAAAAATAGCTGAAACGTTGCTGTACTTATTGCCAATAAATATGTCAGTGAGTTCTTTTTTTCTTTTAAATAGGGAAACTTACTTTCTGGATGCGCCTCGTATTAAATTAATGTTTTTCCTGCTTAAATACGCATTACAAAATTTTGTCATTTACCTCTAGAGTAATAAGAAAATATTTAAAATTATTTTTAAACTATTCAAGCTTAACTGAATACCTAGATTTCTATTTAGCAACTTCTGAAGTTATATTCTTTTAAGATCTTACGATAATGTATTTTCTGCTCCAATGTCAGACGCAAATTTTCGTCGCTTACTTTGAGAGCAATTGAGAAATCTCTATCTGAATGTAATAAAATTAAATTTCACTATTTTGTTCACTTGGACTATAGAAAATTACATTAAAGGAGGGAGACAAAAGTGTCGGTCATATTCTCCGAATGGATTAAATAGTTTCTCCTTCAAATGAATATTATGCAAGATGTTATACTGATTGCAATTCTAAACAGTTAAATCACTGATAATGTGACACATCCGTCGCTTTGGTTGCAAAAGGATTTTGGGTTTCAATTAGAGAAAATAATGCGATAGAATATAGTTTAATTCGACAATTACTATTTTATAAGCCCTTGAACGTAACCAACGGTTCTTAAACTTAAATGGCTTTTAAAGTAAACATATTAAAAATGTATATACTATAAGTAAATATATTTTAATGTGTTTACTTTAGTTAAGACTACAATACGCTTTTAAATTAAAAAATTATCTTTAGTATATTATATTACCGTGAAAAGCATCTGCATCTGTTGTTGTTTGTTGTTTCTGATGCCACTTGGACAAACCAAGCACGATGAGCCAATCCGTCTCATCGTGCAATCTGTACCTAAACAAATTGATTTGAAAAGTTTTGTGTACAGCAATTATTTTCTAAGTTTTCAAATAAAATGGTAGGATTTTTTTCTCCTCTGCTTCTTTAAATCGAATCACATGTGGACAAAATAGTTAATGGTAGTGCTGTTAGTACCAGGGCCAATTCATTTGGTCCTATAATGAGCAAAGGTACTTGCAGCTGTTCTTAACTAACTTTAAGCAGCACACCCCAGTCCAACATTTTTCTTTGTTGCAAATAATTTACTTTAGGATCCAGAGCAATATGATCAACCTTACTACCCATCTTTTTAATGTGTTGATGTATTTATTTCCTTTCTACAGGGTGGTCTAAAAGAAACATCCCCTATATATGAGTCCCTAGTTGCCGAACCGTTCAACCAATCGAAATGAAAGTTTAGGTATAATTATTTGAATATTTGGCTCCAGATTGTGATGATTTTAAACAATAAATCTCTCACAGCTACGGTTATATTGAAAATTTTGAAAATTTCGAATAGCAACACCCAATTTTTTTCGTGTGCAAATTGATTAGAGGGTGGAAAAACCTTAAATGGCATTGGAATGAGACACATTTGATGCAAATTGGTGGTGTAAAACATTTGCAAAGAAAAGCATCTTAAAGAACTAATGATAAGTAATGATGGAAGAGGGAAAATACTTTTATTCGAATTACAAGTTTTCAAAGTGGCCACATTCGCACCACTGCCAAATTACGTGTGATGATTCTATTACCAAAATGATGTTGCAGCACTTCTCGAACATTTCTGCCAATGTGTGGAGGAGCACCATCTTATATCCATACAATGTCGTTAATAACTCTCCAACATTGCTTTATACCTAGCACCTGTGACGGAGCACATTTGCGTACCATCGTATGTGACTTCTTGGAAGAAGTAAGGACTCAGAATGAATGTCCCTGCGACGCCCCACCACACAGTCACGTATCTCATACATAAAGTCACTGGTGCCACACAGTGAAGATTTTCCTCTGTCCAATGACCGCAGTTCTTGGAGTTTGCGTTAGAAGTCAGTTTTAAAATGTACTTCATCCATCCATAATATCCGCAGCGGCCACCTGCTATCTTCATCATATATGAGGAGAAAAAAATTCGCAAAATCGACACGCTGTTGGTTGTCTCCAGGTTCCTACACCTGGACACGCTGGAATCGATAAGGAAACATCCGCAGAACAGAGAGCAGAATTTGAAGAACTGTGGTTTTCGGTACATCCAAATTGCAGGAAACACTTCTTAATAGAAACACTTCAAATAGTCGAAAGATAGGCCAAAATATTAAGTCATTAAAATGAACATTTTATTATGATTAAATTGATACTAAAATTTTAACGGTAAAATAATTATTTTTCTTACTCTTAAATGCAATTTGATTTATGTATTAACTTCTATAGAACATCTTAACACACTGTATACAAGACACGTACTAGTACGTTTTCTGATGATTGATACTTGAGCTCGGGTCATGTACTAATACGGGTTAGTGTAACAACATGGTTTGTTTGTGGGTACAAAAATAACGGTATATACAGGAAAACGAAGCCGAATAATCTTGTCTACTACATAGATTCTGGAAAAATTTAGACAAATAAAAACTAGTTTTTACATCAGTCGATGCGGAACCACAGAACGGGAAGGTTGATTAAAAAATCAATTTAGATTTAAAATTAACTTTTTATTTATCCTTGAGAAAATGATATTATACATATGTATATTTATATATTATATATATTTGTATATATATATATATATATATATATATATATTTGTTTATTTGTCTATTTATATATTTGTTTATGTATTTCAATATAAAATATGAAAAGTTGGTTAGTAAATAAAATAATTTTCTATCAGTAGAGATTTCACTGAATAACAAAACTTACGCGCAAAACACCCGCTCCCGGTATAATTCCACCGCGAAATGTACCCGCACACAATGTATTAAGAAGTGCTACAACAGTACAGACTTGCAATAGTTTCCGAAAAATGTTTTCACTATTAACTCACGTTTCTATAAACTAACAGCCATTGTAACTGAAAGAAAGCTACTCACTCGATCTCCCGCTCTTTATATTCAAAAGTCCCCCTCAATCCATTTGTCTTTATGCAAATCAGATTGCTTTCTTCTTTACTTGTAGTGTTTCTTCTTTACTTGTATTGTTTTTTTCTTTACTTGTAGAAATGTCTTTCTTTAAACTGTCACAATCCTTCAAAAGAAAAAAATCGTTTTAATCGTCATAATGCTTGGAATTGCCAAAAGAAAAATTTAAACTCCTTTTTTTATTTTTTTGTCGTCTATAGATATTTATTGCATATTTGCATCAAGCCTTTTTATAGTAAAGACTTACCTAGTCAAATATATTTAGATAAATAATTTTGGATAATTTTTGAGAGCATCCTTTTATTGCCTATCTACACCTAATCCTCTTATTAGTTAGACTAAGGATTGCTTTGAATTGGCCCAATTTAATTATCATCACCTGGTGTATTGAAAATGGCTGTTCTCATCTTTCTACGTACTGAATAATCCACATGGGTCAAAATTAACTCAAATGAGTTATTACATTTTGTATTGAAAAAAGTCTAACGATTTAAAAAGAGATTAGGTATTGCAGAATAATTACTATGACTAAAGAAGTAAAGTCATAACGTATTTTGGATACATTTTGATAACAGCACTACTAAAGTTAAATTTTATATTGGTCTAAAAGGGCCCGATTACTCTAGGAAGATTAACTCTCAATTCTATTATTAGTTGCAACTACGGATTGCTTTGAATTGGACCAATTTAATTATCATCACCTGGTGTATTCAAAATGGCTGTTCTCCTGTTTCTCCTCACTGAATAATCCATATGGGCCAAACTTCACTCAAATGACTTAAGTATTACAATTTGCATTGAAAAACAAATCTAACGATATAAAAAACGATTACGCGTTGTAGAATATTTAGTATGGCTAAGGAAACAAAATCATAAAATACTTTTGAAAAATTTCAATAACAGCACTACTAAAGTTAAATTTTATATTGGTCTAAAAGGGCCCGATTACTCTAGGAAGATTAATGTCCACTGCAAAAGTTCATTACTTACCTTTAGTGTAAATAGGAAATATTTAAAATAATTTTTAAACCATTAATGGGTATTTGAGCATCAGATCTCAGTCTGAAAAATCCCTTTACATAATCTCCATTTGATATCTTTAAATATAGTAGTCTTTAAATATTGTAGAATATTTACTATGGCTATAAAAACAAAGTGAAAAATATTTTTAAAAAATTTCGATAACAACTCTACTGAAGTTAAATTTTATATTCATCAAAAAGGACCCGATTACCCTAGGAATATTAATATCCACTTCAAAAGTTCATCACTTACCTTTAGAGTAAATAGGAAATATTTAAATTTATTTTAAACCATTAATGGGTATTTGAATATCAAAACTCAGTCTGAGAAATCCCTTTATATTATCTGCGTTTCATGTGTTGAAATATTGCATTTCATGCTTTAGTGTCGGTTGCAAATTTTTGTCGCTTAAACGACAGCAGTTGAGAAATCCCTATTTAAATGTAATCAAATTAAATTCTCCCATTTTGTACGCTTGGACTCCTGAAAATTACATTAAAGGGGAGGGGGCAAAGCTGTCGGTCAAACGCATTGTAGCAACTAATTCGTTTCCTATTCACGAAAAGACCATGAAAGATGTTCTACTGACTGCGATTTTAAAGAGTTAAATTGCTGGGAATACGGCACATCCGTTGCTTTGGCTGCAAAGATATTTCGGGTTTCAATCAAAGTATATTATGCAACTAAACGCTGCTTGATTTTGTAACTGCTTTCTAACTGGCCATTTGTAGCATTTTTCTCATATTAACTTTGCTTATGGTGGCAATACTAACATATTTTTTTTAAATATTAATTAATTGGACAGAAAAAATTATGCGCAAAATGGCACTAGAAATGTGAACGGCAAAGAAATATTTATTGAACTATAAAATAAGTTACAGTCTATTCCGTAAGAACATGTCGTCTATTTGTCTGAAAATACAAATTAGTTAAAAATACATTTGTACCGTGTAGTATACATATTAAACTGAAATTCATTTCACCTAATAAGTTGTCCAGTCCCTATTATTATCGATTATGCAAGAATCACTTTATCATTCGATTTTTGCGGCGTTTACCCCGTTCCGTTAGGTCGTCAACATTTTGTACCGCTTTATAACGTGCTACCCACTTATCGACGAACGACTCCGATTTTCTTATGCACCGGGCTGCAGCTGCACAAGATATTTTTGGTCCTTTTGGATGAATGGTTACGCAGAAACACTGCCTCAAAACGGCTCGCATAAGTGGCACTCATTTTGGAATTGTTGACTTAAACACAACAAAACAAATCGAATAAAGAATATAACCATAAAACATTCTTCTCTAATGTTTGAAGACCATGTGCAATTAAGCCGGTAATTGCGCGCTATCTATTGACGAAGTAATGAGCGACACGCTCTTATGAAACAGACTGTATTTGCATCATTCTTTTGCTACCTGTCTGCTAATGAGCCAAGAATTTAAAAAGTCAGAATTCGACAGAAAAGGCAAAATGCTGCTTGGTAGACATAAATGAAACAATTATTGTGGCAATACATGTATTATTTTATTTCATTAAAATTTGTCTTTTGTATTGAAATTTTAATTTTAATTTTTCGTTTTTTTAAATTCTGTTATGTAAATTCTATTTTTCTCTCCATTCCATTTTTCTTATAATACCGATAATGTTGCCGAACGTGAATTCATATCATCAACAACCAGGCATAGATATTGAAATCTCATGAATTAATGTCAGCAATTGAGGATGCGCTAATATTTTTTTACTAGTATGTTTTTTTAAAGGTCTATAGTTTTACTTACTTTAAGAGGGTATGATGCAACGAAACAATGATAAAATTATAGAAATTTGAAAAATGTCTTTTTAGAAATTGTGTATACTCCTCGGCGAAACAGCCCCTAGGAGGTCAGGGCCTACGGTGCTAATCTCCGTTTACGTGACCAAGTGCCCTGGGGTGCGAAGAATATGTTCCGGTTAGGTGGTCAATCTTACGCGAAACCCCCAGTGTTTAGTTCCCAAGCACGTTTAGTCCTCAGTTCATCTACACACTGAAGGGATGAAAGGCTGAAGAAATTGCGTACATTCGAATAAAAATAGATACCATGATTTTTTTCCCATAAAAATTATACACATTGTAAAAAACTGATAGACTGTTGATATAGATGTCGTTTTTAAGAAATCTTGTTTAGTTTTTAAATCTATTGTCTAATGTTTTCGTTACACGAGGGATAATGAGACCGGGACTTACTGCTTAAAGACAATTCCGAACGGCTAGGAACTCATGTCACAATGGGTTTCGAACCCACGAAATCGAATACCGAAGATTAGCACCTTTGCTATTCAGGCGTCCTTTGGCTTAAGAAATCTTAGCGATCACTCTATTTTTAAGAAAGTGCTTTGTATCTTAATCAAAAATGTCGTAGAGCTTTTATTGTCTTTTGTTTTGTTTGATATAATAGTATAATTTATGTAGTTTGCCTCGCTTTACATTAATACGGATGTAAATGTAACACCACTTAGAGAAAGGATAGACCTAAAGTTCAAATAAAATAAGATTTTCTCTTTTCAGTGCTTATTGTAAAGCATTATAACCAAAAGAGTCTTTTACGATACAAACTCTCATTACAAAATGGTAGGAAGAATGAGAACTTCAGTATGGTTCAAGTTCTAGAGTTTGTTAAAAAAAGTTTTTCTAAAGGAGTGAGAAAAGTCTGTTTAAATTATTTGGGAAACAGTTTGATAGTAGCATATAGCCCGTCATGTGACGGAATCAGTAAAATTTTTAATTTTCCAGAAATGTAAAGTACCCTATGAGGCAGGTAAAAAATGGTTTGTTTTTTGGCTGAGAATTATCTGGTACACGCTCAATAATTTGTTTATCTTCCTACCCCCCTAAAGTCTCCCAATACTGTGAATGTAGTTTAGAATCAAGTGGATTTCATTTAGAAAGGTAATTCAAAGTTTTCTTAGCTACGTCAAAATTATCTTTAAGTTCTTCCTAATTATTTTGTCACAATAATTAATAGAAGTAAAGGAATGAAACATTCATTTCCACTACACCCTGGAGGTAGATAGAATTTGTTGTTAATACGGGTGATAAAAGTTTCATTTCACCAAAAAATAATCGATGATTAAATTTAAAATTATCAAATATGTATATAATCAAAGAAAAGTATTTACGTAATATCTAAGTTCAGTGATAACACTTATGAAAATAATGCAGACGGTATATAAATACTTTAGAAATATTTAAATGAAATGGTTAAAATATGACGTCAAAATACTAGAAAAAATGTTATTTTCATCTACTTATAATGTGATAAATTGATAAATTTAATCGAATGCTCTTAACAGGGGAGAATAGGACTTGAAATAATGTCATTAAACGCTCAAAAATGGAGGAAGGTGTAGATTTCAAACGTCTTAAAGAAGACAGTATTTTTTGCTGTGATATGAAGCATATTTATACCAATTTATTTTAGAATCGGATCGACATTTTAGAAGAAGATAAAATTACTAGCTTTGGATTTTGCTAACCCTAACTCACCAAGTATCTAATATTGATGCCTCTTTCCATTCCAGGTTAAACCGCTTCATACATTCGAGGACAGACGGACAGATTACTTATTCTATTATTATATAGGGGTACTCTCATTGGAACACAAATATAAACATATGGACATTTCAAGTGAATGAACTTATTATTAAACTCAGGATTTTTCGCTCTGTAACGCGTTAAAGTTTGTTTAAAACGAAGTGTTATTGTGGCATACTGTGAACTTGTTTTTCTGATTTAATGCTTGTATTTCAATATTTTTTCTATCTTAGTTTTTCTTAGAACTGTTCTCTTTACCAGTCATCTCGCTCATCACTATCTCAAATTTAAGTAATAAACAAAATAGTTTAAAATACATTAATTTTAACGATCTTTTGTGGCACTTCTTATACATCTAATAATGAAATGTAATTTTTAAATTTACTTTGTTCTGGGTAACATTCTTTAACACAAGACTTAAATATGGGTGTCTTATATTTGGGGAAGAACTGAACACAGAAAAAAATATTTCCTATGGCTAATTTTTTCTCTTTATCGATAATGAATTTTAAATATTATTTATAAAATCGAGAAATGAAAATGTAATTATAAAATGTACTATCTAAATGCTCTATTTCTTTTAATTTGCAGACTTTCCTGTCATTGACATTAAGGTCTCTTAAATTTTAATTGCTAGGATCTTACGGAACACATTATTGTGATGAGGTGATTTAGATCAGTAATATAATTGATTCATTCATAGAAGAAGTAAATTGCTCGGGATCTAAATATGACCTCATCACATCTTTGTAAAAAGACAGAGGATCATAAATTTATATTTTACGGATATTGTTGTCTTGTACAGTGGTCTCGGACGGGGTACTGATCCCAGTCCCAGATTAGAATCCCGTATCCGTACTTGACATTAAATAAGAATGGACCTTTTTGGAGTATTTATGAGTCCCTAAGGGACAGTGCCCAATTAGAAGGGATAAGGTTTTCCAAGTTGGCAGTCTCAAGGCGGGGTTTAAGCAGACCAATGAGGTTCTTGCAACTATCCCGATTGGTCGATAAGAAGGAAGAGGGAACAAGGATGAAATTAAAAAAAATAAGAAAAATCTAAAAATTGTGAAGGCGTTTGGAAGTCCCAAAAAAGGTGTTCGATAGTCGAGACGAGGATAGAGTCCGACAGAAGGTGTTTGATAGTCGAGATGAGGAGAGAGTCCGAAAGAAGGTGTTTGATAGTCTAGACTAGGAGAGAGTCCGACAGAAGGTGTTCGATAGTCCAGACGAAGAGAGGAGTCCGAAGGAACGAGTTCGAGTGTCCAGCCAAGTCCGACAGGAACTGTTCCTGCATCAAATTGCACGGCTGCACACCACACTCAAGAGGAAGCCCCTGACCAGACCGACGAAAGATCCATAGATACCCATCAACCAGCAGTGTTCCGGGCACACCATTTTAACTCCCTAAAGGTACCCCCTTTTACATACATTTTGAAATTGAGATTAGGTGCTCTCTCTTATATTTACATAATTAATAAAGTATTAAAAAATTATTGTCAGAACTAATTTAGAAGGTATTTTATGAAAATTAGCATCAGTTTGTATGTACATAGATGTATATATATTATAATAAATTTACTTTTTTATATTAAGCTAGTTTCTGATGCCGTTAATTTAGCTTTTAGTTTATTTTCATATCTTATGTCTGTAGTTTTTCAGAACCTGTGGTTAAATTTAGTACTAAAATACTTTTACACAACGCAATCAAAATAAAATCCCACTATACATTTGATCACAGGTTAATACTCAAATAAAAACGAGGACTACACGACAATTATTTTCTTGCGAGTATTCCTATTTTATATAAAATCTTTATTTATTTATTTATTTTTTTAAATTTTAATTTTTTTTTTTTTTTTTTTTTTTTTTTTTTTTTTTTTTTTTTTTTTTTTTTTTACCATGCTAAAAAACATTTGGTTTCTCATCGGAACCTACGAAACTACGGAACAAATGCCGGAAGGCCTCGTAGCGGAGCCAACGGAGAGCTAAGGGTTAATTATCTCTAGACTTTTAACTGTTTTCAAAACGTAAATCATGTAGATAGACCTTTTTAAAAATCTAATCAATTTATATTTGAAAAATTCGGGTTGAAATAAAAAATTAGGTTATCCAACAATAACAATACAGATTTTACTTATTGGTTAGAAAAAAAATAATAAAACCGATTTTTAGTGTCATGGTCTAAAAATGAGTATAAGTTTTAATAATTATTTCCCAGTATTTTCAGTATCAATTATTCTAAGCTTTTGTAGTATTTATAAAAGAAAGTCATTAGGTTTAATACTATGGAAAATTTGAATCTTCTATTTCTAATTTTCTTGCATAGAATTGTACTGTAGTCAGAAAACAAATATTTTTAGAAATAGAATTAATAAAATGAACAAAGTATTCAATTTATTCGTAATACATATATATTTTTAGACATAAAAATAATAAAATGAATAACGTTTTTAGTTTATTCTTAATACTTATATTTTTAAGGCATAATTATATATTTTCTATTGTCAGTATTTGCTTTATATATTAACCCTTATATAATGAAACAATTTTTGTCTACTGTGTTTTTAAACGGTAAAATTATAATGATGTGAAATTTGTAGACATTACTCTGATCAGTGGTATAATATTCTCATAAATGGCCTCACGTAGGCAACGAGCCAAATATTTTAGCAGATTGTCAGTCAATCTTCTATTTCTTTGTTATCTGTAGGAAAAACGTAATTGAGTCAAGATAGATAGTCAGAATTTTGTCACGATCACCTAAAATTCCTAGTCTAATATTTAAAAAAAAGACGGGATTCGAAGTTAATAATTTATTTCTAGGTGACTAGAATACGTACTTTTATGTGTCTAAATTTTGATTTCTTATCTAGTACTAAATATCAGGAAGTATTAAATTATTTAGACGACCTGTACTGTTAAAAAACTTCCATATATTGATTTTTCCCATAAATGGTTTTTATTTAAAAGGAATAAATATGAGGTAAAATTTTGAGACAATTAATTTTCTAAATAGGCAATAAAAAGTACTTTTCAGGAGAAAAATTAAATTAAAATATGTAGTTTGTTTTTTCTAGTATGTATAGGTTTATATAGAGAAACAGTACTTTTGTTTGAATGGTTTCACAATATTTCAAATCCTTGTACTTTTAACCCGTAACAGATTCCTATGTATTGATGTATCCCATTTTCCCATGTTTCCATGCATTGATTATTCCCATAGATGCTTTTTATTTAAAAAAATAATAGGTAAAAATTTCGAGAGAATTCATTTTCTAAATATGCAATAGAAAGTACGTTTCAGGAGAAAAATTAAGTCAAAATTTGTAGTTTGGTTTTACTACTATGTATAGGTTTATTTATAGAAACAGTACTTTTGTTTGAATGGTTTCACGATATTTCAAATGCTTGTAATTTGAACCCGTAATAGATTTCCATGTATTGATGTATCCCATGTTCCCACGTTTCCATGTACATTTCCATGTATTGATTTTTTCCATAGATGCTTTTTATTTAAAAAGAAAAAATATAAGGTAAAAATTTCGAGAGCATTTTCTAAATAGGCAATAAAAAGTATGTTTCAGGAGAAAAATTAAGTCAAAATATGTAGTTTGTATAGGTTTATTTACAGGAACAGTACTTTTGTTTGAATGGTTTCACAATATTTCAAATGCTTGTAATTTGGATCCGTAATAGATTGTTTGATTAATATAGAAGTAGAATGACTGAATATTTTTGCTGTAAATTAATTAAAAAAATGTAGGATGTTAAAAAGTAACTAAAAGGTAACATCAGGTTTTTGAACAAAGAATTGCACTACTTTGTAAGATTAAAGAGGAAAATATACAAATAAATTTTTACTTTGGAAATTTTTATAGTATGAATAACAAACGTACAGTTTCTTTCGCCATTCATACATTCCACACCTTGCTAATTTTTTAATGCTTCATTTTTATAAGGCAGAACACAATTCGCTTTTGGACATTTATCTATAGACTGGAAATGTATGTTAGTCAATTTAAAGGAACCGTTTTTTTTAGTCTTGCGAAAATCTCATTTAGATCTCTATCAAAATACTTTATTAAAATTATAATATTTTAAATAAATTTGAAATTTTTGAAGTCCACAGTTTTGTAGATTAATAGATATTTTTTAATGTATCTATATTTAAATGATTGTTTCTTTTACCAGTTATTCAAGACTCAATAACTCCTATGAATCCCCTATATAATAATAGCCCAAGTTGTCTGTCCATCTGTCTGTCTGTCCACGAATTTATGAAGCGGTTGGACCTGTAATGGATGGAGGCATCCATATTGTATTTTTAATGAGTTAGGGTTAGAAAATTTGAAGCGAATTCGAAAACGTTCGAAATCCACCCTTTACCCCCTTTACGAGTGTTTAATTGCATTATTTCCAGCTCTGTTGTTCCCGGTTAAGAGCAGAACATTAAAGTTTTCAATCTATCACATAATAAATAGGTAAAAGTAACATTTTTTCTAACATTATGAAGTCATTCCTTTAACCATCTCATTGAATCATTTCTTATTTTAAATTATTTAAATATTGTTGGCATTATTTTCATACGTTTCATCAATGAACTGAGATATTACGGGAATAATTTTCTTTTATGTTTGGCTTAAATAAAAGATTAGGTACATATGGGATAATTTTAAATTTAATCATCGATTATTTTTTGTTGCAATGAAAATTTTATCACAGGTATTAACAACTTCTTTGCATAAAAGTCTAGGAGTCTATTTCACTGACTAATAAATATTTAGCGCTTAAGTTATATATCTTTGAAAATTAAGAAGTTCGTTCGTTTGTGTGTTTGTTTTTTATACGTAACCACACGGTTTGCAATCGATTCACTAAATTTTGGACATCATTCATATATACCTCGAAATAATCACTGTCAATATTAAAACCTCTGCTGTCCACCCTATCATGTAATATGACAAGATAAATTAAAGTCGGCAACTAACATGCAGTCAGTAAAGATAAACAAATTATTGAGCTTGTAACGGATAATTCTCAGCCAAAAACCAAACCGTTTTTTTACCTGCCTTTACACTTCTTTTACACTTCTAGAAAATTAAAAATTTTACTGATCCCGTCATATGACGGGCTATATGCTAGTATTTAAATATTTTTGCAGGAGTTTTAGAGTATTATAACATGTTTTTAAATCAATGAATTATTAAATAGATATCATAAGTTCTTCACAGAAAAATTCTTTAAAAATATTCTTTATCAGTCTCAAGAATTTAACTTAGAAATATAGTTGTAATTTAAACTTTCATATTTTATTTTAAAATTATATATAATCATATAAATAAATATGTGATGAGGTTTAAACCTTTTTATAAGAAAAATTTTTTTTCCACAATGTTTTACTCGTCCAATTCTAACATTGGACGAATATGAGATAGAATTTTCACATGCGAGTATTTTAGATGGGTAAGCTGGAATGGTAAAAACAAATACACTTTCATCGTTAATTCATTTTATTTCCCTTTTCTTTTTACTTAATTTTTTAAACTGCATTTACAGAAATACTTACTTTATTTTTCACGCTTCTAATACTTAAAATGAACTCAGTACTCATGGAAGCTTTCGTAAGCCAGGATTTCTCATTAAACCTTATGTAGTGGCATTATATTGTGACATTATGTAGAGAATAAATAGAACATCGTTGATTTTTAATGTCTTAAACTTTATTTTTCTATGACCACAGAAAATAACTTTTCTGAACAAAAATATCAAAAAGCAATCATCTTGTCTGTCTCCTCTTTTAGCAACATATTTTTCTTTGGCTATCTTTAGCATTATCTGTGTTGATCTATAGGATTATGTGCTATAAATAATATGAAACACATGTGGGAAATGGCCTTTGAAAATAGAAATGGCACCGTTTAATTACGCCAGTATTAAATTTCAGAAGTCCTTCCAGTAATGAATGCAAACAAAATAATATGAGCAGAGCAGAGAAACGAAAATAAATTTCTTAAATAGAACTGGTTGTTTGATCTATCCAAGATACGAATACGCATTTATTATATTAAAGATTTTGTGTGTTATCAAGCGAACTATAGTATTACTCAAAAATTTTTACACTACATTTAAAAAATTTAATATTAGAACTTTAATGTTATTTTTACAGATTTCCTGTTTTTAAAGATTTTATGGAAAATTCTGTTTTGGATTAACCCGTTTCCGCTCAGCGTCCTATATATAGGAGATTTCATTTTCACCATTTTAAATAAAGCTATTCAACGTTTTTCCTATTCTTTTTCTACTCCCTGAAGAGTATTAGTTTCACCCTACTTACTTAAATCGGTTTGGACCGGATTGAAGCATTTTTCAACCAGCTGCAGACACTTAAACTTCGCCATTTTCATGATTTTTCTTGCTGAATTTCATTATAATCGTGCGAAAAGGTTTTAAAGGTAAGTTTAATTTTTTTTTCAGAATTTATAGTTCATATATTCTATTAACATATATCTTATAACGTTTTAAAATTATTTCTACTTTTATTAGTTTTAATTACAAATTTAAGCTACTGTCCTAAAAATAGGACTCTGGGCACGTTAAATTTTCTGATATTTGGTTTATTTCACAGGTGCTCAAGATGTCTCGGTAATAAGTTCTTAAAACTGCCGAGGAAGATGTAGAATATGTGTTTTCAGAGGAATCAGAGTCCGAGATGATTGCTTTGCCACCTGAAGCGGATGAAATAACAGATGAAGAAGGTTTTGAGGACACTAAAACTCTTGACACATCTTTAAGAGGCGTTGCATGTAGTATTGAAATTTTGAGTTGTAAAAACTGCTTCAGCCAGTTACTGATCCCAAGAGTCATTTAGTTTATTTTGGTAATTTTTAAATTCATATAATTTGTTAGTTGACCTAAGAAAGAGTAGATTTCGAGCAACAGGAACTGTAAGAAGTGTACATAATACAGCATTGTCCTCTTGAAATTGATTCTACTTTAAAAGACTAGCCATGGTGTGAGAGTGCAGCTATGTTTGACATAAGGTTTGCGAAACTGATTTGCTCGCCGCACTCACACGTTGTGGGTTGAATGCCCAAGTTTTTTTCGTGACTCCAGGAAGCGTGTGGTGTGGCCAGTGAAAATGATTGCACTTAAACATCACCAAGTTTTGGAGAGTTGTGATTGGTCTCCAGCAGGCGATTCAGGACCATACTTGGAGTCCCGGTTCTTCTGGGCAGATCCGGGAAAGGACGCATTGTGCAAAGAACAATGGAACATGGAACAACCATCGCATCACCACAGAATAATAGAAAAAGTATAGGGTTGCCTGAGTAGAAAGAAGGAAGGAAAATAATGCAGCGTTCTCTTGGACATTGGCAATTTTTTTCTCAGGTGTAGCACGTAGAGTGCTAACCTGTGCTTTTAATTAAAAAAAAATATTTTTTAGCATATTTCCTTGTCTTTTGTTCAATATTTGAATGTTGAAATATAGAGCAGTGTCATTTTACTATAATTAAAGTCGATATAAAGTAAACTTGGGTTATAAAATGCTTTGAAATAACAACAGCAGTGTACTACACCATAGCGCATGGTTCACATGATTTCTACTTTGATGTGAAAAATAAAATATCTGTGGTAAAATGGAATGACAACAAATGCGTTACACTTGCGACAAATTTTGATATAATGGAGCCCCAAACATCTGTTTCAAGATCTAAAAAATGAAAAGATTAAAAAAATAATATCGAACAACCATGTCACGTAAACAAATATAACAAAAACGTGGGTGGTATAAATTCTCATGATTGGCTTTTAGAGAAACATACCATAAAAAATCCGTTGAAAAAAATGGTTTTGGCAAATTTTTCCGGAATTGTAGACATGACTGTTGTAAATACCTGCTTTATTCACAACATGATAAAAGACTCTGTTAAATGTAAACTTGTTCGAGAAAACCTCTTACATTTTGAAATGTAATGTAACTCTATGTACAAAATGTTTTCCAAGTTATTATAAATAGTGTAAATATGTTTAAACTTAATAAAAAATGTCAAATTTATTTGTGCTTCATTTTATTTTGCATTAAATATTAAAGTTTAATTGTTTAGGAACAGAAACGTAATCAAGTAACTAAAAACAAAGGAGAAGTACTAAGTGCTCAAAAACTTCCATATCCGCCCAACGTCCTATTTATAGGAGAATAATTATCTCGCATCCGAAATTAATGGTGTGGAGTTAATTGCATATTATATTTAAGTGTTTAGAACATAATTTTAAAAGTTTTTAACAAAATTTCAATTTTAAATTAAGTTTGGCGTTAACGGGTTAAAAAGAAAACTCAGTTTAGATTTAGGACATTAAGCTTTATTTCCTTCATTTCTAACACTTGTTTGATTTTTGTTCCTACCAAACATTCTTATTAGCTTTGTTTGGTTTGGCGCACTACCATCCCCCAGATATCCTCAAGGTAGCATCTTGAGGTTTATTTAGATCCGGATATACTTGTAGAGATCGATTCCGAACTACTAGTATCACACCAGAAACGGGATTCAAACCTGTTGATTCCAGTCACAGACAGTAGTGCCTTCCGGATTCAGCTATTGTCCAACCTCAATAAGCTGAAAGGACTATCTTTAACCTTATTTTACAAAGGGCTCAAAAGATCGGGAAGCCGTAAAGTGTCATAATGGTTGCTTAAAAGCATTGAGAATGGTGAGACAAATGTTATTAAATATAATACAAAAATCAAAATCAAAAACACATCAGAAACAAATGAATATTTGTTTTTCAAAAACTTTATGAATCGCGTAAGAAATAACAATTTTCAGCAATCCAGATAAAAATAGAGCTATCGGTAAAATGTGGGGTAAACATGTTTTCTTTATAATTAATATTATACGTCTTTTTTGAAAGAAATAAACATAAAGTATAAAATATAAGATTTTGTATTAACCCAACTCGAAGGGTTTTTCTCTCAACTAGAAGGTTTTTAAGACAGTTTTTCGCTTCTAAATGTTTACTTTGAAGCATTTATAATCATTAAATTATTGAACGGAACATTTTTTCAATATATATATATATATATATATATATATATATATATATATATATATATATATATATATGTATATATATCTATATATATATATATATCTATATATATATATATATATATATATATATATTATATATATATATATATATATATAATATATATATATATATATATATATATATATATATATATATATATATATATATATATATATATATATATATTATATATATATATATATATATTGAGATGGTTATATTCTTTTGGACAAAATAGAAAATATATTTTTCAAACGTTTTAAAAGTGTAGTGATTACGCAATTTGCCGAAGATTAACGTCATAGGCATCTTCGTAAATATGTCTTGTATATATTACTCTTTGTAAAGTGTTTTGCATATAACGTATTGTAATGTATTTTCATATATTATAATATGAATTCATTCATCTGTATTGTTATTTATAAAGTTTCATATTTATCGTAGTCTTATTTGTGGCAAAGCATCATCTTTGTATATATGTAAATATCTGTATATGTTGTCTGCCTATTTAAGAGGCAGTGTGCCAGTAGCAGCAGGCTCGGTTGCATCGAGGGTGCTGATGTTATTATACTATTTTAAATGCTTGTTTTCTGGATCTAGTTATTTTACTTAACTTCACAGCGTGAATCCCTTCTGAACATACTGTTTATATGGTGTGATCCCTGCGGTTTTTTCCTTTAGAATAGTCGAGCCATAGCAGGGGTCCTCATAAAAGTCTCAAAAACTCAATGATTCCTCTCAAATATATATTAAAATGATTATATGAAAATAGAAAATATATTTTTCAAATGTTTTAAAAGTATCAAAAAATCAATGATTCCTCCTAAATATGAAAATAGAAAATATATTTTTCAAACGTTTTAAAAGTCTCAAAAACTGAATGATTCCTCTCAAATATGAAAATAGAAAATATATTTTTCAAACGTTTTAAAAGTCTCAAAAACTCAGTGATTCCTCTCAAATATGAAAATAGAAAATATATTTTTCAAACGTTTTAAAAGTCTCAAAAAATCAATGATTCATCTCAAATATGAAAATAGAAAATATATTTTTCAAACGTTTTAAAAGTCTCATAAACTCAATGATTCCTCTCAAATATGAAAATAGAAAATATATTTTTCAAACGTTTTAAAAGTCTCAAAAACTGAATGATTCCTCTCAAATATGAAAATAGAAAATATATTTTTCAAACGTTTTAAAAGTCTCATAAACTCAATGATTCCTCTCAAATATGAAAATAGAAAATATATTTTTAAACGTTTTAAAAGTCTCAAAAACTGAATGATTCCTCTCAAATATGAAAATAGAAAATATATTTTTCAAACGTTTTAAAAGTCTCAAACACTCAATGATTCCTCTCAAATATGAAAATAGAAAATATGTTTTTCAAACGTTTTAAAAGTCTCAAAAAATCAATGATTCCTCTCAAATATGAAAATAGAAAATATATTTTTAAACGTTTTAAAAGTCTCAAACACTCAATGATTCCTCTCAAATATGAAAATAGAAAATATGTTTTTCAAACGTTTTAAAAGTCTCAAAAAATCAATGATTCCTTTCAAATATGAAAATAGAAAATATATTTTTCAAACGTTTTAAAAGTCTCAAAAACTGAATGATTCCTCTCAAATATGAAAATAGAAAATATATTTTTCAAACGTTTTAAAAGTCTAAAAAAATTAATGATTCCTCTTAAATATATATTAAAATGATTATATGAAAATAGAAAATATATTTTTCAAACATTTTAAGTCTCAAAATCTCAATTCCTACTCTCAAACGTATACTAAAATGGTTATTATTTTGGACAGAATCGAAAACATATTTTCTAACCGTTTGAAAAGTCCCAAAAATATAATGTCCCCCCAACTCCTTTTTCTTTTTTTCCCCAAGTCCAGACGAATCTGACTTATAGATCATTGACCGTATATTTAAACCATCTTAATTTCCATATTTCATTCAGATTTTTTTTCCCTCCTAACAACCATATCAATCTTAAAATTCATTTCCTTTTCTTAATTTGTCTTCTGCCATGACAGATGAAGGCCAAATGAGGATGGTGACGTGAATAAAGAACGTGAATATATAAACGTGACTAAAGAATTACAGCGAATATTACGTGTATTGATCTTTGAATATTTATTAAATAACTTTCGTAGAAAGTCATGCGCCACCATTATTCTACTTTATCAATAAATGTCTCCTATTTTTGAAGTAATCAGTTAAGTCTTTTGATAGGATACGGTCAATATTTGGCCGTAAGTGTGAAGGGAATGTCAGATTGTTCACCTTCTAATTCACTTATAACAGAAATCGGAGAAAACAAAATGGCATTTTGAATATTGTTATACATAAAGTTGCATTCTAGGTTTAAACAATTTGATTCAAAATGAATAAATTAAGGGAAAAACATAATTTTTATAACAAGTTTTAATGGCTGGGTGCTCCTTTATATTTTCATTGAGTATGAAGTGGAAAATTAGGTGTTATGATGCAGTCCAATTGTTTACTGTTGTAACATATAGTTGAGCAGAACCATTTGGGATTGCAATGTATAATCTGTTTAATCAAAATTTTTAATATAGTGGATATAAAAGCTGCCGGTCGCTGACTTCAACAATAAAATATACAACAAAAATATTGATGTATTTATATGTAGTTCTAACAAGTCCATTCCTGGTAGAGAGAGAAAGTAGTTCTGTATTCAAGAAAAAATCTTGTTTATAATGAAATTGCTACAAAACGGAAAACATAAATATAACGGATATTACAGGATTGATGTCAGTATTTGAGCTATACTCTGACAACAACGTTAGATTGTGAAACGAAATTAAGTTTAAACCTTGAAGGATGTGTGCAGATGATAATTCGAATGTCGTATCATGTATTCAAATGAAAAGCTATGTGTAATTTTGTAGGTGTGTGCAAGGAAGTCATATGGCATCCACATCAGATTTTTTAATAATTCCAAAGTTTATTTCCAGAAATAATTATACACATTTGGTTAAATGCCACATGAATTTTTAATAAAAAATTAATTATTTGGTAAGAGCAAACTTAATTAGAATGTTGCAAGATAACCATGATTCACTAGATTCATTTCAAATTTACTCTTATTAATTTAAAGACAATGTCGGGCATGTGTCAAGTACCATGACATACTCTCCACTATGAAGAAACACGATAATCAAGACAGTCCGAAAGACGCTGAGCTACGCAGTTAACTAAAATATAAGAATGAACATTTTGAAAATGTTGGGCTACTGTACAAATACACATATCTGAACTCATCAGCACTAAATTTAATACACAGTCGTGTCCTGTTACAGAGGAAAGTCGGACAATTTGACATTATAATACAACAGTTCATGATTCATATTGTGGATGTATATATTTATTACTAATATTGTCTTTTGTTAATGAAACAATTTCGTTGACAAACTCAAGCGTAGGAAGTTTATTTAGTACATTCATTACTAAGTTTATCGTCTGTAATGGTTCTAGAAACTATATTTGACAACCTCACTACCCAGATCTACAACTGGATGCTTAAAATCTAGCTACATTACTATTTAATTCAGCGGACCATCACTTGACAATTACTCGAGTGACACCGTGCTATGCAGTATTCTAGTATACTGTAAATACCTAAACGTTGTTCACTATTGTAAGTCTAAGGTATATCATTGTATCACACTTCGAGTAAATCATAAATGTCATAAACAACACCGTTAGAAACAAAATAGTCATAAACGTATCATAAAATGTCGACTTAAAAGTCATCATAAAATGTGTTAGCACTTTAGCAGCAATCGACGAAAGAGTCTTTTAAAAGTCATCAGCTATCCCAAAATAATATCAATTTTTATGTATGTTACAGATCTCCTACTCGATGACAGAAAGGATTAAAAATTTTCAGAATGATCCATAGATATATAGAGATTCGGTTGTGGTCTATTGTTAGTATGTGATTTATTACATCATTATTTGCGAATAAGTCAAACATGTGCAAACCATAGTTTGAAACAAAACCTGAATTATAAATGTGCCATAAATTGACGTCATATAAAAGTTATCATAAATTCTGTTAATTACAGTGCAACAATCGACGAAATAGTCTTTTAAAAGTCATCAGTCACCCCAAAATAATATCAATTTTTGGGTATGTTACAGATCTCCAACTCGATGATAGAAAGGATTAAGTATTTTCAGTATACTCCATAAATATATAGAGATTAGATTGTGGTCTACTGCAGTATGTGATTTATTACACCATTATTTGCCAGATAAGTCATACATGTTTAAACTATAGTTAGAACCAAAATCTGCGTTATAAACGTGGCATAAACTGACGTTATATAAAAGTCATCATAAATTGTGTTAATTCCAATGTTGAATTTTTTCAGCAATCGACGAAATATTCTTTTAAAAACCACCCCAAAATAATATCAGTTTTTGGATATGTTACTGATCTTCAACTCGATCATAGAAGGATTAAGAATTTTCAATATACATCATAAATATATAGATTCGGTTGTGGTCTATTGTTATTATGTGATTTATCAAACCATTACTTGCCGGATAAGTCTTACATGTTTAAACTATAGTTAGAAACAAAACCCGCATTATAAACGTTCTAAAAATTAACGTCATATAAAAGTCATCATATATTGTGTTAATTGAAGTATTGCATTTTAGCAGCAATTGAGGAGATAATCTTTTAAAAGTCATCAGTCACCCAAAAATAATATCAATTTTTGGATATGTTACAGATCTCCATCTCGATGATAGAAATGATTAAGGATTTTCAACATACTTCATAAATATATAGAGATTCAGTTGTGGTCTATTTATTGTAAGTATGTAATTTATTTACACCATTCAATACAGTCATACATGTGTAAACCATAGTTAGAAACAAAATCTGAATTATAAACGTGCCATAAATTGACGTCACATAAAAGTCATCATAAATTGAGTTAATTGCAGTGTTGCATTTTAGCAGCAATCGACGAAATAGTTTTTTAAAAGTCATCAGTCACCCAAAAATAATATCAAATTTTGGGTATCTTACAGATCTCAATTCGAGAATAGAAAGGATTGAGAATATTCAATATGTTCCATAAATATATAGAGATTATGTTGTAGTCTATTGTTAGTATGTAATATATTATACCATTACTTGACGGATAAGTCATACATGTTTAAAGTTAGAAACAAAACCAGCATTATAAACGTGCCATAAATTGACGTCATATAAAAGTCATAAATTGTATTAATTGTAGTGTTGCAATTAACACAGTTTATGAATGATAGAAACCTTTATTTAAAAGTCTGCATTCATCCCAAAAGGACATAAAATTTTGGGTATGCTGCATATCTCCAAAACGTTGATAGAAAGGGTAAAGATTTTTCACTATATACTGTTAATGTATAGAGAACTGATTGTACTTCATTACAAGTAATGATATATTATTCTGTCACTTCCTGAATAGGTCTCAAATGTTTAGGTCTTAAAAGAACATAAAAATAAAAAGTGTATGATAGACGTATCATAAATTGCCGTCATATAAAAAAATGACATTATAAATTGTGCTAATTGTAATATTACAGGATATCAACAATCAAACCATCTATTATAAGATGTGTAAAGGACATCAATTTTTCAGTATATTGGGGAACTCCAACTCAGTAATACAAAGCGTTATTAATTTTTAATATACTCTATAAATTACGTAAGAATTAGGCTTTTTTGTAAACATATGGTATATGATTATAGCTCACCGAATACGCCATAAATATTTAGGTCTTATATATAATTGCAAACAAAACGTGCATCATAGACTATCTCACTTGAATTTAAAAAAAATCACTTTAACTTAACAAAAATAATGAATAGTAAAATAATTTTTCAGATGCATTCTCAAAAGACAACTTTGAAAAAAATAAATAACTTTTAAAAAGAACTGCTAACACATAATTTTTCATTTCATTCTAAATGAAATTTATAATTACGAAATAAAAACTGAAATACTTAAGATTTTTTTTTCGGATTTGCTAATTAAATACTTTCAAGTGGTTCTGAAAAATACACATTTGGCATGTATTTTTTGAAAATCTTCATTAATCCTTTTCGAAATATGTTAGTATAAAATAAAAACTGAAAAACGAATTAAACATTTTCTATTTTTAATACTTTTAAGTAGTAAATCAATATTTTTAAATGTAATTAAGTTCTTGAAGAGAGATAAAATCTATTAAAATGGGATTTATGAAATACTTTATATATTTATATTAAACTAATCGATTTATTGTATTATATAGAAATTTTTTAAAATAATATTTTATAGTTTTTCCGAAAATCTAAAGGTTTGTTTTGTAAATGAAATTCTTTTCTAGAATTAAAAATGCTTCAGTTTGATTAAAATTCTGATTTTGTATATTTTACGTTTATTTTGAGTCTAAACATTGACGCAATTGCTTGAAATTTGAAATGATTTTTAATATAAATTAACGTAAGAATTAAGATATTTATTACTAGTTTGGTTTGTAGCGTTATGGTTTAGCTTCTAAAAGACGGTCGATATTAAAGTGGAACCTGCTGCTCAGGCCTATTATTAAGTACGCCCACAAATAAATTAACGTAAGAATTAAGATTTTTATTACCAGTTCAGTCTGTAGCATTAAGATATAATTTTTGAAAGACAGGAGCTATTAAAGTGGAATCTACTGCTCAAGAGTATTAAGAACGCTCACAAATAAATTAACGTAAGAATTAAGATATTTATTACTAGTTCGGTTTGTAGCATTAAGGTAAAGTGTTTGAAAGACGGACGCTATTAAAGTGGAACCTACTGCTCGATCCTATTAAGAACAACCACAAGTAAATTAAGTAAGAATTAAGATATTTATTACTAGTTTGGTTTGTAGCATTAAGGTTTACTTTTTGAAAGACAGTCAATATTAAAGTGGAACCTGCTGCTCGAGCCTATTAAAAACTTCCACAAATAAATTAACGTAAGAATTAAGATATTTATTACTAGTTCGGTTTGTAGCATTAAAATATAGTTTTTGAAAAACGGTCGCTATTAAAGTGAAACCTACTGATAAAGACTATTAAGAAAGCCCACAAATAAATTAACGTAAGAATGAAGATATTTACTACTAGTTCAATCTGTAGCATTAAGGTAAAGTGTTTGAAAGACGGCAGCTATTAAAGTGGAACCTACTGCTCAAGCCTATTAAGAACGACCACAAATAAATTAAGTAAGAATTAAGATATTTATTACTAGTTTGGTTTGTAGCGTTAAGGTATAGTTTTTGAAAGACGGTCGCCAGTAAAGTGAAACCTACTGCTCAAGCCTATTAAAAACGACCACAAATAAATTAACGTAAGAATTAAAATAATTGTTATTAGTTTGGTTGTAGCATTAAGGTATAATTTTTGATAGGTGAACTCTATTAAAGTGGAACCTACTGCTCAAGCCTATTATAAACGTCCACAAATAAATAACAATAATTAAGATATTTATTACTAGTTCGGTTGGTAGCATTAAGGTATAGTTTTTGAAAGACGGATGCTATTAAAGGGAAACCTACTGGTCAAGCCGATTAAAAATGCCTACAAAGATCCCTGCTTTCAGTGGAATTCGAACCCACAGAGTCCCTGCATGAAACAAGCTTGATCTACTATTTTAGCTATCATATAGCCGTTTTCGTAACACAAGTGCAAGCCATATAGAACAAACTGTATCATAAAATGTATAATACTAATATCACCGCATAATATCCTTAATATACTTGTAGGTCTATTAAAATTTACACAAATTTTAATATTTTTTTCAAATACAATATTAATAAAACTGCATTTTGTAGTTTTAATAATGAAGCAGAAAATTTAAATTTTTAAATAGCATTCTAAAAAACTTCCGATTCGCGTTCTTAAAGTGTTTTGTCTCTAAAAGATCAGAAATCTATAAACTTTACACTATTTATTTTTATAAATTTATTTCAACATTAGTAAATTTTATCTTTTCTCACATCAGCCCCGTATAAAGATCCTATTTTAAGTAATAAGAAATATTATTTCAACAAGGCATGACCTTTTTATCTTTTAAATCATACATATATTAAAAAATTTGATTTTTGGATGCGTCATCAGAATCATCTTTTGTAAATACCATTAAAGTTTCCAAGTGAGTTACGGTTCTCTAGGTAACATTATCTGAGTAGAGTTTGAACACAACAATCTGTAAGCTGACCTGCAGCTTTAATATCCATTATGTTGAAATTTTTATATAGACATTTTATCTTAAACCGATATACTTTAAGTTTACAATACTTTACCGTAACTGAAATGGAATTTAAAATATTTGATTCCCCTGTTTTGAAAGAATTGTTACACCTGCATATGAATAAGTCAATATCTTGACCTATTATTATTTTATCCTCCTAAGTATAATTATTTTTCAGAACTTTTATGAGAGATACATACGTACGCACAGACGTCTCAATGAAATTAATCAAAATGTGCTTAAGGATTGTCATAATGAATAGTTCAACTGCAAATATAAAGCTTAATCGTATGTACATACAGATGTAACACTGGAATTTGTCAAAAGGTATTTAAGTGTGGTTAAAATGAGTATTTTTCCTAACACTTGAATTTTTCACTAATACAATATCTACTTAGTACAAGGAAATAAAATGCAAGAAGCGCGACAGCGGCTAAACATTTTTCCAGTATATTTACGCAAAATTATTACGTATTAATTTCATTATAATTACGTAAAAACTGCATTCTAATGCAACATTCTTCATCTATCACTACGGAAATATGCCGGAAAAATTTTAGACTTGTAATTAAAAAAAAAAAAACCCGGGTAAATTGAAACGAATTCTTTATCATACACAGTATAGGAGAAAATGCAACACATGAGCTTCTAATATTAAGATTTTTTTCGGAGTATTCTCAAAAGACTTAAATATTTGAATAAATAAAGCTTTAAAAATTGATAAAAGGCAAAATTTATCATTCTAAATGTAATTTATGGTTATGAATCCTAATTGAAAGTGATTAATTTTTTTGTGGATTTTATTGATTAAATACTTTGAAGAAGACCAGTAAAATATACATTCGGCATGTGTTTTTTTAAGTAATTTAAGCAAATCTGGAAAAAAATAAGGAAAATGTAGCAGAATCTATGAATTTGCAGTTTTTGAAATAACAAATATATATACATCGAAGAGCCTTTATATTTTGACCACCCTCCATTTATAACAATGAGCTCGTTCAGGAACAAAACCACTGTACGAGCGTGGTTGAAGTTGGAATATATAAAGTGGTTATGCATTGTCCTTCCAGGAGTACCAAAATTAACGACATAATAGAAAAAGTAGCTAATTTATCGGACAGTGACACAGGTAAAATCGTTATAGTCCGTCGACTGGGAACATTAGTATCAGAAAACGCGAGTTAAGTGGCCTGTTCACATGCAGTTATTGTGACTACATATCGAAAGTGGTATATGGATGGAGAAACGACAAGTCGCCGACCAGTGGCGTAGCGTTCATGGCTCATAGATTCCAGAGGATAAAGCAGATTGCTACGCATAGTGACCGAAGAGTTAAAACAACCGAAATCACCACTAGCTACCACAGTGGCTATCTAGATAATGTTTCTTAACACACTGTGGAGCGTATAATTCTGCGTGTGGGCCTACGCAGCTAGAGACCGGCGGATGTCCGTGCACTGACGACACATCATCGCCAACTGCTTCTGCAATGGGCCAAGAAACATTGGAATTGGACATTAGAAGATTGGAAAAAGTTGCATGGTCCATCGAATCCCATTTTCTGGTCTACCCCATTGATGGGCAAGTGCGAATACACCAATTTCCTAAGGAAATCCTGGCTCCAGGATGCACAGTTGGCAGAGACAAAAGGCACATTAGGAGTGACGATCCCCATAGAACAATCTCCTCAAATTCACCTGACGTTATTTCAATAGAGCATTTGTGGTCCCACCTGGAAAACCAAATTCGTGCTGCCACGCTACCCACTCGCAATATGCGGGAATTGCAGGACTAGTTGGTGAGCGCTTGGTTCCAGATACCTGAAACTACCTAGCAGCACCTATGCCACTCCAGGTTCTGGCGGATTTGACGGTTAATGTGCCCCACACGTTTTTAATTGGCTGGTCATAAAGTAATATATATATATATATATATATATATATATATATATATATATATATATATATATATATATATATATATATATATATATATATATATATATATATATATATATATATATATATATATATATATATATATATATATATATATATATATATATATACAAACACAGAGAGAGAGAAATCTTGTGCAAAAAGACAGCGGTTTTATTAGGAGATTGAGGTAATTCGCTTACGAATGACACAAAATGTATGCACAGAGGTATGCAGCCAATGAGTAGGGGATATAGAGGACACTTGATAACATCAGTGGTGTAACTGTACATATAGAAGTTTTATATAAGATAGTTCCATAATTAAATCTGATACATACAGAAGTTTGCTTGGCATCTTCACATTCGCCGACATAGCTTTATAAGAAATTATAGAATATAATGGGAATTTTGACAATTCACAGAAAATGGTTGTATTTTAGTTATATATATATATATATATATATATATATATATATATATATATATATATATATATATATATATATATATATATATACGTAATATATCAAAATTATTACACTTATAAAATATAACTAAAATTGTTCATTTTTCCTTCTAATTCTTTAATATCTATTTTCGCAGTCGTATAATATTTCATTTAAAGGAGTGTTCGATGACTTAAAATTCTTTTCCCCTGTTTTCCAAACCTAACTATGAAATTAATGCTAATTTTTTGTTCACATTTTCTAGCTATCCCAAGAAAGAGTTCAATTTTCCGATACTCTAAGTTCATTTCTGACTGCTAATAACGCTGACTTATCTGCTGGTCTCAGGGGAATATCTCCGCATCATCATTCGCTATGGAACAAAATTTGTAATAGTAAAGTTTTTTCGTGTATCACTCCATGCTAACCCTGGTTTTGTTAAGACGTATATTTCTCTTAATGTAAAATAAAGTGAAATTTCCACGTCTTAGACTTGTTTCTTTTTATGTTATGGAGCGACAGCAATCTACGCAAGTCTTCTCATTATCCAGTAAGCCTGATCAATTAAAAATAATAGGGGTTAAAATCCCTTTGTAGCAGCGAGTGAAAATATTCGCAAGTTACTCACACACATTGTCTCACTGTGTGTGTATGTGTACTCGCCAGATACCAAACATTGATTTATTGAATGACTAAGCATTGTAGTTCAAGAAAAACAAAGCCAATGATGCCGAAATTTCGTATGGTAAATCCTGTTACAATGCAGAAGTGCAATATAAAAAGCAATATTCTCCTGTATCAATGCCTATAGAAATTAAAAAATTAATGATTGGAATTGATTTCGGGAAATTTTTAAAATTCCAAAAATCAAGACAAAGCACTTTAAAAAAAAGCGATGCGCTACAAATATTTATGTGCATATATATATATATATATATATATATATATATATATATATATATATATATATATATATATTATATATATATATGTATATGTATATGTATATATATATATATATATATATATATATATATATATATATATATGTATATGTATATATATATATATATATATATATATATATATATATATATATATATATATATATATATATATATGTATATATATATATATATATATATATATATATATATATATATATATATATATATATATATATATATATATATATATATATATATATATATATATATATATATATATATATATATATATATATATATATATATGTATATATATATATATATATATATATATATATATATATATATATATATATATATATATATAAATATATAATATATATATATAAATATATATATATATATATTTATATATATATATAATCTTTATATATAAAATTCTTCTATCCGTGTGTTTGTAATGTAACTCCTCTTCGACGGCTGTACTGATTTCGATCAAATTTTGTGTATGAAATTAAGTTGATTCGAGAGTGGATGTAGATTATTGAGATTATTCTAATGCCGCTTGAGACCATTCGCTGCCAGCGTATCTGTGACGTAGTGGTCAGCGCAACGGGCTTCAGAACGAGAATTTCCAGGGTCGATTCCCCGTACAATCGGTGTAGGAATTTTTTTTTAAATCTAATGACGTTTATGGTGACTGTACGTATGGTGTCGTCAAGTATTGTTAAAATAATATTTTTTCTTTACTTTTCCATCAAAACATTTCAATTTATAATTTATTTAAAAACATTTTACAATTTTTGGATTTACAGCTTCAAAACAAGACAACATTCGTCGTGTTGTCTAGTATATATATATATATATATATATATATATATATATATATATATATATATATATATATATATATATATATATATATATATATATATATATATATATATATATATATATATGTGTGTGTGTGTGTGTGTGTGTGTGTGTGTGTGTGTGTGTGTCCGAGAGAGAAAAATTGTCCGTATTACATATCTATACAAAGAGAATTATTGTAGTATACCTTCCTCCAACACCGACGAATTCTGCATCCTGGAATTAAAAGAAAAATCATGCTATGATTTTGAATAGGAAAATATAATAAATAGCAATTCCTGTATGCTATTGACGTCACAAATTAAGAGATAATGAATGTCCAGTATCGATACGTGTTAGTGACTCTTGGAACACCTGTTGTCTAATAGGATGTTTGCGATATAACAACGAGGAAATGCCGGGAGAATTGCCTGTGTGTCACGTGCCGCAGGAAACCTGCAACTAGGTAAAAAGAAAAAGAAAGTCCCAGTCGTGCATAAATAACTAACGTCATCTGATATTTTATTATTCAAAATTCAGAACAGGATGAAAATATTTGCCATTAAAAAATATTTATGGCCCCAATTTATGAGATGTCATAATGTCTATGATTTGATTTTCGGTAATAAAAATAGTTTAGCTATCATTATATGACTATCACTATTCTTTATTTGCAAGGACAAATGAAGAACTGTCGTGAATTGCTGAAAGGGAACTTGCACAATATTTTCTGTTTCGTCAACTGAAGAGATATTCATCATCCGGAAGCTGTCGGGACACTTTTGTGAACACGTTTATAGGCTTTGAAATACCAGGAAAATTTATTTGAGATGGAAACTGTAAATAAATATATAATTGCGAATAAACTCTAGAAAAGAATGAAAAGTTTTGCTCTTTAAAATATACTTAGTATAAATAAAAATATATATTGTAACTTATCCGGTCCCTGTTTTAGGTAACACAATGAAGAATCAGTTATTTCTTGAATAATTGATATATTTACATCCCTGCTTTATAGATCATTTCTATATACACGAAAAAAAATTTCAAATCACAGATATGTGATTAAATACACGTAGGCCTGAGCAGAGAAGTACAATTTATGCCTCTGCCGAATTTTTGGCATCCGATGGAAGAAACAATGCGGTAGCTCGCGTTCTCTGAAGTAATTAAGTAGACAGTACACTCAATTAGACGAGATAAGTTGAAATAACAAATTGTTTCTTCGAAGAATATCAAAAAACAATTAGAATTCCTAAGAGGAATATGCAATCAATTCTGAAGAGGATTATATTAAAAGAAAACCTAAGGCAAAGGGTATCGTTATCAATCTCAGCAAGAGATATATCCCAAGGTGGGATTTTCGCTAGGGAAAACTCTCCGGTGGAGAGAATGGTCAAGACGACCTCTAAGTTAGCTCACTCTAGCTAACTCCCAAAAGAAAAGACCCCAAGGTGAGATTATAGCTAAAAAGAACTCTCCAATAGAAAGAATGGTCAAGGCGACCTCCGAATTAGCTAGTTGCTAGCTAACTACTTCTTTTTAAAAAATTTTATCTCGTCTCTTTTTTAGGGGAGGGGGCCTCATCCTCAATTTCATCATTGGATCATCAGGCGATGATCTCACCTTCAACCAACTGGATTGGTCTGGGCTAGACAATCACCGGCCGCAAACCCAGGAGTCTCTCGAATTTCGTGTCTGCGAAGATCTAATGTCGAGCATTTCTTTGTGCTTCCGATGGTCATTTTTGTGGCTGTCAGTCTGGGCGCCCTATTGTCAGGTCTCTTGTTTCGCTACTGTAAGACACAAAAGTCTAGACATCGTGGTGTCGGGGAAGACAACACCTTTGTATCCACATAAGCGAAGTTCATTTTTCAAAGCAAAGTTCTTTGATGTAAACACACCGTATAAACCTTGCAAATATGATGTATATTTCTTTCATTTCTTTCCACGTCAAGATGTTTGAACTTAAATTTCCTCTAGCCAAGCTACTTAACTATCATTGCCATTATTCATATAGACAAATAAGGAACTATTAAGAGTTACTAACAGAGAGCTTGCAAAATATTTTTCATTTCGTCAATTATAGAATTATTCATCATTCGGAAAGCGCTAGGAAAGTTTGATAAACAAATTTATAAGGTTTGAAATGTCCGGGAAATATACTGGAAATGTAAACTGTATATAAGTAGATGATTGCA
>CM063510.1:54446143-54481143 GCA_032207245.1 Pardosa pseudoannulata | reverse complement strand
GTCAAATGATCATGGAAGTCATGCAATTTTGCAACCAATACTGGGCACTTTGTCTTCACCAATGGTTTCTAACAGGAATCGTTTCACTGGATTGGCTCAATGTGGTTGTGATCCATCCTGAAAAAAAAATGGTTACAGATAATACACCTCTTTGATGAAGGCATGCCTGTTCTTTATCATTCATTTAACAGTTAAAAATTTTCTTATCGCAACACTGATAAAGCACACTCACCATTAACATTTAATAGTTCTAAAACCGATTGAGAGATATTCATATGTCACGGCCGTTTATTGCTAGATTATTACACAGGCATAAATAGGTTGAATCTCTCGAATATCAGCGCGCCACACCAGTAAATTTTAGATATTTTTTTTCATTTAAACAAATTCCGAATGAGAGATACTCATGTATCACGGTCGTTTATTGCACGATTATTGCATTGGCATAAATAGGTTGAATCTCTCGAGTGTCAGTGCTCTACACAAGTAAATTTTAGATATTTTTTTTTCATTTAAACAAATTCCGAATGAGAGATACTCATGTATCACGGTCGTTTATTGCAAGATTATTGCATTGGCATAAATAGGTTGAATCTCTCGAATGTCAGCGCTTTACACCAGTAAATTTTAGATATTATTTTTTTCATTTAAACAAATTCCGAATGAGAGATACTCATGTATCACGGTCGTTTATTGCAAGATTATTGCATTGGCATAAACAGGTTGAATCTCTCGAATGTCAGTGTTCTACACCAGTAAATTTTAAATATCTTTTTTCATTTAAACAAATTCCGAATGAGAGATCCTCATGTACCACGGTCTTTTATTGCAAGATTATTGCATTGGCATAAATAGGTTGAATCTCTCGAATGTCAGCGCTCTACACCAGTAAATTTTAAATATTTTTTTTCATTTAAACAAATTCCGAATGAGAGATCCTCATGCATCACGGTCTTTTATTGCAAGATTATTGCATTGGCATAAATAGGTTGAATCTTTCGAATGTCAGGGCTCTACACCAGTAAATTTAAAAAATTCATTTAAACAAATTTCGAATGAGAGATGCTCATGTATCACGGTCTTTTATTGCAAAATTATTGCATTGGCATAAATAGGTTGAATCTCTAGAATGTCAGAGCCGAACACCAGTAAATTGTAAATAATTGTTTTTTTCATTTAAACGAATACCGCCATACGTTTTATTCCTTTTGACAAAAACCGCATATCTTTACCATGATTCCTTCCGTTTTTATTCATTTTTAAAGTTTTAACGGACTTTTGACTTACCAAATGTATGAAGCAAATCTCAGTGGCGTTGGGGTAGAGCTTCGCGTTCCCATGACACAGGTCCGAGGTTCGATCCCCGGGCTGGGCAAAGTTGACTCAGCCTTTCATCCCTTCAGTGGGTAGATGAACTGAGGACCAAGCGTGCTGGGGAACTAAACACTGGGGGTTCCGCGTAAGATTGACCTCCTAACCGGAACATATGCTTCACGCCCCAGGGTCCTTGGTCACGTAATTGAGATGGTCGCCGTAGGCCGTGGCCCTCTAGGGGTTTTTGCACCGAGGAGTAGAAAGTATATGAAACAAAATATAATCTATAGTGTATATGTATATATTTTCCTTTATTCAAAAAAAATATTAAAAGACTACCCCCGGACTATGTTATTTTAAGCTCAATGCATAAAACCGTTTTACAGAAGCATAGGGTTAAATTTAAATTTTAAAACTTTTATTCATCTGATTTCCTAAGTATAGTACCCTATATTTTAAACCAAAACTAGCAAAATATATTTCCCTTAAATAGACAACATAGTGTTTTAAAATCTTTTTTGTTAAGATTAAAAGTTAAAATAAGTAGAAAATATATTTTATACAGGCAAATGTTTACGAATACTTTCCTTTGAAAAAGTAGCTTTAAAGTACACTAAACAACTCAAACTACTATTTTATTTAATAATCGGACATATAAAACAACTGTTTATGCATGAAAAAAATAATAGAAAGAAAAAATAAAATTAGAATTTTAAAAATATTTTTTATTGGAAAGGAAAAAAATAAAACTTTCGTTCTTAGAATGAATACTTAAAATTATTTTCTGAAAAACTTAGAAACCAATCATTTATATGTAAAATAAAACATTTCAAATCGTTCTTACTCTATGAAAAGAAGTATGATTTATTTATTCTTTTGAATAAAATTTATTTCACATATTTTTCTTACTCAAACTTTTTTTTATCGATTATAAATTAAATAACGATTTCAGTTCTAGTTAAGAGTCTCCATAGACGGTTAAATTGGCTGTTTACGACATAATGATTGTTCACGAAAATTCAAACTGTATATTACAGAAACTATTACAGGAGGACACGAAAACTATTATTCTTAACTAACTGATGTTTTCATAAGATATTGGATGTAATCATAACTTCTTTAAAAATATTTCAAATAATTCATATGATAAACGGATCTTATGTTAAATGTATTATTTTAACAATACAATGGAAATATCTTGCAAAATTGTTTTATAATTTTACTTTTTTGATAAAGAGGAATATTAAAGGTGAAACTCTAGATACTATACTTAGTGTTATTTAAAGTTATAGTTATAGTTAAGGCAAGTTTTAATTAATTATCCAGAATTATTCGTCTTGTGAAAACAAATAATTAATCTAGGAAGAGTAGACGGAGACTAAATTGATTTTCATTTACCAATATTTATTCTGAGATATGCCGATCATGGATTTTTATCTACATTTAATCTAAATTAATGAATTCAACACGACGTTATGTACTAGATTTATGTAAAATACACTTATGAAGATACATATTTAGGTGAGGTTATATTATTACAAGGGATATAGTTTAGTACTGGACATAGTGTCTTACTGTGGATCTGAGATACAGTAATGAAATGGATAACATGAGGTAGAGGGATTAATTCTTTTTTGTCGAAAATACACTCATGTCCATAAATTAAGGATAATGAAGTTCAGGCAATGAAAGAGACAAAAGCAAAACAAATTTGACTTATTTGTAAAGTCTATTTATTAAACAAAAGGTAAAGAGCAAAAAAGATGCTATATGTTTGACATAATTAATAAAAATTGCGATTTTTACTCCCTGGAGCAAATTTAAAAAAAAACCTATTTACAGAAAACAGTATAACATGGTTAATATGATGGTTAATACGGAGTATGTCTCCCGGACGATGCAATACAAGCGTTACAACGCCTACGCATGCTGAGTATCAGATTATCAATCTGATCTTGGGGAAAATTACACCACTCATCAAGCAATGCCCTCCGAAGTTCCGATAGACAGTTGGGAGGGGGTTGACGGGCTGCAATTCGTCGGCCAAGCATGTCCCACACATGCTCTATTGGATTCAAGTCCGGTGAGTATGCTGGCCAATCCATACGGGTGATATCCTCCGATTGAAGGCATTCGTCTACAATGTTTGCACGGTGAGGTCGGACGTTGTCATGCATATATAGAAATTCAGGACCCATGGCGCCCCGAAACAAACGTACATGTAGTTCCAGAATGACATCCCGATAGATGTGGCCTGTCATCGTTACACTCTGAACATGCAGGTCAGTTCTGGAACCAAGAATAATTCCTCCTCAAACGAGCCATCCTGCACCACCGTAACTGTGTCGTTCAATGGTGTTTATGGACACGAGTGTACATTCATCGGGCACTCGAAGAAACTTTTGAGAAAGACCCTGGCTTTTTCGAGATTTTTTTCGTACGATTAAAGTCCTGACGTCTCCACGTCTCATCCTTCTATGTTTTAAGACATTGGATGATCTCTTTTTAGATCATAGGATTTACCAGTTAACTGTTTTCAAGATTATTCAGTCATTGGCTTTCCAGGTGCATAATTTCAGGAGTACTTCGAGACAATTTGTGGAGTTGTACAAGAAAGTTAAGCCCCGTCCATTTAAACGAGTCTTTCCTGACCATCAGCTGTGTATCAGAGTTGTCCAGGATAGATAAGCTCCGTCACTTTAACAATTCCTTCCTGACCTTCAGCTGTGCATTAGAGTTGTCCAGGATAGTTAAGCATCTCCACTTCAGAAACTCCTTCCTGACCTTCAGCTAAGCATTCAGAGTTGTACAGGATAGTTACGCCCCGTCACTTTAGCAACTCTTTCCTGACATTCAGATGTGTCGGCATGAATTCTGTCCTCCAGGATTTATTGCTTCAGAGATTCGACCTGTAACACAAGATTTTTTGACAAATTTACTTTTATAGATCCCCTTATTTTCTTTCGAAAACACTTTTTTCCCTTTTCTTATTTCCCTCACATTGTTTTCTTTTTCCACTTGCGTGGCTTTCCAAGAAGATGCGTTGCAAATAATTTGTAAGTTGTACTGTTCCTTTTGCATAATGAAACTATTTATACAATCTTGTCCACTTTCAAAATAATTACTAATAAAAGAGTCCGCGAAATATACCATAATAGCTTTGTGTACAGCTGTGAGTGGAATGACATATATGATAGAGCACCAGTACATATAATAAGTCTATAAATCTTATATTAAAATACAGTTAGAGATTTAGTAATCTGAATAATTCAAGATTTTGGTATGTGAAATATAAGAAAATTTCTTCTGTTCTTCTTATTGTATGACAAAATACAGTTTCCAACATTATAATTGCAAACAGTAATAAGTAAAAAAAAAACATTTAACACTAACGTGGTGAAAAATTATTGTTGAATGACAAAAACACATAAAAGTGCTTAAATTTGTATTAATTCTGAGCAATCAAATATACTTAAACCTAGACAAATGCTGTGCCAGAAAACAGGCCAAGTTTGAAAGCAGAATTACACACATTAAAAATGTCAGTGTTTGTTTTATTATGTTGTTATAAAAATTTAAATAAGCTTCTATCACTATGGTAGCCTGCCTGAAAAAATAAGCCATTTTCTGGAAGATGTACTTCTCTACTAAAAATAAAGCAAGTATAAATCCTTACAGGCTCTATTACTTTTACAGAATTATAACACTGTTTCAAACCCTAAAGTTTATCCGTTTGCATAATTCCATTCTTAGAAATTTATTCCCTATTTCTTGAAATTATTTTCGAACTTCTATAATAAAATTTTCATAAGTTAAAGAACAGTTTGATAAGGTTACGAAACAAATGTTTCCCAAAATATACTACTCCATTCGTAAAAACTATAAAGTGGGGTGACTTTTCACTCCAAATGATACATATAGATAGAAAAGAGTGATAGAGAGCTGATCGAATTGTGAATGATGATTTGGAAGTCTGAAAAACGTTGATATTTCTAGGCTGTAAGTCAAGAATTCGTGAGGTTATTTAGCATGTGAAGTTCAGGAGTTCGAATATTCTTTTTTCTTTTATTAAGAATTTTTAATTAATATTAACTTACTGCTAACTCCATGGGATTACTACAAATCAGAAACTATATAGAACCATTTTAACGTGTTAGTTTGCCTTACGAGTAAGTGCATTTGATAATACAAAAGCACAATAGGGACCTTGCTTCCTGAATATGACGACAAATTCGCAAAATAATCCACTTAATTTCTTAGTGCAGTAAAAGCATTCCTTCTACAGTTTATATCACAGTAACTTAAGCAAATAAAGGTGGTAGCTAAGCTTTTGTATTCTCTTGAAAACTCCAAACCATCCCACTCTAGTCCTGTAGGTTGTCTCATCGTAACGAGAGGGTGTCACTGAGGGGATAGGGCGAAGTACGGTTGGAGAGTATTCTGTTGTTAGGATCACCCTAGACGTGAAGATCGTTCTACTTTACACCGCAAAACACCTACAAGTAAACTAGCTAAATCAGTCCTCTACCTCTGGTGCTCAGGTCTTTGGACTAACCGATGCTGCCTTTTTCCTTCATCTATGAGTTACGAGTACAAGATATAGTACAATATATAAGGATTCAGAGAATTAAATGAGCAGGACACCAGTACAGAATGAAGATCGTGTAACAAAAAAGATCTTCTCGGCTAGACCATTTGGCACCCTAAAAAGAGGGAGACCTAAAATTAAGTGGATTGACTGTTTGGAATCAGACTTAAGATTTTTAAAAATTACTAACGGGATGTCCATGGCCAGGGACAGAAAAGCGTGGAATTCGATTCTAAGGAAGGCAAGCACCTAACCTGGGCTGTCTGGCCATTGAAGAAAAAGATGATGAGTTATGAGTTATGTCTGTAACTTTAAAATGTGTATTCGTTAAACTATATAATTAAGGTGCCGGAAAGATGATATTACTTTCCGAATATATTACCCTAAACGTCGTGGTCATATAATATTAGACCACTTTCTTGAAGAGGCTATTCGAAAAATGGAGAACTCTCAGGCCTTTTGAAAGGTCAACTTACCGTCATTCAATTTATTTCTTTCCTTTATGAAAACTTGCTTGAAGTTACATTCAACATGATCTGGTAGATTGGTTATTTAGTATTTAATGCGATCTCACTGAAAAGCTGACGAGCTTCTCCTATTGGAGTTACTAACAGGAACCTGCACAAGTACCAACTACCTAGAAGTACCCTATAACCTACCAGATGGCTATAATAAATCCGAAAAACATCCTATGCTACTTCCCACGATGTTTCTGTGTCAGCGTCTATTATCTGTATAAATACATGAATGTACATAAATATGTGCTTTTATGTGTCTGTGAGAGCGATAAAAAGAGAAAGACAGAAAAAGTATAAAATTGAATAAGTGTGAAATATTATGGAATAATCATTTTGATTAGTTAAATGCTGTATATTAAATTCTATAAATTTTAGAAAAGAATGGGTTTTTGCTTTCAAAATATATTTTTCTCTATTCAAAGAATCATGAGTTTCATACTACCTAAAAAATTTCCTCGAAAATTTAATTAGGATTTTATTATATTTCGTTTTACCATTAAAGTTTTCAAACGAATAAAAATATATTAAAGAATAAATTACTCCTTTCCAATGAAAAAAAATAATTCTGCAAATAACTTTTCACCCAAGAGCCGAAATCACACAGTTTTTAAAATATTACGGATTCAATTTTCTTTAAAGTCAGTTTGAAAGCAAAGCTTAATCTCATTGGAATATTCCATTTTGAAAGATAATATAATACATTTTCTTCTATTTTTTTACACCTGGAATCCGGTTTTCTTACCCAAACTTCATTATCATTGATACTATTTTATTTATAATACGGTAAGGAGTTTTGCAATTTCAGATATTTTCTTTTATAAAAGGAAAAGTTTTAAGTTTTGTTATTTATGCTAGTAAATTAGTTTAAGATTTTGTTAAAATTTATCATTCTAGTATCTTTCTCTATATTAGCGCGATAAGATTTGGTAAAACCATCTTTGAAGCACGGAGTATCTTTTTTTATATAAGGTATCGTTATTTTATTTTGTTGTAAGTTAAACATTTTAATATATATCTTAAGGATTTTTAGTAATATTTTTAGAGTATTTTGGTGTTATTCAAGAAAATTATACTATCATTTTGTAAGAGTGGTGAATTAGTTCACTTTTTTTTTACGAAGAGAGATTGAGAAGTAATGTTACAAAGACTATACTGCCGTGAAGCCCATACATTTTATTTGATATCACCAATACAGACAATGATAGTTTATATATATAACAAAGAGTTACACCTCTACAACGTCAGCGGGAAACTGACCTAGAGGCAAAAGTGATGTGAGTGACCCTCCTTCGACCCCATTGGTCAACAAGGGTTGCTAACCTCGGAGTGGCCATCTTCGGCCCAGGAAACGCTGTCCAACAAACTTTTTTTCGAGAGATCTGAGGGCCTCCTGTGTAGGTGAGATAAACAGCAAGGAAGAAGGAGTGTGCAGCTCAAAATCTTCTGCGGCAGCTCTAACACCATTTTCTTTTTAAGACAAAGACTCAATGTTGGGCAAATCTTTGATCGAGTATCGTCCCTTTGGCATGATGGCCTAATTAGCATTTTTATTTCCTATTTACACCTTTATACATATTCAAAATATAAAAGATTCAGCAGGAGGAATTAGTTTTGTTTCAATTTTGTATTTTCTCACGGGTACTCCACTTATACGTGAGGTTGGTCTAGATACCAATATATATATATATATATATATATATATATATATATATATATATATATATATATATATATATATATATATATATATATATATGAGGTTATTTTACGACACAGACTGTATATCGCTTTAGACAACTGACTTTGAATGTTCCCTACTGGTAAAATTCTGGTCCTAGTGAGTTCAGTCACGTTGTCGGGAACTGTTTCACACCTCTTACGCAAATCAAAAACATTCTGGGTGTTTCTTCAAGCAAGAAAAGAATTGAAAATCACTTGGATCATCGTCCAACTTGTAGTAAAACTGGTCTGTAATGTCTCAATGAAACGGCTTCAACAGTGTGGTGGAATTGTAGGGTGTATAAAATCCTCGCTCCAATCTACTTTTATCTTTTTTTTTAAATCACTAAAGAGATTGACGACTCTTTTCAGATGAGGAGGACTGGGGTGTAGAGAAGTTAGTCGATGATGTCCCATAGAAACTGCGTAAACAGCAAAGTGTTTGTGAATGAGGTCATCGATCCAATAGACGTACATGTTTTTCTTTACTTCAAAAAACGCACGTGATATCTATGCTTTGCTAAAGACGATTAGGTTTGATCTATATGAAGGTTAGTTAGTGATGTCCCAGATAAACTGCTTTGACAGCTAATTGTTTTACGGGCTGTATGAAATTATCGTTCTAATCGATATTCATTCCTTCTCTACATTAAGTTGGACAGTTTATGGGGCTTCTTAGCCAGACGACCTTATCCCCTATCCGAAAGGAAAAAAGTAAGCATGATAAGATTTGTGAGTAATTTGGAATAATGAATTTAGAAAAGGAGTAATATTTAAGGTGTCGGTCTGTGAAGGTAGGCAAAAAAAGGTAGACGGTAGTCGATTTTCCTCTCTTGCTTGGAAAATCGTCTTGGAGATCGACAATTTGTTTTAGGCGAGAAGGTGATAACTTGTCTCAACGCGTTAGGACAGGAGTTTTACCAGGAGGAAATATTCAAACTCGTCCCACGAAGTGACATATTTCTACTCCAATATGAATATATCAAACAATGACCTCATTTATGTGCTTTTAATTGCCTGTATTGATTGTATATAATAAATATACTGCGTTTGCAATCTCACTTTAGGTTACTTCAGGTTTGGGTTAGCTATGAGCGGTACGGTCCACTGTTTTGCTCATAAGAGCTAATGAATCCGGGACCTACTGCTTAAAGCCATGTAGTTCCTGTAACTAGCCACCCACCCGAAGTCGGGTGTAGGGTGTTGAATTGCTGGTTCGGTCTGACCTTACGGCAACAATGCATTATGCAGAGGCCAAGTCAGCATTCTGCCCATATGATTTAAAATAACAAAAATAAATGTAGACGATCTAGATGTATAAGTACAACTAATACAGTTACCGGAATTGCGGGGGATACTCCGAAGGAGTCCTGCCAGGGTTAAAAGTCCGGTTGAACCGGTGTACTACATGGAACTTTCTGACATGAGAGGAGGTGTTGGTGAGGGAAGCAATAACTGCACAGGGCAGTTGTGATGACCATTAGTGAAGGGGTACTTTGCCCCATGTGGGGTGATTTTAAGTTAAGATCTTCATGGTCGCAAAATGGAGTCTTAATTTGCTGTTGCTTAAAGCCAATTCACAGCAGCTATGTACATCCATGCTAAGAGTTGGATTCAAACCCACGACCTCCGATACCGAAGAGCAGTGCTTTACCATTCCGCCATCGTTCGACAACCTAACTTTTAGACCAACCCTCGTATCATTAGATTATTTATAGAGTCCCAACTTTGAATTAAATTGAAAACATTTCTACACATATTTAAGCTATTGTTACACATTTTGAGCAGATTTCCGCTATCATAAAAAAATGCCTTTTCCCGTAATGATGTTTTTTCCTGTTATTCACACTCATATCCATAATTCTTTGAGAAAGTAATAATATCAGCCTTATTCGTGTATCTGAAAATCCGCAGACACTTTTTAAGATAATAACTCATTAACTAATTATTCCTAATGATGTTAAAAACAAACGATATAAAGAAATATACTTAATTAATATATATTAGTAACTAATATTTAATTAGAATATTTTGCACTAGGGTGAACTAAAGCCATTGATTCATACGGGATGCAAAATTATGCTTCAACCAGGCAAAATCAGCTGTTAATGTAGGTTAATTATTTTTTTACACTGCTTATTTTTTATAGTATAGCTCTTTTTCTAATACCATAAAAACAATTACCAAAAGAATTGTTTTAAGGATAGCTTCGAACAATAAACCTTTATTAGTTGATAAAATTTTAAACAGATTAATCTTGTTGCGCATGAACATATAAAAATATTAAGTTCTAATAATTTTCCTTTACATCTGTATTACATATTCTTTTAATACTTTCATTTCATATTTAGCTATCTTTCACATCTTATAATTTTAAATATCGTTAATATTTCTATACACTGATTAGTAAATAAATAAATTTTATTATATAATATTATTCGAGAACTATAAATGTTTGCATTTTACTCTAATTCCTATGCAGTATTTGATCTTTGATATGAAGGCGGATAAATCAAAAGTTATTATGATTACTTTCAATACCTAATATTAAATTTATATGTGAATTTCCAGAAAAAAATATCGGTATACTGTTTTCATTTACCGAATTACCGATAAATGAAGAAGTTTGTAAATTTACAAGTCCTACTTTATATGACATTGCATTTATATGCGTGTGATGGATATGTTTATGGTTACTGTTTAATATAAAGGGTTAAAAAAATCGGGAATTTTTGAATTTCGTAGTGGCAGCTATAAGCATGTGGCAGTACTGTAGGATAGTGATGTTGAGCAAGTAAACACTTTGCCAATTTAGTAACCATAGATCAATGGGACGAGCACTAACTTGCGTTCGCCATAATTATTTTTTATAAAAATAATGATAGTTTGGAAGCTGGTCAGGGAAACAGAAGAGGCCTATTTTTCTGTCAGAGGTTACTTGAATCAGCAGAATTACCGTTACTGTACAGACACAAATCCTAACGAAGTTCATGATCGATCTTTACATACTAGTAAGGTGACAGTATGCCGTGCTGTTTCATTACATGGAATCATTAGGCTTTAGTTTTTTTAGAATAAACAAGGGATCCCTGTATCTGCTAATACGGAGCGTTACATCGAGATGTTACAATCTTTCGTTACATCTGAATTGAACAATTTTTAACAAGTTCAAGAAACCTGGTTTGAACCTGGATGGAAGTATTAAGCAGAGCCGTATAGGGACGGAAGTGACGTCATCATTGGGCGGGGCTTAACAGGGCGTGATCGTGACTTCACCGAAAGTGCCGCCATGTTGTGAGTGGAGTTGGGTAGTAGGGTTCCTTCTACCAGATTTGAAGAGAACGATGGTGTAGACAGTTGAGTTGTTTTCCTCCTTCTGCTCAATTTGAAATGTTGTGGAAACAGTACGTAATGTTGAACTTAGAACAGCCCATATTGCACGCTAATTAATGAAAGCTGTGCGATAATTTTTCGGTAACCGTGAGATCTCAAGATTCGGTAACATCCCCCCCCCCCAAATCGCCAGATTTGTCCATTTGTATTTTTTTTCTTTTTTTTTTTGTGTGTAGGGCTATTTTAAGAATAAAGTGCACACGGATCTACAAAGAGCTCTGGATGAGTTAAAACAGAATTCAGGATAAAATTCATAGTATCCCATCTGAGATATTGCAGCAGCGGCTAATTAGGAATCTCCACGTCAGATTTCAAGAATGCATTTGGAGGACAGCATCCAAAAAGTAATTTATAAATTCTGTTAATGTTTCTTAAATGGTAAAATTTAAGGTTTCAATTACTATGAATAAAATGATTTATTTCCATCCCTCTAGATTTTATCGGATTGTTAAAAAGTTCCCTTTCTTTGTGTCACCCTGTATATTCTTTTTCCTACAGTCATGTGTGAAGTTCTATTTTGCATCAATCATAAAAAAAACAGGAATGACAATTGTTTAAGCTTCAAATTACTGATGCTCCAAAAAGTTTTATATAACAGATTTTTCTTAACGGGAAATCAGCGCAATTCAATTTGCAATTACATTATTTACAAAAAAATTCATGTCAAATTTCAAAATTCCGAATATATCTTATTTTAGTCATAATTTGAATCAATATTAAATACGCTTTATTTAAAATTTCATATTTTAATTAATTTATAGCAAAAAGTACTTTCAATTTAATACGAATCCTTTTCAAATTTTACATAAAATAGAATTAAGAAAGGCTCTTATACAACGATAAACCTTTCTAGAGTTTTATTAATCAATATTTCTCCAGATTAATGAGACCATATTTTAGAGATGTACAATTTTTTAATAAGTAACAATTTTTTTTTAATCTTCCTCTTACATGAAATAAAAAACGAAAAGTAATTGCAGATAAATATTTCTAAGTTATTCAACGTAACTTTAAAAAATTCATTTTTATTTAAATTAATACATAAAGTTGTGATTCGTATAATAAAACTAATTTAATGAAATGTTTGCTAGCATCTTATTTTAGTCACAATATTTTTCTATATGAAATATTCTTCATTTAAAATTGCAGGCAAATAATTTATAGTAAAAAGTGTCTTCAATTCAATACGAATCCTTTTCAAATTTTACATAAAATCGAATTAAGAAGGGCTTTTATACAACGATATCCCTTTCTAGAGTTTTATTAATCAATATTTTTTCATATTAAATAGACCATTTTTTAGACATGTACATTTTTTTAATAAGCAACAATTTTTTTAATCTTCATCTTACATGAAATAAAAAACGAAATGTAATCGCGAAAACATATTTCTAGGGTATTTAAAGTAACTTTAAAAAATTCATTTTTATTTAAATTCATACATGACATTGTGATTCGTAAAATAAAACAAATTTAATGAAATTTTTGCTAGCATCTTATTTTAGTCACAATATGGATCAATATCAAATATGTTTCATTTAAAATTGCAGACACGAATTAATTTATAGCCAAAAGTGTCTTCAATTCAATACGAATCCTTTTCAAATTTTACATAATATCGAATTAAGAAAGGTTCTTATACAACGATAAACCTTTCTAGAGTTTTAGTAATCAATATTTCTTGAGATTAAATGAACCATTTTTAGACATTTACATCTTTTTAATAAGCAACAATTTTTTAATCTTCCTCTCACATGAAATAAAAAACGAAATGTAATAGCAGAAACATATTTCTAGGGTATTCAACGTAACTTTAAAAATTTAATTTTTTATTTAAATTCATACATGACATTGTAATTCGTATAATAAAACTAATTTAATGAAATTTTTGCTAGCATAAATTTTATATCAGTGCAGATATATATTAAAATACACTGGTGTGCAAAAGTTAAGCAACAGGTGGGTTTTATGCCACAACTCCACGAGAAATCATTTAAGAGACATGAAATTCAGAAATGAGGGAGAGTATTATTTACGTTAAGGATGACGAAAGCATCGACTTTTGTAAAAATAACCATGTTACCTTGCCCTATTGTTTGAGAAAGAAATTAAAACTCATTAAGAAACACATGGAAAATAGGTCTTGATTAATTGATTTTATGCAATTGAATAAATGCCTAAGGAATACATCTGGAATCAACTTATCATTTGTAGATCGAAGTCTGCTATCTAGTCGGCGCCGGTCCTAAAAAATGGCTAAGCTTTCTTTGCAAAGGGTTTTCGTACAAAACGTGTACTCCAGCCGTTCACCTTTTTTTCTTCTTGTAACAACCTTGTCCGCTCAAAAATTGTTCAACTCCTTGAGGAGAAAAAACAGGGGTCCACTCCAGAACGGCGGGGGGGAGGGAGTCAAAATTCCCCAAACGAACTGACACCTCTATTGGCTGGGAGAATTCCGAAGTTTCTCTGCATTCAAACCGGTCCTGCCCCGGTATGTCCCCAAAGACCCAAGGGGAGCTGAACTGAATGTAACTTACTGTTACAGCGCTGAAAAAAGGAATACAATTCATAAGGTATGGAAACAAACAAAAACAAGCTTTATTGAATGCATAGTATCGTGGCTCATGATTTCTATCCAATAGGAATAACAACAAGCAAATGTTCCTTAATACTCCCTCTCCTAACTGCAATGGTTGCTTCGCATAGTCTCCGCATACTCAGAACCAGCTCGTTCAACATTCCCCGGCAGACTTTTGGTTGTGGGGATATTTGAAATCTCGGGTGTATCAATCCAATCCATCCAGTCTCTCTGAACTAAAAGATGCTATCCGCCGAGAGGTGTCTTGCATACAACCGGGCCAGCTGCACTCTGTCGTTGCTGGATTTGTGACTCGCCTGCAGTGTGTTATCCCCTGTGGTGGTGGCCATATGGAACACATACTGCTGTAATAAACGATTTGGAGGCATTCTGTTTGTTATTTGAGTTTCCTTTTCTTTGACTTGTGTACATCAGCGCCCTTTATCGACTCTTTTGAGCCATTTTTTTTCTGTTTTAAAAAATTCCCTTGCCCTAGCTATACTAACCCTGCAAACCGTTTTTTACTTTATTTATTTTTCCGGTTATTATGAATTTTTAAAGTTTATATGGACTTTTTGATCCCCCGCTACAACTGCTTTATGATGACACAGTAGAACCTCGATTATCCGAGCTAACTGGGACCACTAGTACCTCGGATATCGGAAATCTCGGTTAATAGAAACCATGTATAAAAACCTTCCGTCCTTGCGAATGTAACTAACTTTTAAAGTAAAAAACAATAAAACGTACAAATCTTTTATGATCATACAGTAAAACCTCGATTATCTGAGCTAATTGGGACCACTAGTACCTCGGATTTCGGAAATCTCTGTTAATAGAAACCATGTATAAAAACCTTCCGTGCTTGGGAATTTAACTAACTTTTAAAGTAAAAAATAATAAAACGTTCTTTAACCCTTTGACGGTTTCAATTTTTTTCCAGAATTCGGTCAAAAAATATCACATTTTTTATTGCATTTTTTTGTTTATTTTACATTTTTAAGTAAAGATATGTTATTAAAATTAACATTTCTAATATTTTTAAGCATTTATTACAACTTTTTTCTTTCTATGAAAGCATCATAGAATAAAGTTTACCTTTAGTCTCATAGATGGCAAAAATTTGGTCGGCGCCCCTGCCACCAAATATAGTGAGAAAATATATAAACATATTTTTTTCTGTATCATGTGTTCAGAATAAACTCTCAAAATATTTTACTAATTCTTAAAATATTCTTAGTGTATTAATTTTTGATTTTTTCTCTTCTGTTTGTAACTTATTAATACATAAATATTTTTTTTTAATTCTCTGGGGGTGTTATTTTGCTCATAAACAGAATAGTTTATTTGACTAGAATATTTTTCGTACTTTAAAATTTCCTGAAATTAACGAATTTCTGATTTTAAATTTAGTTTTAATAACTTTAATAAATTCAAAATTTAAAACAAATACCCGGATTTATATCACAGATAATTACAATTATATATAATTATAGATTTTATAAGAATCTATAACAAGTTAAGTCTTTAGAAACCCTTTGACAGTTTCATTTTTTTTCAGAATTCAGTCAAAAAAATTTCATATTTTTTTATTGCATTTTTTTGTTCATTTTACATTTTTAAGTAAAGATATGTTATTAAAATTAGCATTTCTAATATTTTTCAGCATTTATTACAACTTTTTTTTTCTATGAAAGCATCATAGAACTGAAGTTTACCTTTAGTCTCATCGATATCCAAGTTAATTTTTGGAATTCCAGTGAAAGCAAATCTAGGAGGCTGATCCGAAGGATTATCACAATTAATTTTAAAAAAATGTTTTGCTTGACTGATTCCATCTGTACTACTATCAGAGTCACTACTATCCATGTCATCTAGTAAACTTTCGCTACTATCATTTACAGATAATTCAGTTTCTGATTCCGAGTCACAGTTCGAATCACAATAAATTAGCTCCATACGCTCTGAATTATCTATTATTTAAAAGTAAAAATTTATTATTCAACTCTTACATCAATAAAATTATCAAGTGGTTAGTAAAATATAACCAGAAAGCTATACACTGAAAGATTACAGTTCGTCTTCTGATACAAAACATGTGAAAAAACCCGCGCTTTTGAACCAATCAGAGTAAGAAATACAATAAACTGCAAACTATCCTTTAAGGACAACTATCGCAATCTAAGCGAATAATTTGTTACTAAAATTGGAAAAAATACGGCCGAAACAGTGCAAGCGAAATAGAAATCAGATTGACCGTATGCCGTATGGACAAATCAGTAAAGGCCCGAAAACTGTGCCCGCACGGCGTACGGGCAAAACAGGGAAGGGGTTAAATAATAAAAATAAACATATATGAATTTATGTTTCACAGCTAAAAAGATTTTAAAATGTTGGAATATTTCTTGTAAGTTGAGTGCTTTTGTGGGGAAGGAGTGCCTGTAACAGGAACAAAAAACTAAATTGTGTATAATTTTTTCCAAGCTCATTTTGGAAAGGAGAAGAAAAATTAGATTTCCTTATTGACTCGGTTAACAAAAACCTCGGTTAATCGAATCTCGGTTAATCGAGGTTCTACTGTACTAATTTCCTTAAAATATTTTTATATGGTATCTTTTTTTATATCACAGAAAAAATTAACATTGGTTATAGTGCGTGTATTTTAAAGTTGTTCAAAAGTACTTATTTTAGCTCCTTTTCCATTTTAGCTTTTTATATCCATTAAAAATCAAATATCCACTCGCGATTTCTAATGACCATCATTTTTTCTGCAATGGTCGTTCCAGGTAGGCAAAAATATCGGACTTTCTAGTATTAGGTAATGTAGTATGTGAAAATCTAAAACATGATTAATAAAAAACAATCAAATACAAAAAGCACGGAATTGGAAAAATCAATTAGGCCTAGTAACCGATGAAATACAAATAGTCGGCCCATAACATTCTTTATTTTCTGGAATATAAAACACTTGAACGATTAGAATGCATGGAAACATGGATTCTTAGGCATTTTTTCAAGTACTCCTCGGAGTTTGGTAAAGTTGCGCTTATAATACAACCATGACAAGTAAGAAAATGAAATGTATACTTTTGTGCTAAATGTGTGCAGGTTTAGAATATATCAACTAAAATTTCTTATGTTACAGATTTTATCTCTAAGCTTATGCACATGGAAACGCACGGGCGAAGGTAAAAGTCATCTGAAATTCTTGGGCATTATATATTTTCTACTATGAATACATTTCTATACCTATATAAGATATTGCTTGAATGTTTTTGAGTATGAATAAATTTCCATACCTATATAAGATATTTCTTGAATATTTTGGAGTATGAATAAATTTCTATACCGATAAGATATTGCTTGAATATTTTGGAGTATGAATAAATTTCTATACCGATATAAGATATTGCTTGAAATTTTAGGAGTAAGAATAAATTTCTATATTGATATAGGATATTGCTTGAATTGCTTTCTGTATGAATAAATTTCTATACCTATGTAAGATATTGCTTGAATTTTTTCGACTATGAATAAATTTCTATACCTATATAAGATATTGCTTGAATATTTTGGAGTATGAATAAATTTCTATGCCGATATGATATATTGCTTGAATTTTTTGGAATATGAATAAATTTCTTTATCGGTATAAGATATTGCTTGAATTTTTTGGAGTATGAATAAATTTCTAAAACTACGTAGGATATTGCTTGAATTTTTTTGTGTATGAATAAATGTCTATACCAATATAAGATATTGCTTGAATTTTTTCGACTGTGAAAAAATTTCTTTACCGATGGAAGATATTGCTTCATTTCTCTCGACTATGAATAAATTTCTATACCTATGTAAGATATTGCTTGAATTTTTTCGATTATGAATAAATTTCTTTACCGATTAATATAAAAAATAAAGTTAGGTTTAGATAACTTGTCCTTTTATTTTTTTGTCGTCATTTATGAATTATATATATATATATATATATATATATATATATATATATATACACACACACACACACACACACACACACACACATATATATATATATATATATATATATATATATATATATATATATATATATGTATGTTTGTGTATGTGATGTGTGTGTCCGTGTGTGCGTGTAAATTTAAAAACGCTGAGTACTTCTGTTAGTATTAAAAAAGTTGCTTTATTTAATTTCGATTCTACATGTTTAAATTATCTTTTATATAACCTCTTCATCCCGTCATTTCATTGAGATAGATTCCTTTTAAATTCAGCTGATTTTGTAAAAATATAACTTAGTTTGAAATACCCATTAAAATATCCATAAAATTACTATTTTGCTATTTTTCATACTTCCATACATTTTTTATACAATTTATATAACCGAATCCACTTTTGTATACATTTTATTTCTACTTTATATTGCAGCAATTCCGCATTACAATTTGCTATAAAATATTGCTTCAATCTTTTCTTGCTTCTAATCCCAGCTACATGGTATAAAGTATTGTTTTCTTATCTTTTCTTTTTAAATGATAAGCAATAAGTAATATTTAATATTTTTAACTATTCTCTTTTGATATTTTATTTGGAAATATTCCTTTTTCGTGTAGTTACCATGAAAATGTTTTTCATTCTCCGAATAATATTACAAAATTATTCTAAATTTTAGAACGTAGATTTTATTCCTTTATAAAAGAGTTTATTTTACATGGGATTTAATTATCCCCTTTTAAAATGACTTACAACCTTTTCAAACTAAAACGAACTTATTAATTTAAATATTTCCCTGAAGTGTGTTTTAATTTCAACATTCCTTAATAACACTTTCTATAGTACTCGGTAATGTGATTAAATCTTGAATGAGAAACAAGAAAATGGTAAATTAACCGTCAGTGGTAAAAGCAGACTTTGCTTAAAAATTCTTTTCTTCAAATTTTTCTGGTATTGGATTATTTTTCTTTTGTAAAACTTTTCATTGGTTAAAATTTAACCTCAATGATTTCCTTTCAATGCATTGTTGCTTAAACGTTTTACTCTGTACATTTAAAACAAATTGAAAATTAAAATATAAACTTATTATTGAAGTAAATTCACAGTAATTGGTATTACCTTACATTCATTTTAAGCACATACTGTATTATGAAGGTAAAATATTTATTTTATTCAATTAAGGCTTTTCATGCAAGTTTATTCTAGGATTTTTGATTTAAAGTCATTGCTATAAAGTTTTTTGCTTACGATAAATAAGTTTTTTATTTATAGTAAAACGTATTTGTTAAACGCAATTGAAATGAAATTTTTTCATGTGTGGAATAAATCAAAGATTTGTTAAGATATGTAATTTTAATTACATTTTAAATGCTTTTTAATTAGTTATACAAAACAGTCAAACTTTCGTTAGTTAAATGATCATAAATGTAGAAGTAATTAAAAAATTAATCAATGGTTGCAGGATAATATGTTTAATTGAAATTAAATATTTTATTTCAAAATTTCAGATCTCTGTCGGGGTTAGCCAAATAATGCGAATGCCATAAAATGTGAAAAATTGTTTCATTAATAAGGTGGTGACTCTACGTTTTCATTAATTACAGATTTATCCCACGGGGATGGCAAACCATGAATCCCATTCACGGGGATTCATTTCTGAAAAAGGTCACTAATTCAGAAAGAATCATTTAATGTGAAAATTTGGTGTAAAGTTTGTACATTAAAATATTCCATAAATGCTCAATTATATTCAGATTAGGAGACTAAGAGGGTCATATGATATTTTATACTTAATCCTCATGGAGATTTATTTCTGAAAAAAGATCACTAATTTAGAAAGAATCATTTAAGGTGAAAACCTTGTGTAAAGTTTTTACAAAAAAATGTTCCATAAATGTTCAGTTATATTCAGATTAGGAGACTGTGACAACCACATGATATTTTATACTTCATCATCATGTAGATTTATTTCTGAAAAAAGGTCACTAATTCAGAAAGAATCATTTAAGGTGAAAACCTTGTGTAAAGTTTCTACAACAAAATGTTCCATAAATGCTCAGTTATATTCAGATTAGGAGACTGTGACAACCACATGATATTTTATACCTCATCATCATGTAGATTTATTTCTGAAAAAAAGTCACTAATTCAGAAAGAATCATTTAAGGTGAAAACCTGTGTAAAGTTTGTACAGTAAAATGTTCCATAAATGCTCAGTTATGTTCAGATTAGGAGACTGTGACAACCACATGATATTTTATACCTCATCATCATGTAGATTTATTTCTGAAAAAAAGTCACTAATTGAGAAAGAATCATTTAAGGGGAAAACCTGTGTAAAGTTTGTACAGTAAAATGTTCCATAAATGCTCAGTTATATTCAGATTAGGAGACTGTGACAACCACATGATATTTTATACCTCTCATCATCATGTAGATTTATTTCTGAAAAAAAGTCACTAATTGAGAAAGAATCATTTAAGGGGAAAACCTGTGTAAAGTTTGTACAGTAAAATGTTCCATAAATGCTCAGTTATATTCAGATTAGGAGACTGTGACAACCACATGATATTTTATACTTCATCATCATGTAGATTCATTTCTGAAAAAAGGTCACTAATTCAGAAAGAATCATTTAATGTGAAAATCTTTTGTAAAGTTTGTACAATAAAATGTTCCATAAATGCTCAGTTATATTCAGATGAGGAGACTAAGAGGGTCATATGATATTTTATACCTCATCATCATAGGGATTAATTTCTGAAAAAAGATCACTAATTTAGAAAGAATCATTTAAGGTGAAAACCTGATTCTTTCTGAATTAGTGACCATTTTCTCAGAAATGAATCCCCAAGAAGGTGAATTATGGTTTTCCATCCCCGTGGGATAAATCTGTAATTAATGAAAATCAAACCAACAATGGTAAATTCCAGATTTATGAATGGACACATTATCCCTTTAGAAGGCAGGATTTTAAATCAGGTTACATATGCCACATCACTGGATAAAGATAGTTTGCGGGAATACTGACATAGATATGCTACTTGTAACTCGACTCTGCTGGACAACAAGCGATTCGAAACCTAGGTGTGACATCGCGTCCCAATGAATAACTGATAACACCCCCTTCCGAGCTGCACAGTAAGAAAGAGACTGTCATCGTCATGTCCTTATTCCTGCATTCTCCAAACATAAATATATCTTTGGAGTAATGAGAATGAAAATTCTACTGATCATTTGACATTTCCCATTTCTAATCTTTCCAAGTCTACCGTTAAAGGCAAAAATTGTGTTACCCCTGTTAGATAATATACTACTTTCAAATGGAAAAGATTTGATTTAAATAAATTTTGATTTATAGCTCATTTTTGAAAATTTCTATTTTAGAAATAAATCCTATGGTATTGTAATAATCAGACAAAGTGAACTGTAATGTATAATTGGGATTACATTTCGGGATTGATATTTCATAGAATTTTTTTATTTGATAAATATCTTTCCTTCTTTTATTTATGTATTTTAACATCTTGGTAATTTATGCAATTATATGTAATTGTATTGATTTCATAGAATTGTTATGTTTAAGGTTGATGAATAGTCTTTTTGAAACAGTATTGTTAATTACTCTTATTTGTTTTCTAAATAGTATAAATGTGTGGTACTTAGTAATCGGGCAGCACATTTAGTCTCTCCTTTGGCCTTTTAATGACTGCGAATTCTTTGGGGTAAGTGGATATATGGGTGTGAATATACAAATTTCATTACCATCACACCATATTCTATTTTTATAGGAATTATTGTTAGCAATGGTTTTTAAATAGCCTCTATACCATAAATACATTTGGCATTAAATGTATGACAGATAGCTTGAGCCATTACACGGTTACTTAGACCTGCGTTCCTCTCAAATAGTATGTGAAATAATTTTTTGTAATCTTTCTAGTTATAATCTGCTTGAAAACATTTCTGCTTTCATCAGTCAACTTCGACTTTAGTATTTTGTGATTTATATCTTTTCCTATTTGTTAGAGGCTGCTATTAACACCTACATGGTACTTCTTTTGATACCAAAAATGGTGGTAATTTTCACTTCTGGGGATCTGGTAGGATGAGCCTTAATAATCATGTCTTTTTTAAAATCTGTGAGAGTAACCTAATCAAGGTTTTAACTCCTTAATGTGAATCACATTTTAACACTCACTGCTACAACTAGATTTATGTTTGTGCATATTCACCTTGTGTCAGCTAGTTACAAGGATACCAGAAAAAGCGTCAGACATTCTCAGGACCAGTGGGAATTTTAGTCACCAGAAAAAAAGGAGTTCCAAACCCAGAGGGAAATAAGATTTTTATGTCCCTGTATACATCTGTGTGGAATGCCGGCTGACGTTAAGGAGTCCAGTCCGCTGACCACTCCTGTGCTCTGACCCCTTTTACTCCTCACCCCCATTTGCGAGGAGTCTTCCAAGAAGAAATCATTTGGTTGTTAAGGGCAGGATGGTACAGAAGGTTTTTTTTTCTCTCTCCTAGTAATGCTTTTGGTAACGTGTACATATGTAAATAATCGATAAAATAAATACTAGGACTTTAAGCTATTGTTCTTACTAAGCCCCCCCACACACACAGGGGTGTATGTATGTTGTGATGATAAACCTGCTTAGGGGCATTATTGATTATTAGAAAGGGGGTATAAGACATATATTCAAATGTCAATGTGTTTTACTTGTTTAAATTTATGATGCCATGTTGTGGAAGAGGTATGAAAAAGAATAAAAATATTGTCACAAACCATCACATACGAATCTATGAATCAGTACTAGGAAGAAACTATAGACACAAGATATAAACGAGAGAAGATTCGTCGGTGAAGACAATAAATTTTAAAACGTAGCTTAAAAACTTCATTACAAATCTCTTTGAAATATATTGCAAATTTAACTAATACACTTAAGGTTAGTTCTTAAATATATACTGCAATGCTAGTGTCATGGGGTCAGAGAAAATGACATACAGGAACCGCTAAACAATTATGAAAGCAAGCTCCGCTTAAGATGAGTTCTTTTTTATGCCCCTCTGCTGTGATTTCCTGTTAACTGCTGAGGTGACAATCGCTCCGGTAAATTTTACTCTTTAATGGAGAGAAGGGGAACAACCCAACCTGTCCAGTTAGGTTCGGAGCAACATATGAGACTGGAATCCCTTCAGGTCTTCTCTTCCGCCAATCTCTCTGTAGGTAGCCCACTAATGTCAACGAGGTGATTTATTGATGTCACTCATTATTGCAATACCATTTTGTACAACATGAAGTAGGAGTTTGAGTTTTATCTGGGCTTAAAGTCTTTAAACCACTTTTTTAAAACTTTTATACTAAATTTATTCTACAAAATTATTTTAATGGTACCGGAGTTCGTAGGTTCGAAACCCGCTATAGCATGGGTGTTCGTAACCTTTCGAAATCGGTTTTAAGCAGTAGGTCCCGGTCTCATTAGCTCTCGTATTCCAAAACGTAGACCGTAATACTCCAAACCAAATTATTTTATACTTATATAATACCATAACAATATATTACTGAATTTATTATAACTAATAATTTTAATTAACATTTTTTATTTTATTCTATCTTAGTATATTAATTTTCCTATTCTGTTACCATATTTTAATTAGACTGAAAGCTTTAATTTCAAATTTTAGAAGTGCCATTTTAGTTTTAAATAGTTATTTTCTGACAGAATTTACAACTCTATAAAATATTATTAGTTATTCTATTAATATGTTTCTTTACTTCCAGCCTTTTTTAAAAATATCTTTTTCAAATTTCATATGTCTGCAATTTTTTTGACAGAAAATAATTCTAATAAAGTATTTTGTAAATAATATAAGATACTTCCAATTTTGAATGGACGGAGAAGAGATTAAGGATTTTAATACAAACTGTTTTGGAGGTAAAAAAAAGAGTAAGAAGATCTATAAATTTTTCCTCTATTTCTTTTATTTTTAAAAGCTTAACTGCTCTCAAATGTCTGTTATTCGCTTTCAAAATTGACAATTTAACAATTTTTTCATCTTCAACTCATTGCGTCAGAAAGAAAGGAAGAAAAATGGAATTAACTAAAATACAGCTAGTTTAAAATTTTTGTTTTTATTAGGGTTTTAAAGCAAAGCAAAAAGACTTCTTACGAAATGAAACTGGGTATTCAATATATTTTCTCATAGAGATACGTCATTTGAGTATTACTATTTTCCGTTCTTGCCAGTAGTCTTTAATTCGTTTTTAAGTAAAAGATTTAAATCAAATTCATAACTTGATATTAAAAATCGATTTTTCTGTCATATGAATTCGTAAAAATTCCCATTTGTGTTAGAACCTTTTATTGGATAGAAGGTAAGTATAGTACTTTTCTCAAAGTTTCATTTCTATTGGATGATGGAGGTACAGGCAGCTCTGTCATTCCTGGCCTTGAGTTCAGATTTCTTTCTTGGCATAGGTGTTCTCGGTCGTTTCGAATCTTCTTTAACTCTTTCAATGCCGTAATTGTATCTAAGATTAAATAAAATAATCAATATATTAGCTAAAAACTATAAAAATAAAACTAATTTGGTGAAAAATGCTGAAAATTTTTCAGATAGGATAGGTATATCAGATAGAAGTGTCTCGTTTGAGGCTAACACTGAGACGCATTTATCCCATTTGTTTTACAACAACGGTTTAAACATAAAAACACACAGGAAGCACTTTTATAAGTCCCAAGCAACTTTATCACATAGGCTCTTGAGAATGCTCATGAGAAATAAATGTCCCGGTGGTAGTGAATGATTTAGCTGTTAGCACCTGTGTTGGTATTTATCATGTACCAATACATTTACCGTAAAATTAAAGCAATAGTTGTAAGACACCCTCCCCTTGGTGAAGTGGTAAGAATATTGTAACAAAAAGATACACTACTACAACGCCAGCTTGAAACTGACCTAGAAGCGAAAGTGAAGTGAGTGATCCCCCCTCTTGACCAATGGGGGTCGAAGGAATGTCACTCACTTCACTTTATTACATATCAATTATCAATTTATCACATAATAAAGAGGTACAAATAACAGTTTTTTCTAGCATTATGGCGTCATTCCTTTAACCATCTCATTTAATCATTTTTTATTTTAAATTATTTTAATATCGTCTGCATTATTTCATATATTTTATCACTGAACATAGATATGACTTATATAATTTTCTTTTATATTTGGCTTAAATAATAGATTAGGCGTACATGTGTGATAATTTTAAATTGAATTATCGATTAATTTTTGTTGCAATGGAATTTTATCATGGGAATTAACAACAAATTATTTTCATAAAAATCTTGAAGACTACTTCACGGATTAATAAATATGTAGCGTTAGTAAGTTATATATATCTTTGAAAATTAAGAAGTTTGTTTGATTGTTTGTTTTTCATACACAACCACACGGTTTGGCACTATCAGGGGCATTCAAACAGGCCCATCGCTGTATCGCTGATCTAGCTCACTCGCTGTTTCGGATTTAACTGTACACCTCGCTATTTGACATCACTGTTAAACTTCGGCAAACTTCGGAAGATTTTCCCCAAATCCACATCTTTCAACCAATTCATTCCGCGGTGGTCAAAAGACGTGGAGTAGATAGAGGCATCTGTATTGGATTTTTGAATGAGTTAGGGTTAGCAAAATTTTACTGGTCCCGTCATATGACGGTCTATATGCTAGTCCTTAAAAAGAATCAGTAAGCCTAATGAGGAATTGGGAATATCATATCACTTAATATCATAATTATAAAATATTATCCTGTCGATCTCCAATTCCAGTTGCTTTAATAAGTTTCTTCTTTAAGAAGAAACCGAATGGTTAGGGTGCTAGTCTTCGGAACCGGAGTTCGTGCTTTCGAATACCACTACGGCATGGATGTTCGTAGCCGTTCGAAATCGGCTTTAAGCAGTAGGTCCCGGTCTCATTAGCCCTTGTGTTGCAAAAAGTAGACCGAAGCGCTCCAAAACCAAATTAAGAAGAAACCAGTAATGTGTTCCATTTAGCTTTATAGGGCGTTATAGTAATAAAGCACACGCAGATAATTTACATTCGTTAGGGAAGAGTTAAGATTCTGAGGAAATAATAACAAAAATAAGAAGGTAGAGATCTAATATTGTGTACACATAAAGGAAACATTGAAAATCTCTGAACTTTCCGAATTGGTTTCATTGATTAGTTAGTTCATTTCTCAGTAAACAGATATACCGCGTTAAAAAGGGAAACATAAATTGCATTTATAGACAGAAAAGTTTGAATAAAAAGAAAGGGCTTTTAAGTAATAATTTAATTTACAGTTAACACATTAATCTTCTTTTACGTACTTTTTTCATTCAATTACGATAAGCACACCCTATGAATGTGGAACAGTATTTTTCTAATATTAATCTCTATTTCTGATTGCAAGAAATTTACATAAATGCATATAATTAAAGTAAAAAAATATTATTCACTTTCCTTATTTTAAGCTTATATTAACGAAACAAATTAATAAGAATATAATTTTAAAGCTCCTTTGAGCTTTGGTAAAAATAAATTCATTAAACAGCAAATAAACAAGGAATTCTTGAAATGTAATGAAAACAATTTATCAATTTCATATTTAAAATAATCTAATGTATGTAATATGATTTGAAGATTAACTACGTTTAAATATATTAGTTTTTAAAAAAGGTGATAAATTTTAAAAGTAAATTGATTAATACTATAAGAAAAATATCTGATTTCAAATACTTGCAGAGGTATAAAATAATTTCTTTTGCAGTCAAATGTTTAATGGAATTAAACTCAATCTTTAAATGATTTATAATGCTGCAAAAATTTCATAAAAATTAAAGTATTATCGGTGGCTAAATAAAAAAAAAATTATGCTTTTAAAGTTATGAAAAAGAAAATTATGCTTATGTAGAAAAATTACTTAAAATACTTAAAACATTTTATGCAATTACTCAGTAAGATATATAAATAATTTTCTTAAAATGTTTTGAAAAAGACTGATATATTATAAATGCTTTAAAAGTAAAAATATATCCTCATTTCAGTCTTCTAAAATTTAAGATATTATATATTTAGACACATGAGATTTATAGTGAATGTTAAATTAGCTTTTTTTTTATCAGAGTATATCTAGAACACTATATCTGAAAACACCTTCAACTGAGTATTGCCACATTGTACGCGGGACACGTATTCGTACGTTTTCTGATGATTGATACTTGAGTGCGAAACACGTACTAGTACTTTTCTGACGATTGATACTTGAGCGCACGTAACGCACTAGTATCGGTTAGTGTAACAACATGGTTTGTTTGTGGGTACAAAAATAACGGTATATACAGGAAAACGAAGCCAAATGTTCTTGTCTACTACATAGATTCTGGAAAAATTAAATAAATAAAAACTAGTTTTTACATCAGTCGAAGGGGAACCACAGAACGGGAAGGTTGATTTAAAAAATCAATTTAGATTTAAAATTAACTTTTTACTTATCCTTGCTAAAATGATATTATATATATATATATATGTATATTTATATATTATATATATATATATATATATATATATATATATATATATATATATATATATATATATATATATATATATATATATATGTATATATATATATATATATATATATATATATATATATATATATATATATATATATATATGTATGTATATATATATATATGTATATATATATATGTATATATAGGTATATATATATATATATATATATATATATATATATATATATATATATATATATATATATATAAATATACTTATTTGTCTATTTATATGTTTGTTTATATATTTCAATATAAAATACGAAAAGTTATTTAAAAAATTAAATAATTTTTGATCTATTGAGATTTAACTGAATAGCTAAATTTACGCGCAAAACTCCCGGTACAATTCCGCTGCGAAATGTACCCGCACACAATATGTTAATAGAGTTCTATAAAAGTATATAATATTGGCAATCTTTTTATATATAAATTATCTTTACATAAAGACAGTGAAACTACCTTCGTGAGAAATATTTTGTCATGTCCAATTAATTTTTTAATTAAACAAATCAGATCTATATTTCATTGATAACCCCGTGCGTATAATCTATTGATGAATGAAACTTCGATACTCGGAATTAATTTAGTATTCCATATGATAAAGATTCCAAAAGCAAATTGTGTTATTTGCAGTGTTGAAGGATAGCAACGATCAACAAAATCATATTTTAAAGTTATATTTTTAAAGCTGTATAAAGGACATTTGTTGTGAGGTACATTTCATATCTACAACATGGTAAAACAAGTGATAAAAATTATTCTTTTAAAGTTATGTAAGAGAAAATTATACTTACGTAGAAAAATTACTTAAATTACTTAAAACATTTTATGTAATTACTCAGTAAGATATATAAATAATTTTCTTATAATGTTTTGAAAAAGACTATATTATAAATGCTTTAAAAGTAAAAATATATCTTTATATTCAGTCTTCTATAACTTAAGATATTATATATTTAGACAAATGAGATTTATAGTGAATGTTAAACTAGCTTTTTTATCAGAGTATATCTAGGTGATAATGGACGCTATTTAGAATTTTCATAAATTATCAACATAGAATTATGAATTATTTTGCAGATATAATTTGAAAATGCATAAATTTATTATATCCAAGTCAACTTTATCATCCAAGTCTCTTAAAAAGAAAATGTGGTATAAAACTTTTGTTAATTTTTAAAATACTTCATAAATTTTATTAAATTTAGAAATATTAAAAACAATTAAAGTACTAAAATGTAAAAAAAACTTATTGAAATATAGATAAAGGAAGTAAAAAATATTTATATTCCTTAGTTTACATTTAAATTATATTTAAGAAACAAGTTAATAAAATGTAAAATATTTTTTAATATAAACTTTTGTTAACTTTTAAAATACTTCATAAATTTTATTAAATTTAAAATATTACAAACAATTAAAGTACTAAAATGTAAAAACACTTATTGAAATATAGATAAAGGAAGTAAAAAAAATATTTATATTCCTTATCTTACATTTAAATTATATTTAAGAGACAATTTAATAAAATATGAAATATTTTTTAATATAAACTTTTGTTAACTTTTAAAATACTTCATAAATTTTATTAAATTTAAAATATTACAAACAATTAAAGTACTAAAATGTAAAAACACTTATTGAAATATAGATAAAGGAAGTAAAAAAAATATTTATATTCCTTATCTTACATTTACATTATATTTAAGAAACAATTTAATAAAATGTGAAGTATTTTTTAGTATAAACTTTTGTTAATTTTTAAAATACTTCATAAATTTTATAAAATTTAAAATATTAAAAACAATTAAAGTAGTAAAATGTAAAAAAAATACTTATTGAAATATAGATAAAGGAAGTAAAAAAAATTATCTATATTCCTTATCTTACATTTAAATTTTATTTAAGAAACAATTTAATAAAATGTGAAATATTTTTTAATATATACTTTTGTTAATTTTTAAAATACTTCTTAAATTTTATTAAATTTAAAATATTAAAAAAAATTAAAGTACTAAAATGTAAAAAAACTTATTGAAATATAGATAAAGGAAGTAAAAAAAATCATTTATCTTCCTTATCTTACATTTAAATTACATTTAAGAAACAAGTTAATAAAACGTAAAATATATATATTTCCAAACTATATTCGGTATTACTCTAAAATCTGAAGAGGAAACCACTCTCTGCAATTACGAAATTGCTAAAGGATTAAGCAATATTTAAAATTAGTGACATCATTTAGTAATTGAACGCAAACTGGGAACTTGAAATTACAAATGATCTTCCCTATTTTAAAACATGACAAACGGTTTTCCTCATTCAACACATACCCTCATTTTAAGTGTATTATAATTAACTCGTAGGAGCTTTTAAAAGTATAATGGATTTACCTGTTCGAAATCTGTGTTCATTTGTGTGCAATTATGCATTTTTGAGATATGTGATTACTGTACTTCTAACGAAAAATCTAGACTGTCTGTGAATATTTAATATTCAATAAGTGGAAATGTTGTTATTATGATTTCAATTGCACATCCTTTTTATAGCATTCACTGTTATTAAATCCTCGGAAATTTGTAGGATATTATATTACATAACCACTATACAGGCGGCCAATATTACTCTCTGAAACAACACCTCCTCTCAAAAAAATTCATAGGTGTCTTAATTTATGGAAAGCAGGGACCATGCAGAACACCCATACGTTTGGCCTGCCACTTCCAGAGCAATTATTTGGTAACTTGGACATTGCGAGAAAGAATCTGTTTTACATTTCCCAGCCGCAGTTAATACAAACGGAAGATGTGAATACACCCTCAACTGAGTATCAGAGTCAGAAAACGTATCCCACATACAATGTGTTAACATTTTATACGGGACACGTAATAGTACGTTTTCTGACGATTGATACTTGAGCTCGGAACACTTACTAGTGCTTTTTCTTACGATCGATACTTGAGCACAGGACACCTACTAGTACCTTTTCTCACGACTGATACTTGATCGCGGGATACCTACTAGTACGTTTTCTCACGAATGATACTTGAGTTTGGACACGTACTAGTACGTTTTCTGACGATTGATACTTGATCGTGGAACACGTACCAGAAAGTTTTCTGACGATTGATACTTGATCTCGGAACACACACTAGTGCGTTTTCTTACGATCGATACTTGAGCGCGGGATACGGTCTAGTACGTTTTCTGACGATTGATACTTGAGTTCAAGACACGTACTAGTACCTTTTCTGACGATTGATACTTGAGCGCAGGACATGTACTAATACGGGTTAGTGTAACAACATGGTTTGTTTGTAGGTACAAAAATTACGGTATATACAGGAAAACGAAGCCGAATGTTCTTGTCTACTACATAGATTCTCGAAAATTTAGACAAATAAAAACTAGTTTTTACATCATTCTATACTGAACCACAGAATGGGAAGGTTGATTAAAAAAATCAATTTAGATTTAAAATTAACTTTTTATTTATCCTTGCGAAAATGATATTATATATATGTATATTTATATATTTGTATTTATATATATGTATTTGTTTATTTGTCTATTTATATATTTTTTATATATTTCAATATAAAATACGAAAAGTTAGTTAAAAAATTAAATAGTTTTTGATTTATTGAGATTTAACGGAATAACTAAATATAAGCTCAAAATTCCCGCTTCCGGTACAATTCCGCTGCTAAATGTACCCGCACACAAAATGTTAATAAAAATCTATAAAAGTATATATTTTTATAAATACTGGCGATCTTTTTATATATAAATTATCTTTACATAAAGAGTTTGAAACTATCTTCATGAGAAATATTTTGTCGAGTCCAATTAATTTTTTTTTATTAAAGATATGAAATATACATTTCATTGATAATCATGTGCATATAATCTATTGATGAATGAAACTACGAGAGGAGAATTTAATTTAGTATTCCCATATGGTAAATATTCTACGAGAAAATTGTGTTAATTGGAGTGCTGAAGGATAGCAACGATGAACAAAATCATATTTTAAAGGTGTTTTTTAAAGTTGTATGATTGACATTCGTTGTGAGGTACAAGTCATAACTGCAACATGGTAAAACAAAGGGTTAAAGTAATTATGTGAATATTAGGAAATTTTCAATTTTCTCAATCTTCTAATCCCTCCAGGACCAGCGTTCTGGGAATGAAACGCATTCACGGGACCGAACGCTCTGGAACGGCCTGCGCATTTTAAGGAGTTACGCATAGCTTTATAAAAAATTCCTATAAAATCAGCATTTTAATACAATGACTGCAATTTTACAGATTATGTATATAAGATGCTATTACTTAATATGTATCAATATAAATAATATTTTATCAATAGTAATGAATGAAATAAGTAAGATACTAGAATTATAACTATGCAAAGGGAAACAAATACCATAGAGGCAAAAATATAATTACAAAAACTGTATATATATATGTAATTTTAAAAGAAGAAAATTGAGCAATAATAATCCGTACTTCACCATACTTTCCTTACAAAAAGAAAAAACCCAATAAAAAATGAAGATGTAACTTTAACTTACATGTGCACTTTTAGAGAGAAGTGAGTCTCGGTTTGTTTATCAATCAAATCCAGATGCCCCAAATAGAAACTAATGCCCTTACATGAAGGTCAAATCATATATGGGTCAACATGTGTGAAAACCGTTGCCGTTTATCGCCATCTAGTACCATTTATGAAGCCTCCACACTATGGCCAGTTGTTCACCACTTCCTGATGGTTCCCGTGAACCTCGAACGATGGTTCACGGGTCGCATCCACACGCTGGGCCACTAAATGAGCCGAGAGCATTGATTCGTCCATAGGGACTACTGCGCACTTTAGTTGCGCATCTGGCTGCCTTTGATCTTTGGAGAAAAACTGCCTCGGAAGCCATCGTCCGCCAAGGCTATTTTATCGTCTGCCACCATCGGCCACGATAAGCCAAACCCCCTCCAGACGGTGGTGATGGCTTGCGGTGGACCATAGTGTGGAGGCGCCTTTAAAGATTCCAAATAAAACGTTCCGATTTCGCATACGAGACGCTGGTCTCTCCATATCTATCGGAGCTCTTAGCGTTGACGAGACGCTGGGCTCATAAGAGTGGAACCACTGCATCGCGTCAACGAGAATGTGAGAGTGCAGCTATGTTTTACATAAGGTTTGTGAAACTGATCTGCTCGCCTCACTCACAAATTGTGGGTTGCATGCCCAAGTATTTTTTCGCGACTCCAGGAGGCGTGTGGTGTTCCCTGTGGAAAAGACTGCACTTAAACTTCACCACGTTTGGAGAATTGTGATTGGTCATCAGGAGGCGATTCAGGAACATGCCTGGAAATCCGGTCAATCTGGACAGAGCCGGGAAAGGACGCATTGTGCACAAGACAATGGAACAACGGCCGCATCAGAACAGGATAATGGAAAAAGTATAGGGTTGCAGGAGTAGTTCAGAAGGAAAGAAAAGAATGCAGCGTGCTCTTGGATTTTGTCAATTTTTCTTTCAGCTGTAGTACGTGGAGGGCTTCTTTTACTTTTTATTATTTTTATTTTTTTAGCATATTTCCTTATCTTTTGTTCTATATTTGAATAGTCTAATATAGATCAGTGACATTTTACTATAATTAATATTAAAGACGATATAAAGCAAACTTGGGTCATTAATGGGTTTGAAGTAAGAACAGAAATGTACTACACCAAAGCAGAGACGTTGATCGCAAAGGGGTTAATACAAATAAAGGCTTTTTTTGGTAGTTTACTGCTAGGGAGTTTTATTCCTTATTTAAGCTTTGAAACAACTGTCTGATTTACTTACATTCTATTTGTGTATGTTATACGTTCATTACTACAATTTGAGTAAGTATAAATATTATCACTTTAACAAATCATCATTTTTGGTTACATTTGGTTACAATTTGGTTATAAAATAATTGCACTTTCAGAAAAATACAAAACATTTAAAAATATCTACTTTCAAATAGCTTTTGTTAACCCTTTAACGGACAGTGGTTTTGGAGAGAAACCACATGCTAAATTCTTTCTCTGCTTTTGAAAGACATACGATGGATTTTATAGGTCTTCTGTATTTATGACATTTCCTACTCGCAGCAGAGAGTATACAAGAGATCCATATTTTATTTGAAATATACGTGGTTAAACTTTCTTTATCTGGGAAAATCAGTAATATGATTTTTCCACTTATAACCCCAAATAAAAAAAATCTAGCTAAACAACACTGATAAATTGTTTGTTTGAATTGGAGAGCTACGGTTTAATATTTTGCAACACGATGGCTAATCAGACCAAGACCTACAGCTTAAAGCCGATTCTGAACGGCTACGAACATCTATGCCTGCAGTGGGATTTGAACCCACAAATTCCGGTACCTAGAAGCAGTGCTCTACCATGTGGACATCGTTCGGCTGTAAATTGTTTCGTTTTTCCTTTATTATACCCTACTTATAATTATCATTGCTTTCCCAATATAATTAAACCTTTATAAAAGTATTTCAAGGGTTTTGCACTTTAAACACCCTCAAATTTTCTCTCTCCACCCCTCAAGAAATGTAAAAAAAAAATTATGCATTTATATTTATAAAGTTCATAGATACCATTTATGAATTAATTTCATTAAGTCCCAAAGAATTTATACGAATGACCTTTAAAAGATTAATTAAGCATTCGTTTTAATAATAAACATATAAACAAATAAGAAGACTTATCTACCAGACTAACATAAAAACATATTATCCCAAAAAGATATAAATAAAGCAGATAGCGTTCCAAAACTTTAAAAGTTTCTTCTTTAAGTGATATTCGAATCTTTCAGTTTCCCACCAGTTAGTTTTATTCTTCCCTTAAAAACACCTTTCAAAGAAAATTCACTGCTTTTAAATAAGAGATCAAAGAAAACTTTTTAGCAGTTGTTTGTTTGTTACATGTCAAAAATACGCACCGAATGGCTACGACGTTATCAAACAATCTCTGAGTTTGAGAAAAATGCAATAAGCAGCTAATTAATGATAAATTATTGATACATATAGAAAATGGAGTATCACTTTACAAAGGTGTATTTTTATAAATTATGCTACATGTTTTGCAAATTATAGAGAGTAAAATACATTAATTTAATGGCGGTGATAAATTTAAAAAGTTTATAATTAGTTTCTATAAAAAACAGCAGATTTCAAATATTTGAGCTGGTACAAAAAAAATTTCCTAATTAAAGTTTAATAGAACCGAAA
>CM063510.1:54428643-54441143 GCA_032207245.1 Pardosa pseudoannulata | reverse complement strand
AACATTAAAATATATGGGAAGAAAGCGATCTAATCGTCGTGGAAATACCACAATGGCCTGCACTAGAGGACGACTTACATAGCTGGGTTCTCGAACACAGAAACGTAGGCCGCTCTCTTTCTGTACTGGAATACCAGATAGCCAAGTAATACAGACATAGCGTTAACATTTTTTAAAAAAATAAATTACCGAATATTGAGACTTTTTGGCACTCTACTGTACTTAGTTTTTTGTGTTTACAATGATTTTATATTATCATATTAATAAACTTTTTTTGCACGTACAGTCCGCGGATTATCTAGTGGTGCGTACTGTCGGGGATAATTAACCCCTTCCCGGTTTTTCCCGAGCTGAACTCGGGCAGGCGAAATGTACCATCCTGGCTCATCCCGAATGTAGCTTGTTCACTGTGCAAACAGTCTTTCCCGAATTATTTCACATGTGCTTTTCATGGTTTCGAATGCTTTTGTTTACTTATCTGGCTACTAGATTATTTACTGCTCAAAGAGAGACAGTAGAGGGAAGAAGAAAAGGATAGAAACAAGGTTCTACTGTCCAGATTGCGATGCTGGACTCTGTGCAGTACTGTGTTTTCTATTGCAACATACACGACCAAATTTTGATTAATAATTTCATAATCATTTATGTAAATGCATAGGATATAAATAAAATTTAATTCAAGATAAAAGCTAGGTTTTCTAAGCTTTATATTTATAATTAGTGTGAATCGACTCCAGAGTATAATGATTGCTGCCGTTCAGAAAACCAACTATACATGTTCTCAGTTATTTAAATTGATTATTTACATTAATTTTTAGGAAATTTTGTATACGAATGATACTATTATGTTAAAAAAGCTATGTATGTATAAAAATAAGCATAAAAAATTGACATTTTTCGACCCATAATCCCGAAATAAAATAAACCTGGAAGGGGTTAATGAAATTTTTTAAACAAAAAAATCATTCTCAGAGACTATACGGTAAATATAAAATCGCTTATTCTACAAAAACAATAAAATTTCAATAAATATTTCTTTCAAAAATTCCAACTTTGTTACTATTCACGGTTAGTAAAATTCTTTAAACTTTGAAGCAAATATCTTATTTTCTATTAAATTATTATTTTATAGTTTTCAATTTGTGTTTTTTATTTATTCATTTCTTTAATATGAGTGAAAACTTATATTCCTTACTTTAATATGTTAAGTAACAGTTTTTATACTTGAAACATAAATTAATTGCATTCTCAGTAAATTAATATTTCTTTTCAATAAATATTTATAAAAGGATAATATTTCAATTTAACATTTATTAACTAAACTTTTTTTCACTTTCAACCGATGTCAAGTATTTGAATATAGCTGTTAATAATTTGAAATAGCATATAATGTTTATTTTCTTTTTAATACCAAAAATTCATATTTTAATTGAACTAAATTTCAAATCATACCACTTTACATTTGAGTTGCACTTTGGTTTTAAATAAAATGGAATGGCAGTAATATTTAAAATATATGTTTCACCTAGATGAGAGAAATTCTTTTATTACATTTCATTTTCTACGGGCTTTCCATAATAATGCAATATATGTTTCCAATATTTGGGATAAATTTAAGCACAATTATTTCTAATCTCTTTTCAATAAATATTTCAATTTAACATTTTTTAACTAAACTTTTATTTCACTTTCAATTGATGTCAAGTATTTGAATATACCTGTTAATAATTTGAAATAACATATAATGTTTATTTTCTTTTTAATACCAAACATTCATATTTTAATTAAACTAAATTTCAAATCATACCACTTTATATTTGAATTGTATTTTCGTTTTAAATAAAATGGTATGGCAGTAATATTTAAAATATATGTTTTTCCTAGATGAGGGAAATTCTTTTATTACATTTCATTTTCTACTGGCTTTCGTTAATAATGCAATATACACTTAAGAGCCAAAACATTACGACCACCCCTACATTTTGCAATGATCTGGTCTGAATAACGTGGAAGGCACGTGATCAGGTGCAAGTGAGATTTAACTGCTGCTGGAGAGTCTGAAGAATCATTCTTTCACTTACTTCTGTGCGTTATGGGAAAGGCTGCTGAACTAAGCGATTTTGATAGAGGGCAGATTGTAATGGCTGGAAGGCTCGGAACAAGTATTTCCGAAACTGCACGACTCGGTTGTTCGCGATCTACAGTTGTTAGTACTTATTCAAAGTGGGTGAATGACTGTGAAACCAGCAGTAGACGACATGATGTTGGACGTCCCCACACTATCAAAGAAAAAGGTCGCGGATATTGTCTCGCATGGTGAAGCAAAATCGGTGCCAAACAGTGGTTCAGCTGACAACCCAATACAATGCAGGGCCAAGTAGAATAGTATCGGAGCACACAGTTCAGCGGACACTGTTGGATATGAGGTTACGCAGTAAACGTCCCACTCGTGTACATTTGCTGACCAAGTGTCATCGACAACTCGTTTGGATAACGTGGAAGGCACGTGATCAGGTGCAAGTGGGATTTAACTGCTGCTAGAGAGTCTGAAGAATCATTCTTTCACTTCTGTGTGTTATGGGAAAGGCTGCTGATCAAAGCGATTTTGATACAGGGCAGATTGTAACGGCTGGAAGGTTCGGAACAAGTATTTCCGAAACTGCACTACTCGTGGGTTGCTCACGATGTACAGTTGTTAGTACTTATGCAAAGTGGATGACTGAAGGTGAAACCAGCATTAGACCATCATATATACAATATTATCCATTCCAAGGCGGGTTGAAGCTATGTTGCCCGCCAAAGGTGGGCCAACTCGTTGTTGTCAGGTGGTTATAAGGCTTTGGCTCTTGAGTGTATATTTCCAATATTTGGGATAATTTTAATCACAATTATTGCCACTCTCGTATTGGAGTTTTTTAGAAAAGTAATACAAATTTATGACTTATATAATAAAACTTCTAACTAAATGTAGAATTTTAAAAACATACAGTCACAATCACAAAAGGGAGATTAGTTCTTTAACAAAAGAATTTCATAAAAATAAGTAGCTTTGGCTCTTGAGTGTATATTTCCAATATTTGGGATAATTTTAATCACAATTATTGCCACTCTCGTATTGGAGTTTTTTAGAAAAGTAATACAAATTTATGACTTATATAATAAAATTTCTAACTAAATGTAGAATTTTTAAAACATACAGTCACAATCACAAAAGGAAGATTAGTTCTTTAACAAAAGAGTTTCATAAAAATAAGTAGCTTTGGCACTTGAGTGTATATTTCCAATATTTGGGATAATTTTAATTACAATTATTGCCACTCTCGTATTGGAGTTTTTTAGAAAAGTAATACAAATTTATGACTTATATAATAAAACTTATAACTAAATGTAGAATTTTAAAAACATACAGTCACAATCACAAAAGTAAGATTGGTTCTTTAACAAAAGAGTTTCACAAAAATAAATACGAAACTAGAATTTGTAATATTTCTAAAGAATTCACAGGAATGTATATCTAAAAGAACTCAATTTATAAAAGTTTTCATAGAAAGTTAAATTAATAACTAGTGAATAATAGCAACATATTTATCGCAAACAATCCCAGTAAATCCGCACCTACGCTTAATTTACCATTACAAAACAAAATTACATTGAATGCTTTCATGATAAAATTTATTTGTTTTTGGAAGTGAAATTGGAAATTTATGTTACGGTACTTAGTCAAAATCTTTTGATATATATGTATAATGTAAAGGTATTCATGAGTTAGAGAATCCTTTTATTGATGACTAGCATATAACCCGTCATATGAAGGGATTAGTAAAACTTTTAATTTTCCAGAATTGTAAAGTATTCTATTAGGCAGGTAAAAAATAGTTTGATTTTTGGTTGAGAATTATCTGGTACACGCTCAATAATTTGTTTATCTTCATACTCCTCTGAAAGTCTCCCGATACTGTGAATGCAGTTTAGAATCACGTTGAATTTATTTAGTCAAACCGTGTGGTTATGTATAAAAGACTAACAAACTTCTTAATTTTCAAAGATATATAACTTAAACGATAGATACTTATTACAGTGTGAAATAGACTCCTAGATTTTATGAAAATAATTTGTTGTTAATTCCCATGATAAAATTTTCATTGCAACAAAAAATAATCGATGATTAAATTTAAAAATTATCACATGTGTATCTAATCTATTATTTAAACCAAATATAAAAGAAAATTAGTTACGTAATACCTAAGTTCAATGATAAAAAGCATGAAATTAATGCAGACGATGTTTAAATAATTTAAAATAAGAAATGATTAAATGAGATTGTAAAAGGAATGACGTCATAATGCTAGAAAAAAATGTTATTTTTACATATTTATTATATAAAAATTTGATAAATTTAATCGCCTACTCTTAACCGGGTTAAATAAGGCTTGAAATAATGACATTAAACGCTCGAAAAGGGGCAATGGGTGGATTTCGAACGTTTTAAAGACGACAGCATTTTTCGCTGTTATATGAAGCGTATTTATGCCAATTTATCATGCACAATCGTATCGATAGTTTAAGAGAAGATAAACTTGATTCGCTTTAAAATTTGTGAACCCTAACTCAATCTATTATTTAAGCCAAATTAAAAAAAAAAAAATTATTTACGTAATATCTATGTTCAGCGATAAAAAGTATGAAAATAATGTAGACGATACTTAAATAATTTAAAATAAGAAATGATTAAGTTAGATGGTTAAAGGCATGACGTCATAATGATAGAAAAATATGTTATTTTTACCTACTTATTATGTGATAAATTTAATCGCCTGTTCTTAACCGGAGAAAATAGGGCTTAATATAATAGCATTAAACGCTCAAAAAAATTGGGAAGGGGGATTTTCTACATTATAAATTTAAGAAATGCTAAATGTTTCAAAAATATTTTGGAAACAAAAGTGTGTCATGGAGGAACAGAAGTTAGTGAGAACACGTAACAAATTGATATATATCCTTTCGAATTTTCAATTATTGAAAAAATTACATTTAATTTTTAAACCTGAATCCCTGAATATCTGTGCTTAGTACCATTAAAATTTTAAAGTGTGCACTAATTAATTTATAATCGATATTCTCTAAAATTTAATATATACTCTTGGCTATGTATATTATATATATTGGTTGAAATTTCAATGAAAAATTTGCGTAATATTAAAGCTTATTAATTATTATTTCAAACATACCCCATTAAGATTATTATTCATGCTTCTATAAAATGAATGGTGCAGTTATTATTAAATATATTTAGTTAAAAAATCAAAGTTCTCTAAAATTTAATATACTTTTATCTATATGATTTAGCAAAGATTTAAATTTTGCGAAAAATTTAATGGTTTTAAAATCTTATTAATCATTGTTTTAAATGGAGCCTCATCGGAAATTATGTCTCAACAAAATAAATGATGCAGTTATTAATAAATCGCCTTTTGTGCATTATACATCTAGTCACAAATATCTGGATATTAAACCATTAAAATCCTGTACATAGTTAAATGAGGAGAGAGCAGCTAATAATTGAAACTTATTCCACTAAATCAATATCATACATTTAAGAGCTGCGGTAGCTGAGTTGGCAAAAGCAACACGCTCATAGCTGGAGGGTTGTGGGCTCGGAGCCCGAGCCAGCTTAAGATCCGCTGTGTTCGTTAAAGGAGGCTGGTCAAAGTAAAATATGTTCGTGGTCACAATGTCCTTAATCCATACCTCAAGAGGTGGCAGGCCAAGCCTATGGGTCTTCTACTTGGCCCCTGGTTCAAAATTATGAGGACTCAGTTGAACATAAGTCATACTTTCACCCTTGAGGTGTTCGTAAAAACGAAAGGCACACGCCTTTGCCTTAATACTAGAAGCCTCAATAATGCTTGGTTTCATAAGCAACAGCAACATCATAAATTTAAGAAATACTAAAATGTTCTGTAATTACAATGGAATATTTTTGAAGTAAAGTGTATCATTGATGAATATCAGTTGTGGAGTATACAGAACAAACTAATGTATACCTTTTGAATTACAAATTATAGAAAAAATTACTTTTCATTGTAAAATCTGAGTTATGAATAGCTATCCTGAGTACCATCGAAATTCTATATTTAGTTAAAAAACTGATAGACCATCATAATCAAATAGATTAATTTATGCCCACCAAGCTCTAAAATTAAATACATACTCTTGCCTGTGTATATTATGCAATAGAGTAAAAATGCTAGTTACTTCAAAAGCTTATTAATTATTATTTCAAAACCAGCCTGATAGACTATTATTCATGTCTCCACAAAATAAGCGACGCAGTTGTTAATAAAAGTATTTAATTTAAAATAAATACACTCTAAAGATTAATATATCTTTAGCCATATATATATTACGTAACAGAATTTAAAATTAATAAGAAAATCATAGTTTTAAAACGTTATTAAATATTATTTCTAAATCTGTCTCATCGAAAATTATCCATATTTCAACAAAATAAAAGATTCAGATATTATTAAATGTACTTTTGTTCTATTTGTGATACTTTTATTCTCCTTGTTACAAATATCTGAGTATGAAACCGTTACAATGTTGTATTTGGTTTAATGAGGAAATAACAGGCAATAAATGGACACTTATTGCACGAAGTCTGCATTAAGAAATACTGAGATATTTAATAAATAGTTATGGATATTCTGGAGGCAAAAGTGTGGGAACATCAGTTGTCGAGTATACGGAACAAATTAATGTTTACCTTTTGAATTAAAAATTATAGAAAAATTTATGTTTAAGTGTAAAATTTAAAGTCTTAAATACCTGTTTTTAATACCCTCAAAATTATATATTTTGTCAAATCACTACTAGACTATCATAATCAAAGCATTTAATTTATACTCAGTAGGCTCTCATATTTAATACATATTCTTAGCTGTGCATATTATGCAATAGAGGTCGTAATTTCGAGGAAAAATGCTAGTTACTTCAAAAGCTTATTTCGAAATCAGCCTGATAGACTATTATTCATGTCTCAACAAAACGAATGAGGCAGTTGTTAATAAAGCTATTTAGTTTAAAATCAATATGTTCTAAAGTTTAATATATCTTTTGCCATATGTATTACGTGACAGTGTTTAAAATTAATCAGAAAAGTATAATTTTAAAACATTATTAAATATTATTTCAAAATCAGCCTTATCGGAAATTATCCATGTTTCAAAACAATAAGAGACGCAGATATTAATAAATACACTTTTGTGTATTATTCTTTAAATGATAAATATCTGGATATGACATTGTTACAATTCTGCATCTGTTTCAATGAGGAAAAACATCTAATAAATTGAAACTTATTGCACTAAGTCTGTATCATGAATTTCAGAAATACTGTGATATTTAATAAATATTTATAGATATTGTAAAGGCAAAAGTGTGGGAACATCAGTTGTCGAGTATATGAAACAAACTAATGTGTACCTGTTGAATTAAAAATTATAGAAAAAATTCCGTTTAAGTGTAAAATCACCTGTATTAAATAGCTATCCTTAGTACCATCAAAATTATATATTTTGTCAAATCACTACTAGACTATCATAACCAAATCATTTAATTTATACTCAGTAGGCACTAAAATTTAATACACAGTCTTGGCTGTGTATATTATGCCATAGAGATTGAAATTTCGAAGAAAAATAGTAGTTACTTCAAAATCTTATTAACTATTATTTCAAAACCAACCTGATAGACTATTATTCATGTCTCAACAAAATGAATGACTCAGTTGTTAATAAAACGATTTAGTTTAAAATTAATATGCTCTAAAGAGTAATATGTTTGTAGTCATGTATATTACGTAACAGAGTTTAAAACTTTTGAGAAAAGTATAATTTAAAAATATTATTAATTACTATTTCAAAATCAGCCTTATCAGAAATCATCTATGTTTAAACAAAATAAAAGTTGTAAATATTAATAAATATACATTTGTGTATTATTCTTTAAATGATAAACATCTGGGTATTAAAACAATTACTATTCTGCATTGGGTTGAATGAGAGAAACAGGTAATAAATTGAAACTTATCTAAGTCTGCATCATCAATTTAAAAAATACTGAGATATTTAATAAATTGTTATAGATATTGTGCTGGTAAAAGCGTGGGAATAAGAGCTGTCGAGTATATGGAATAAACTAATATATAGATTTTGAATTAATAATTATAGAAAAATCTACGTTTAAGTGTAGAATATCCTGTTTTGAAAACCTGTTCTTAGTACCACCAAAATTATATATTTTGTTAAATCACTACTAGACTATCATAACCAAATCATTTAATTTATACTTAATACGATCTAAAATTCAATACAAACTCTTAGCTGTATATATTATGCAACAGAGGTTCGAATTTCGAAGAAAAATACAACATACTACAAAAGCTTATTATTATTTCATAACCGACCTGATAGATTATTGTTCATGTCCCAACAAAATAAACGACGCAGTTGTTAATAAAAGTCTTTAATTTAAAATCAATATACTCAAAATTTAATATATCATTAGCCATGTATATTACGTAGCAGAGTTTAAAATTTATAATAAAAGTATAATTTAAAAATATTACTAAATAGTATTTTAAAATTAGCCTCATTGGAAATTATCCATGTTTAAACAAAATAAAAGATGCAGATATTAATAAATATGTTTTTGTCTATTATTTTTTAAGTGATAAGTATCTGTGTGTGAAACCGTTACAATTCTGCGTCTTTTTAAATCAGGAAAAAACAGCTAATAAATTGAAACTTATTTCACTAAGTCTGCATCATGAGTTTAAGAAATACTAAGATATTTAATAAATAGTTATATATATAGTGAATGCAAAAATGTGGGAACATCAGTTGTCGAATATACGGAACAAACTAATATATACCTTTTGAATTAAAAATTATAGAAAAATTTAGAGTAGAATCTCATGTCTTGAACAGCTGTTCTTAGTACCATCAAAACTATATATTTTGTCAAATCACTACTAGACTATCATTACCAAATCCTTAAATTTACACTTAGTAGGCACTAAAATTCAATACATACTCTTAGCTGTGTATATTATACCATAGAGGTTTTAATTTCGAGGAAAAATACTGGTTGCTTCAAAAGCTTATTAATTGTTATTTCAAAACCAGCCTGATAGGCTATTATTCATGTCTCAACAAAATAAATGACGCAGTTGTTGATAAAATTATTTAGTTTAAAATCAATATGATCTAAAGTTTAATATATCTTTAGACATATATATTACGTAAGAGAGTTTAAAATTAATAAGAAAAGTCTAATTTTAAAACATCATTATATACTATTCCAAAATCATCCTCAGTGGATTTTATTCTTTTTTCAACAAAATAAAAGATACAGGTATTAAAAAATATACTTTTGTGTATTATTTTTCTAGTGATAATTATCTGTGTATGAATCCTTTACAATTCTGCATTTAGTTAAATGAGGAAAAAACAGCTAATAAATTGAGACATATTTCACTAAGTCTGCATCACGAGTTTAGGAAATACTGAGATATTTAATAAATAGTTATGGATATTGTGGAGGTAAAAGTGTGGGAACATGAGTTGTCGAGTATACGGAACAAACTAATGTATACCTTTTCAATTAAAAATTATAGTAAAATCTACGTTTAAGTGTAGAATCTCCTATCTTGCATAGCTGTTCTTAGTACCATCCAAATTATATATTTAGTCAAATAACTACTAGACTATCATTACCAAATCATTTAATTTATACTTAATAGGATCTAAAATTCAATACATACTCTAAGCTGTATATCGTATGCAATAGAGGTTCGAATTTCCAGGAAAAATACTAGTTATTACAAAAACTCATTATTATTTCATAACCGACCTGATAGACTATTGTTCATGTCCCAACAAAATAAACGACGCAGTTGTTAATAAAAGTATTTAGTTTAAAATCAATACACTCTAAAGTTTAACATATCATTAGCCATGTATATTACGTAACAGAGATTAAAATAAATAAGAAAAGTATAATTTTAAAATATTATTAAATATTTTTCAAATTCAGCGTCATCGGAAATTATCCATGTTTCAACAAAATAAGAGTTGATATTATTAATAAATATGCTTTTGTATATTTTTCTTCAAGTGATAAATATATGAGTATGAAACCATTACAAATCTGCATCTATTTAAATAAGGAAAAATCTGCTAATAAATTGGAACTTATTTCACTAAGTCTGCATCATGAGTTTAAGAAATACTGAGATATTTAATAAATAGTTATAGATATTGTAGAGGCCAAAATGTGGAAACATCCGTTGTCGAGTATACGGAACAAACTAATGTATACCTTTTGAATAAAAAATTATAGAAAAATTTACGTTTAAGTGTAGAATCTCCTGTCTTGAAAACCTGTTCTTAGTAATATCAAAATTGTATATTTTATCAAATCACTACTAGACTATCATAACCAAAACATTTAATTTATACTTAATAGGCTCTAAAATTCAATACATACTCTTAGCTGTATATGTTATACAATAGAGGTTCGAATTTTGAGGAAAAAGACTAGTTACTTCAAAACTTTATTAATTATTATTTCATAACCAGCCTGATAGAATATTATTCATGTCCCAACAAAATAAACTACGCAGTTGTTATTAAAGTATTTAGTCTAAAATCAATATGCTTTAAAGTTTAATATATCATTAGCCACTTATATTACGTAAAAAAATTTAAAATTAATAAGAAAAGTATAATTTTAAAAGCTTATTAAATATCATTTCGAAATTAACTGCATCGGAAATTATCCATATTTCAACAAAATAAAAGATGCAGATATTAATAAATATACTTTTGTTCTAATAGTGATATTTTATTCTTCTAGTGATAAATATGAGTAAGAAACCTTTAAAATTTTTTATTTGGTTAAATGAGGAAAAAACAGCTAATAAATTGATACTTATTGTACTAAGTCTGCATTATGAATTTAAGAAATATTGAGATATTTAATAAATAGTTATGGATATTGTGGAGGCAAAAGTGTGGGAACATCAGTTGTCGAGCATACGGAATAAACTAATGTATACCTTTTGAATTAAAAATTTTAGGAAAAATTACGTTTAAGTGTAAAATATCCTGTCTTGAATAGCTGTTCTTAGTACCATCAAAATTATTTATTTTGTCAAATCACTACTAGACTATCATAACCAAATCATTTAATTTCTACTCAGAAGGCTCTAAAATTCAATACATACTCTTAGCTGTGTATGTTATAAAATAGAGGTTCGAATTTCGAGGAAAAATTCTAGTTACTTTAAAAGCTTATTAATTATTATTTCAAAACCAGCGTGATAGACTATTATTCATATCCCAACAAAATAAATGACGCAGCTGTTAATAAAAGTATTTAGTTTAAAATCAATATGTTCTAAAGTTTAATATATCTTTAGCCATATATATTAAATATCAGAGTTTAAAGTGAATAAGAAAAGTATAATTTTACAATATTATTAAATATTATTTCAAAATCAACCTCATCGGAAATTATCCCCGTTTCAACAAAATAAAAGATGCAGATATTAATAAAAATACTTTTGTTCTAGTAGTGATACTTTTATTCTTCTGACGATAAATATCTTAGTATGAAACCTTAAAAAATTTTTATTTTGTTAAATGAGGAAAAACAACTAATAAATTGACACTTATTGCACTAAGTCTGCATCATGAATTTAAGAAATATTGAGATATTTAAAAAATAGTTACGGATATAGTGGAGGCAAAAGTGTGGGAACATCAGTTGTCGAGAATACGGAACAAACTAATGTATACCTTTTGAATTAAAAACTATAGAAAAATTTACTTTTAAGCGTAGAATCGCCCGTCTTGAATAGATGTTCTTAGTACCATCGAAATTCTATATTTTGTTAAACCACTAGTAAGCTATTATAAACAAATGATTTAATTTATACTCAGTGGGCTCTAAAATTTAATACTTATTCTTAGCTGTGTATGTTATGCAATAGAGGTTCAAATTTCGAGGAAGAATACTGGATACTACACAAGTTTATTAATTATTATTTAATAACCAAACGACGCAGTTGTTAATAAAAGTATTTAGTTTAAAATCAATATGCTCTAAAGTTTAATGTATCTTTAGCCACGTATATTACGTAACAGTGTTTAAAATTTATAACGAAAGTATAATTTTAAAATATTATTAATTAATATTTTAAAATTAGCCTCATTGGAAATTATCCATGTTTTAACAAAATAAAAGATGCAGATGTTAATAAATATACTTTAGTGTATTATTCTTTAAGTGATAAACATCTGGGTATGAAACCACTATAATTCTGCATTTGGTTGAATGAGGAAAAACAGGTAATAAATTGAAACTTATTTCACTAATTCAGTATCATGAAATTAAGAAATACTGAGATATTTAATAAATCAATAAATAGTTAT
>CM063510.1:54401143-54416143 GCA_032207245.1 Pardosa pseudoannulata | reverse complement strand
AAAGAAAATAAAGTTTATCTTTTCCTAAACTATGGATTTGATTCTAAAATAAATTTTCATAAATATGTTTCATATCACAGCAAAAAATACTATCGTCTTTAAAACTTTCAAAATCTAAGCCTTCCCCTCTTTTCTAGCTTTTAATACCATTATTTCAATCCTTATTTTCCCCGGTTAAGAGGAGGCTATTAAATGTATCAATTTATTACATAATAAATAGGTAAAAATAACATTTTTTCTAGCATTATGACGTCATTACTTTAACCATCTCATTTAATCATTTCTTATTTTAAATTATTTAAATATAGTCTGCATTATTTTCATACATTTTATCACTGAACTCAGATATTACGTAAATAATTTTCTTTTATATTTGGCTTAAATAATAGATTAGGTACACATGAGATAATTTTAAATTTACTCATCGCTTATTTTTTGTTGGAATGAAAATTTGGGTCACCGGTATTAACAACAAATTCTTTTCATGCAAGTCTAAGAGTCTATTTCATGGACTAATAAATATCTAGCGTTTAAGATATATATCTTTGAACATTAAGAAGTTTGTTCGCTTGTGTGTTTTTTATACATAACCAGACGGTTTGCAATCGATTCGCGAAATTTTGAACATCATTCATATATACTGCCAAATAATCACTGTCAGTATTGAAACCTCTGCTGTCTATCCTATTACGTAATATGACAAGATAAATTAAAGTTGACAACATATAGTCAGTAATTTTTTTAAATGTTAATTTTATATCTTACCATCTCCAAAACTTTTCGAGATAATTTTAAACTTTTAAGAAAAATACGAAGATAATAAATTCACAGACAAATAAGTATCTATCTTATTACTTATCCCTTCATAAGAAGGGATATATGCTAGTTTATAATACCGTTAAAAAAATTTTCCGAGTAACCCTTCCCCTCCTAGCTGAAATAATAGATTAGGTCAATATGGGATAATACTGATTCTATCTATAGCTGAACTTAAAATCAGCTTTAAGTACAATCAGTCACCATAAAAAAGGTAAAATAAGCAAGTCGATGGATATATCATACCCTTCACTAGCATTCGTGGTTTAATTACTGATAAAGTTAATTTATTTTCATTTTTGTACTCATCCATACACCTAGGTACTTTCCTAAAGAATTGTACAATTATTTAAGAAAGTTCAATTTGTACTGTATCTGCTTTTAAAATAGTAAGCAATATTCAAAGAAAAATGATTTACGATATAATTCCCTACGAAATTTCAAGTTTTAAGTGCAAGTAATCGATTACTGTTAAAACATTCTGTACCTTTCATACCTACATTTTGGTTTTCGACATTTTGGTTTTCACCATTTTCATTAGTTATCCATTTCCCTGGAGAATTCCATACTATGTGGTTGTGGACTTAATAAAAGAAGAAGAGAGATAATATTACACTATTTTCTGATTCAGCTACTGGGAGACAAAGACGGTCAATAGGGAACTGCAGCAACAAATAGTTAAGGAGGTTAAAATATTGGAAATATTGCAGCCACAATTTAATCTGATTAAACGACTAGGTATTTATTCTGGGTTTGACGCAGGAGGTGCTCGTGATTTATTATGCTGTATTTAAATAGAATCTGGCTTATGTGGGCTCGTATGATTTCGGAAATACCATATTAATAATTTCGAACTTATCAAATTTTATCACCGGTAATAACAACAAATTCTTTTCATACAAGTCTAAGAATCTATTTCACGGGGTAATAAATATCTCGCGTTTAAGTTATATATCTTAGAAAATTAAGAAGTTTGTTCATTTGTGTGTTTGTTTTTTATACATAACCACACGGTTTGCAATCAATTCGCTCAATTTTGGACATCATTCATATATACCGCCAAATAATCACATTCAATAATAAAACTTCGGATGTCCATCCTGTCCCGTAATATGACAAGATAAATTAAAGTTGACAACTAACATATGGTCAGTAATTTTTTAATATTGATTTTTTATCTTACCATGTCCAAAATTTTCGAGATAATTCTAAACTTTTAAGAGAAATTCGAGGATAATAAAGAAATGGACAAATAAGCATGTACCTTATTACTTATCCCGTCATAAGACGGGCTATATGCTAGTTTATAATACCGTTAAAAAATTTTCCGAGTAACACTTCCCCTCCAAGCTGAAATAATAGATTAGGTCAATATGTGATACTGATTCTCCTTATAGCTGAACTTAAAATCAGCTCTAAGAAAAATCAGTCACCATAAAAAAGGTAAAATAAGCAAGTCCATTGCTATATCATACCCTGCACTAGCATTCGCGGTTTAATTACTGATAAAGTTAATTTATTTTCATTTTTGTACTCATCCATACACCTAAGTACTCTCTTAAAGAATTGTACAATTATTTAAGAAAGTTCAATTTGTACTGTATCTGCTTTTAAAATAGTAAGCAATATTCAAAGAAAAACGCTTTACGATATAATTCCCTATGAAATTTCAAGTTTTAAGTGCAAGTAATCGATTACTGTTAAAACACTCTGTGCCATTCATACCTATCGATATTTTGGTTTTCATCATTTTCATTAGTTTTCCATTTCCCTAGAGAATTTCCTATTATGCGGTTGTGGACTTAATGAAGGAAAAAGAGTGATAATATTACTCCAATTTCTGATTCATCTACTGGGAGAGAAAGATGGTCAATAGGGAACTGTAGCAACAAATAGTTAAGGAGGTTAAAATATTAGAAATATTGCAGCCGCAATTTAATCTGATTAAACGACTAGGTATTTATTCTGAGTTTGACGCAGAAGGTACGTTAGGGAATGCTCCTCGTGATTTATTGCCGATGTATTTAAATAGAATTTGGCTTATGTGGGCTTGTATGATTTCAGAAACATCATATTAATAATTTTTGAAATTATCAAATTTTATCACCGGTATTAACGAAAAATTCTTTTTATACAAGTCTAAGAATCTATTTCACGGACTAAAAATTATCTAGCGTTTAAGTTATATATCTTTAAAAATTAAGAAGTTTGTTCATTTTTGTGTTTGTTTTTTATACATAACCACACGGTTTGCAATCAATTCGCTAAATTTTGGACATAATTCATATATACCCCCAAATAATCCCTGTCAATATTAAAACGTCTGTTGTCCATCCTATCACGGAATAAGAAAAGATAAATTAAAACTTGCACTAAAATACGGTCAGTAAAAGCTTTTTTAATGTTAATTTTATATTTTACCATGTCCAAAACTTTTAGAGATAATTCTAAACTTTTAAGATAAATTCGAGGATATTAAAGAAACGAACAAATAAGCATGTATCTTATTACTTGTCCCGTTTTATGACGGGATATATGATAGTTTATAATACATTTAAAAATATTTTTCGACTAACCTTTCCCTTCCTAGGTTATCACCTTAAAATCAGCTAAAAGGAGAATCAGTCATCATAAAAAAGGGTAAATTAAGCGAATCGGTGAATATATCATACCTGGCAATAGCATTCCCGGTTTAATTACTGATAAAGTTAATTTATTTTCCTTTTGTACTCATGAATACACCTAGTTACTTTCCTAAAGAATTGTACGCTCTCATTCTTTAAGATAGTCCAAATTATACTGTACCTCCTTTTAGAATATTAAGCATTATTCAAAGAAAATACGATATTGTTCCCTATGAAATTTCAAGTGTTAAATGCAAGTAATCGGTTACTGTTAAAACAGTCTGTTTTATTCATACCTATCGACATTTTGTTTTTCATCATTTTCATTAGTTAGCCATTTCCCTAGAGTACTCCATATTATGCGGTTATTTACTTAAATGAAGGAAAAAGAGCGATAATATTACTTCATTTTCTGATTCAGCAACTGAGAGATAAAGATGGTCAATAGGGAACTGTAGCAACAAATATTTAAGGAGGTTAAAATATTTGAAATATTGCAGCCACAATTTAATCTGATTAAACGACGAGGTATTTATTCTGGGTTTGAAGCAGGAGGTACTATAGGGATTGCTGTTCGTGATTTATTACCGCTGTATTAAAATAGAATTCGGCTTATGTGGGCTTGTATGATTTCGGAAATACCATAATAACAATTTTCGAACTTATCAAATTTTATCTCCGGTATTAACAAAAAAAAAATTTTTATACAAGTCTAAGAATCTATTTCACGGACAAATAAATATCTAGCGTATAAATTATATATCTTTGAAAATTAAGAAGCTTGTTCGTTTGTGTGTTTGTTTTTTATACATAACCACACGGTTTGCAATGGATTCGATAAATTTTTGACATCATTCATATATACTACCAAATAATCACTGTCAATATTAAAACCTCTGCTGTCCATCCTATCCCGTAATATAAGATAAATTAAAGTTGACAACTAACATATGGTTAATAATTTTTTTAATGTTAATTTTATGTCTTACCATGTCCAAAATTTTCGAGATAATTCTAAACTTTTAACATAAACTCGAGGATAATAAAGAAATCTTATTACATATCCCTTGATAAAACGGGATATATGCTAGTTTGTAATACCGTTAAAAATATCTATCGATTAACCCTTCCCGTCCAAGGTTATGGCTTTAGAATCTGCAAAAAAGAGAATCAGTCATCATAAAAAAAGAAAATTAAGTCAGTCAATGGATATATCAAAACTTGTACGAGCATTCCAGGTTTAATTACTAATAAATTTAAATTATTTTCATTTTGTACTCATGAATACACCTAGGCACATTCCTAAAGAATTGTGCAGTATAACTCTTAAAGAAAGTCCAATTTGCTTTGAAAATACTAGGCAATATTCAAAGAAAAACGCTTTACGATATCATTCCCTATGAAATTTCAAGTTTTACGTGCAAGTAATCGGTTACTGTTAAAACACTCTATTTCATTCATACCTATCGATATTTTGGTTTTCATCATTTTCATTAGTTATCCATTTCCCTGGAGAATTCCATATTATGCGGTTGTGGACTTGAAGGAAAAAGAGCGATAATATTACTCCATTTTCTGATTCAGCTACTGGGAGACAAAAGATGGTCAATAGGGAACTGTAGCAACAAATAGTTAAGGAGGTTAAAATATTGGAAATATTGCAGCCACAATTTAATCTGATTAAACGACGAGGTATTTATTCTGGGTTTGACGCAGAAGGTACGTTAGGGAATGCTGCTCGTGATTTATTACCGCTGTTTTGAAATAGAATTTGGCTTATGTGGGCTTGTATGATTTCGGAAATACTATATTAATAATTTTCGAACTTATCAAATTTTCTCCTGTGATCTAATTAATTAAAGTATTTCAAGAAAAGGAATTTGTTCATTTCGTTCAACATAATTTTTACCTATTTTTTTATTTCATGAAATATAAAAATTTAATATTTTTTATTTGCGGTAAAACTGAAATAAAATTTATAAGATTTTACAAAAGAATCTTTATAAAGCATTCTTTTAACACATTATGTGTGGATACATTTCTCAGCGGAATTGTACCGGGAGCTGGTCGTCTTGCGCGTAAATTTACTTATTCAGTTAAATCTCAACAGATCGAAAATTATTTAATTTTTCAACCAACTTTTCTTATTTTATATTGAAATATATAAACAAATATATAAATAGAAATATATAAATAACAACCATAAGATTTTTGTGAACAAAAAATATATATTTTTTAATATATAAATTTATAATAGTATCGTAAATAGGAAAAATCAAATAGAAATAGTAGTATATAGTTTTAATCTTTTCAAATTATGTTATGTATAAACATTTTTACATTATAAAAAATGAAAGACAAGAACATTTGGCTTCGTTTTCCTGTATATATCGTTATTTTTGTACCCACAAACAAACCATGTTGTTACACTAACCCGTACTAGTACGTGACCTAAGCTCAAGTATCAATCGCTGGAAAAACGTGTTAGTACGTGTCCCGTTCTTAAGTATGAATCGTCAGGAAACGTACTAGTACGTCTGCCACATACAATGTGTTAATTTTATATTAAATGAAGGAAATCCTTAAAGTATTGTGAAAATTAGTATAGTAAGTTTAATTAGAAGCATAAATTTGTTCTCATAAAGACCAAGCCTTAAGTATTAATACTCTGAATACCTTAGAAACGTATTTAAGTGGATATATAGCTAACATTATATGCATTAAATACCATTATGTTACTTTTCAATTTTATCTCCAACAAAAGTGTTCTAGCAAATAAAAAAAAAACCTGTTTGGTAAAATAACAGGGTACCCTAGCCAACTTGGCGATAAAGGCCTGAGCATGGTAGCCTTACATTTTCTCCTGATCTTGCCTACCTAAGCAATCTGCATCTATATTTTAATTTATATTGTATTTGAACCCAGCTCTCCTTGTGCAACCCTTTTCTTATACATTAAATGCGCGTAATGCTTAAAAAATTAGATGTAGTGAACCATTGGCTCATTTTTAATAATTTGGAGCTGTTGGCTTTGTAAACTGTTGAGGGATTAATTACCCATAAATATAAATGTCTAGTTTCTAAGTGGTTTTGGTTAATTAAGTAAAAGTATATAATTCTATTACAATGGCGTATTTTGCGTCAATTAAAGTCACCAAAAGAAGCAAGGGATACAATGGATGGAATACCTTTGTGTTTTAGTAAACATCGCCAAATTTGCCAAGGGATACCCTATTCTTAAGTATTACTAAAATACCAACATATAAAATGCACCAATAAAGTCAGAAGACCAGAGTTCGCGGCTGTTTTAAAGTTTAAGATAAGATTAGATATTCAGCAAGGCAAAATTTCGCTAAAATGTCAATATTTCTATAATTTATATTAGGAAGAACACATATTTATCATTCATTACACAAATGAGAAAGTTTAAACGTTTTTTTATCAAACCTTTTAGAGAAAAAAAGGAATTTACAAAAGTTAATTTGAATTAATTTTGACATATTTATGAAAAAATTTTAAAACAAAGCCATAATTATGAATTTACTGTCCCAAAAATGTGTTTAGACAGATATATCTCTAACATGTGTAAGTGCTTGACGTCATTCTTTTTTTATTTCGACACAAGTACTTTAGTAAATAAGAGAAACTAACATATAAAATGCACCAATAAAATAAGGAATGCAAAGGTGGCAGCTGTTTCAAAGATTAAGGCAAGCGTAGATTTTCAGCAGGGCAAAATATGCCCTAAAATTCAATCTTTCTATAACTTATAATAAGAAGCAAAACGATTTTAGCATTTTTGAAATTAATTTGTAAAAAGCTTAAAGTTTTTGGACTAATGTTTTTTAAAAATGATAATTTAAAGAAGTAAATTTATGTTAAAACTCTAAGACGAAAAAATGACTGCAATTTTGAAATCACTAAAATCCTTACCTCTGGCATATGCTTAGATAGATATATGACAAATGATATTTGCAAATTCTATGACATCATTCGTTTTTATCAGTCGTCACAATAGTTCTAGTAAAGAAAAGGAACCAACACATAAAATACACCATTATATAAAGAATGCAAAGGAGGCAGCTGTTTGAAAGCCATTTGGATATGAGAAATTTGATCGAATATTCAATAATTAACTTTGGATTTCGAAGCAAAACGTAATAAACTTCGTAAATAAACTTGGTTTCTATAAACATTAATTATACTGGTTGACAAGCAATCATTCAGGGACATATAAATCATTTTGGTTAAAACGAAACCTTCAGTAAAGACTATTTTGTGACCAATGACTCTGAGTTCCAAGAAAGTGAGTAAAACTCCATAATGACAATAAGATGGTTAGGTACCCAGAAATTTATTATTAGTATTTAAATTCGTTTATAATTTGACAAGATGTTTTATAATTTTATTTCTGTTATTTTTGTCTGTATAGACCATCATATTCCATGTCTGTATCTCTGTATAATAAACAAAAAAAAAATATCATTTTCCATTTTTGAGATAATTAATGTCCACATGACAATTATGTTATATAGTAGTTATAAATATACATGTCGTGTAGCGGCCAGACTTAGACAAATTAAGGGTTATAGATAGTTTATTTTCCCAATTCTGTCTTTCTTATAAATGTTATGCTAAACATAAGAATTAAGCAAAATAAATCATGATTTTTAAGTCATTTTTAAATTATATAGGTAAAATATCTGTGTATTATCATGTCATATGCATCTACGTGCCACAAGTAGATTAATTTTATAGGTATATTTCTATAATAAACAAAAAATACTGCCTATATCAAAATCCCTTTCATCCAACTTATCATGATTGTTTCATATTTTAGGATAAGGAACAAGGGGCATTTAGTTTCATTTTACATACTTTCAGTTTTAATGATATTTTTCACAATGAGAAAATGTAATGTTTTACATAAAACATATAATACACAAAGTGTTTAATTTAAATACGAGGCTTCTTCATAAAAAGTGAGTGGTCTAACAATATACCTTAAAATATTCCAAGCACATATCAACCAATTGCTTTTAATTTTTTATTTTATATTTAAATTAACATTACTTTAATATCTAACGAAATAAAACAGGGTAATGATATCACGTTAAAAATTATGTATAGCAACAAATTTTTTAACAATAAAATGTTTTAACTACTTTCATTGCTCATTGTCAGTTTAAATGTTCTATAACTCTAGAAAATTCTTTGCGATTTTCAAAAGTATATCCAGTGTACTGACAGACACATTAATAAAGAATCTCTATAATTTTGAATAAGAAATACATAAAAGTAATACACTTGGGCAATTTCGAAATACTAATTCTATGCAAAAAATCGTCAAAGTAGAAAATATTATTTTTAAAACTTAAAATAAGGCTGTATAATGAAAAATAGGATTTAGTTCAGTAAAATAATCATGTTATTCGAAAATTGTCTTTTGATTTTTTCAAAACAGAAATTTATTTCATATTTATGGCCAAAATCTGTCATTTTGAAGACCACTTACCCCTTTAACACTTGAAAAAGTATGTTCTTTAATACATAATTTAATAGACTGTAATAATTAGAATGTAATGCTTATAGTACGTTTTCAATATGTTTTATATTAAGAGATAAATGCATTAGAAAAACAATCCAATTTTAAATACGTAGTTTATATATGTATATCAAGAAAATCATAGTAAACCAACTGTTACAATGGAAAATTAGTTGACATGCCATGTTCTTCGTAAATGTCGCCAAATTTTGGTACCATTTTTCTATAATCTTTCACATATTCTTGAGAGATAAGACTGTACTGAGATGTACTTATTTTATGAAGAGCATCATGGAAATTAAATGTAATTAAATATATACATATAATATAGATAGATAGATAGAGAACGAGATTTGAGGAGAATACCGTCTATCTTGCCAGATAATTTAAGGATTAATACATGAAACACACACAAAAAATATCAATAGATGTACAATAGAAGTTCCCCGTAAAGAAGTGTCTTTACTTATAGTGTCCAATTAAGTAATTAATAAAAGTATTTTATTTCTATTCAACAATAAATAATGTAGAGCATTGGATAAACGATGCTACAGATGGTATAATTATTAAGAATACCATTTTAGGTCTGACTCTGTAGCTGGGAAAAACACTTGCATATTTTTTTAAATCTCTTAACAATTACTTGAGATATCGCGGCTGATGGACTAGTCAGAATTGATATTAAATGCATTTCTTGATTCCATCTCGGTTTTTCATCGTTATTTTACTGTTATTTGTTAGTTTCTTAATGTTGTTATGGTGATGTGAAATTTGTTTAAAATTTGCTTGTGATATATTGTCACGAAGATTCGAATGAACACACCGGTTAACCTAACAGACGAATTTATTGATTTATTGAAGAAAAGTAGCAACTCGCAACCTTGCAAGATTTAAAAGTTGCCTACAACTAGTGGGTATCAGTTTTTACACCCGAACAAAATATTCGAGAAATAACTGATCTACATAATAAAGAAAGATCTAGAATGTTAGAGAACAGAAGGCAAGGATAAATAACATATTTAATTAAATTAATACTTTGGATCAACCGCCATGGCAATCATCGAACTCACAAACTTTGGATCTGGATCTCGTGCTTTGACCATTCGGCCCCTCAGCTCATTGGTAACGACTCTTTATGCGGCAATATTTTGTAAGAACTTGAATATTTATTTAGGTCTGTTAGCTGTTGTTTAGTTTCATTACTAATCCGTTAATATACAAACAATAATAATTCTGTATAATGTGTCAGCCTTTTGAGCACTTTAATGAAAAACATAAAAGGAAGAGCCTACTGTAAGTTTCAGTAGTAATTTGATTACATAAGCACATAATAAAGTGAATCATTTGAAGTAAGGATTGTGTGAAGGAAAAAGATAATTTTGTTTACATGTCTTTATATCCACTGTCTATGGATATCATACCGTAAATTTACTGATTGATCAAAGCTATCAAACGTATTATGTAAGTAAAAGTAGTATAATCTTTAGAAAACCTTAAAATTTTTTGACTCATTGTACACTGTTAACTCACTTCCTTAATTAATACTGAGGATTCCACAGTTACCTCCATGACTGAAGCAGCTCGAATAAATTGCCTTTATTTTAAAATATGGTAGTGTATTGCATCAGCATCGAAGTAAAATACGCCACTGAACACTCCAATTTACAGAACAGGAAGAAAACCTCTAATATTTTTCATAACTTTTTATTTATAAATGACATTTACAATTAGGAAAAATAAGTTTTTTTATAGATGTCAATTTGAAAGATAGATATAAATTAATGTAAATGTTATCAATCTTATGTATGACTATCTTTCAATCATATTATTGATCAATCAACGATATCTAAGGCACCAGATATGCAAGAAATGCAAAATCTTTAATAGACCTTCAGTGAAATCTATAGATAATTTTTCTCAATATTTACTGAACATAAAGTATTTACGTTCATGAGCAAAACAATAAAAAGAGGTTTAAAAACATAATAGTACATTACATCATAATCAATCAAAGATTACTAAGGTCTTAACAAAACAAGCAAGAACTGTATATCGTTCAGTAGATCTTCAGTAAAATTTGTAGATCTTTTTCCTCGATGTTTACGGAAACTACGGATTTACATTCATGAAAGAATATTAAAATGATGTTGCCTTTATTTAAATAGGATAAAGAATTACAGCAATATCAACACGGTAAACACTACTGAGACCATTCTTTAAATGCATAAAACGGGATTATCTAAGTTTTTCATTTTTTACTTACATATAAAATAATGCAGCAAATGAAGGAATACGTGACAAACAGTTTAAAAAATAAAATTATTTTGAAAAATTGAGATAAATTCAACTAAAAATATGGAAATTCACTGAACACACACATTTACAGGAAGATTCATAAATGAAATCATTGGAAAAAAACTTAAGCAGGTGATGAGAAATCATAAGTAAAACGTATACGCTGTAAAACTATTTTAATAGATAATTTGTAATAACTACTGAAAGACTACCTCCATCGGTGACTCAGGAACAGGGTTGTGGAACGTTGTAACAGAGGTTACGAAATTGTAAGGGCTAAATCGGAAAACTTATTCATTATTACCAGCCGCACTTTTATAACTAGCCTATTATCGTAAAATGCTGCAACTAGGACAGAGGAATTATTATAAAATAAATTGTATAATTGAATTAAAAAGAAAGTTTTAGTCAGTATAAAATAAGTTAAAATTGTTGGAAAGCTCTGTGTCCTAAATAGCATTTCTGGTGCTAATGACTGTACATTTAATAATAAGAATAATTATTAAAAATAGGAAGTTAAAATAAAACATTTTTTCAAAATTCAATCAAAATAAAGAGAGCTCACAACAATTAATTAAAATATTTATTTTTATTCAAATGCAGCACTGATAGATCTTTTAAAAAAAGTCTTAAATTAATTTGTGATATGAAGTTGTCAGGCAATTTTTATTAAAGGATTAATAATCATTTAATAAGTAAACATTTTAGAGACATTTTTACTGTTTTTTATTCGGAAAATGCAAAATTTTTTCTTCTAATTAAAATTTCTGAATTCAGTTTGAAGAAAATGAATTAACACTCTCGCTTACGTGAGGTTTATATGATGCCTCGGTGATAATATATATATATATATATATATATATATATATATATATATATATATATATATATATATATATATATATATATTTTACAAACTTTTATGTTTAATTTATGTTACTTTTATACACCTAAATATCATTTAAGGCCTCAAATCTGTTTTACTTCATGTTTAATAAGAAATACGATTAAAAAGGAAAACAACCTGTTGAAAGTTTTAAATTAATAACAAATTAAAAATACATAAAGTAATAATAAAATAATATAATATATAATATATAATATAATAATATATAATATAATAACATATAATATAATAATATATAATATAATATATTATAATATAATAATATAATAATAATAAAAATACAAATAATCCCAAATTAAAAATATTGCCTTTTAAAAGAATAAAAATCCCCCAACTATATATAAATTATGGATCTACCCTGTCACAATTTCAGTCCCTGACTTTTTAGTTTTACCTTACCCATTTTTAAAAGCATTTTTATTAACCTCTTTCCTGTCTTAATGTTATTTGCTTCTTTTATATTTCCCTGATTTAATAATGGTGGTATTTAAAAGGCTGAATACAAATTTTCAGAAAAATTGGTATATATAAAAACAGAGGGCGAAAAATACAATATCACGTAATATTACGTCAAAAGCAAATAACGGGCTTACCCTCTCTCTTTCCCCAGAATCATATATCAGGGTTCCAGTTTAAGTAATAAAATTAAATTAAGTCATAAAATTAGTCAAAATTTTAGAAATTTAAGTTAGAATCTTTGTCGTCAGTGTGGTTTTTTTTATAAAGCTGGGTCTGTGATTTTACATATGATTTTCTACTTATCACTGGGTAGTACAAGACTTAAAACTCTTATTCAGACTTGTGAAAGGAGTGAATACAGAAACACTATTATTGGGGTTAATTTTTATTCCTTAACTACTAATACTTGCTTGAAAAACTTGTCATAAATATGGAGAATTCTAATATGAGTATGAAACATAACATTTCAATGCAGGCTATATTGTTTAACCCTTTAATGGACAGTTCTTTCGGAGTGAAACCATCTGTTAAATTCTTTCTCTGCTTTTGAAAGACATAGGATGTACTTTTAGGTCTTTTATGTTTGCAATTTCCAACTAACAACAGAGAGTATACAAGAGTTCTATACTTCATTTGAAATATACGTGGTTAAACTTACTTTACCTGGAAAAGTCAGTAATATGATTTTTTTTTTACTTATAAACCCAAATAAATGTATCCAAACAGCACTAATAAATTGTTTATGTTTGGTACGGTCTATTGTCTTTCAACCCGAGAGTGAATAAGACTAAGGCCGATTCCGAATTGCTACGAACATCCATACCTGCAGTGGGATTTTAACCCATGAATTCCGGTACCTAAAAGCAGAACTATATGGTCATCGCTTGGCTGTAAATTGGTTAGTTTTTCTTTATTATACCCTTTTAGATAATAATCAGTGTTCCCGCAGCATAATTAAACCTTTTAAAAAGCATTTTCACTAAGTACAAAGGGCTGGATTTTGCATTTTAACCACCTCTCAAATTCCACCCTCTCAAAAAATGTTTAAAAAATGTGCATTTACATTTATAAAGTTCATAGATACCATTTATGAACTAATTTCATTAAATACCAAAGAATATATAATAGTGACCTTTAAAGGGTTAATTATTCTACTTTCTTAATTTGTATCCCTCTTCGTCAGTTTACAAGGCTGTTGTAAAATAGTTTTAATTTATAAATATAAAAATGTAAAATACATTTTACCACAAATTTATATTTCTGAATCTTTTATAAAACATAAATGATTAGGAATTGAATAAGCATAAATAATTAAGGTCTGCACATGAAATATCATATATAACATATTGTTTGCTTTAGTTTAATTCGTAAGGCTATTAGTTAAAGTTATAAATGTACAATATTCTTTTCAGAATTATGTATCTTTGAATTTTTTGTAAAACATAAATGATTTATAATTTAATTAGCATAAGAAAATAAAGCTCTAAATATCAAAAATAATATTTATTGCTTTATTGAAATTTTAAAATTTTTGTGTTATTGTTAAAACTCATATATGTAATATAGGAAGGGAATAATATTGTAATTTTGGAATATTATAATATACGAAGATAATAATATTGTAATATGGTAATATTGTAATATGCGAATATTGTAAAATAGGAAATTAATAATATTATAAGGTGTGAATATTGTAATATAGGAAGGAAATAATATTGTAATATGGGAATATTGTAATATAAGAATAAAAGATCTAGGATTATTACCCATTTTTCCCTTCCTATATTACATATATATCCTTTTTTTATATAATTTTGTTTGTATCATTTACAAAATTTAAATGACTAAGATTTCAATATAAAAATTGGTTTCTGCTTTTATAAATATAATAGATAATATGCTTTTTTAGAATTTTAATATTAATGGGGTATTGTTAAGACTTAAAATGTAAAACATTTTTTTTTTAATTTAGCATTATTAAATTTTTTGTAAACTATAAATGTCTAATAATCTAATTAGCATTAGAAGTTAATGTCTGTATTTCAAAATAATAGAAATAACATGTTGTTTCTTTTTTTTTAATATTAAAGATTTTGTGGTGTTCTTAAAACCTAAAATGTAAAATTTTTTATCCTAGATTTTTTTTAGCTCTAAACTATTTGTACATTAAATAAATAATTAGGATTTCAGTAAGCATAAAAATTTTAATATCGCAGATAGCACGCTGTTTACTTTATTTGAAATTAAAAAGATTTGCTGTGTTGTTAAAACTAAAAATTAAAGTTTTCATAAGTTATAATTTTTTCCAGAGATTTGCACCTATGAATCTTTTATAAAATATAAATGATTAAATAT
>CM063510.1:54386143-54391143 GCA_032207245.1 Pardosa pseudoannulata | reverse complement strand
TCACACTTTCACAGCCAAGCCTTGAAATTATTGCTTCATATTTGTATATAGGACTGTTGTAACATCTAATTATATGCTTTAGTTTGAATTGCAATCTGTTCTCTGTTTGGCGAAAAATTTAATGTAGCGTATATTAAGGCTTCCCGACACAACACAAAATCGATAGACTGTACATGAAATTTAAAATTTTATATTAAGGACTGTTGGAACATCTGCTCAATGTGGGTGATGAAACACCCACATTTTTAAATATATGAAAAATTTAGTTGCAAGAAGCCTTTCATTAATTAAATAATAAAAAATATTTAAAAAATTATCTGAATTTTTAAAAAGTGTTAATTGGATTTAATTAGTTATATTTCAATATATCTGTTTATAATAAAAATTTTAAACGACATTTGTAAGACAATAGAATAGAAATATAAAATTCCTAACCTGTATTCATTGTCTGGTTAGTTTTAATGCATTTTTACCTTCTCCCATTCATTAAACCTTCATTGAAACTGCTAGTAAATTTATTTACAAGATGCAAAAATTAGTTTTTTTTATACATTTTAGTTTATTAATTCCCAAAAGAAGCTTTTCGTTAATTTTCCTAGTAGAAGAAGTTTAAAATATATAAGGAAAAGCAATAACTAAAATAGGAAATTATTCCAGTTAAAAGAAATTAAGTGTTTTGTTCGAAAAGCGACTTTTTCATTACAAGTGACTGTACATTGTGCTATGCTTAAGTGTATAAAAAAGTTTTAACTTTTTATTTCAAGAAACTACTTGAAATAACAAGTATTTATTAAATAATAAGTCTCAGGTTATATACTCAATTCTAATCCCTTGTAAACCAAGTCTGGTTTAGTGTTGTTTGGAGCGTTGCGTGTTCCGTTTTGATACACGAGGTCTAATGAGACTGGAATCGTCTGATTGACGTCAGTTCTGCAGGCTATGAGCCTGCACGAGTGCAGTGGTATTCAAATCTACGAATTCCAGTACTGAAAAGCAATACGGCCAATCATTCGAAACCAGAAATGAATCCCAATTTATGGTTATATGGATAAATATTTGGAATAAAAAAATGTTCCATCATTTTGCAACAAACATTCAGATTAAGGTAGTTTCCGTTAGATATTCTTTCTAACCTGGATATATTAAGTTTTCTATTTTCTGAATACTAATATAGACTAGTAAATTTAAAAGTGTTTCCTTAGCTCATCTATTGTAGAATATGTTATATATGCCAATAATAGCATATCAACAATAGGATCGAGTTGGATATGTACTACTTCTTTCAACCTTAGTTAACATGCTTCAAACCCATTCAAAATAGCATTTAACAAATCAGTCCTACTCTAGTTATTGCTCATGCTGCATAAGATTTTGAATATAATTCTATAAACCTCACACACACATGTAGACATATATATATATATATATATATATATATATATATATATATATATGTGTGTGTGTGTGTGTGTGTGTGTGTGTGTGTGTGTGTGTATCCATGTGTGTGTTTTTCCTACAAATCTATATGATTTATCAGAGCCCCCAGTTTTGAAACAGACATTCTCCAGACGGTCTGTTTTAATATAAAAACATCCACTTCAATCCTACCTGATTATATTGGACTGCAAAAAATATTAACGTCACTGGTTGACGACAGATAGTAGTATACAAAGATTTATTGTTACATTTTACAGCATGAAAAACAAAATGTTTGCTAATTAGAAACAAGAAATGCATTTGAAGACTGAAATGTTACCAACCTATTTTGAAAAATTTTTTTATATTAAGAATGAATAAATTAAAGAAAAAATTCCTATTTATAAATGCAGTATAATGAAAAATGTGCCAAACCAACTGCTTAAATGGAAATTAAGTTGTCATGCTAAATTTTTTTTATAATTTTGAAATATCTCTGTTATTCTTCTTCTAGAAACGCTTTCGTATAGAGGTATGGGTTAATACCTGGGCTGTATTAATATTTTTCTTCTATGAAAAACATCGTAGAAACTGAATATGACTATAAAGTACCAGAAAAAATATTAATTTCCGTTAACATCGTACAGGTATAAATAGTCAACTGTTGCCCAACATAGCATTTTCAAAACTTTATAGTTTATTTCAATTTACATTAACCAATCAAAAGGGTGTTTAAATGATTACGGGTATATCGTCAATTATATCTATTCACACTGAAAACTGAGCAGGAAACCGATAGTAAAAATTTTAATTTATATGAGCTTACTATCTTAATATAAATCACAATACATTTATAGGTGAATTAATAACATTTTGTATTTCTTTCTGATTACGACGTTTGCTTTCGGAAAAATTTATTTTCTCTTTACATTTAAATACAAATTTTACAGATAAGAGAAAAATTGCTATTTAAATGAAATGTTTGTTATAGAGTAACATTACAATGTATCGTATTACTGTAAACTTTATTTAAAATTGAACATCATAATGTTACATTAATATTACTATCAAAAAGAAAGAAACTTCTATCCCTGAAGGCTTTTGAAACTTTCGTAATTCATCATCTTTTTAAGTAGATAGGATTAGCATAGACAGCATTTTAAAATATAATAATTTGCGTTCCTTTGATAATTTGTCACAATAATTCTGATATACCACTTTTATTATGTGGAATTTTTCTTTATTCTATACTTATTTTAAAATATTATAAAAAAAGTTGTATTCGTTGCTCGCAATAATAATGTTTAAATAATTATACTTTCCGGGGATTTCATAAAATAATTATATCTTTTATTTCTTTTCATCCTCAATAGTACAGTATAAGCAGCTATATTATTTGTTTAAAGAACAAGTGAATAATAAAAATTGAATTAATTTTCATTCTGGCTAATATGCTTGAAAATTTATGTTATTAGTAATATATTTATGTAAAAGCATTCATAATGTCAATGTGAAATCTTAATAGTTTTATAAATTATTAGTTATTAATTGTTTTAAAATGAACATGCCAGAAAATGTCCCATGCGCTCCTCTTTATAATATGATCAATTTGAATCTGAGGATACCTTACAGGCACTAGAAGAAAACCTCCACGAGAAGCAATTACAGCGTGAACCCTCCGGAGCTTACTTTTCACGAGTCTTTGTATTACAGCTAATCTGCAGTTTCCACTGATCTACGGTCCAATTTCGATGTGCTTTGCGTCACAGTAACCAAGCAGAACGGTTAGACTTTGGGATCAAAGGCTTATGAGCAACAGCACGATCATGAAAACCAAGCAGATATGCTTCCTTACGGATGGTATTCCTTGACACAATACTCCCGCATGCCTGTTGAAACTCCTTGCGGATGAGGCCATCGGTTCGATGCGGTTCTTCCGAATTTCTATGGACAACCCTCGTGGGTGTCTATCTCCCAGTTTCGTTGGTTTGCTGACTCGGGGCACATTCCAACAATCACCGCTCACCTTCCACTTCTTAATCACATAGGCCACTGTCAATTTTGGGTACTTCAGATCGTTAGATATGTCCTTTAAGGATCGGCCACATTTGTAATACCCGATAATTATACCTTTCTCGAAATCAGAGATCTCCAAACTGCGCGGTATCGTGCAGACTAATGCCGATTGTGTTTCCTACACGATGTATACAGGCGGAGGCCATGATTTACCTCAGGACCGCAGGTATCGTCATTTGCATAGGTGTCCAAATATTTATTGGTAGACAGTGTACTTATGAGCACATTGTAGAATACCAATTGGGCGTTGAGTAGATTTCATTTTTCCAAGTAAATTTATCGCTAGGTATGATGTGCGATAAATCATATATTTAAGAAAAACATTTGTAATATTTATGGTATAAGTATTGTTGATTATATTCTTATGCAAAATGAATAGTTAGTCGATAATACAAGAAAACATTTAAGAACACTTTGGTATACAAATTGGTTTAAAATTCATTAACAAAAAATTTCTTTACAAAACCAGAACGTCTGGAAAGTCCAGTTAAAATAATAAATATATAAATAAATAATCTTTTTGAAAGAAATAATTGTCTATTTCTATAACTACTAAAAAAATTACTTTATTGAAAGATTAAATAATTTATCATGATTCTCATGGAAACGGGCACACTTAAACCGACGTTCGCCATGGTACCCACGGGCATACGGTTGAGAAACCCTGCTCTACTCTAATCACGGTATTGTTTACTTTTGGAACAGATGTCCACGTCATTTGATAACCGGGCAGTGTCTTTATCTTTACTAACGAGTTTAACACATCAGTGGTTTCTGTGGGCACATATTGCATTTCATAAACAATTAAATTACCCGCAAGAAACCTGTGGGTTGAATTATCATGCATAGCACGTTTAAGAGTTAATAACCAGTTTCTGTAAATATATATCCAGTTCTTAGAAAATTGCATAAATTTAAAAAAAATGTTCTTCATGAAGAAATTTATCCATTTTTGTAAATTCTATTTCTCGATAAAACTGAATTTAAGTGAAAAGGATTAGAAATGTTTTGCATAATTTTATAAGAAACACCTGTGAAAAAAATGCCTGCAGAATTATAGCAGAGTTTTGTAAATACAAAATTTAGCATTCCGCTATCATGCATTGCTGTGTAGATTAATGGTTTTAATATTTAAAAATATTATCTTTTCTCATTAGCTTTATTTTAATTTTTCTTTTGTGGTGTGGCAACTTTTGAAAAGAAAAAAGTTTTTTCTCGTTATAAATTGGAGTATTGTAAGGTAACGAAAATCATGTATATGAAATTAATAAAAGAAATCTTAAGGTGGTTCTTGTCGTATTTCCATGAAACTGTCTATATCATGCAGTATTTGAATAAGAAAACAAAATCATCTTACCGCTTTGAAAAAAAGTCATTTTAAAGATCCCGTCTATCAGTTCAGTTATTTAAAAAATAAGTGACACCGTATTCAGTTAATCTCAAAAAGGATTATAATCCTAATGACAATTTCGATGGGGATAATTGCATAAATACATCAATAAACGGTA
>CM063510.1:54366143-54383643 GCA_032207245.1 Pardosa pseudoannulata | reverse complement strand
TGAACTTATTTTGAAGCGCTATTTACTGTTAATATAATTACTTATAAATATCTACCACAAATTCAAGCAGTGGTTAAATATAGCAAAAATCTGCTTTCTGAATTCTAATCTACTTATAACTTGAAAAACAACGTAAAGCGTCATATATTCTTATGGGGGTAGCTAGCTGCATCTGCCCGATAACTTACGTCATATACGGGTGTGCGCGACGTCATACAGGTTCTTAATGTCCTTTGGTAAAGTCCTTTAGCTCCTCGTTAATCAGATGTCATCTTAATGTCTGAGAAGTTCATTGATCTGCCAAGGCGTCTAATTTTATATTTTATTAATCCCCAGATGTCATTTAATTCTTTATAAAAATAAATAATGTTTTAATGGGGAACTGTAGTGTCGGTCAGTTAAAATATATTTTGAGAATGTTTTTCTTAAGAGGGTATTAAATAAAAATTATAATCATTCTAAACATTTGATTCTATATCCAATGATTCTATCAATTATCGACAGGATTTTAGTTTTTTTTAATGTTTCTGGCAAATGACGGAGATGTGTATCATTATACACAAGTAAACATACTTATGAAATAAAGAAAATGATTGAACCTTTTTATCTTTGATATCTTTTCTCGCATTACTGATAAAGAGAACTAGAAACATTCGGTGTTCCTCCAGAATAGGGTGCCCATTAGAGACTTTGTTGCAATTATTCGCAATATTTACAAGACATAAATGCATAAATGAATAACAGTTTTGTTTTTGCTTTTTAGTGCGAAGCAATAATCTTCATAAATAATAATAAAAAAATTTTTACATCTTGGCGTATCGCTCGAACACCAATGAATGGATCGAGACACGAGATTCTTCAATTCTATTTAATAATTGTGGAATCAACTTAGAGTATTCGTTTTTTAATCCTAATTAGTTTTCTATTAGGTTTTTATGTGATACCTTAAGTTGTATAGAAATCTAGTATTTTATTTTATATTATCCTTTTCATTTTTTTTAACTGCAAACTACACATAGTTTGGAAACTTAACTTTGTTGCCAGTAGGATCGAGTATTTTTTATCTTTGATATCTTTTCTCGCTTTGCTGATAAAGAGAACTAGAAACATTCGGTCTTCCATCAGAATACGATGCCCATTGAAGATTTTGTTGAAATTATTCGCAATATTTACAAGACATAAATGCATAAATTAATTCCAGCGAAGTAATAATCTTCATAAATAATAATAAAAATATTTTACACCTTGACTCATCTTTCTATCACCAATGAATAGATCGAAACGAGGGTTCTTTAATTCTTTTTAATAATTGTGGAATCAACTTAGAGTATTCGTTTTTTAATTCTAATTAGTTTTCTATTAGGTTTTTATGTGATACCTTAAGTTGTATAGAAATCTAGTATTTTATTTTATATTATCCTTTTCATTTTTTTTCTTTTTTAACTGCAAACTACACATAGTTTGAAAACTTAACTTTGTTGCCAGTAGGAACGAGTATTTTTATAAAATATATCGCTGTTTGTCTCCAAAACTAATTGTCCATATCTGAAATTTATTACCAAATCATAATTATGAAAAATCCGGTCCACCAGTCGTTTTGAAAGAATTATTAAAATGGCAAAACAAAAAAAATGAAAAATAGGTATATCAAGTTACGGGCAAAAGAGTTATGGTTTGGTTTGGTTTGGTTTTGGAGAGCTACGGTCTACTTTTTTCAATAACGAGGTCTAATGAGACCGTGACCTACTGCTTAAAGCCGATTCCGAACGGCTACGAACATCCATGCCATAGTGAGTCTCGAACCCACGAACTCCGATACCGAAGGCCAGCCCCCTAACCATTCGGCCATCGTTCCAAAAGAGTTATGGAGTGAATATTCTAGAATTACAAAATTCAAGTTTCCATATAATTGTTAAACTTGCAGTATAATTACTTTAGAAACACAGTAAATTAATTTAGTATGCAGTTGAAACATGTTTAAACATTTTTTTTTCGATACAATTTTTATGAAAATTTTTCAGATTTTTTGTGACATAGAATTAATAGTATTTAATGCTTATATTATGAATGCAGTTAACAGTTGAATGTTTTAAAAATCAGACTTACGTTGAAATATTATCTTATCCCAAGAAATTTACTTTTATAAAATATTTGTGTGTAATTTATGTATAACAAATTATTTTGTCATTTTATTTTTTATATATAGGTTTTAGGATTAATACGTCATAACATCAGAAAGTTTTGTAGCACCATAGGATTATATAAAATTGTTCATCTGGTCAGAAAATAATTCGATCCTGTATTTGCGGTAAAATTTCAATATGACGTGCAGTTTTTTTTCTATATTACTATATGTAATCACTATATATAAATCACCATGATTTGTCCCTTTATGAAGAAAATGCAGTTTTAACTACTGCTATAGTATTATATAAAATTTTTTGAGTGATTATATAAGAAATTGTTGTACGTAATCAATGTTTTGCTTATAATTAGATGATATTTATAAAATGTATTCTAATAGCTACAGATTACTAAGTAGGTTTATGATAAAATATAAACTCAAGACACTTTATTCATAAATCACCTCTATGCTATATTAAAATACTCAAAAGTTTTGAAAATACAAAATAAATAATGACATCCCAAGTGAAGCAATTTTTGTGCGTTTGCCAACTAATAGTTGCATTGAAACGCATATAATAACATCAATTATCTTCAATTTATTATAATATTTTGAAAATATATGAAAAGTCACCGAAAAGTTTTATATAATTAAAATTTTGTGTTTGATAAGTTCATAGTGATAAAGTATTCATAGTGGTAAGTTCATAGTAATAAAGTTCTTATTGATAAAACCTTAATCTTTCTGATTTAGATCCTTAATACAAAAGATAATATTTGAATAAAGTATTTTTATCATTTCATAAAATTGTAAAAATGGGAGCATCATTCGTGTAATTTTTTACACTATTTTTATATACATTGTCACAGTATCAAGCATGTGATCATTCTGCGAAATAAATGTTAATTGAGCGAATTAAAGCAATTGGGTAGGAAAAAGAAAAAAGGATCGCCTAGACCAGGGGTAGGCAACGCGGCGCCCGCGGGCGCCATGGCGCCCCCGATCGATTTTTAATGCGCCCTCGCTGGACTAATGTAAATGTATGATAGCCAGAACGATTTACTTACTCTTGTCAAACGGCGATATACAGCAAATAATCAGTTGAGTTTAGGATTGTGCATAGATTAGCAGTTTGCTAACCTTGAGCGTATGTAATATATGAGCGTATCTAATAATACACGCATGTATTTTTTGTTAGTGTGTGATCGTATTTCGAATACACCACGCGTAGACCGTACATTTAAAACTACCAAGTAATCCAAAATAATTCTTTTCTTTCAAAACCCTTCATGGATAAATGTAAAAGAAAAAGAACATATTATTTTATTAGAAACCGTTCTAAGATTTTTCATAAATCCATTCAATGTTACTGAAGATAATGTCTTTGAAATTGTTTCAGTGTATTTCGAGCTTCATAATATCGAAGACATAGAATTAAAAATAATAAACTTGCAAAGTGATATTATTTTAAAAGTGCATAGTAATGATAAAATATTTTGGAACTTAGTCGATGGAAATAAGTATCCTATTTTAAGGAAATGTGCGCTAAAAATTTATTCATATTGTGCAACAACATACATTTGCGAGTCTTTGTTCTCAAATATGAAATATTTGAAATCCAAATACCGAACAAAGCTTAATGACTCACATTTAGATAATTGTTTAAGGACCAGGAACTCTAACTATATTCCCAATTATAAGAAATTAGCTGAAAATATGGACACCCAAGTCTCACACTGAATTATATGTATCATTATGTATGACACCAACAAAGTTATAAAAAATCTGTTTTTTTATGCCTATTTATACCTGTTGATTATCTGTAAATTATGCGCCCTCGGTGATTTTCAAATTTAGTATTGTGCCTTTAAGGACAAACAGGTTGCCGACCCCTGGCCTAGACTATCTCTAGAAGGATAATTTATGTAAATAATCATATTTTGCCTTCAGTGTTATTTATTCAAGATTTTATGAAGCATTACCACAAATCGTGCAAAAGTAAAAAGATCCCATGAAGTGGATTAAAATGTCAATAGGTTTTATGCTTCTTATCTTTCTACCTTAAAACTTAGCTATGTTGGAGGTTTTTATCATAATAGATAATTCTTTCGTTAGGCTTCCTGATAGCACTGACAGAAGAGTGACCTTGGGATTTCTTTACATAATTTGTAATTATTATTGCTTTAATTATTATATTTATACTACTGCATAAAATTCATACAGTAAAAAAACGATTTCTGATAAAAAGTTTATATTGGAAAAGTTAAATATTCTCCTTTAGATAGCCATTTAGATAGCCGTAGATTTATAATGGCCTTCCTGATATAACTACCAGAGAGGCAACCTGGGAATTCTTTAAATATCTTTTATTTATTAATGACACATTATTACTAATAATCTTTTATTTTTACTAATACCTGCAATAGGATGATACAAAAAATAATTGATTTCAGGAAAATATTTAATTGACTTTTTCAGGCATAAACATGAATTAGTTAAATTTTCTATTTTATCTTTTAAATATTGTGCAAATTTAACAATTAAAGAAAAATAATTAAATTTGACGTCTATAAACATTCATTACTATTACTTAATTAAGATTTTAAATACTACGTAAATTTAAGTAAACAATTGCATCAAATACTGTAAAGACTTTCAAATAGTTTTAAATAATATTGTAAGTAAGTATCTTTCATATGCTCATTATGTATGAGCTTTCATTGTGTATGAAAGCATTTACGCCGAGAATAGTTTATTATACTTAATTTATGTGAAACTTTCCACACATTTTACATAAGTTTAAGATTCGATAAGTAATTCTATGTATTTCAGCAATTATAAAAAAAAACAAAGCTGACAAAATGTCACAGTAAACTACGATAAACTGTGATACTTTTCTCAAAATTGATATATTTCTGCCAATCTAATGGTAGACTAGCATCAAATTTTACTTGAGAAGTTGGTGAGAAAATTAAATCAAAAATTCTGGATACATATTTTACATTCAAATTATTGGCTGATTTTTGCGCTATCATAATGCTCTAATTAACAGAAACTGCAAATAATGCATAATAGCGAATAAATGAGCAGACAATATAACTTTAATCCTTTGAGACCGATATTAAATGTGCAAAACAATTCTCTAGTGCATACATACAATTAAAAGAAGCGGATAAATTTTATAAAGTATCACTGTCTCCAAGTATTCACTGTTTGCTTCGCCCTATAAGCTTCAAATATTATTTTATTAAAGTTATATTTCGTTAAAATTATATTTTATTAAAACGCAGTAATAGTGAGAAAATATTAAAAATATTTATTCATATTTTTTCGCAGTAAATATGTTATATAATTGAAGTAAATATCAATTTTTTCTTTATAGTATATTAAAAATAGCATCAAATCTTAATATTAATATTCTATTCATCTTTTGAAAGGGGCTCTCTGAAAAACTAATTCATTTGCGGGACATATGCTGTCCCAGCCCTTCTGAAAAGGTTAATAATAAATTTACTCTTAAATCAATATTATGTGTGAATATTTTAAATCAGTAGCAAGATAACTAAATAGAAAAGTTTCCCTTTTATAGCCTAAATATAAAAATGTACTACTTTTTTTTCTTTTAGATTGATTAAATATTTCCTTCGTCCTCTTTTTTCCGAGTAGAGCATCGAATGATGTCCGAATAAGTTGGGCTCTGCTCTTCTGAATCATATTTCATGGGTTCAACTGCCATTACTGGCATGGATGTTCGTAGCTGTTTAAAATCGGCTTTAAGCAGTACATCCCGGTGTCATTAGCTCCCATGCAGCCAAGCAGTAGACAGTAGAGCTTCAAACCAAACTAAATCAATCACAGGCATGTGACGTGGAAACTACACAATATACATACAAGGATGGTCAACATGGATATTTAAGTTTCGTAATATCTTTGTAAGCGTAAGCAGACGTAAAGCAAAAACTAGTTAAAATTGATTCAGGCATGATGAAAATGTGAGCTTTCTTTGAAATAAGAATACCAAAATGTTTCGTGATTGTAACACTGCCTTCACTTTTCACAAGTAAAGTAAAAATTATTCATAATTTACATAGAGTTAGTTTTCATATTATTCGGTGAAATCTTCTTGAACTGCTTAATAATCAGACGATTATAAGTTCATTTCAGAATACGTATATGCTGTAAATTTCTAATAATGGCTTAATATACAATCTCACACGCGAGATTTTACTTCCACATCGCGCTTTTTGGCATAAATCAGATTTTGATCGATATATTTCAGAACATTTTAAGTGAAGACCATAACACTCCCACCTTATCAGAGTTTTTTCGTCCTTAACACTTCTCATGCGGGTATACTTCACCGTCAACTTACGTGTGCAGCTGGCTTTTTTTCGTGAATCGAGCGAAAGTTTAGTTATTCAGAAAAATCGCAGCTTAAAATTTGCCAGATTTTATCTGTAACAGGGAAAAGTTAATAACAGCAAGCAGCCATTTTTCCCTGAGTACAAGTTGATTTTTTATATTCACTGTTGCAGCTGGAGAAAATTTTATTCATTGTAGATACACATCTGGAAAAATTATTCCGTGTGTCAAAGACAGTTATTCCAATTTATGTGTGAAGCATTTTGACGTGAAAGAAATTTCGTTTCAATTTAACTCAAAGATGATAAAAAACGATTTTATGTGTTTATCATTTCATTGCATGTAAATCATCTGATTTTCATATAATTAGTAACTGCTTATATGTAACAGGGAAAAGTTAATACAAGCAAGTTGCCATTTTCATAGGAAAACAAGTTGATTTTTTATAGTAACTGTTATAGCTGTACAGAAATTTATTCACTCTAAATACACATCTGTAAAAATTATTCCATGTTCGAAGATAGTTATTCCATTTTAAGAGTGAAGCATTTTGACTTGAAAGTAATTTCGTTTCAATTTAACTCAAAGAAGACAAAAAATGATTTTATGTTTTAATCATTTCATTGCATGGAAATCATCTGGTTTTCATAAAATTAGTAACCGTTTATCTATAACAGGGAAAAGTTAATACAAGCAAGTAGCCATTTTCACCTGAGTATAAGTTGATTTTTTATAGTCACTGTTATAGCTGTAGAGAATTTTATTCATTCTAGATACACATCTGTAAAAATTATTTGAAAGACAGTCATCCCAATTTATCAGTGAAGCATTTTGACGTGAAAGAAATTCCGTTTCGATTAAACTCAAAGAAAATAAAAATGATTTTATGTTTTTATCATTTCATTGCATGTAACTCATCTGATTATCATAAAATTAGTAACCGTACATCTGTAACAGGGAAAAGTTAATACAAGCAAGTAGCCAATTTCACCTGAATGCAACTTGAATTTTTATATTCACTGTTACAGCTGGAAAAAATTTTATTCATTCTAGATACACATCTGTAAAAATTATTCCATGTTTGAAAGCCAGTCATTCCAATTTATGAGTGAAGCATTTTGACGTGAAAGAAATTTCGTTTCACTTTAACTCAAAGAAGTTAAACAATGATTTTATGTTTTTATCATTTCATTGCATGTAAATCATCTGATTTTCCTATGAAATTATACAAACAATTGTGCGTTTACTAAACACTGCTCTTTCTTTTGTAAGATGAAAAAAATAACACTACGTCTCACGCAAGTGCTAAAATCACGCAAATAAAGAGTCTCGTCGATATAACAAATGCAACATCAGTAAAACTGTAGGTTTATAGTCTTATTAATGCAGCAGAAAAATTAATTCTTTAGTACGTATTCTAAAATTATTTCCGGTTTGTGTCTTTTTGTTTTGACATTAGAAAAAACAAAATGTTTTGACACTAATAGATCAAAATTTTAAAATCTATACACGTCACTTATAACTTTATTGTAGCATTAGACAATTTAACTGTTTCTCTTACATCAACTTCACACGAAAATATTGTTTTAAGTAATAAGAAATCTAATTTCGACAACATGACTTCTTTGTTCGCCTTTTAGATCCTATACATTGTTTAAAGTTTGATTATATGTTGTTTCATAAAAATTATTATTTTCTTATTCCGTTAGAGATTCAATGTTAGCTCCGTCTAAACGGTAACTTTATGTCTCAATAGAGCAAAACAACTGCCATCTGGTGGCACCGTTAATATCTGTTACATATACGTTAATATCTGTCACACTGAGTTATTTCTGTCTAAAGAAATTATGAATGAAATATGTACAGGGATTTATCTTTTTAAGTCTATTTTATAATATAAATGGACTTTTTATCATTTTTTTCACGAATCAATTCTTTAATTAAATATTCAATTCCTAGAGATATTAAGAATACTTTTGTGAGCGTAACAAATGATAGTAAAACATCAAAATAAGATAAAATTAAAATTTTTCAAATTTTCTCAAATATTTTTAAGAAATAACTTTTTTTTTTAAGTCTAGAACAAAATTTTTTGTTTTGTTATTCAAAATCCATTTAATGCAATAATTTCATTTTAGGATCTTCAACGTATTTAACAAAACAACCTTAAATGTAAAATAAATCTTTAAAGATTAATGAGTCCCTTAAAATATTGCAAAGTATTTATAAAAGTAAATTTTATCCTTTGCATAATTTGCACGTATTCCAAAAGTAAACGTTTTTCTCCTTATTAAGCTGTAAGCAATGACGTTTATTAAATGTTATCAAAATATAAACTTAACTGATAGAATTAACCACAATTTTATCAACCGATAAAAAGGAAAACATTTAGAAGAAATTCTTGAAATTTATATTTATATTATATAAAAAAGAAATTGTGATATTACCAAATGATTCTGACAGTTTCCAAAAACCATTCCGTTACAGATTCAAAGTTACTTCCGTCTTAAAGGTAACTGTATGTCTGAATAGAGCAAAATTACTGCCATCTGGTGGCGCCATGTACGTTTATATCTGTCCCACTGACTTGTTTCTGTCTAAAGGAATTATGGATGAAATATTACAGAGAATTATATTTTTAAGTCCATTTTTACAAAAAAAAATTGCCTTTTTATTACTTTTCTCATAAATCAATCCTTTAATTCAAGATTCAATTCCTAGAATTATTAAGAATACTTTTGTCAGGGCAATAAAAATGTATGATAGTAAACATCAAAATAGGGTAAAATTAAAAATCTTAAATATTCTTAACATTAAATTTTTTAAAATCTACCACAAAAAAATTTTGTTTTGTAATTCAAAATATATTTAATGTAATAATTTCATTTTAGGATACGTAAAGTATTTAATAAAACAACCTTAAATTCAAAATAAATCTTTAAAGAGTAATGAGTCTCTTAAAATATTGCAAAATATTTATAAAAGCAAATTTTATCCTTTGCATAATTTACACGCATTCTAAGAGTAAAAGTTTTTTCTCCTTATTACGCTGTTAGAAAGGACGTTTATTAAATGTTATCAAAATATAAACTTAACTGATAGTATTAACCACAATTATATCAACCGATAAAAAGGAAAATATTTAGAAGAAAATCCTGATATTTATATTTATATATTATATATAAAAAAGAAATTGTGATATTACAAAACGATTTTGACAGCTTCCAGAAACCGTTAAATGTAAAAACGAAAATGTATGAAGTAAAATAAAAAGAACTAAACATGATTTTAGGATATGAGTTACTACAGAAGTTATGAAAATACATAAAAATGTGAAAAAATGAGAAAATGAAAGAGAAATTGAAAGTTAAATTAAATAAATTAAGCATAACTTGAGGAAGTCGTTTTTATAATTTCAAATTATTATGCAATTCTAAAGGTCACATCCTTTAAAACAAAATAGAAATAGATACATTTTGGAGGGAAATTTGGGTTTGATTTGGAGCTCTACGGTTTAGTACTTTACTACGCAAGGGATTATGAGACCAGGATGTACTGCTTAAAGTCAATTCCTGCTGCGAACATCCATGCCAACAGCGGTATTCCATTAACTACTATACCAATGAGCACCGCCCTACTTATACGACTAGTACCCAGATAGCAAATTTAGTTTGCAGCAAACTTGCGGCAGTCTTCCTTTGCAAGCCTGTAAACTTGCAACAGGTTCATCATGACAAGTCTGCAAGTTTGAAACAAGACTGCAGCAAGATTACGCAAACTTCGAAGTCACCATACCTACAACTTGCAGCAAACTTACATCTGTTACAGTACACTTGTCGTGCAAGTTTGACACAAACTTGTCATATCAAACTTGCATCAAGTTCATTGCAAACTAGGGTTGGAAAACAGCTCGCCGTTTGAAAAAAAACCGTTTTGTTTGGTTTAAATAATATATATAAAGGGAATTTATTTAATAAAAAATTAAAATAATAAATACCTTTTAAGAGATCCATCGCAGCTTGCGGAATGGTGTGTCTACCATGTTGTTACTCTTGTCTTTGGCCGGGAAACATTTGCGCATGCGCTCGTTATCTAAACTATCCTGCAATGACGATAATTTTCGCATGCTCCAAGTTTGTCATGGCAAGATTGCCACAGTTTTGTAGCAAAATTGCATTGCAAAGGAGTGGTCGCTTTATGCTCTGTTTACTTTTAGGAGGTTTGCTGCAAGTTTGTCGTGTCAAATTTGTTATGACAAGATATTATCCAGAAAAAATCAAACTTGCTGCAAGTATGCATGCTATCTTGGTAAATGCTGTGAAGTGAATTATAAAACAAAATAAAGTTTAAAATCATAAAAATTTAATGGGTTTTATTTAAAGTTTTACGACAGGTTTCTAATAGAATATGAGGGTTGGAACTTTAATAATGGCAACGTTGCTGTAAAAATGTTACGCAACAAAACTAAAGAATGTCGCGTATAACACACGTGGACTACATACCTACCTTACCTATCAGCAAAAAAACTCGTCCTTCCTAGGTCATACCAATGCTGAGTGACCCGAAGAACTGATCCGTGTATTAGCTTGCTGTCTAAAATAAGTGTTGTCAGGACGTTTTCAAAACAAGAACAACGAAAATTGATAAAAATTCAATGTGCCAGAGGTCGTACATCATATCATCTAGGACTTTAAGAGACTTGCGGGGGATCTGCATTACCTTACAGAACTGTAGCAAGATGGGTAAAATACTTCGATGAAGGACGCCTAAATGTAGAAGACATGCATCGGCGAGATTGTCCTAGTGTCAGCGATTCAGAAGGGCAGCTGTTGCCGCATAGTTATCGATTCCAAACGATTCGTGAGCTGGCCCGAAAGACAGGAATGTCCATATGACTGTACTGCACATTCTGGAGGAACGCCTGAGCATAAGAAAATATTCTACACTTTCTGTAGAACGCCTCTATCATTCTGCATGACAATGCTCGGCCATATACAGCGCAAGCTGTGACTAATTTGTTCGATCGATATGGCTTGGAAGTACTTTACCATCCATCATACTCCCCGGATCTAAGCCCTTGTGACATTGTCTTAATTTCTATGATGAAGAAACTACTTTGTGGCATTCGCTTCAGAACTGTTCCAGAGATTCTTGCTCCAATAGACTGGTCTATTCGAACTATCAACAGAACAGGCGCTGCTACAGGTGTTTTGCGACTTCCAGGTCGTTGGAAACGGGTTATACACAATGCTGGCGACTATATTGAAGGACTGTAAATCATGGTGACATGAATCACTTTTGTATTCCATGTAAATAAATTGTTACCACTATTACAGTTCCAACCCTCGTATTATCATACAGATTTAACTTTAAATTTAAAATATCACTTTAGTTAGTTGAAAGAACTAAAGGAATTATTCTAAAGACGAAAACCTTCAGTGCTCAGATTTCATCGAATGTACTCATTTCACCATGCTTGAATCCATTTTGACTACTTCTGTACACAAAGAAAGTTTAACTAATAGATAAGATTTAAATAATAAATAAATAACCACACCTGAATGCATTTTGTCTAATTTCGACGTGACGCATGTACGTGTGTACTTCTGTATATATGTATGTATATTTGTCATGTACCTCAGAAACGGTTATCCACATATTGTTGGCATTTTGTATTCTTGAGAACATTTATTGTACATTTAGTTGCGCAATGGATATTTGGATTGCAACCTGTATTCTATAAAACTAAAAATTTCCATATAACTGACATTTATAACTCCGGTGTACCACAACCCAAATCAAGGATATTGATATTTTTCCACGAAGTTGAAGTGATGCATTAGGTCCATTTTTAAACACAAAAATAAAAATATATTTTATGACGAGAATAATTTTGAAATCTTATTTTTTAATTTCATCCTGGTTTCTAGTAAAGAAAACATTGTAAAAGATTTTGGAGTATATAGAAACATCTTATAACGAAAAAAATTTCAATGTAATGAATATTAACTTGTCACCAGATGACTGTACTTGATCTTTAGAACAACGATATCTTGAAAAATGAACTCGTTTTGGACAATTAAAAATATTCTGCAAATAATAATTATGAAAAGGTATTATATAGTAGAGTTAAATAAATGTGTATATATTAATAGGCATACTAATACATGATGTTGTGTTCACATTAGACACCACATAACTTCTTTGTATTTTTAGTTACAAAAGCTATTAAAGGAAAGTAATACTTAAGAATAGGATACCCCTTGGCTAATGTGGTGATATTATTGGCAACGTTTACTGAAACAAATGGTAACAAAAAACTCTTAAGGATTCACTTTAATTAATTTTTTAAGCATTACGTGAATTTAATGTATAACAAAAGGGTTGGTCGCTAAAGGAGAATTGGATACCAATATAATATAAATCTAAATTTAGATACAGATTGTGTGGACACGACGAGATCAGGAGAAAATGTTTGGGTACCATGCGTAGAGGCTTTATAACCAAGTTGGCGGGAGTACACTGTTCTTGTGTAAAACCAAAGGCATATAAAATTTGTATAACATAATAGGTGTACAAAGAATTTATATGAGTTGTTTTTATTGGATTTTGCAAAACAAAAATGTACGACAAAAGCATATTTTAATAAAATAAAGTTATTTTTTACTACAAAAATTTGAATCGTCTAAATACTCCTATATTGACATTTTTAGGGGTAAAGAAAATAATCTTAATATTATGTTATTTTTGTTAATATAAAATCCTGTACTTTTAAATCCCATTAATCACATTAAATTTAGTATATTTTTAGTGAAAAAATATAAAATGACTAATAGTTTTAGAACATATGATAGTTGGGGCAATAGATAGTTTTTTCTTGAAGATACCAATCCGATGGGAAAATGTGACATATACAGATGAAAGGACAAAATATAACTACATGTGTTAATAGCACTGAAATATCGTAACACACTAATATATTTCGGTAGTATATAGAGCAATATGGCCGTCAAAGTGCAGAAGAATTACCTGTTTATTACCGTAATAAACTTGGGCCTAAAGACCCTCAAAGTCTGTCTTCATCCTTGAGCTGCTAGGTAGAGGCATATGCCACGTCATTCCGTTCACTGACCGGTTGTCCTGAACGTTGCTCCTCAGTGGTTGACACACGGCATTGCTGAAACTTTCCTACCGACCGTGCTACTATACGGCATGGTAGGGCATTATTTCCAAGGGCTTCCACTAACCAACACTGTTAACCAATGCATTTCTCCCTCAGAGAACAGTTATTTTGATGAAAGTGCACTTCTCAACAAGGATTACTTCCATTTCACACGACACTCACCAACTGACTGATTTCACGTACCTCGCTACGGTACTACCAGCTATCATAGAGCCATCTGTTGTTCTGTATGCACACTATGCCTGTAGAACTTCCACACGACACATATACGTTTGTGATCCGTTCCCATTAATTTATCTGTTATAGGCGTTAAACTGAAGAAATAATTCATGTGACGTCATTCAACAAATATCATGTAGAAGCTAGTGTATACACATTCAGGGATTGTCAAAATGTATATTTTAAGTTTCAAAAGTAAAATTTGTGCAAACGTACATAAAGACTAAGTTAGTAAAGTATGATTCCAGTTCTCTTATAATAGGCATTTCGGTTGAAATATAAAAACCAGAATTTTCCGCGATTAGAATATTTTGTATAAGAAAAAAAAAACGTATGTGTTATAGGCGTTAAACTGAAGAAATAAATTCATGTGACGTCATGTAAAAGATAGTTTATACACATTCAGATATTATCAAATGTATATTTTAAGTTTCAAAAGTAAAATTTGTGCAAACGTACATACCTAAAGACTAAATTAGTAAAGTATTATTCCAGTTCTCTCATAATGGGTATTTCTGTTGAAATATAAAACCATAATTTTGCGTGATAAGAATGTTTTGTACAAGGAAGAATAAGGTATCTGTTATAAGCGTTAAACTGAAGAAATAATTCATGTGACGTCATTCAACAGAGGTCATATGGAAGCTAGTGTATACAGATTCAGGGATTGTCAAAAAGCATATTTTAAGTTTCAAAAGTAAAATTATTCGTGCCACGTACATGCGTAAAGACTGAATTAGTAAAGTATATTTCCAGTTCTCTTATAACGGGCATTTCGGTTGAAATATAAAAACCAGAATTTTCCGCGATTAGAATATTTTGTATAAGAAAAAAAACGTATGTGTTATAGGCGTTAAACTGAAGAAATAAATTCATGTGACGTCATGTAAAAGCTAGTTTATACACATTCAGATATTGTTAAAATGTATATTTGAAGTTTCAAAAGTAAAATTTGTGCAACGTACATACGTAAAAACTAAATTAGTAAAGTAGGATTCCAGTTCTCTCATAATGGGCATTTCGGTTGAAATATTAAACCAGAATTTTGCGTGATTAGAATATTTTGTACAAGGAAGAATAATGTATCCGTTATAAACGTTAAACTGGAGAAATAATTCATGTGACGTCATTAAACAGACGTCAAAGGGAAGCTAGTGTATGCACATTCAAGGATTATCAAAGTGTATATTTTAAGTTTAAAAAGTAAAATTCTTTGTGCAAACGTACATACGTAAAGACTAAACTAGTAAAGTATGATTCCAGTTCTCTTATAATGAGCATTTCGGTTAAAATTTAAAACCAAAATTTTCCGAAATTAGAATATTTTGTATAAGAAATAAAAGTTATCTGTTATAGGCGTTAAATTAAAGAAATAACTCTATAATTTCCTGTAAAACAATTTTTATTAAGAAGCAAATACTCAGACTACGTTATTAAAAATTCAAAGACCTTACAAAAAAAGTTATCAATTTTTTACATTGAGTCAGGCAAAAAACGATATCAAGAGTATGTTTCTAACCCTATAACCGATTCATTTAAGGAGTCCGACAAGCAATGTATAAGAGGAAAAAAAAGTTCGGAAATAGTTTTAAAAACATAATCAAAGAGCTGCTTATGAATTTAAATGTTCTTAGAAATTGGCTGCAAGATGTACGTGCTTAATTACGGATTCCTGAACATCCAGAAAACTAACTCCCTTACAAAACGTAGACATAGCGACGCATCTCGGATTTAAAAATTCAATCGACGATTTCCGGGATCATTCATATTAATAACGTAATATGCAAGGAAAGGGAAAATAACTTGAGGAGATTAAGTACTAAAAATGTTACGCTAAGGAATTTTTAGTACATCGTTCGCTTTGCCGTGAATTAAATTATTAATTGAATAATTTTGCTACTATTAGTTGATCGTAGCGGAAAATATGTAAATGCCCGTATGTGGATTTTATTGTATATGAGTGCTTATAGTACATATATATATATATATATATATATATATATATATATATATATATATATATGTATGTGTGTGGTGTGTGTGTGTGTGTGTGTAAAATTATCCTGTTGAATTATATCGTTGTTGTTGCTGACTTATGCCACTTATTGAAACCAAGCACGATTGAGCAGGAGGCTACTCGTTTTAACCCTCCGAGTGGTACACACCAAGGAAAAAAGTCTCCAAAAATACACTGAAGTTTCATTGTGTCAGTGACCAAAGTGTTCTATGATTTTTTACTTCACCCTTTGTCGAATAGATTGGAATACGGGAAACCCACCCTCGTTACTGTCCCTTTACTTCCGGTTATAAATAGACATATAAATAGACATTATAGATTGTTAATTTTTAATACACATAAAGCTCTTCAAGCCTAGAAGATCATCCCATAAGAAATAATGGGTTCTAAAAGTACAAATAAAAATATTCTTTAAGAGAATGATTTCTATCTTTTTTACGAAAGTCATCCAAGCTATTTAAGTGGTGCAATTAGAGATACATCTGTTACCGCAAACGAAATACTTCAAAATAGAGATTTACAAAGCCATGAAAAGCTATCAGCGTCTTTGTGCCTCAGAGAGTAGGTGTGCAGTTCCTAAACAATCGACCTGACTCTCCTACTTCAAAACTCCATAGGGGAAAACACTGGCAGAAATGTACATTACATCCATTTTCGGAACGTTTTGGAGGTCGAAAATTGTACGTGACAACCGCTTTGAAGACATAATCGGTTTGGTGGAATTGTACGTGCGAACCGCTTAGAGGTTTAAAACAAAGGGGTAAGCCTTTCGTTTTGTAACGAGCATCACAAGGGGAAAATACGACTTATGCCCAAGGAGGCCCTCGTAATTTTGAAGCAGGGACTAAGCAGAAGACCCATAGGCTTGGCCTGCCACCCCAAAGGTGTTGATTGAGAACTTAAAGGACATTGTGACCACGAATATATTTTATGTGCCCCAGTCATCTCTAACAAACACGGCGGATCTTAAGCTGGCTCAGGTTTCGAACCCGCAACCTCTCAGTTACGAGATCATTGCCTTTACTGACTAAACTAACGCGGCTCGAATTGTATCGTAAAAATTATCTATACCGGTAATTTTTTAACTTAACACATTGATGAACAGTAGGAACAACTGAAATTCAAAAAATAACACTATATGTTTTTGTAATTTTTAGAATATTGGAAATATAGCTTTACTCTTTCTGTTTAAATAAACATAGTTTTGATTAAATCAGCACCTTTAATTAGGTTGCGGCTCTAACCGTCATGGCGCCAGCTGACTCTATACGCTAAGCAATAGGACGATGGCGGCTATAATAACAAAAATTTAAAAACGTAAATGACAGGTTTAATGACTCAATTAAGCAATGTTTTGTGTGCAGGAAAGTATTTTTGGAAGTTTTACACGAAATGTTAGTTTATAAACAAACGAAAATAAATAAATGACAAAAAAATTATGTTTAGTTACTTTTAGAATGTTACTTTTAGAATGTTAGTAGTATAGTTTTGGAATGTTACTTTTAGAATGTTAGTAGTATAGTTTTATTATGTTACTTTTAGAATGTTAGTAGTATAGTTTTACTCTTTCTGCTTAAATAAACTTAATTTTGAT
>CM063510.1:54351143-54361143 GCA_032207245.1 Pardosa pseudoannulata | reverse complement strand
AACGGTGTCGTTCAATGGTGTTCTCTTGGTGGTAACGGGTACCTGGCGCTCTCCATATGAAAGTCCGGCGAGAATCAGAATGTAAATTGAACCTGGACTCGTCGGAAAACATCACATAAGACCACTGTTGCGGTGTCCACAATGCATGCTCTCTAGCCCAGCATAATCGCAGGCGACAGTGAGTTGCGGTAAGGGGAACACATCTGACAGGCCTACGAGCATATAGACCAATGTTCCCTAAGCGTCTGTACACGGTCTGCCTTGAAACTGTCGTACCGGTAGCTGAAGAGAGCTGACGAGACAGGTCTGATGCTGTGCTCCGTCTGTTTTTTTTTTTTTTGGTAGTAACTGCCAAATACCGGTCATCATTCGGCGTAGTAACTCGGGGGCGACCTGTGCTGTAACATCTACTCACATTACCATCATGTTTGAATCGTTGCCAAAGCCTGGAGATGACACTCTGGGCGATTCCAAGTTCCTCGGATACTTCCAGCTGGGTACGTCCACATTCCAGTCGTCCGATAATTCTACCACGTAAAAAATCATCCAAATGCTTCCTTTGTGCCATAACTATGCGGTTATTGCACTGAAAGGCTTTTAAAGCGCTTGTGAACAATTTTACTTCTTTGCTACCATTCCTTATATACCCCTTTCATACACTCTCGTCATTGTGACGTACTATCCGCGCCATCTGGTGGTTTCCTGCAATTTGCATATTCTTCTTCAAGATGTATGTGATAATTCTACAGGTGAAATTTTTATTTTAGAGCTCAATTTCTGTGTGATTCTGAATTATCCTTAATTTATGGACATGAGTGTATATAACACAATTATCAGTGTTCGCCACAGCGGACATTAATTATCTCAATAATAGAAGATGATTTATTTAGTTTATTTTACAGAGATCCTAATGTCTATACATACATGGGAAAATAACAGAAATTAAAAAATATTTGAAAAAACATCTTGTCATATTAAGGTTTAAATACGAGGGTAAAGAAGAAACTAAAGAGCAAATTTAATGCTTACTTGTTTCATACGCGGTGATTAACACTTTGTGGGCAAATATTTCAAAATCCCTGTTCATTGTCGCCTGACCTATAGCATATTGTCATGGCATTACAAGGTATAGCTGCACCCAGTTTAAGATCGATCGATGTAGGCCCTATATATTTTTGACTAGTCATTTCGGGCCCATCCTTTAGTCTGGGTGTGCAGAAATATGGCTGACATTTTGAAAAACTTTTCCATGCTGGGTTAGCGCCGAACTGTGGCCAAATGGTTAGGGTGGTGGCCTTCGGAACCGGAATTTGTGGGTTCGAATTTCACAGTGGCATGGATGTTTGTAGCAGTTCGTAATCGGCGTTAAGCAGTAGGTCCCGGTATCATTAGCCCTCGTGTTGTCAAAAGTAGACCGTAGCGCTCCAAACCAAACCAAACCAAACAATGCTAGGTTAATTTCAGATAAATTATGACGTATAAAAGTGCTGAACTGATATTTTTCCTTACTCTGGATAACTGAAAATTGCCTAGGTATATTGCCATATCATTTAAACAGAACCAAGGTACCTATAAAAATAAATTAATAAAAGAAATATTAAGCACGTGACATTCTAAATAACAGTGACGAAATAGAGGGTTTTCATGCAAAGTCATGAATGGCTTTAATGCCCTTACCATACATTTTCATGTTTACGATAGCCAATAGGAAACTAATAAGCTGCTCTTCCGTTTGAATTTAAAGCCAAAATCGGCATAAGCTCAGATGTGCACTGCTGCGTGATATTACCTTATAGATTGATCATGTAATAGGTTACAAACTTTGGGAAAACGCAAGTAATTAGTAATATGCCAAATACCAGAGGATAAAATTAACTAAAGTAAATATTGAAGTAAGTTCAATTGGGTCTGATAACCTTCAAACAGTTAGCCTTATGAATGCATTTTATGAGCTTAAATCTTATGATTAGATAAGCTACATTTCTGCTTGTATTTAGTCACTACTGTTTCATAGAGTTAGTAGTAAGATAAAGAATTCATTTTCAACTTTAACACTTCGATATTTTCAAAAATATTGTAAAAAAAAATTATTTGCCTAAAATATTTTTAATATTATCTAAATATATGTTGTTTGTTTTGCTATTCCTACTCTTTCAGTACATTCCATATTAACAAATATATTTTAAATTTTAGGTTAGCGTTATTATATTATGCTATTTCTTTTAAATTTGATTCTTATGCTCATGCATTAGAATATCTAATTAGAATTAAATAAACTGCATTATCTAAATGGTCAAATATTGCATATATGTACTTACAAAGCTACCACTAATAGTTATGCAGTGAGTCCTTTCACAGAGACACCCAAATTTTTTGAGTATCTATAAATGCATATATACAATATATAAATGTATAATATATATGTCATATATATGTTACATATATAAATGTAAGTACATATATATGGATATATATAGACATGCATGTATACATTTATTTGTGTATGTGTTTTTAGCATGCCTAAATATAGACATGAATTGAAATTTATTAAAACAAGTCTATACCTTATATGGCTTGTGGGACGAGACTAAGGAATTAATTCATTTTAAGCAGTCATGAAACTCATTCACAAAACTCAAGCAATCAATTGTAGCCATAAATCCATTAAAACATAATTTTACTAAATCAGATTCGAAATTCGGAAGGTACTGTCCGCCTGTCTTTACATCACAAGATCTTCCAAAAAATAATGTTAGAATGTGTGATCCAAGAGTAAAAAGTTTTCACCCTCGTGTTAACATTATCTTAGTTCATCAGTGCTAGAAGATCAGAAATCGCTAGCCGGTAGGTAATAAATGGCTATAAAAAGCGAGATTATACTATGAGTGAACAAAACCTCATTAAAACAATACTGAAATATTGCAGTTCATAAGTTTGTTTTTTAGAAATGAAAATTATTCTGCTCTAAATTGAGGCTCTTTTTTATCACGATGTAAAAATAAAATTGAGGGAAATTAATTTAGTTAGGATAACTTTTAATATGTTACATTGATACATAATTATGCATATATATATATATATATATATATATATATATATATATATATATATATATATATATATATATATATATATATATATATATATATGCATATTAATATATATATGCAATATATATTCCGAATGACTATTATTGTTGATAGTTACATATATTTTCCTGGGAGAGTTATTACTTTCTTATCAAAATGCTAGTAATATCATTTTTAGCTCTGAGAATCAAAGAAAGAATTTCGAGGTTCTTCTGAAGGAATGAAAAGCTTCATCTTTCGAATTTGATGGCTGGGAAAATAGAATTATTATAAAGAGGAAAACTTAATATTTAGAATAATGAATGCTGAAAAGGAATAATTTTAGATAAACTTTAGGGGCTTAGATATTGATATTATTACACACACACACATATATATATACATTTATATATATATATAAATATATATATAAATATATATATATATATTTATTTATATAATATATATATATATAAAAAATATATATATATATATATATATATATATTATATATATGTATATATATGTATATATATATATATATACATATGTATAAATAAATATATATATATATATATATATATATATATATATATATATATATATAATATATATAATATATATATATATATATATATATATATATATATATATATGTATATATACATATATATATATACATACATATATATACATATATATACATACATATATGTACATACATATATACATATGCACACACACACACAAATATATATTATATAATATATATACATAAACATATATATGAGATATTGGAAACAACCTGTATTGAGCAAATCCTTCTTAAACATCAAAACAACGTAATATATAATTCAATATTGCTTACCGCCTACAGTACCTACGTTTAAAACTTCTCGTTGATAATACTGCAATTTTATTCTCGTTTCTCTCTCGTTTCTCGTTTCTCATGCTAACCACACGGAAAAACCACATGTCCAAATGAGTGACAATATTCGAAGCTTTTATTATCTCAATGCTAAAATTAAATTCTGTTTATTTCTCAACAATAAATTAACTTTACGTATACTAAATGATCGCACTTATTTTCACGTTTATTTCTACCACGCTTGTTAGTGCATCTATACGTATATATGCATGAAAAAGTTTGAGCTTGTCTATAAATATGCATGCATAAATACACCTGTCTGATACTCTTGATATGTACATGAAAGTCTTCACCAAATCCTAACCTTCAAAGAAAGAAGGAAGATAATGGTTCCATCATTTATTTAACGAGAACTCATTAGTACTAAATCATTTATTTCCAGAAGCTTTATTCCTCCTGAATACTTCATTTATTGCCCACTGCGCTGGAAGACGGAAGAGAAGTAAGGCGAGAATCCTAAGGCACAAAGACATGCATTTTTCCACTATTTATTCGAACAATGTCTTGAGGCGCGGGTCATTGATTTGCCCAAAACACAACCACCACTATATAATAGAAATCGCGTGTGGTATTTCAAGCTGTCATATCTTTATGGAATTAATCAACTAGTTACTTCCTAAGAAAGATAATAATAGTTGAAATTAAAACATTTTGAAATTCATAATCTGTCAACTTTATACTGAAAAGAACTATTATACACCTTTTGTACAATAATAATGAATTACGATTATTTTTTTCATAAACATTTGTAACAATTAATATTTATGCTTTTGCGTGTATATGTGTGTACATAACTACATACATATACGCATATATACAGGGTGCATAACTAAGTCCTTATAGCATAACTAAGACATTTTTCGTCACAACTGTTAGTATTAGATATACACTTCTTTACTGATGACTACTGACTTTGATGTATGCTGTTATAACCATTGCAGTGAAGCAAATATTCATTTTACTATCATATAGCCCGTCATATGACGGAATCAGTAAAATTTTTAATTTTCCAGAATTGTAAGGCAGATAGAACAATGGTTTTCTTTGGCTGAGAATTATCTGGTACAAGCTCAATAATTTTTTTTATCTTCAACGCCACTAAAGACTCTAAAGTCAGAATCACGTTGAATTCATTTAAAAAAATAATTCAAAATTTTCTTAGCTACGTCGAAATTATCGTTACGTTCTACCCAATTTTTTTATCCACAGTAATTGATGGAAGTAAAGGAATGAAACTATCATTTCCACTACAGCCTGGAGCTGGAAAGAATTTGTTGTTCATAACGATGATAAAATTACGAAACAAAAAATAATCGCTGATTATATTTAAAATTATTGCATATGTGCCTAATCTATTATTTAAGCCAAATATTATTATAAATTAAATAACATGATAACAAAGATATATCGAAGAATGCCATAAACGTTATGTTGATTGTGAAGACTGTAAGAATTTTATACAAAAGTTCGAAAATATAGTTACGAAAGCTGTCAATAGATGGCGATGCAAGCCACACAGAATAAATAAGCATGCATATATAAGCAGGGATAACTAAATTCGTCTCGGACAAGAAGTCTATGCAATTGCATTTCAATGTGTTCAAAAGGACCACCGCTCACACTGGAAATATAGCTTAAACGGTAACGAAATTTGCCATTACATCCTCGAGGTTCTTAACAGAAAAGGAATCAGTGGTTACAAAGATGAACAGTCTAAAGTGGTGGGATTATTTCTGTAGACAACATCTTTCAATGTACCCCACAAAAAGTAGTGACAAGAAGTGAGATCCGACGAATATGGAGGCCAATCCATGTCTGTGCCAGTACATTTGGGGTAGCCAACGCAATGATTTTTTTTCCTGAAGTATTAATATGAACGAAGTATGCAGACAGGAAAACACCTGTTCGGGACAATGTGGTCAAGCATCATCTTACATGAACCACTCACTAATGGATCCTCAAATGTTCCTTGTGTGACAAAAAAATTGCACAGTAGCGTTCACTAGTGATCATTTCGCCAATGAAAAAAGGACTGATAATACCTGTGTAATACCGCAGCCCAAACTGTAAGTTTGAGACAAGGAAGTACTTTTGCCTCACACAAATAGGAATTTTCGGAACCGCAAAGTCTCTAATATTGTTTATTGATGAACCCATTAAGGTGGATATGCGCTTCATCGGTGAAACAAATGCAGTCGACATTAAAGCTGTCGTTATTAATCATATTGAGCATCCAGTTGGTTGTCAAGCTGATTCAGGTATGACCTGGTGACTCTGAACTTTGTAGGGGAACATGTTAGGCCACTTCGCAGTAATGCATTCTCGCTGGAACGCTTTACATCAGTCTCTGCTGCAATTCTTCGGAATGATTTCCTGGATCGTTGATGATCAATTGCAGAACTGTTACAACATTTTTTGGAGTAACAACTGTGGGCCTAGTAACAGCATGTCCAATAAGATCATCTGCCACGCTACCTGGCTATTTAGCAAAGAGCCTACGAATGGTTTTCGCAACGTGTCCTTTAATAATATTAAATCTTCTGTGAGAACTAGGCCTTGTGGCGTGACACTGTGTTCTAATATGGAATTCCAATACCAGAAAAACATGTTGTTTAATTGAATACATCTGTACACCCATTTTCTTCGATACGCGCAATCCTTTTTCCATTTCAATGATCGAATAAATTGTTTGTAAACGTATGTTACGACAGCGACTGACATACCGTTAAGCGGCTTTTATGTCTGAATTGTGCCTCAATTTTACATACGCATTTTTCTTCCCCATTTGACATTTTCATACATTTTGTATCGTTCTTCGCCTGGTGATTCGTGTCAGGAAAGTACGCTCTTTAATAGAACTCTGAGTTTTCGAGCACTATTTTGTAGGTATTTTGATTACGGCGCCATCTATTGACGACTTTTCAAACTATGTTTTCAAATTTCTGTATCAAATTCTTACAGCCTTCACAATCAGCATACCGTTTGTGGCATTCATTTACCAATCTTTGTTTTCCCTTCATTTAATTTTAAAGTAGGGGACAACTTTCTTGGACACCCGGTATATATATAGCGTGACCTTGACCTATCTATTTAGAAGATGGTTTTCGTGTACCTTATTCGTGTTCAATAGTACTCAATATTCTTAAATTTTAATATTTTTTATTGAATATTTGTAAATTATTGCATAATAAATGTAACATAATTTCTAATAAAACAATAAAAGGATTCTATTGACTATATTAACAAATGCTTGATGTCAATAAAAAAAAGCTAATATCTCTGACATGAAATTAAACCAAAACCATCAGCTTGAAAGGTGCATTTCTCAAGCTGAGTCTCCAACATGTATACAAATGATTGAAGAATTATGATAGTAACTGATATGTGTTATTTTAACTTCTGCTCCTGAAATGCCTGATTTTACAGAAGAAGTGTTCTTACACTTCCTTCTCTTTAAACACTGCCTATATGAACTTGTTCAGAAGCTTAATATTTCCCCTCCGAAACCATTTAAGTATTTTATATTTGAAAACTTAAGAAGTCTTTTTATTGTACTTCAGTACAGCAAAAAGAATCAACAATGAAATTTTGAACTTTCTAGAAGAAACTTTTGAGATACAGTGACCATTGAGTTAGTCCGTAGTATTTGAATTTTATATACATAGGGTGATAAAGTGTGTGTTTACTGCCATATAAACTTTCTTATGTATTTATTGTGACATAAAAACATGGTCATTCTCCTTATAGCATTGCATTTTTCCCTGTCACAATGCTATATTTGCCTTATATGCAGTTATAGAGCACTGCGAAAAATCAAAAAACTCATCAGCAGAAAACTGCAAATGTTACATACTGATTTATATTTGTCTTTAATAATTTATTGCCCTTGTATTCCTATTAATGGTTCATGCAATAGTTTAACAATGTATACTTCAATTAGTGTAAAATTTAATAATCGTTTTTGGTTTTTGTTACTGATTATCTTGATAAATGATTTGCGATCTATTCAAATAGCTCTTTAATTTACTATAAGGCAGATGCCTAAAAATTCTAAATTCAATATCTCAGATAAATGCCAGATAGGTATTTATCTGAGATAAGATGTGTAATCAGAAGATTTGAGGACACATAAAAGGTCATTATACTGCCCTGCCTTTTTTTCTAGCCATTAATATAATGAGATTCCTTTGTTACCCAAAATAAATAAGTATAACACAGCTGTCGAAATTAGAATCGGTACGAGCACTTTAATGCTGATTAACTTACTCATATTCTGGGAATAAATTAATCAGGCGACTAATACAGCCAGAAGTCAATTGATCACCTAAACTGCGGAATCTTTTTCATTATGATAGATTAGTTCGGGAAAGAGGTGATGGTTCCCCTTAATAAATTATTTACTCATTCGCTAGTGAGATCAGAATAAGCATTTCAGCCGTATTTTCCTGTCTCTTGCTAGTTTTTTTGCAATAATATATATATGTATATTTTATTGCGTTATTTTACAGTCGCAATTAAACGGAATTTCAAAGTATAAAAACTAATAAGCAAAATATAGAATGCTAGGATTGAAAATTAAAAAAGGTGACACAAAAATAGAAGAGATTTCGCATATTAGAATATGCAAGGCTTTTGTCGGATATTAACACGTTGACTGCCAGTAGCATTTTCGATGGTTTGCCCAAGACGCCGATGAGAACTTTTTATTATGTGATGCATATGCTGAAATATTATTTGCAGCAGATAAAATGAGTTATAAAATCATGCTTGACGCAGTTCTCATGGTTGCCTATGTGATGGTGTCAGAACCTTTACTTCCATTTTCAACATTAAAATCCAGTGTTGCGGTCACTTTAGCATTAACTTGGAAGTCCTAGAAAGAGTTACGCTTAGAATAGTAGAATTTCCAAATAAAACGCTTTTATTCGAAGTTCTTACATGTGCATATAAAAAAAAGGAATGGGAGACATTTTAAAAAGTTATAGTCTAATACAAAGAACTTTAACACGTAGACTGCCAGACGCATTTTTGATGGTTCGCCCAAGGCGCCAGAACTTTTCATTCCGCGATGTATAAGCTGAAATATTATTTGCAGCAGATAAAATGAGTTATAAAATCATGCATCAAGCATGCATTCTCGTAGTGGGGGTCAACGGTGACTAAAACGGCGTGGTAGGTAACTGTAAGTAACTGCGAAATGTCCTTTTTTTTTCAAACAATCTTGTTTCGATTGCTGAAGGATTTCTCTCATTCTTTAGTATCCAAAGCAGCTAGTATCATGAGCTCAAGATTGATTTGGCTGTTTTTAGTTTTCCATGATTGGCAATGCTAAAAGAAATGGATTTGAAAACAAAATGGAGAGGAGGCTGTTGCCGGCGGTTTCAAATACAGTTATTTTTGAAGAATAAAAGCCTTTAGAACCAAAATTGACCCTAACTTCTGGTTTAAGACTTCGAAATATATATATGTGTGTGCTTAAATCCTGTGGATAAACTCTACTAAAATCTCTCCCAAAGACTGTTTCGTTTCGAGAATAGAAGAGCTAGAAAGAACTAGAGCAGAAAATTTGACTAAAAAAGTGGTGACATATTGTTCCGATTGCGTTGATTCACCTTTTCTTTGCCTTGAATGTTTCAATCTGACTCATCGCAATATGCACTGATAAAATATATATTTTTCATGTAATAATAAAATTATTTTTGTATGTTCTATATTGCATTAATTTCTTCAAACCATTATAATAACAATGGTATTAAAAAAATTATCAGTATCCATGTTTACTATAATTATGTACTTTTACTATTTGCTGCGGCCACGACGCTGTTGTCAAGTCGAGTGCCGGTCACCGACAAAGTCATGAGAATATTTTTGAATAAAGTATTAGGAATCAATCTTCCATATACCAAGAATTCTCAATTTAAATAAAGGTAGAATGTGGAGAAGTGAGACCTATCTTCAAATTATGCATTTACAAAGATATTCACTAAAAACAGGAATGTTTTTT
>CM063510.1:54328643-54343643 GCA_032207245.1 Pardosa pseudoannulata | reverse complement strand
AACTTAGAATCAACAAGGAGGTATCTTTTGTCAAGTTAGAGACAATAAGTTCAAAAATTACTAAAATGGAGCACTGTCAAAAAGACATGTCGAGACAAAGAAAACTGTCAAAGTTTTCTATCACCGTCCAGATGTTGTATTTTTGCAAAGAGTTTTTGGAAAGTTTATTAGTATTAATACGTGTGTCTCAAATTCATTTTTTTTTCAGTGAAAAATGGGAATGTCAAGAAATGTTTGGTTTTATGTATGAAGTAGTTTATTGCATTCTTTTTGCTTTGTTAACTCACAATTAAAAGTAACTTTAAAATTATCTGATAAATTAATACCCGGGTTTACAAAATATTTTAGAAGTTTTATTTTTCCATAACTAGCACTTGGACTTAATGTATATTGTAGGATGATATGAAAAATGCTCTTTGTAGACAGTCTAAGGAAATATGAAACCTTTATTCATTGATCAATTTATATTTAATAATATTTATCCCCTTAATCTGAATCTTAACATAAGAGTGTACAATACTATACGTCAATTTTATGTCAACAATATTTTAGTCTTAAAACTAATTTCTGTAACTGCAAACTTTTTGATGAGATATATCAATCAGGTTTTATCGCTTAATTTTGTGAGTTAAGCAACAGTAAATGCATAATTTTATACTTGACTGCGTGACATGGAATCAAGATGGAGATAACTTCTGTCAAGTTAGAGATAATAACTTCAAAAATTACAAAAAAAGAAGCACCGTCAAAGGAACACGTCGAGACAAAGGCAACTCTCAAAGTTTTCTATCACCGTCCAGGTATTGTATTTTTGCAAAGAGTTTTTAGAAATTATCAAATCATTAGCTATGTTAGTCTCAATACTCGTGTCTCAACCACATTTTTTTTCAATAAGAGATGGGCAAGTCAAGCAATGTTTGCTTTTATGTAAAAAATAGTGTATAGCATTCTTTTTTGTTTTGTCAACTCACAATTAAAAGTAACTTTAAATTATCTGGTAAATAAATATCTATGTTTACAAAATATTTTAGAAGTTTCATTTTTTCATAACTATACTTAATGAATAGTGTAGGATGATATGAAAATTTCTCTTTCCAGACAGTCTAAAGAAATATAAAACCTTTATAAATTGATCCATTTATACTTAATAATATTTATCACCTTAATCTGAATCTTAAAATATCACTGTGCAATACTATACGTCAATTTTATGTCAACAATATTTTACTTTTAAAACTAATTTCTATTACTGAAAACTTCGAGAAGAGATATATCAGTTATAGTTTTTACCCTGAACTTTGTGAGGTAAGCAACAGTAAATGCATAATTTTATTCTTGACTTTGTGGCATAGAATCAACAAGGAGATAACGTTTGTCAAGTTCGAGAAAATAAGTTCAAAAATTACAAAAATGGAGACCTGTCAAAGGGAGACTTCGAGACAAAAGAAACTGTCAAAGTTTTCTATCACCGTCCAGATTTTTGCGAAGAGTTTTTGGAAATGATCAAATCGTTAGTTATGTTAGTCTCAGTACGTGTGTCTCAAATTCATTTTTTTTTCAGTGAGAAAAGGGAAAGTCAAGTAGTGTTTATGTTTACTTGTGAAATAGTGTATAGCATTCTTTTTGTTTTGTTATATATCAGTAATGGATTTTACCCTGAATTTTGTGAGGTAAGCACCAGTAAATCCATAATTTTATTCTTCATTTTGTGACATGGAATCAACACAGAGGTATCGTTTGTCAAGTTAGAGACAATAAGTTCAAAAATTACAAAAATGGTGCACTGTCAAAGCGACACGTCGAGACAAAAGAAACTGTCAAAGTTTTCTATCACTGTCGAGATTTTTGCGAAGAGTTTTTGGAAATGATCAAATCGTTAACTGTGTTAGTCTCAATACATGTGTCTCAAACACTTTTTTTTCAATGAGAAAAGGGAAAGTCAAGTAATGTTTACGTTTTTTTATGAAATAGTGTATAGCATTCTTTTTGTTTTGTTAACTCACAATTAAAAGTATCTTTAAAATTATATGGTTAAGAAATATCTGGGTTTACAAAATATTTTAGAAGTTTCATTTTTCCATAACAAATACTTCGACTTCATGTATATTGTAGGATGATATGAAAAATTCTCTTACCAGACAGTCTAAGGAAATATAAAACCTTTATAAATTGATCAATTTATAGTTAATGATATTCACCACCTTAATCTGAATCGTAACATATCAGTGAGCAATATCTATACGTCAATTTAATGTCAACAATATTTTACTCTTAAAACTAATTTCTGTATCTACAACCTTTGTGATGATATGTATCAGTCATGGTTTTTTCCCTGATTTTTGTGACGTAAGCAACAGTAAATGCATAATTTTATTCTTGATTGTGACATGGAATCAACACTGAGGTATCGTTTGTCAAGTTAAGGACAATAAGTTCAAAAATTATAAAAATGGGGCACTGTCAAAGGGACACGTCGAGACAAAAGAAGCTGTCAAAGTTTTCTATTATCGTCCAGGTGTTGTATTTTTGCAAAAGAGTTTTTGAAAATTATCAAATCATTAGCTATGTTAGTCTCAATACGCGTGTCTCAAACACATTTTTTTTCAATAAGAGATGGGCAAGTCAAGCAATGTTTACTTTTATGTATAAAATAGTGTATAGCATTCTTTTTGTTTTGTTAACTCACAATTAAAAGTTACTTTAAAATTATCTGGTAAATAAATATCTAGGTTTACAAAATATTTAAGAAGTTTCCTTTTTCCGTAACTAATACTTGGACTTAATGAACAGCATAGGGTGATTTGGAAAATGCTCTCTCCAGAAAGTCTAAAGAAATATAAAACCTTTATAAATTGATCAATTTATACTTAATAATATTTATCACCTTAATCTGAATCTTAACATATCATTGTGCAATACTATACGTCAATTTTATGTCAACAATATTTTACTTCTAAAACTAATTTCTGTTACTGAAAACTTCGAGAAGAGATATATCAGTTATAGTTTTTACCCTGCACTTTGTGAGGTAAGCAACAGTAAATGCATAATTTTATTCTTGACTTTGTGGCATGGAATAAACACGGAGATAACGTTTGTCAAGTTAGAGAAAATAAGTTCAAAAATTACAAAAATGGAGCCCTGTCAAAGGGACACTTAGAGACAAAAGAAACTGTCAAAGTTTTCTATCACCGTCCAGATTTTTGCGAAGAGTTTTTGGAAATGATCAAATCGTTAGTTATGTTAGTCTCAATACGTGTGTCTCAAATTCATATTTTTTTTTCAGTGAGAAAGGGGAAAGTCAAGTAATGTTCATGTTTACTTATAAAATAGTGTATAGCATTCTTTTTGTTTTGTTAACTCACAATTAAAAGTTACTTTAAAATTATCTGGTAAAGTAATAACTGAGTTTACAAAATATTTTAGAAGACGAATGCAAATATGAAGGGTCAAATAATTTCTGACTTCATGAAATACTTTATAAGATTAATTTCTTGCTAATACATATTTGAAAGCTGCTCTATGAATAATGTATGAAGATTTGACATTACTAACAGTATCTCTTGTAATGTTAAAAACAACTTGTTTAGAAATTACAACAAGAAAATATTTGTCAAAATAAGTGATACTCTGTTTTTAAACCAAGATACTCTAAAGTTACTAAATCATTAACTGAGATATTCTCAAAATATCGAAGACGAATGCAAATATGAAAGGTCAAATTATTCCTCAGTTCATGAAATACTTTATAACAGGGGTAGGCAACGCGGCGCCCGCGGGCGCCATGGCACCCCCGATCGATTTTTAATGCACCCACGCTGGACTAATGTAAATGTATGTTAACTAGAGCGATTTACTTACTCTTGTCAAACGGCGATATACAGCAAGTAGTCAGTTGAGTTTAGGATTGTGCATAGATTAGCAGTTTGCTAACCTTGAGCTTATCTAATAACACGCACGTATTTTTTTGTTAGTGTGTGATCGTATTTCGAATAGACCACGCGTAGACCGTGCATTTAAAACTACCAAGTAATCCGAAATAATTCTTTTCTTTCAAAACCCTTCATGGATAAATGTAAAAGAAAAAGAACATATTATTTTAACGATGAATGGGAACATCTACATTGTTTCGTTGATTACAAAGGGAAGTGTGTTTGTTTGTTGTGTAATAATAGTGTTGCGATTCCCAAGAAAAGTAATATTGAACGACATTTTAAGACTGTTCATACCAATTTTGATAGTGACTATCCAATGAACTCTGAAATTAGAAGAAAAAAAAATATTTCTTTAAAATGTTCAATAACTAACCAGCAAAGTTTTTTTACTAAACCACCGCAACAACATAAAGCAGCAACGATCGCGTCATATAAAATATCGCATTTGCTAGCTAAGAATAAAAAACCATTTACAGATGGAGAATTAGTGAAAGAAGCCATGTTAGAAGCTGCTGATTCACTTTTTGAAGAATTCAAAAATAAAAAAGAAATAGTTTCAGCTATAAACACGTTGCAAGACACCCAAGTTTCACACTGAATTATATGTATCATTAGGTATGACACCAACAAAAAAAAGTTATAAAAAAATCCTTTTTTTTTTTTTTTTTTAATGCCTATTTATACCCGTTGATTATCTGTAAAATATGCGCCCTCGGTGATTTTCAAATTTAGTATTGCGCCCTTAAGGGCAAACAGGTTGCCGACTCCTGCTTTATAAGATTAATTTCTTGCTAATACATATTTGAAAGCAGCTCTATGAATAGTGTATGAAGATTTGACATTACTAACAGGTCCCTCTCTAGAGAGAATACTGAAATGTAGAACATTTATTAACTGATCGGTTTTTATCTTTTTCTATTGCATTTAACAATAAGTCTGATTCTTAAAAGATAAGTTCGCTCTTCTGTATGAAAATTGCTTTGAACTATATTTTTCTTTTAAAATAAATATCCATAACATCAAAACTCGAAATAAAAAATTATGAAATTTATTTCACAAGTTTAGACTATAAGAGGGAGATTAAGTAAATAAATTTCTTCATTGTTTCTTGGGCTATGAGGATTTTATAAGTCTGTTTAGATTCTTTTCCAGACCGTAGGGTAAAAAGATTAGTTTGCGTTAGTATATGACAATCCATTTAAACTATATTTTCCTTTTTAAATTAATATCCGCAACATAAAAATTCGAAATAAAAAATTATGACATTTATTTCACAAATTTAGACTATAAGAGGGAGATTAAGTATATAAATTTCTTCATTGTGTCTTGGGCTATGAGGATTTTATAAGTCTGTTTAGATTCTTTTCCAGACCGTAGGGTAAAAAGATTAGTTTGCGTTAGTATATGACAATTCATTTAAACTATATTTTCCTTTTTAAATTAATATCCGCAACATAAAAATTCGAAATAAAAAATTATGAAATTTATTTCACAAATATAGACTATACGGAGGATATTAAATAAATAAATTTCTTCCTGGTTTCTTGGACTATGAGGATTTTATAAGAGTGTTAGATTATTTTGCAGACTGTAAAAATATTAGTTCGCTCTACAACACTACAATTTTATTTGAACTATATTTTTCTTTTAAAATAAATATTCGTGGCATCAAAATTCGAAATGAAAAATTATGAAATTTATTTCACAAATTTAGACTATAAGAGGTAGATTAAGTAAATAAATTTCTTCATTGTTTCTTGGGCTATGAGGATTTTATAAATCTGTTTAGATTCTTTTCCAGACCGTAGGGTAAAAAATTAGTTTGCGTTAGTATATGGCAATTCATTTAAACTATATTTTCCTTTTTAAATTAATATCCGCAACATAAATATTCGAAATAAAGAATTATGAAATTTATTTCACAAGTTTAGACTATAAGGAAGATATTAAATAAATAAATTTCTTCGTGGTTTCTTGGACTATGAAGATTTTATAAGAGTGTTAGATTCTTTTGCTGACTGTAAAAATATTCGTTCGCTGTACTACACTACAATTTTATTTGAACTATATTTTTCTTTTAAAATAAATATCCGTGGCATCAAAATTCGAAATGAATAATTATGAAATTTATTTCACAAATTTAGACTATAAGGAGGATACTAAATAAATTAATTTCTTCGTGGTTTCTTGGACTATGAGTATTTTATCAGACTGTTAGATTCTTTTCCAGACTGTAAGAAAATGTAAATCGTTCATAAATTGATTGATTTATACTTAATAAGTGCTTAAATATTACAATATTTGTTTTCAGTAATATAAAGTAGTTATTTCAACAATATTTTAAGCTGAAAATTTATTTTCGCAGTATCAAGTTTTAAAGTGAAGTCTAGCAGTTATATTGTTTTCTGAATTTTATAACACAAGCAAAAAATACATAAAATTATTCGTGTATATGCTCTCTCAAGACGAAGACATTTCTTGTCAAGTTATAGACCACAAAGTTTAGAAATTATAAAGACGGGGTACTTTACCTGTCAAAATTTCCGATATCTTTCCAGATAATTATTGTTTTTAACTTAAGTATTTTACTTTTAAAATTAATTTATGTTGTTACAGACTTCGAAATAAAATTTAACAGTTATTTTTCTGATTATTATGATGTAAACAGTAGTAAATGAAAATGAAAAATCATTTTCGTAACTGTGCGGTGTCAACATAGAGGTATCTCTTGTAATGTTAAAAACAATTTGTTTAGAAATTACAACAACGAAAAAAAGATGTTCTAAAGTTAATAAATCATTAACTGGGTTAGTCTCAAAACATCAGAGACAAATGCAAATATTAAGGGTCAAATAATTCCGGAGTTCATGAAATACTTTATAAGATTAATTTCTTGCTAATACATATTTGAATACAGCTCTGTGAGTAGGTTTGAAGGCAGAACATTACTAAAAGGTCGCTCTCTAGAGAGAATGATGAAGTATAGAACATTTATTAACTGATCGGTTTTTATCTTCTATTATATTTTAGAATAAATCCGATTCTTAAAAGGAAAGCTAGCGCTAATATATGACAATTTTATTTCAACTATATTTTTCTTTTAAAATATATATCCGTGACATCAAAATTTGAAATGAAAAATTGTGAAATTTATTTCCCAAATTTAGACTATAATAGGGAGATTAAGTAAATAAATTTTTTCTTGGTTTCTTAGGCTACGAGGATTTTATCAGACTGTTAGATTCTTTTTCCAGACTGTATAAAAATGTTAACAGTTCATAAATTGATTGATGTATACGTAATAATATATAAGCACTTAAATATTACAATATTTCTTTGCAGTGATATAAAATAGTTTATTTCAACAATATTTTAATTTTAAAATTTATTTTCGCAGTATAAAATTTTAAACTGAGTCTATCAGTTATCTTGTTTTCTGAATTTTATAGCACAAGCAAAAAATATATATAAAATTATTCGTATGTATGCCTTCTCAAGACGAAGACATTTCTTATCAAGTTATAGACGACTAAGTTTACAAATTACAAAGACGGGGTATTTTACCTGTCAAAATTTCCGATATCTTTAAAGATAATTATTGTTTTTAACTTAAGAGTTTCGGGAAATGATTAAATCCTTAACTGAGGAAGTTTAAAACTGTGTGAGTGGAATATACACTTTTAGGAAGTCAAGTAAATTCTGGGTTCAGGAAATAATTTAAAGGATTCATTTTCTACTAACTTATAGTTGAAAGTAGCTTTATGAATAGTTCATGAGGATCTGATAGATTCTCTTTCCAGATAGCATTTTTTATATAAAATGACCGCTTTATATTTAATAATATTTAGCACTTAAATGTGAATCTTAATATATCAATTAACACTAACGTATAATAATTCTGTCTCAACAATATTTTACTTTTAAAATTAATTTATGTTATTACAGACTTCGAAATAAACTTTAACGGATATTTTTCTTTATATTTAATAATAATAACACTTAAATGCGAATGTCAGTATATCAATTAACACTATCATATAATAATTTTGCCTCAACAATATTTTAATTTTAAAATTAATTTATGCTGTTACAGACTTCGAAATAAATTTTAATAGTTACTTTTCGTCATATTTAATAATATTTTCCACTTAAATGCGACCCTTAATACATCAGTTAACACTAATATATAATAATTTTGTCTTAGAATATTATATTTTTAAAATTAATTTATGATGCTTTAGACTTAAAATTTAACAGTTATAGTTTTTCTGAATATTATGATGTAAACAAAAGTAAATACAAAATTCGTTTCGTGACTATGCGGTGTGAACATAGAGGTAAATCTCGTAACGTTAGAAACAATTTGTTTAGAAATTACAATAAGGAAATGTTTGTCAAAATATGTGATATTGTATTTTTAAACCAACATACTCTAAAGTTACTAAATTTTAACTGGGATAGTCTCAAAATATCGGAGATGAATGAAAATATGAAGAGTCAAATAATTCCTGAGTTTATGAAACACTTTATAAGATTAATTTCTTAATGATACATATTTGAAAGTGGCTCTATGAATAGTGTATGAAGATTTGACATTACTAAGAGGTCACTCTCTAGAGAGAATGCTGAAATATAGAACATTTATTAACTGATCGGTTTATATCTTCTATTATATTTAACAATAAATCTGATTCTGAAAAGAAAAGCTCGCACTAATATATGACAATTTTATTTCAAATATACTTTTCTTTTAAAATATATATCCGTGACATCAAAGTTTGAAACGAAAAATTGTGAAATTGTTTTCACGAATTTAAACTATAAGAGGGAGATTAAGTAAATAAAATTCTTTTTGGTTTCTTGGGCTATGAGGATTTTATCAGACTGTTAGATTCTTTTCCAGACTGTAAGAAAATGTTAATCGTTCATAAATTGATTGATTTATACTTAATAATATATAAACACTTAAATATTACAATATTTCTTTCCAGTAATATAAAATAGTTTATTTCAACAATATTTTAAGCTGAAAATTTATTTTCGCAGTATAAAATTTTAAAATGAGTCTATCAGTTATCTTGTTTTCTGAATTTTATAGCACAAGCAAAAAATATATAAAATTATTCATATCTGTGCTCTCTCAATCCAAAGACATTTCTTGTCAAGTTATAGACGACTAAGTTTAGAAATTACAAAGACGGGGTATTTTACATGTCAAAATTTCCGATATCTTTCCAGATAATTATTGTCTTTTTAATTTATGAGTTTCGGGAAATGATTAAATCCTTAACTGAGGTTAAAATTGTGTGAGTGGAATGTACACTTTCAGGAAGTCAAGTAAATTCTAGATTCAAGAAATAATTTAAAGGATTCATTTTCTGCTAACTTATAGTTGAAAGTAGCTTTATGAATAGTTCATGAGGATCTGATAGAATCTTCTTTCCAGACAGTATCCGAAATGTATTTTTTTTATAAATTGACAGCTTTATATTTAATAATATTTAGCACTTAAATGTGAGTCTTAATATATCAATCAACGCTAATATGTAATAATTTTGTCTCAACAATATTTTAATTTTAAAATTAATTTATGTTGTTTCAGACTTAGAAATAAAATTTAACAGTTATGATTTTTCTTATTGTTATGATGTAACAGAAGTAAATGAAAATGCAAAACTGTTTTCTTAACTGTGCGGTGTCAACATAGAGGTATCTCTTGTAATGTTAAAAACAATTTGTTTAGAAATTACAACAAGAAAAGATTTGTCAAAATATGTGAAAATTTATTTTTAAACCAAGATACTCTAAGCTTACCAATACTCTTAAGTTACTAAATCATTAACTGAGATAGTCTCAAAATATCGGAGACGAATGTAAATATGAAAGTTCAAATTATTACTCAGTTCATGAAATACTTTATACGATTAATTTCTTGCTAATAGATATTTGAAAGCAGCTCTATGAATAGTGTATGAAGACATGACATTACTAACAAGAACCTCTCTAGAGAGAATGCTGAAGTATAAAACATTTATTAACTGATCGGTTTTTATCTTCTATTATATTTAATAATAGATCTGATTCTTAAAAGAAAATCTCGCGCTAATATATGACAATTTTATTTCAAGTATACTTTTCTTTTAAAATAAATATCCGTAACATCAAAATTCGAAATGAAAAATTGTGAAATTTATTTTACAAATTTAGACTATAAGAGAGAGATTAAATAAACAAATTTCTTCTTGGTTTTTTGGGCTACGAGGATTTTATCAGACAATTAGATTCTTTTCCAGACTGTATGAAAATGTTAATCGTTCATAAATTGATTGATTTATACTTAATAATGTATAAACACTTAAATATTACAATATTTCTTTCCAGTAATATAAAATAGTTTATTTGAACAATATTTTAAGCTTAAAATTTATTTTGGCAGTATAATATTTTAAAGTGAGTCTAACAGTTATCTTGTTTTCTGAATTTTATAGCACAAGCAAAAAATATATATAAAATTATTCGTATCTATGCCTTCTCAAGACAAAGAGATTTCTTGTCAAGTTATAGACCACAAAGTTTAGAAATTATAAACAGGGGGTACTTTATCTGTCAAAATTTCCGATATCTTTCCAGATAATTATTGTTTTTAACTTGAGAGTTTCGGGAAATCATTAAATCCTTAACTGAGGAAGTTTAAAATTGTGTGAGTGGAATGTACACTTTTAGGAAGTCAAGTAAATTCTGGATTCAGGAAATAATTTAAAGGATTCATTTTCTGCTAACTTATAGTTGAAAGTAGCTTTATGAATAGTTCATGAGGATCTGATAGATTCTCTTTCCAGACAGTATTTGAAACTTGGTTTTTTTATAAATTGACCGCTTTATATATAATAATATTTAGCACTTAAATGCGAATCTTAATATATCAATTAACACTAACATATAATAATTCTGTCTCAACAATATTTTTTTTAATTAAGTTATGTTGTTACAGATTTCGAAATAAAATTTAACAGTTATTTTTCTTTATATTTAATAATATTTAGCACTTAAATGTGAATCTAGCTTTATATATAGTTTATGAGGATTTGACAGATCCTATTTCCAGACAGTATCTGAAATGTATTTTTTTATAAATTGACCGGTTTATATTTAATAATATTTAGCACGTATATGCTAATCTTAATATATCAATCAACAGTAATACATAATAATTTTATTTCAACAATAATTTTATTTTAAAATTAATTTATGTCGTTTCAGACTTCGAAATAAAATTTAACAGCTATCATTTTTCCTATTATTATGATGTAAACAAAAGTAAATGCAAATGCAAAATTGTTTTCGTGACTGTGCGGTGTCAATATAGAGGTATCTCTTGTAATGTTAAAAACAATTTGTTTAAAAATTACAACAAGAAAAGGTTTGTCAAAATATGTGATAATTTATTTTTAAACCAAGATACTCTAAACTTTCTAATACTCTTAAGTTACTAAATCATTAACTGGGATAGTCTCAAAATATCGGAGACGAATGTAAATATGAAAGTTCAAATTATTACTCAGTTCATGAAATACTTTATACGATTAATTTCTTGCTAATAGATATTTGAAAGCAGCTCTATGAATAGTGTATGAAGACATGACATTACTAACAAGAACCTCTCTAGAGAGAATGCTGAAGTATAGAACATTTATTAACTGATCGGTTTTTATCTTCTATTATATTTAACAATAAGTGTGATTCTTAAAAAATAAGTTCGCGCTACTATATGACAATTTTATTTCAAGTATATTTTTCTTTTCAAATAAATATCCGTAACATCAAAAATTGAAATGAAAATTTATGAAATTTATTTCAGAAATTTAGATTATAAAGAGGAGATTAAATAAATAAATTTCTTTGTGGTTTCTTGGGCTATGAGGATTTTATAAGATTGTTAGACTCTTTTCCAGACTGTAGGGTAAAAAGATTAGTTCGCACTACTATATAACAATTCATTTCAACTATATTTTCCTTTTTAAATTAATATCCGTAACACCAAAATTTGAAATAAAAATTATGAAATTTATTTCACAAATTTAGAATATAAAGAAGAGAATAAATAAATAAATTTCTTCGTGGTTACTTGGGTTAAGAGGATTTTATCTGACTATTAGATTATTTTCCAAACTTTAGGGTAAAATGTAAAGTGTTCATAAACTGATTGTTGTATACTTAATACTAATCTAGCACTTAAAGCTAAATTGTAAAATATCAGTTTGTACTAACATACCACAATTTATTTCAATAATATTCTAGGCCGAAAATTTATTTCCGCAATTTCAGATTTTAAGATCAAGTCTGTCAGTTTTATACATTTATTTCTGGATAAGTAGAAGAATAATTCATGAATTTAAACGCGACTCATACACTGTCAACACGACTGTATTTCTTGTCAATTTATAGACTGCAATTATAATGACGGCCTATCAAAATTTCCGATATCTTTCCAGGTAATTATTGTATTCTTAAGCCAAGAGATTCGGGAAATTATCAAATCATTAACTAGGGTAGTTTAAAATAGTATGAGCGGAATGTATATTTTTAGGAATGCAAACAATATCTGGGTTCTGGTAATAGTTCTTATTATTCAGTTCGTGCTAAGTCATAGTGAAATGTAGCATTATGAAAAGTTCATGAGGATATGACAGATCTTTCTCTAAACAGTTTAAAGCTTAAAAACACTTATAAATTAATCGTTTTTTATTTAATAATATTCAGTACTTAAGTGCAATTCTTAATGTATCAGTTAGCATTAATATAAGATAATTTTATTAAAAATATTTTAATATTGAAATTAATTTCCATTGTTTCAAACTTTGAAGTCTAGCAGTTGGAATTTTTTCTGAATATTAAATGTAATCATCTTAATTCATTACTGCTTTTGTTACTCCTTGTGGTGTAAACAGAGATGATATCTGTTGTCAAGATAGAAACAATTCTTTAAAAATTACAAAGAAGAAATACCATGATGGCAGTCAAAATGCAACATCTCTCCAAATCACTGTTGTATTCTTTATCACGAGCCTCTGAAAATACTAAATCCTTAATTGGGGTAGTCTATATATGTGGGAGATGAATGAAAATATTGAAGGTTGAGTATTGTTCATGAAATAATTTATAAGATTCATTTTTACTAACTTATATTCGAAAGTAGGTCTTTGAATAGTATCTAAAGATATGACAATGCTTGTAGTTTCTCTATTTCGACAGCCTTGTTGTTGTTAACTTATGCCATTTGATCAAACCAAGCTCGATATGAGCCGAAAGTTATTCGATTTAAGGCGAAGGGGTGAGCCTTTCATTTCAACGAGCACGTCAAGGTTGAAAGTACGATTTATGCTCAAGTAGGTCCTGGTAATTTTGAAGCATGGACCAAGCAGAAAATCCATAGACTAGGTCTGCCACCCCCAGAGGTATTGATTGAGAACTTGGAGGACATTGTGACCACGAACATATTTTACGTTCCCCAGTCACCTTTAACGAACACGGGGGATCTTAGGCCGGCTCGGTTTTCGAACCCGCAACTCTCCACTTACGAGTGTTGACTTTGATGACTGAGCTACCAGCTCTGGAGAGCCTGATGATATATAAAGCACTTTAAAAAACTGATCATTTTTTTATCTTATACTGAACACTTAAATCCAATTTTTAAAAGTCTATTCTCACTCATACACTGAAGTGCCACTAAATTAGAGATACCTATCTAGTAACGAGTTGGGCTTCCTCTGGTCTTGATAACGGCTTCCACACAACGAGGCATAGATTCAACAAGTTTCTGGAAACGTTCCACAGGCTTGCTAAATATTAGCTAAAGCGGTCCATATTACAGTAAGGTTCGTTGGTACTGTGTGATAGCCTTTCACACCTTGTTTCAAAACATCCAAAAGATTCTTAATATGATCTAAGTCTAGATTTTTAGGTAGCCAACTTATGAAGAAAAGTCAAAGGAATGCTCACCCAAACAGCCAGTAGCAAACCGGAAACGCTTCAGCTGTCCCTCCCCAGGCACTGTCAAGGCTAACTGTCCTTTGCAGTTTGTCCGATCACAAACTGCAAAGGTGTCACCATCCATGTATTCTTGATATACTACTGACACTGTTGACCTTGAAAATCATAACTGCCTGACGATTTCGGAAATTGAATGACCCATGCGTAACGCATCTACGATTTGTCCGCGATCGTAAGCGTCTAATTTAAAAAAGTCTACTGGCCCATACTGGCAATTAAAACAACTAATTTATAACAGCCACAGTACGCGCTATGTATGCAGTTACTACAGCACCCTCACTTGCTCATAAATAATGCACAGGGATACACAATTTGCATAGCTATTCCTAATTCACTTCAGTGTTTATAACAATTTTATTTCAATTATATATTTTTCATGAATATAATTTTTTTTAGCTTCAAATTCATCTTGAAAAATTATGAAATTTACTTCACAAATTTAGAGTGTAAAAAAGATTAAATAAATAAATTTCTTAAAGATTAATAAATAAATTCTTTCTCTGGCTGTGATTATCGACTGATAGATCATTTTCTAGACAGTATGGTAAAATGTTAAAAGTCTCCGAATTGATCGTTTTATACTTAATATCTAGAACTATAAATCTTATACTATTAGTTTGCCGTAATATAAAATAGTTTATTTCAACAATATTTTAAGCCGAAAATTTATTTCCAGTGTATCAAATTTCAAACAAAAATTTAGCAGTTATATTTTTTTCCATCTTATATTACAAACAAAAGCAAATACACAAATTTATTCCTGACTATTTGAGTTGTCAAAGGTGTATTTTTTATCAAGTTATAGAAGCTAAGTTAAAAAATTTCAATGACGTAAAATCGTGTCTGTTAAAATTTTCAAGATAATTATTGTACTTTTGAGCCCAAATATTCGGGAAATGATGTCATTAACTGAATAAGTCATTAACTGAGGAAGTTTAAAATCGTATGAGTGGAATATACATTTTTTGGAGTCAAGTAGTGTCTAGGTTCAGGAAATAATTTATAAGATTAATTT
>CM063510.1:54316143-54321143 GCA_032207245.1 Pardosa pseudoannulata | reverse complement strand
ACGAAAGTAAAAATGAAATTATCTTCCCAGTTCTATCCTTCTTTCGACTTTTCATCATGTAAACAAAATCACGGCCTATGACATTGAACCCCAATTCTAGTATAAAAAGCTACATTTCTTTAGATTAAAGTTATTTTTAGTTATTTTTATCCTATTTTAAAATCACTTGATGACGAAACGTTGAAATTACTATGCAGGAAGCACAACTGCCGTTGTAAAAAAAAAAAAATGAAAATATTTGTCTCGAGTCTCTTTCATCGACCGAGCTGATATATGACGTCACGGAGATAAAAATAGCTCGTAGCTATTAATGAAATCTATTTTTCTGTTTCTTTTCTCTTTCACTCTTCTTGAACTGTTATTAGAAGTGTATTTGCTCAATTAAAATATCGAGATATGTTTACAAAATTGTGCGCATCTGGATGAAATGTACTTAGGAACAATTCGGAATGGAAAGGTTTGAAACGGGAACATTACGATATGTTATTTTGGGATGACAACTGTTTTAATTTAAATTATCGGAATTTGATATGAGTATTGGGATATCAATGAATTTTATTTTTTAATTTATGAACACAAAGTCGTTGAAGTATTCGTTTATTTTGAATTTTGTGTGATCTTTTATGGTTGTGTTTATTTTTAAATTTTCTTGTTCTTTATTAACGACTACAATCCCGATTTAGTTCTAGAAATAAAATTCCATTTTAATACTAAGATTGTACCGTCTAATTAGAAATATAAGTTCTTAAACTCGGTATATCGTCTAAAATATTCATAGCTACTTTAGATGTATGAACAAACATACTGCATCTGCAAAACTATTATGTGAATTGTTAGTTTTGTAAGAATTATAAACAATTTTCTGACACTATCATGAATATGTAAGAATTTTCTTCTTGAACTGTTATTAGAAGTGTATTTGCTCAATTAAAATATTGAGATATGTTTACAAAATTATGCTCATCTGGAAGACATGTATTTAGGAACAATTCGGAATGGAAAGGTTTGAAACAGGAACATTACGATATGTTATTTTGGGATGACAATTATTTTAATTTAAATTATCGGAATTTAATACTTAAATATTGGATCAGTGTATTTTAGTTTTCAATTTATCAACACAAAGTCATTTAAGTATACTTTTATTTTGAATTTTGTGTGATACTTTAATGTTGTGTTTATGTTTATATTTTCTTGTTCTTTATTAACAATTACAATCCCGATTTAGCTCTAGAAATAAAATTTCATTTTAATACTGAAATTGAACTATCTAATTAGAAATAAAAATTCTTAAACACTCTATATCGTCTAAAATATTCATAGCTACTTTAGATGTATGAACAAACATACTGCATCTACAAAACTATTATGTGAATTGTTAGTTCTTGAAGAATTATAAACAATTTTCTGACACTATCATGAGTATATAAGAATTTTCTTCTTGAACTGTTATTAGATGTATATTTGCTGAATTAAAATATCGAGATATGTTTACAAAATTGTGCGCATCTGGAACAAATGTATTTAGGAACAATTCGGAATGGAAAGGTTTGAAACGGGAACATTACGATATGTTATTTTCGGATGACAATTGTTTTAATTTAAATTATCGGAATTTAATACTTAAGTATTGGATCAGTTTATTTTATTTTTTAATTTATGAACACAAAGTCATTTAAGTATACATTTATTTTGAATTTTGTGTGATCTTTTATTGTTGTGTTTATTTTTAGATTTCATTGGTTTTTACTACCAACTACAATCCCGATTTAGTTCTAGAAATAAAATTTCGTTTTATTACTGGAATTTTACTATCTAATTAGAAATAAAAGTTTTTAACCATGGTATATCGTCGAAAATATTCATAGCTATTTTAGATGTATGAACAAACATACTACGTCAACAAAACTATTATGTGAATTGTTAGACTTTCAGAATTATAAACAATTTTATGGCACTATCATGAGTATAAAGAATTTTCTTCTTGAACTGTTATTAGAAATGTATTTGCTCAGTTAAAATATCGAGATATGTTTACAATATTGTGCATGGAAGACATGTATTTAGAAACAATTCGGAATGGAAAGGTTTGAAACGTGAACATTATGATATGTTATTTTGTGAAGACAACTGTTTTAATTTAAATTATCGACATCGATTTTGTGTGATGTTTTAATGTTATGTTTATTTTTAAATTTTCATGTTCTTTATTAACGACTACAATCCCGATTTAGTACTAGACCTAAAATTTCATTTTAATACTGAGTTTTTACCGTCTAATTAGAAATAAAAGTTCTTTAACACACTATATTTTCTAAAATTTTCACAGTTACTTTAAATGTATTAACAAGCATATTGCATCAACAAAACTATTATGTGAATTGTTAGTTTTTTAAGAATTATAAACAATTTTCTGACGCTATCATGAGTATATAAGAATTTTCTTCTTGAACTGTTATTAGAAGTGTATTTGCTCAATTAAAATATCGAGATATGTTTACAAAATTGAGCGCCTCTGGAAGACATGTATTTAGGAACAATTCGGAATAGAAAGGTTTGAAACGGGAACATTACGATATGTTATTTTGGGATGACAACTGTTGTAATTCAAATTATCGGAATTTGATATGAGTATTGGGATAGCAATGAGTTTTATTTTTTAATTTATGAACGCAAAGTCTTTGAAGTATACGTTTATTTTGAATTTTGTGTCATCTTTTATTGTTGTGTTTATTTTTAAATTTTCTTGTTCTTTATTAACGATTTCAATCCCAATCTAGTTCTAGAAATAAAATTCCATTTTAATACTAAGATTTTACCGTCTAATTAGAAATAAAAGTTCTTAAACACGGTATATTTTCTAAAATTTTCACAGCTACTTTAGATGTATGAACAAACATACTGCATCAACAAAACTATTATGTGAATTGTTAGTTCTTGAAGAATTATAAACAATTTTCTGACACTATCATGAGTATATAAGAATTTTCTTCTTGAACTGTTATTAGAAGTATATTCGCTCAATTAAAATATCGAGATATGTTTACAAAATTATGCGCATCTGGAAGACATGTATTTAGGAACAATTCGGAATGGAAAAGTTTGAAACGGAAACATTACGATATGTTATTTGGGGATGACAACTGTTTTATTTTAAATTATCGGAATTTAATATTTGAGTACTGGGTTATCAATGAATTTTATTTTTAATTTATGAACACAAAAGCATTAACGTATGCGTCTATTTTGATTTTTGTGGGATCTTTTATTGTTGTGTTAATTTTTAGATTTTATTGGTTTTTACTAACGACTACAATCCCGATTTAGTTCTAGAAATAAAATTTCCTTTTAATACTGGAATTTTAATATCTAATTAGAAATAAAAGTACTTAAACGCGGTATATCGTTAAAATATTCATAGCTACTTTAGATGTATGAACAAACATACATCAACAAAACTTTTATGGGAATTGTTAGTTCTTGAAGAATTACAAACAATTTTCTGACACTATCATGAGTATAAAGAATTTTCTTCTTGAACTGTTATTAGAATTGAATTTGCTCAATTAAAGTATCGAGATATGTTTACAAAATTGAACGCATCTGAAATATATGTATTTAGGAACAATTTGGAATGGAAAGGTTTCAAACGGGAACATTACGATATGTTATTTTGGGATGACAACTGTTTTAATTTTAGTTATCGGAATTTGATATGAGTATTGGGATATCAATGAATTTTATTTTTTAATTTATGACCACAAAATCGTGGAAGTATATGTTTATTTTGAATTTTGTGTGATCTTTTAATGTTGTGTTTAATTTTAAATTTTCTTGTTCTTTATTAACGACTACAATCCCGATTTAGTTCTAGAAATAAAATTTCATTTTAATACTGAGATTTTACCGTCTAATTAGAAATAAAAGTTCTTAAACACAGTATATTTTCTAAAATATTCACAGCTACTTTAGATGTATGAACAAACATACTGTATCAATAAAACTATTATGTGAATTTTTAGCTTTTTAAGAATTATAACATTTTTCTGACACTATCATGAGTATACAAGAATTTTCTCAAATTTCTACTTCTATGTTACTCATAATTCATATATTGAATTAAAACATATAAAGTAGAAAATGGTAAAATTATTTACAGTTATTTCAGTATGGAATTTGTTTTAATATTAGAGTCATTATTTAATACTTCATAATATTATAGAAAGAATGAAATTTATCTATTACTGAATTCCTTATAATTAAACTGCATATAAATGAGAAAAGTTCATGATATATAAACTAGCATACAGCCCATCATATGACGGGATCAGTAAAATTTTTAATTTTCCAGAATTTTAAAGTACCCTATGAGGCAAAATAAACCACTTTGATTTTTGGCCGATAATTATCTGGTAGAGGCTAAATAATTTGTTTATATTCATATTCCTCTAAAATCTCCCGATACTGCGAAAGCAGAATGAAATCACTTTGAGTTTATTTAGAAAGATAATTCAAAGATTTTTTAGCTACGCCAAAATTACTGTCAAGTTCTTCACATTCTTTTGCCACTAATTAATGGAAGTAAAGGAATGAAACTATCATTTCTACTACACCCTAGATGTAGAGAGAATTTGTTGTTAATACTGGTGATAAAATTTTCATTGCAACAAAAGATAATCGATGGTTAAATTTAAAGTTACTACATATGTACCTAATATCTTAATTAAGCCAAATATAAAAGAAAATTATTTACGTGATATCTGTTCAATTATGAAACGTATGAAAATAATGCAGATAATATTTAAATAATTTAAAATAAGAAATGATTAAATGATATGGTTAAAGGAATGGCATTACACTGCTAGAAAAAATGGTATTTTTACTATTTATTATGTGATTGATTGATAAATTTACATACTCTATTTAGTTCTAGAAATAAAATTTCATTTCAATACTGAGATTTTACCGTCTAATTAGAAATGAATGTTCTTAAACGCGGT
>CM063510.1:54273643-54303643 GCA_032207245.1 Pardosa pseudoannulata | reverse complement strand
AAGTGAAGAAAAATATTTATCAAACTTGAAGTGAAGTAAAAAAGTATTTAAATAATGTAACATAATGAAAAAAAATTATATTGCACTCTTTAACATAAAAATAAAAAAAATATATTACCATAATATTTGTGACATTCTTAAAAGCTAAATAACTTAAATCTTAAAAGCTAACATTAAAAGAATGCAAAATTCATTTTTTTTAATTTAGAACAAATTTCTTAAATAACTTTCTATAAAGCTTTAGTTGCTCTAAGTCTAGAATTGTAAATAATTTTACTTTAAAAAAATTCACACATTGTATTTTTATTTTTTACTTCAAATGTTATTATTAATGTAATTATGTTATTTCTCAAAATTTCTTGCTCATAATAAGTGATTGCATACCGTCCATTTAGCTACTAAATATATATTATCCCAGAGTTGGCGAAATTTTGATAATTTTTATCCTGAATTTACACTACATGTACTGAAATTATCTGATATTTTTCACAATATCTATTACCTTATATTTATTTACGGATTAGCATATAGCCCGTCATATGACGGCATAAACAAAATTTTTAATTTTCCAGAATTGTAAAGTACCCTATAAGGCAGGTAAAAAAAATATTTGTTTTTCTGTCTGAGAATTATCTGGTACAAACTCAATAATTTGTATATTTTTATTCTCCTCTAATATCTCCCGATACAGTGAATGCAGTTTAGAATCATGTTGAATTTATTTAGACAGATAGTTCAAAGTTTCTTAGCTACGTCGAAATAATCGTTAAGTTCTTCCCAATTTATTCGCCACAGTAATTAATGGAAGTAAATGAATGAAACTATCATTTCCGCTACACCCTCGAGGTACATAGAATTTATTGTTAGTACCGGTGTTAAAATTTACATTGCAACAAAAAATTATCAAAGATTAAACTTAAAAATATCATATATGTACCTAATATATTATTTAAGCCAACTATAAAAGAAAATTATTTACTTAATATCTAATTTCAGTGATATATTTATATCACTATATATTTCCCTTCAGGATAGGCCACATTTGAGATATTTATACCTTTCTCGAAATCAGAGATCACCGAACTGCGCGGCATCTTAAATGCGACTAATTCCGATGCTGTTTCCTACACGATGTATACCAGCGAAGACCGTGATCTACCTCAGGACCTCAAATATCGTCATTTTCATAGGTTTCCAAATACTTACTGGTAGACAGTCTATATACATAGCTGTATGTATGAATGCATGTATGAATGAATGTATGTGTTCGCACACACATATTATACATATAAATAGTAAATAAATATGAAATAAGAGTTCCTTCATCAGTAACCCCTTAACAAGAAAGGGAAAGATCATGAAATATATCAACGGTTGTATGACCACAAGTAGATCATGCATTTAAACTTGAATAAAAAAAATACAAAATGTGTGAATTACACCATCAGTTCTGCTTATCCCTTTCTTATTAGTTAACTATTGAAAAAAGAACGCAAATTAATGAACGGAGTAAAACTAACTCCAATTATCACAAACTAGAAAGGTAAAAAAAACGAAGATGGGAGCCTTAATAAACCATACCTTCAAATAAATATTTATGGAAGAACAAAACCTAATAAATTATTTCCTTGAACAAAGGTAAGGATATCCATTACTATAAATAGAGATCTGTAAATCTCTTTTCCTTCCCGAAGAGCGATTCTAGAGACACAAATCGGGTAAATGCAACAAATGGAGAGCATTTCTCATTAGCAGGGACCAGCTATTTTTATCTTTTTAGAGCCAATGGTTTAATCGGATAATTCCCTAAGAAACGTTTAATTTTTAAGGTTCCGTTTCAAGACATTTTTTTTTTGTTTTGAAGGGACAGTAATTTTTCTGTAATTAAAATCTTTTGGGGATTTAAGCAACTTGCATATGGTAATAGGATAAAAAGTGACTCTGACTGACTGAATTATCGTTTTATGTCTTACTTTTACTGAAAATAAATCCAATTTCAGAACTCTGGGCTGGGCTTATATATATTTAGTAGTCTGTTGTCTTTCTTTCGTCTCATATAGTATTTCATTACGTTATTAAAACTATATTACGACATTATTAGTATTAACTGTAAAAATGTTTCTGGACCTGGAGTAAATTTTATACTTAAATAAGTTAATTTCTTTCTTTTTTCGAGATCTTTCTTTGATCTAGAAATCTCAATTAATGCAGAAAAAAAAGGGATTTCAAATGAAAGGAAAATGATGATAATATCTGGCCTTTAGCAATGATGGCTTAAATTTAAATTTATAAATATAATCTAGTTTTAGAACTCTGGATATATATTTAGTAGCCAACCTCTGTTTCTCTCGTTCCATCAGCTATTTCATTACATTATTAAAATTATACCAAGATACGACCGATATTAACTGATTGTGTCTCGTTAAACCTGAACTGAAAAATATTTAAGTTGTCCATTTGTGTGTCTTTTTCACAAAGCCCCACATTAAGTTTTACTGATACAATTGTAGAAACATTACTGTTATATTGTGATGTATTTTGAAAACGTCTTTTTCTTGCAGTACGATTAGTGCCGTCGCAATATGATTGCTCTAAAAATGTTTCTGTATTTGAAGAAATTTTATATTTAAATAAATGAATTTCTTTATTTTTTCGAGATCTTTCCTGACCTAGAAATATCAATTAATGCAGAATTAATCCAATATGACAAATCTGGGTCTATATATGTTTAGTAGCCTTCTTCATTAAAGAATTTAATATCTGTACATGCTACCTCTTTATAGATTTTAAAGCTGCATATGACAGCATTATTCGACCGAAACTTTACGAAGCAATGGAGGAATTCAATATACCAACTAAATTAATTAATCTAATAAAAACTACACTTAAGAGAGTAAAGTGTATAGTGAAATTAGGGAACGATTCTTCTGAAGTCTTTTATACTGAAAGGGGATTACGACAGGGCGATGCCCTATCATGCCTTTTATTCAATCTAGCTTTAGAAAAGGCCATCACAGCATCTGGTATCACAACTAGAGGAATCATTTACCAGAAAACTTTACAAACCTTGGCATTTGCTGGTGACATTGCCTTGGTCGCTAGATCCAGCAATTATATTATAGAAGCTTTTAATTTATTAGAAGCTGAGGCTAGTAAATTAGGCTTAAAAATAAACGATGATAAAACAAAATGTATGAAAACATCTCAGAGTACACCTAATCTAAAGTAATTTACAGTAGGAGGCTACACCTTTGAAATAGTTTCACAGTTCAAATATCTTGGAACAACCATCACCACTAATAATGACTTGAACGTAGACATAAACAACAGGATCGCCATGTCAAATAAATGCTATCATGGCCTTAAAAACCAATTAAAATCTCGATGTATAAGTTTAAGAACGAAAATTAACATCTATAAAACTCTACTTCGACCTATTCTACTCTATGAAGTGAATTCTGGCCAATAACCAAATTGCAAGAAAATAAATTGCTGGCTTTTGAACGGAAAATCTTAAAAATATTTGGTTCAAGAGAATAATTTTTGGAGATCTTTATTCAATTTTGAAATTTATAAAAAGTATAAGCCACCTCATGTTGTTAAAGTCATAGAAACCAATAGACTGCGATGGCTTGGACACCTATTCCGACTCGATGACATAAACCCAGTAAAACAGTTCACTTTCACTAATGCCATGGGGCAGAGGAAACGAGGAAGACCACCAATTAGGTGGCTTGACCCAGTAGAGAGGGACTTAACTACTGTCAAAAAGGGAGGAGTCTTGCAGAAGAGAGGAAAGGCTGGAAAAAACTGCTTAGGACAGCCTTGACCTCTAACAGGCTGTAGTGCTTTAGAAGAAGAAGCCTTCTTCATATTCTTTCGTCTCATCAGCTGCATTATTAAAATTATACCACGACACCACCTGTCTTAACTGATTGTCTCTCAGTAAACCTGAACTGAAAAATATTTCCTAAATACTTCACTTGTCTTTTGTATAAAGCTACACATTTAGTTTTAGATGGTACAGCTGTGTGGTATGTTTTGAGAATGTCTTTTTTTTTTTGCAGTACGATAAGTTTCATCACGATATGATTGCTCTAAAAATGTCTCTGAACCTAGGGAAAATTCTTGGGAATACTGAGCATGACTTATATATAATAAATTTTAATAGTAACAGTTATGCATGTAGGGAAAATTTCTTTCTGGAACCCCAAGATGATAATTGTCTTGTAGTTAGAAGTGTATAGATAGCAATAGCTCTCGAATGCTCCGAAATTTTAAATCAGTTTTTAATTTGTAGAAGAAAGCTGAGCATTTTATATTACAACCAATCGTCATTTGGGCCTAACATTTGTGTGAGTTCATTAAAGTTAATTCGAGTTAATTCTCAAAATTTAAATTAAAGCATTTTCCTAAGATCCAGTTTTTTCCAATTTAAAAAGGATTTTCGAGACACAAGTAGGGTAAAAGCAGCAAATGCGGAAGCAATTATCATTAGCAGCTACTAGCTATTTTTTGCCTCTTTAGAAACATGCACTTAATTGTTTAATTCTCTAAAAAACGTTTAAGTTTTAAAATTCTGTTCAGGCATTTATGATTTGTAAAGGTAGAACATGGAACTGGCTTAATTAAATCATTTGGTTTGGTTTGGTCGCGTTTGGGAGCTCTACGGCCTACTGTTTTGCTCACGAGGACTAATGAAACCGGGGACTACTACTTAAGCTGATTCCAAATTGCTATGAACATCCATGACATCAGCGGGATTTATAAACCGCGAATTACGGTTCAGAAGAGCAAAGGTAAATCCTTTCTGAGTTCTTTCAGCTGAAATGTAGCCAATATAAATTATAAATATAAAACTATTCTTAAAAAATCGCTTTCGTTTAACAAAAAGCGATGGAAAACAAACTAAAAAGTGAAAAAATAATAGGTTTTAGTTATGACGCTTGCAAATAGATGGCGACACTAATTTAAATTCTCTGTAGCTGGGATAACAAGACCGATGAACAGCTTTTAACATTAACAGAACTAATTTTACTTTTTTTTTCTAATCTAATTTTTATAATTGAATATTTTATTGTTCTCGGAATTTAACTTATGTGCAAAATTTCAGATCTCTGTAGCCAAGTAGGTATTTATAATTGATTTCAAAATATCAACTGGCGGAAGTGGCGTTTAACAAAAGAGTTTGAAAAGTGACACTGACTGAAAATCATTTAATCTCAAAATTTTCTTCGGAGTACTGAACATATATTGAATTTTATATCGTTCAACAGTAACACATACAGATGTGATGAAAATTTCTTTTTAGGATCAAGCGAAGAAATAAGTGAGAGAGACAATAACAACTATAGAGTACACTAAATTATAAATTATTTTACTTACTGTAGAAGCAGAATATTTCGTTCTTACATTTTATCGCCAATTGTATCAAAGATTTGTGCAGTTGTTAAATCTGGTTACATCAACAATTTTCAATTCATAATCTATTCTCGAAATACAAATTGGGTATAAGTCTCAAATGGAGAGAATTTCTCATAAGCAGCTACAAGTTATTTTTATCCTTTTTGAACCACTGATTTAATCGGATAATTTCCTGAGGAATGTTTAATTTTTAAGATTGCTTTTCTGGGCATTTTTGGCGCAAGATAGAACATGTATTTTTCATAATTAATTTCTTTTGAAGATTTCTACAGGCGATTTCTACAGGTTGGATGTGATTAGAAGATTTAAAGTGGTACTAACAGATTTAATTATCACTTGAGGTCAAACTTCCATTGGGAAACATTTAGAATTCCATTTCAAGACATCTAAATCATTTATCAGCTTTAGTTTATAGAAGAAAATGTTACGCGTTTATATTACATCTCGTCGCCAATCATACTAAAGATTTCTGTAGATGTAATGGTTAATTCTAGAAAACTTAAATTAAAAATTATTTATTATATTTTTAATAATAAATGATTCTCAAGACATACTTAGAGTAAAATCCTCAAATGAAGACAATTTATCCTTGTCAGCTACCAGATACTTTTATTTATTTTTTTTAGAATCACTTGTATAATCAGATAACTTGTTAAGAAAATTTTATTGTTTAAATTTTGGACATTTCTGACGTTATGAAGGTATAACATGGATTTTTCGCAGTCAAATTTTTTTCGGACATCTTAGCAGCTTTATTTTGTGTAGAAAGTAAAAAGTGAGTCCTGCTGGTTTAATTATTCCTTAATCACAATTTCTTAATGGGAAACGGATTGGAATTATTCTTGGTGTTACTGAATATGACCTTCGTTTCATATCTTTCGTGAGCAAAACATGCGAATATACTAAAAAATTTTCTTCTAGGGCCCACAAAGAAAAATGTCTTCTACCCAATGGAAACTTTGCAGAATATGAATCTTAATTTAATTTTTAACCCCTTAAACTGCACGCTCGAGTTAACTCGAGCGCGCTAAACTGGCCAAACTGTGCACACTCGAGATAATTCGAGCGGTGTTGTACTTTATGTTGCTATAATTTTTCACGCTCAAATGCAATCGAGAATTGAAAATAGCAATGTGAAAGCAAAACGAAAAACAATCGTTTTACTGATATTTATCATTTACATGGGATTGTAAGCTATAACACTTACTTATTCAAGTATAAAATACTTATTTTTTCTACTTATCACTTACGACTTATCTTTTCCCTGCGAGCCGCTTTCCGACATCGTATTCATATTCATATGCGCTCATTTTTCAATATATTTTACTAAAATATAATGTAAAATAAAATATAATTGTTAACTATTTTATTACTAAGTCCTGGCTGTAAAGACATCCTTGACTCGAGGCGTCACTTTATATACTTTATTCTTGAGATATGAAACATAAGGGTTTCACATTTGATACCTACACATCAAGGGATGACACATCATACTGTCAATTGGTAGACTACCTACCAACTGAACAATATACTCTTTTGATAATAATAATAATATTCTACAAATTAGAAATCATACCAATTGTATAAATATCCAAAATACTCAAATTTTGAGTATATATATATATATATATATATATATATATATATATATATATATATATATATATATTGTAATTTTCTTTGAAAGACAACGTCCTAAACTGTGTTTTTTACATTACAAAAATTTTTTTTCACCTTACTTTTCAAAACAAAACTGTGCGTTAAGGGGTTAAATCTTTGAAGTTTTATATGTAAATCCTTTTTATCTTAAATAACTAAAATTTCTTACTATTATTTTAATGTTTAGCATTTAGCTTCCATTGTTTTTAAAACAAATATAAAGTGACATTTTTTGAAAATAGTTGTTTCCTAATGTGATGAATCATAAAACTAAAAACAAATACGTATCAAAAATACTGATGATAAAGACGAATACTGAATAAAAATTTAAAATGTATTGTTGATTATGAATTATAAATACCATAGAAGCTTTTAGTTTGTTAAAGTAAAACAAACTAAAGCATATAAACTATCAATTCTCTCCCACGTGTTCAATTCTTTTAATAGCATTGCTGATATTGCATGAAAATTTATGTGATGCCACTTCAGACATAAATAATTATTTCCCAGCAATACGATTCTCCCTGTGGGGGGCTATTTGATATTTATGCCACATTAAGAATCTAAACACATCAATCATCTTCATTCTAAAATTACAAAGAAACTTTCTATCATCGCTCGGAACGAGAGACGAGCGTATCTTTAAAACAAATCAATATCTAAACCTACTTTAAGGAGGTTTTGTTGGCATTTATTTTTCCATAATCTGATTACGAAAATAAGTAGCGCTTGGGGACAGCTGTAGACATTTTTATTATTGTGATGTATTTTGTAAACGTCTTTTTCTTGCAGTACGATAAGTGCCGTCGCAATATGATTGCTCTAGAATTGTTTATGGATTTGAAGAAATTTTATATTTAAATAAATGAATAATTTTTTTTCGAGCTCTTTTCTGATCTAGAAATCCCAATTAATGCAGAAAGAAAGAGGAATTTTAGATGAAAGGCAAATGATGATAATATCTGGTCATTAGTAATGATGTCTTAAATTAAAATTTATAGATATCCAACTTGAGAAATCTGGGCTTATATATATTTAGTAGCCTCTTCTAGTTTGTTTCATCTCACATACTATTTCATAACATTAGTAAAATTATACCACGACATTACCATATTAACTGATTGTGTCTCAATAAACTTGAACTGAAAAACATTTTTTAAGTTGTCCGTGTGTCTTTTGTACAAAGCCACACATTTAGTTTTATCCCAATTAATGCAGAAAGAGAGCGGCATTTCAGATGAAAAGCAAATGATGATGATATCTGGCTAATAGTAATGATGGCTTAAATTAAAATTTATAAATATAATCTAGTTTGAGAACTCTGGACTTAAATATATTTAGTAGCCAACCTCAGTTTCTCATCGCCTATTTCATTACATTATTAAAATTATACCAAGACACTACCAGTATTAACTGATTGTGTCAAAAATAAACCTGAACTGAAAAATATTTTCTAAGTTGTCTGTTTGTGTATCTTTTGTACAAAGCCACACATTTAAATTTTCTGGTACAGCTTTAGACACATTACTATTATACGAGATATGTTTTTAAAACTTCTTTCTTCTTGCAGCATGATACTTTCCATCTCAATATGATTGCTCTAAAATGTCTCTGGATGTTGAAAAGATTCTATATTTAAAAAAATTAATTTTATTTCTGTTTTTGAGATCTTTTTTGATATAGAAATCTCAATTAATGCAGAAAGAAAGTGGTATTCCAGATGAAAAACAAATGATGATAATATGTGACCAATAATAATGATGGCTTAAATTAAAATTTATAAATATAATCCAATTTGAGAATTATATTCTGTAGCCTCTTGTAGTTTGTTTCGTCTAATAAACTGTCTACCAATAAGTATCCAACTCATCCCAGAGGTTCTCAGTAGAGTTCAGGTCTGGGCACTGGGCAGACCAGTCCATTCGATGAACTCCATTGGCACCATACCAAGCCTTGGTTAACCTCGAAATGAAAAGCTTATGGGCAGCAGCATGACCATGGAAACCAAGTTAGATGTGCTTCCTTGCAGATAGTATTCATTGAAACAATATTCGCGGATGCCTGTTGAAACTCCTAATGGATGAGGGCCATCGGTTGGGTGCGGTTCTTCCGAATTTCTCTGGACAGCACTCGTCCCAGTTTCGTTGGTCTGCCGACTTGGGTCACATTCCAACAATCACCGCTCACCTTCCGCTTCTACATCACATAGGCCACTGTCAATTTTGGGTACTTCAGATCGCCAGTTTATCGACTTGGGTCACATTCCAACAATCACCGCTCACCTTCCGCTTCTACATCACATAGGCCACTGTCAATTTTGGGTACTTCAGATCGCCAGTTATATGTCCCTTAAGGATCGGCCACATTTGGGATACCCGATAATTATACCTTTCTCGAAATCAGAGAGCTTCAAACTGCTTGCATGCGACTAATGCCGATGCTGTTTCCTACACGATGTATACCGGCGGAGGCCGTGAAGTACCTCAGTACCACAGATATCGTCATTTGCATTGGTGTCCAAATACTTATTGGTAGAAAGTGTATACTATTTCATTACATTATACAGTCTTTTTAATTCTAGAACCAAAGTAGTTTTTCCATCAGTTGGTAAAAGTATTTACTTTTCAATTTTTATAAATATGTTTCATATATTTATCAAGGATATTCATAATGCATATTAAATTTATATATGTATCAAACACAATTTTTCATTAATTAACAAATAAACTTGCAATAAAAATGTATTTGTAGAAAAAAAATTTCAAGAATATTTTTTTTTTAATATTTTTAACACATTGTGAACCAAAATAACCAAATATGTGAGTGAAAATATAGAGTTGTAAGAGAAAAAAAATAGTTTACTTTAGGGTTAAATATTTTATGTAACAAAACTATTTATACTACTATTAAGCATGCATATAGAATTCGTAAATTTTAAAACTTAGGAATTAATGTCCCTGGTTCTCTTATTGTAAACAATTTATTTGAATTTGAATTCATTTTAAGCGACATATTTAGACTATTTTCAAATAAAACGGGAACATTTTTCAAAAGTTTGTAATTAAAACTTGTCGAGCGTACATTTTGGGGTAATTTTTTCCCGTTGCATAGTTTGGAAAGTAGTTAATTATATTTTATTAAATGCGTTTAAAAATTGATAATATATTTTATATCTGGTGCCGCATAACTCAAAACTAATTTGCACTGCAGCTCTGCACACCAATTAATTCAATTAACTCAAAAGGAAAAAAGTAGCCTGTCACTCAAATTCCTAGATTAAATTAGATCACTTTTTAAAATACAGAGACGACTAGGGAAAAAATAACCTCGAAAGATAATTAATTGATTTCGTGCATAAATGTTTGAATTTGTATTACCAGCGACATACTTTGACGAGGCTACTAATACACATGGAATTTTCTCCGAGAGCCTCTCTTCTCCACAAAAAGTGTGGAAAGCAACAAATAGATGATTCTTTCTCATTAGCAACAGTGCAATAGTTTTTACACTCGTTGCATTAATTACACTAAAGTTAAGATCATTTTTAATTTTCATTCTATCCAATTTTAAGCATGTTATCTCATTTAAATACTAACATGCGATATATTCTCAAGGGATTTAAGCTCGATGGAAATTGTCGTTTCAAGAGTTCAATTTTTGAAGAATTGTATCTTGGGGTACAAATCAACGTTAAGCTAATTAGTATAATATTTTGTTTTTGTATAATTCAATAAATTTGCATTAAAAATATAAGCTTTGCATACTCTTTGGATTTTTTTAAAACCAAGCCAGGGATTTTGAAACTAGAGTTATGGAACCCTGTGGTGCTGAAAGTGGTTTTAAAGAATGTCAACAAGTAATAGAAGTGTTTTTTAAATTAGTATCGCTTTGAAATTCAAAACACAAGTGTACATTTTCATCAATATTATTTTACTAGAAAGCTTATTTAAATCTATATTTTAACATAATTTCCACCAATATTAAAGGACTTACATTTTATAGAGCCAGATTTTAATAAATTTCATTGTATTATATCTTGACAGTAGGCATCTTTTTATAAAATGCCTACTGTCTATGTCCTGGCTAAACGATTCTGTGCCCTTCAGGCAACAATTCCTTACTGCATGATACAAAATAATAATTTTAAGTGTTGTAATCCAATTCGATAAAAATCATATCTTGAAAGAACTCATTTAATAAAGATGAAATCATACAGCGTCTGTTCTATCAAATGTTCTCATCCCTTTTCTGCTCCAATTTTTCAATAATGACAGAAAGTTTCCCACTTCGTTACTCATCATGCACATATGTGTGATCGTCATTTAAATTTCTAGCACGCTTTCTTAGTATTCCTTCTCTCAATTCTTTCTCTACACATTTAACTGTTCTATAACATATCTTTAGTCTCCTTCCCATAGTTTGGATTAAGAAAAAGAATAACAAAGACCACTGCAAATAGGAAAATTACAATTGCCTGTCTTCGAATGAGAAATTAAACAAGTTTACATACATTATATATATATATATATACTAGCATATAGCTAGTCATATGACGGAATCAGTAAATTTTTCATTTTCCAGAATTGTAAAGTACCCTATGAGACAGGTAAAAAAATGATTTGTCATTTGGCTGAGAATTATCAGGTACACATTCAATAATTTGTATATTTTAATACTTCTCTAAAGTCTCCTTATACTGCAAATGCAGTTTAGAATCAAGTTGAATTCATTTAGAAAGATAATTCAAAGCTTTCTTAGCTACGTCGAAATTATCGCTAAGTTCTTCCTATTCTTTTACCACAGTAATTAATGGAAGTAAAAGAATGAAACTATCGTTTCTATCACACCCTGAAGGTAGATAATATACAGAGTTTTTTTTTAGAAAGGGTGTCCCCGGAATATCTACATTCTCTTCGGAAAATAAATAAATTTGGAAAAACAGACCTTATTGTTATAGAATTGAAAAAATAAATATTTCAAGTCCAAATGTTAACAAAAATAACTGGTTTGGTTTGGAGTGCTACGGTCCACCTTTTTCAACACAACCGGGGCCTACAGTTTAAAGCCGATTCCGAACGGCTACGAACATCCATGCTACAGTGGGATTCGAACCCACGAATTCCAGTACCGTAGGCCAGCACCCTAACCAATCGGCCATCGTTCGGCAAAGCAAAAGTGAAAGAAAGTTGAATAGAACTTGAAATGAAAGACTAAGAATACACCATTTCTGCAAAGTGTAAAAAAAAAATAATAAAATCTTTAAATTATAGAGTAAAAAAATAAAGATATGGCCAATATCGGATTATACATACCCCTCTCCCCCCCAAAAAAAAATTATCTTCCTTACATACATCTTTATATGAAAAGTTTAATTTTAGAACCATTTTCCCTTTTATATTTAATGAATATTGTTTAATTTTACAATTATGCTGACTAAAAGTTATTCGTTTTAAACTTTTCTCGATTTGAATTATACTAACCCTATCAAGAATACAAGGCATACAAGGTAATGATGCAACTGGATTGCCTGGGCTGACCCCTCTAATCCAGAGATTTCTTTCAATAAACGCAGAAATCCAGACGATCAGAAAAATAAACAACTAAAATGTGAAAGGACACATATAAATAAACGAGAAGAAAGTTTAAGGATAGAAAACATGAAATATGTATGTGGCCGTGAATTTAATAAAATAAAAACCATAAAAATCATAAACAGTTGAAAAATAGTAAAAAGTTTTTTTAAAAACAATAAAACAACTTTAAGAATAAGAATTTAACCCTCCGAGTGAAACAACAACGAGGAAAAAAATCTCCAAAAATACGCCAGTTTTATTGTGTCAGTGGCCAAAGAGTTCTATGATTTTTTACCTCACTCATTGTTGATTAGAATGGAATACGGGAAACCCACCCTCGTTATTGTCCCTTTACTTCCGGTTATAAATAGATATATAAATAGATATAATAGATTGTTAATTTTTAATACACATAAAGCTCGTCAAGTCTCTAAGATCATCCCATAAGAAATAATGGATTCTAAAAGAGCAAATAAAAATATTCTTTAAGAGACTATATTTTTTAAGAAAGTCATCCAAGACATTTAAGTTGTGCAATTAGAGATACATCTGTTACCGCAAACGAAATACTTCGAAATAGAGATTCACAAAGTCATGAAAAGCTATCAGCATCTTTGTGCCTCAAGTGGTAGATAATCCAATAAATCAGTTCAAAGAGGATAGTTTCTAAACAATCGACCTGACCCTCCTACCTCAAACACTGGCAGAAATGTACATTACATCCATTTTCGGAACGTTTTTGGAGGTCGAAAATTGCACGTGACAACCGCTTTGAAGACATCATCGGTTTGGAGGAATTGTACGTGCGAACCGCTTAGAGGGTTAAAAAAACAGAAAATAATAAAATAATTACACATTTAGTAAATTCGCCTGCGTCGGAGGAAGAACGGTCAAAATCAAAGTACACTAGTAACACACAATGGTAGAAACACACTAGAGCGTAAAAAAAAAAAAAAAAAAAAAAAAAAAAAAAAAAAAAAAAAAAAAAAAAAAAAAAACAGCAAACCAATTTAAATATTACTCTCCGCCTTCGCTATCCTATTCACCCGTCGAATGAATTTACTATAGAAATTTATTTGATTTTACTTCAAACATGAACTGGTGATAACAAATCTTTCTACTTACGCCACTGAGCGAATTTTCAATAGACTGAATTTTCAATATCAGCAATGTATAATACTTTTTCATTTCTCTGTATCAAGGTGAATTTTGCTAGCCCTAACTCATAAAAAATCCAATATGGCTGCCTGTATCCATCTCAGGTACAACCGCTTCATAAATTCTCGACACGATAGTCTACTTAAAGTTATATGATAAAAATACATACATGAATTAATATAGCTTTCATATATAATATATATAATTTATATATATATATATATATATAATATATAATATATATTTATATATATATATATATTTTATAATATTATAAATATAAATTATATATATATATATTCTCGATACGCTCTCTCATATATGTCTCTCTATAATATATTTATATGCATTTAAAATTTATGCTCTATAAAATTATTATTTATATAATATTAAATATAATTTATATATTATTTATTTATATTAATATATACACATATATATATATATATATATTATATATATACATTAAAATTCTATATTATATAATATAACATATATATACATAGATATATATGTATAAAACATATATATTTTATGTATATGTATAAAAATATATATATAAATATATATATATATATATATAAATATATATATATATATAATATACATATAATATATATGTATATATGTATATATATATATATATATATATATATATATATATATATATATATATACACACAAACATATGTGTGTAACGGTAATTTGTCCCATCACATGGGGAAGGGAGTCCACTTGTATGCAATCGTAATGAAATCGTAGCCAAATCAAAAAGAAAAGACAAAAGAATTCGGATGAAAAGGGAACAGAGTTTATGGAGGCACCTTCTCTCTCGGACTTCAGCCGAGAAATACACGTGCATCTTTATTTATAGTTGTCTGAGCCAACCAATCAGAAGTCTTAATAGCCAGTGACGAGTTGACGCCGTATGACGTAATTTAAAAGTTACGAGTTACACAAAGCAATTGTGTAACAGGAAGTTTGGTGTTTTTAAAGTAACCAAAATGATAGAAAAAACAAAGACGTTCGCCAAAACAGCCAGAAAAGAATAGAATCGCCCAAAAAATATTTTAGTCATAATTACATTGGTTAATTTTTTAGGGTAAAAATATCATTGCTTATGTGTGTGTATATATATATATATATATATATATATATATATATATATATATATATATATATATATATATATATATATATATATATATATATATATATATATATATATATATATATATATTCATATACATATAAGCGCATGTTAGCAAATTTTACAACTCCAAATGCAGGGAATAACGTATGTTTATTTTATATTTAATACAATATTTTTCTAAAGGTTATTTCCTAAGGATTTTATGTAACTATTACAAATACTAGTACTTATATTGATTTTGAAAATATGAAGATAAATTCTTCAAATCTTAATATTTCACTGTATTTATCACAATAAGATTTTCGCTGTAAGTTTAAAAAACTTTTCATCAGAAATAGTTTTTAGTAATAAAAATTTACCTTAATTTCTAATGATTAAAAAAGAGTTTTTAAACTAATATAAATTTTTAACTATTTAATTTAAAATACTTTATGTCATGTAAAATGTCAATTTGATTAATATTATAATGATTAATGACTGACTAATAATGATTAATGAATTTTACTTGAGAAAAACCATCGTTTGAATGCTTGGAAATTCCATCAGATTTTTCAGTCCAAAGAATAATGTTGCTCAGCTCGAGTTCCATAGAAGAAATTAAATTAAAAAGAAGCACAATACAACTTATTGGATATATTATGCCGTAAAAACCACTAAATAAACTTTTCGAGTCTTATCACTTATACGTGTACACATAAATATACATATATGCATAGATATAATGTATATATGCTACACATATCTTTATTTATAAAATTCTTCTGTCCATGTGTTTGTAATATAACTTCTGGACTAAACGGCTGGAGTAATTTCGATGAAATTTTGTGTACGTAATTGATTCGAGAATGATTTAGATTCATAATTTGATCCTACAGAAAATTTTATTTTTTAAATCCGGAATTGTGAGATTATTAAGATTATTATAATGCCGTTTGAAACCTATCACTATCCGTGGTGCAATAGTCAACGCAACGGGCTTCAGTACGACAAGTCCCAGGATCGATTCACCGTACAGGTGATATGGGAATTTTAATTTAATCTAAATTACGTTTATTTAATTAATTACGTTTATTTAATTACGTTTGTGATAACCTTACGCTTGGTGGCGTCAAGCATTTTAAAAATTTGTGCTAATTTTATATTAATTTTTCCTTATTTTCCATCAAAACGGTCCAATTTATAATGTATTCAAAAAAACAGTTTACAATTTTTTGATTTACTGCGTTAAAACACTACAATGTCAGTCAGGTCGTCTAGTATATATATATATATATATATATATATATATATATATATATATATATATATATATATATATATATATATATATATATATATATATATATATATATATATGTGTGTGTGTGTGTGTGTGTGTGTGTGTGTGTGTATGTAGATGTGGATGTGTGTGTGTGTTAAATTATATAATTCAGTTATTTCATAGAATAATTAGGTACTTCATGAAATAACTAGACAAGGCATTTAAAGTATATAACAGATGAAAATATTTATATTTTACCTAGTTAGTAACTAAACATGAGCCGTTGAATTGAAAATAACCAGTTTCAAATTTATTTTATAAACTATATGATAATAAATAGCTAAAATTTATCGAAAAATACATTTTATCTCTATTGCGGATGATTAATTTATATATAATAAGAAAAAACAGATAATATAATTTATTAGTGCTCATATTGCTGACGTTAATACATCGTCTAAATTCTACGTCTAAAAGCAAGAGAATGAAGCTTACACACACACACGACATTGAGAAGCAGCTATAAGCGGCTCAAAACTGACTAAAAGCAGCTAAAACCGGTTCAAAGAAATTTCGAATGCCGTATTTCATAGTTTAATGATCAAGTAATCGTTATTCTATAGAATATCTAGTTAAATAATAGAATTCAATAAGTTTACATACTTTCACTGACTTGCCTAGTTATTTCATAAAATACGTAGTTATTACTATGAAATAATGGATTTCACACTTTAACGTTAACATTTGTACATTGTAATACAGAAATTCTAAAACGGCCGGTTACATTTGATTATTGCCCCTATTCTTTTTACTTGTCCGGGCTACTGGGCAAGAAGTCTGACTAATGAATAATGTTGCATTGAAGAGAAGCACAATTTTGAGAAAAACTTAAATATTTATTGATAAAATATTTGGAGCTGTTAAAATAATGAATGGAAAATCCGTTATAATTATGAACTATACTCTAAATTTAAAATCCAAATGTTGTGAAAACTATAAAGATCTACCACTTAAGGTGATTGGTACACATTTATAGATACAATGACTTAAACCCAACAAAAAAGGTTACATTTCATAAAGTTGATGGAAAAAGGAAAAGAGGTAGACCAAACACCAGGTGGATTGATATGGTTGAGAAAACGCTGCATGAAATTGGAGTCAACCAATGGATAACTGTGATGGCGGATGGTTCTAGATGGAAGAAATTTTAGAGACCGCCTTGGCTTGTAGAAAGCTTTAGTGCTGTAGAAGAAAAAGAATCTGATTGGCTAGCTTATGTAACATTTGAACTGTAGAGCGCCAAAGAGCGTCTAGACAGAAACTACCTTTTTATTCTCAAATTCTACTGTTTGCTTTCATGGCCTAAAATCATTAAAAATCATTTTAAATATTAATACCTAATAAATCTCCAATCAAATGTATTTTTTAAATGCTCCTGTAAAGCATAAAGCATATAATATCTTTATCCAATATAAAACCATACTTCCTGCAAATTTCACACTATTAAGTGTTTAAAATAATTTCATAAATGAAAGCTTCTTAGATTTTCTTCTTACATTTCTTTAAATCTGTATAAAAATTATATAATATCGCTTATCAATTTGATACCATACTTACTGTAAAATATATACGGGTAAACATTTAAAATAATTTTTTAATTCAATGCTTCCTACATTTTCATATAAATATCTTTCTTAAAGCTTTAATAATATAACTTATAATTTACAAAACAGGCGAAATAATCTAAAATAACTTCATATGTAACTCGAGGTTGTGAGATTTTTTTAAGCAATCTTTTCTTAAATATCATTGTACTTCAAAGTTGAGATAAATATTTTAAAACAAAAAATTTCCTTTACTTTTAATTTAATTTCTTTTCAAAAGGTTAAATTGTTTATGTTCATCTTATAAACTCGAGATTTAACAATTTCAATAAAAAAATATTTCTACAGCTAATCATAGATAAGTTGATATATTTTATATTTCATACTACAGTAAATGAAATTTTCCTAAAACATAAAAAAATTAATATCTGTTATTTTTCTAATGGAATACAAAAATTAAACGTATAAAATACGATGAAAAAATGAACTAAGATTCAGAGAATTTATACACTGCTAAAGGTTTTGGCGTATTTCACAGGAATTTTGAGTTACGAAAATGTTTAAGGGAAATTTGCTTTTATCGGCATGATCGATCGCAAAGACATGGTGCAAATATCTCATAAGGGGTGTGATTTCACCTGAAAGTCATCTAGGAAAGACCTGTTAGCTCAGTTCTTAATTATTATACTTTAATCAGGAAATGGAAGAAATAAAATTATTTTTATCTCTATTAAATGTCCAGATATAATAGTTTAAGCTTTTATCTTTACCTTTAACCATTTTGTAAATGTGTTTTATAATTTTATAAATGTCTTTTTAAAATATTAATATAAAATATATATAATATAACTCATAATTACCACAGCATGTACATATGACCACAGCATGTACATATGATACGTATTACCACAGCATACCACAGCATGTAATTACACAGCATGCCAAATAATCTAAAATAATTTCCAATGTAACTCGAGTTTGTTAGATTTTTTAAGCAATTTTTTCTTAAATATCGATGTACTTCAACTTTGAGATGAATATTTTAAAGCAAAAAATTTCCTTTACTTTTAATTTCATTTCTTTTCAAAAGGTTAAACTGTTTATGTTCATCTTATAAACTCGAGATTTAACAATTTAAAAAAAAAACTATTTCCACAGCTAATCATAGATAAGTTGATATATTTTGTATTTCATAGTACAATAAATAAAATTTTCTTAAAACAAAAGAAGAAATTAATATCTGTTATTTTTCTTAAAACATAAAATGAAATTAATATCTGTTATTTTTCTGATGGAATACAAAAATTAAACGTGTAAAATAAGATGAACTAAGATTCAGATAATTTAAACACTGCTGAAGGTTTTGGCGTATTTCACAGGAATTTCGAGTTACGAAAATGTTTAAGGGAAATTTGCTTTTATCGGCATGATCGATCGTAAAGACATGGTGCAAATATCTCACAAGGGGTGTGATTTCACCTGAAAGTCATTTAGGAAAGACTTGTTAGCGGAGTTCTTAATTATTATACTTTAATCAGGAAATGGACGAAATGAAATTATTTCTCTTAAATGCTCAGATATAATAATTTAAGCTTTTATCTTTTACTATTTTGTAGAACTTAAATTAAATTTTGACAACTAAAATATTTTCTAACATATGTACTTATGTATACGTGTGAAATAATGAGTTATTAACAACTTAATGTGCACGCTCGAGTTAACTCGAGTGCTCTAAACTGGCCAAACTGTGCACACTCGAGATAATTCGAGCGGCGTTGTACTTTATGTTGCTATAATTTTGCATATAACTCGAATGCTATCGAGAATTGAAAATAATAATATGAAAGCAAAAAAAAATTGGTTTATTGATAATTATCATTTACATGGGATTTTAAGCTATGAGATTTACTTATTCAAGTATAAAATATATACTTTTTATTCTACTTATCACTTATCTCTTCTTTGTGAGCCGCTTTCCGACAGCGTATTCATATTCAGATTCTCATTCGCTCATTTTTCAATATATATTTTACTAAAATATAATGTAAAATAAAATATAATTGTTAACTGTTTTATTACTAAACTCTGGATGTAAAGACATCCTTGACTCGAGGCGTCACTTTATATACTTTATCGAGATATGAAACATAAGGGTTTCATATTTGATACCTATGTATCAAGGGATGACACATCATACTGTCAATTGGTAGGTTGTCTACCAATTGAACAATATACTCTTTCGACAATAATAATAATAATCTAAAAATTAGTAATCATACCAATTGTATAAATATCCAATGTACTCAAATTTTGATTATTTTTGTATTTTTGTAATTTTCTTGGAAAGACAACGTTCTAAATTGTATTTTTTACATTAAAAAATTATTTTTTTTGGTCTGCCTTTTTCAAACAAAACTGTTCATTAAGGGGTTATTCCTGATAAATGATTAATTTTTGTAATGAAAAAATTGATTTGGTTTACCATCTTGTATGACAAAATTGTTTTGTTTCAATAATGTTTAAGAATATAATAATGCTAAAAATGTAAACTTTTTAGGACAATTATTTTATTATTATTAGGACTATTATTTTTATAGTAGCAAAACAAACATACTTTTCAATGCTATTCATAGCTGCGTTGTTTATGTTTTTCTGTTTACATTCTTCAGTAAATAGTATTTTCCTATAAAGAAAAAGAAGCAGCTATTCTTTCTCTTATGGAGTGTAAAAACTAAATATATAAAATAGATGATAAAATAAACGATGAACTAAGATTTTGAAAATTTCGAATGTACTGAAATGTTTGGAGCATCTCATAAGATATTGTATTACGAAAATGATCAAAAAATGATTTTGTTTTATCGATACAAATCTTACGTTTGTGTGATCCTAATCGATCACACATACGTGAGTAATCTTAGAGTAGGCACAACTTGATCTGAAAAACATCACGGAAAAACCTGTTACTGATCTCCGGTGTTTTTCTATTTAAATATTATAATAATATAATAGTAATATTTTCCTATAAAGAAAAGAAGCAGTTATTCTTTCTATTATGGAGTGTAGAAACTAAATATATAAAATAGATGATAAAATAAGCGTTGAACTAAGATTTTGAAAATTTCGAATGTACTGAAATGTTTGGAGCATCTCATAAGATATTGTATTACGAAAATGATCAAAAAATGATTTTGTTTTATCGTTACAAATCTTACGTTTGTGTGATCCTAATCGATCACACATACGTGAGTAATCTTAGAGTAGGCACAACTTGATCTGAAAAACATCACGGAAAAACCTGTTAGGGATATCCGGTGTTTTTTTATTTAAATATTATAATAATATAATAATAATATTTTCCTATAAAGAAAAGAAGCAGCTATTCTTTCTCTTATGGAGTGTAGAAACTAAATATATAAAATAGATGATAAAATAAACGTTGAACTAAAATTTTGAAAATTTCGAATGTACTGAAATGTTTGAAGCATCTCATAAGTAATTGTATTACGAAAAAGATCAAAGAATGATTTTGTTTTTTCGTTACAAATCTTACGTTTATGTGATCCTGATCGATCAACCATACGTGAGTAATCTTAGAATAGGCACAACTTGATCTGAAAAACATCACGGAAAAACCTGTTACGGATCTCCGGTGTTTTCTTTTATTTAAATATTATAATAATATAATAATAATATTTTCCTATAAAGAAAAGCAGCAGCTATTCTTTCTCTTATGGAGTGTAGAAACTAAATATATAAAATAGATGATAAAATAAACGTTGAACTAAAATTTTGAAAATTTCGAATGTACTGAAATGTTTGAAGCATCTCATAAGTAATTGTATTACGAAAAAGATCAAAGAATGATTTTGTTTTTTCGTTACAAATCTTACGTTTATGTGATCCTGATCGATCAACCATACGTGAGTAATCTTAGAATAGGCACAACTTGATCTGAAAAACATCACGGAAAAACCTGTTACGGATCTCCGGTGTTTTCTTTTATTTAAATATTATAATAATATAATAATAATATTTTCCTATAAAGAAAAGCAGCAGCTATTCTTTCTCTTATGGAGTGTAGAAACTAAATATATAAAATAGATGGTAAAATAAACGATAAGCTAAGATTTTGAAAATTTCGGGTGTACTGAAATGTTTGAAGCATTTCATTACAAAATTCTATTACAAAAATAATCAAAAGATGATTTCGTTTTATCGTTACAAATCTTACGTTTGTGTGATCAAGATCGATTACCCATATGTGAGTAATCTTAGAGAAGCACGACTTGATCTGAAAAATATTACAGAAAAACCTGTTGGGTATCACTGGTGTTTTTTATTTAAATATTATACTTTAAGATTGAAATGAAATGAAAGATTATTTTTCATTTTTCAACATTAAATGTTTGAATTTAATATTTTAAAATGTAAGCTGAAGTAAATATGAAAAGATTATTTTAAGTTTCTATAATGTACAAAAATTTAGAAATTTGGAAAACTGTGTAAGGTTGTTAGGCTTTTAATATCATAATTCATTCATACGATAGCATTACAATTTGTATTTGCAGTGTTCAGTAAATTATACTTTCTTAAAAAAAAATTAAGAGTTATTCTTTCTCTGATGGAGGGAGAAATTAAATACGTGAAATAGATTATTAAAAATGAGCGATGAACTAAAATTTCAAAACTTTATATTGTGGAGAAATGTTAGAGAATTTAAGTGTACAATGATCCCTCGTTTTTCGGGGTTAACGGGGACCAGAACCTTCCGCGAAAGCTGAAAACCGCGAAGTAGGATTTGCTGCTAGGAATTTTCGTGCATGCGGGTACACGAATGTTTTAAATATGTAAACAGTATTTAAACTTTACACATTTAAAAATTACAACACTATACATATTTACTTAAACGTGCCAGTGGTAATTAATAAGGTTAATTACAAAACATTTTAGAGTAATAAACATTAATCAATATTGATTTCTGAGAGATGCGAAGAGTCTTGTGTTGGTGGCGGAAGAGTGGTTCTCACTTGACTCGTAGATGTTTTAGGTTCACTCGGAGACTCTTCTGCTGGAGGCGCTGACAGTAGAGCCAGGGGGCTTTACCTTGGAGAGAAACATGATGATGGGTAGTTGTTGTATTTGGTTATCCTTTTCCTTCAAAATTCCCCTGTACAAAGATATAACCCCGTCAACGCGATTGCTGAATTCAACAGCTAGAAACGATATTGTCGTCAATGTCTTGTGCAAATTCTTGACATGTTGCATAATTGTTATAGATTCTTCAGCTTAGGGTACGATTTTCAATTTATTCTTCGTCTTCCACTTCAATTTCTTCCTCACTTGCAGAGATTGTCATCTCAAGAGCACTTGATATATACTCTGAGTCAACTCATCTCTTTGTTTGACATGAAGGGATTCTTTTCAGCATGAAACAACGCTCCTTTCCAAAATGTGGCTGCCGACATGCTTGTATTTTTTCATTTTAATTTTTTGATAAATATTTTTGAAAAACCCGCGAAGCACTGAAGTCGCAAAACGTGAAGCACGAAGGGGCGAAGGAACACTGTATCACGAAAACAGTCATGGGATGTTTAGGTTTTATCAGCAGAGATCGTGAAGACGTGGTGTTAATCAGAGGTTCTATAACAAAGTATACCAAGCTCATTTCCAAAGGTTTATATATATATTTAGTTCTCAATTGTCTGATTTATAATTATTATTCGTAAATTCATTTCAATTTTAAAAAATGGTTAAGAATTAGAGTATTTTTAACACACGTGCACTTTCATACATATGAAATAACAAATCATTAACTCTGACAAACGATTCCTTAAATAAAAGAAAAAAACTAATATTGTCCACTCTGTTTGTAAACCCCTTAATACATTATATCACACGTAAAATTTTCTGACGATAAAATTGGATAAATATAGTACTTTTTTACGATATACTTGAATGGGTAAATATATATGGGTTATATTTTATAACATGGTTGTTTTATACAAAAATATATTTATATAAATAACGAAAATTTTCTTGTAATATACATATATATTCTGAAATATATAGACAATAAAAAACATTTTTACATACTATATCTATATTTATCTCATATATATATATTATATATATATATATATATATATATTTATATATATATATATATATATATATATTTGTTTATATATATATATATATATATATATATATAATATATATTTATATATATATTTAAATATATATATATATATATATATATATATACATATATATATATATATTTATATATATTTTATATATTATATTTATATATATATATAATATATATATATATATATATATTATATATATATATATATATATATTTTTATATATATATATATAATATATATATATATATATATATATTATATATATATCATATATATATATCATATTTATATATATATATATATTATATATATATATATATATATATATATATTATATTATATATATTTATTTATATATTATATATATATATTTGTATATATATATATGTATATATATATATATATATATTTGTTTCTATATTTCAATATAAAATATGAAAATTTGGTTAAAAAATGAAATAATTTTCGATTTATTGAGATTTAACTGAATAACTAAATTTGCGCACAAAACTCCCGCTTTAGGTACAATTCCGTTGCGAAATTTACCCACACACAATGTGTTAAATATCCTAGATTAAATGTAATTTGACCTGAAATTCATCTAAGAAAAACCTATAAGCACTCTCATGAGCATTTCCTTATATTACTTTAATAATGAAATAGAATGAAAATTATTCTTTTACATTTTTCAACATGAAATGTATTGATATAATATTTTAAGCTTTAATTTATACTAAAAATTATTATTTATTCTAAAAATTAGGTTTCAATAATGTGCAACAATTTTGTAATTCGGAAAATTGTTAGAGGTTTATGCTTATCACTTTACGGTTTATTCAAAACAAAGACAACCCTCTATATAATAATAGCCTAAGTTATTTGCCGGTCTGTCCTTGAATTTATGAAACGGTTGGATCTGGTATGGATAGAGGCAACCATATTGGATTCTTCATGAGTTAGGGTTAGCAAAACTCAAAGCGAGTAAAGTTTACTTCTCCTAAACTATCGATACGATTCTAAAATAAATTGGTATAAATATGCTTCATATCAGAGCGAAAAACACTGTTGTCTTTATGAAGCGTCGTTCGAAATCCAGCCCTCCCCCCTTTTCGAGCATTTAATAAGCCATTATTTCAAGCCCTATTTTCTCCGGTTAAGAGCAGGCGATTAAATTTATTAATTTATAACATAATAAATAAGTAAAAATAACATTTTTCTAGCATTATGAAGTCATTCTTTTGACCCTCTCATTTCATCATTTATTTTAAATTATTTAAATATCGTCTGCATTATTTTCATATGTTTTATCAATCATCTTATATTACGTAAATAATTTTCTTTTATATTTGGTTTAAATAATAAATTAAGTACATATATGATAATTTTAAATTTAATCATCGATTATTTTTTGTTGCAAGATATTTCTCAGCCAAATAAAAACCATTTTTTTATCTGCTTCATAGAGTACTTCTGTCTGGAAAATTAAAAATTTTACTGATCCCGTCATATGACGGGCTATATGCTAGTTTATTAATATCAATCATAACCGTAGTTTATAATTTGTATCTTCACTGTTCAGTATATAATATTTTTCTAAAAGAATAAAAAACTATATTCTTTCGCTGATGGATTGCAGAATTTTAATATGTAACATAAATGACTCGAAATGAAAGACGAACTAAAATTTCGAAAGTTTATACTTTTCGGAAATGTTTGGCGCATTTCACGAGAATTTTGTGTTACGAAAATGGTTAGGGTGTAAATTTATTTATCAGAATGATCGATAGAGAAGCTGTGAAGCAAATATCACAAAGTGAGTGTCATTTCTCCCAAAAGGCATCTAGGAAAGACCTATAAACGATCTCTGGTATTTAAATATATTTCTTTAGGAATAAGTCTTAAACTTTTATTTAGGTTTGAGCAGTTAAATTAATTTTATAAACCATAAATTATTAGATTTTTTATTCGATTGTATTTCTTTAAATGTTAAAATATTGTATACATTATTCTCTGATTTGTATGCATTGCCACAAGAGATCTAATCTCTAAAAATATTTTCATAAGATAAAACTTTTTATATTTTGATGTCAATGTACATTTTTAATGAAGATATAAAACAGAGCATCACCACTTAATATTAACTTTTAATTACCACTGTAGGAATGCAATTTAGATAGTTCTAATTAATATATTTAATATAAATAAAACGATAAGGGAAATGCTTGGGATCTAAATCTTACCTCATCACATCTTTTTTTATGTAAAAGTTTAGTATCTGATAAATGTTGAATTTTGGATATTTGGCATATGCCAGAAAATTTTGGAAAGGTAATTTTTGGAAATTTGAATTAACTTTCTGTACATAAACATATAAATAGTATAACGATTAATTTACTTATTTTATCAACTTTATTATGTGTTTATTTAAGAGTATAATATTTGATTTAGAAACTTTTAATTAGCTTATTAGTGTTTAAAAAATAATCTGTAGTCTCTCAGAAACTGTAGTTGAATATAAAATTAAAACATTCAACAAAGCGCAGTGCAAATAAATTTAGTCTTAGACTAACTAAATAATAAGCATAAAAAATTCATCACAGGTAAAATACCTAAATTTAATGAGAGCTACACGACAACCACAAAATAAGATATTACCAAAAAAACAAAATTTCAGTAGATTTTAAAAAAAAAGTCTTTTTTTAATGTGGATATCAAATTTGTATCATTCCCTAATATCAAGTCTAACTGCTACATTATATCTAGCCATTAAAAATACTCTTAATTCAAATTTAATTAGATTTTCAAGAGATTTCATTTCTTTAAATGTTAATGTAAAATATATTACATCACTTAAAGATATTAATTTTAAAACACAGCATCAGCACTTAATACGAAATTTTAATTACCACAAAATAAGATTTTATTAAAAAAATAAATCAAAATTTCAGTAGATTTTCAATAAAAGTCTTTTTTTGATGTGGATATCAAATCTGTATCATTCCCTAATATCAAGTCTAACTGCTACAATATATCTAGGCATTAAAAAATACTCTTAACTCAAATTTAATTATATTTTCAAGAGATTGCATTTCTTTAAATGTTAATGTAAAATATATTACATCACTTTAAGATATTAATTTTAAAACACAGCATCACCACTTAATGTAAACTTTTAATTACCACAAAATAAGAGTTTATAAAAAATAAATAAAACTTTCAGTAGATTTTAAAAAAGTCTTTATTTTAATGTGGATATCAAATCTATATTATTCCCTAATATCAAATCTAAATGCTACAATATATCTAGGAAAAATACTCTTAACTCAAATTTAATTAGATTTTCAACAGATTGCATTTCTTTAAATGGTAATGTAAAATATATTACTTCACTTTAAGATATTAATTTTAAAACACAGTATCACCACTTAATATGAATTTTTAATTAATATAGTCATAATATAGTCATATAATTTTAATATAGTCATTAAAAATACTCTTAACGCAAATTTAATTAGATTTTCAAGAGATTGCATTTCTTTAAATGTTAATGTAAAATATATTACATCATTTTAAGATATTAATTTTAAAACACAGCATCACCACTTAATATGAGCTTTGAATTACCACAAAATAAGAGTTTATTAAAAAATAAATCAAAATTTCAGTAGATTTTCAAACAAAGTCTTTTTTTAATGTGGATATCAAATCTGTATCATTCCGTAATACCAAGTCTAACTGCTACAATATATCTAGGCATTAAAAGGTACTCTTAACTCAAATTTAATTACATTTTCAAAAGATTGCATTTCTTTAAACGTTAATGTAAAATATATTATATCGCTTTAAGATATTAATTTATATTTTTTTAACAAAACATATAAATATTTAAAATAAAATCATCGCATGAAAGCTTATCAAATTTTTATTAAAGTGTTTTTCTCAAATATCAATGCATTTGATTGTTGACATATTATTTCGAAATGACAATTTTCCGTTTGTTCTATTTTGAATTCTTTAAAAATTATTTTGAATAATTATTTATTTTCAGTTTTTTTAATTTAAGCTGTATCCGATTCACAAAACCTTTGCTTTGTTTCCGCTTCGGATCATAGAAATGCTGTGTTTATATTTTGTATTTGGACACATTTCTCAGCAAACAATATTTTTATAAAAACAAGAACTTTACGCAGACATTCTTTCGTTGACGGGGAGTTTAAATTAAATATATAAAATATATTATTCAAAATGTATTTTAAATAATACTGTTTAACTTTTTTTCTTTGCTGAAGTATTTGGGGCACATTACGCAAACATTTTGAGTTGCAAAAATGGCCCCGTAATAAATATGTTTGAACCGGTGTGATTCTATTAAGAGAATTTCTGAGATTTAAATTCTCTTAGTGATCTCTTTGTGTTTTTTAATTAATCTTTAGAATGAAAGAAAATGAAATGAAACATCTTTTCGTATTCAATATTAAATTTTCAGATCAAATATTCTAAGCTTTTATCTATTGTAACTATTAAAAATTATTTTTGTTTCCAATAATGTGCATTATTGGAAACAAAAATAATTTGTGCAGAAATTAATACATATTTAAGACTTTTATGCTTTACAGCCTTAATTATTTTGTAACTTATTCATGTAATAGCAAAACAGTGATAATTTATTAATCCTACATAGCTGCATTATTTATATTTTATATTTGCATTGTGTGGTAAATAATGTTAAACTGAAAACAGAATTAATTGTGAGATATTATTTTTCATGATAGATTGTAGATATTAAAAATATAAAATAGATAAATCGAAATGAAGGATAAACTAAGATTTCGAAAATTCAAACTGTTTTGAAATGTGTTGGGCATTTCACAAGAATGTTGTGTTACGACAATGGCAACGGATTGAATTTGATTCTTATCTCCGTGATTGATTCTGAAAGCGATGTAGAAATATTTGAGACTAAGTGTGAATTGAACTTAAATGCACTTAAGAATTACCTATTAGAGATCTCTTTAGATTTTTAGTTACTTTAACTTGAGAATGAAACAGAATGAGATGGAATATTTTTACTATATTAAATTTTCAGACCTAATAATTTAACGCTTTTATCTAAGTATTAACCCTCTCGCTGCACATCCCGCGATTTCCACGGGCAACATAGATGTAGCAAAATTTGCGCAACCCGCGATTTCAGCGGGCATGCATTTTAACCGTCTATTTAACTGTGCAGCCCGCTCTTTCACCAGTTATTCTTTCCTTTTGGCTTTACTGTGATTTTTAATTGTTTATTTATCCGTAAACTAGCAGATGACTTTAATTGTAAACATTTCTGCGAAATATAGAAGAATTTTTTGTAGCATTTCGAGCTCGCTTTTCATAGCTGAAAGATGTCTGGCAGGAAGTGTTTCGTGAGTGATGTAACCTATACTCCTGACAATATTTCTGACACTGATAGCACTTTTGACTCTTATTTCAAGTATATTGAAGATAGTTATAGCGAAACTGATAAAAATTTCTCGGATTCCTCTGCGGATAGGGATGAATCTGAAAATTTATTTTGTATTCAAAATGTTCGACAATGGTGCAAAATTGATATGCAAAATATTCCACCAGCTCCTGCTTCATTTCCTTTCCTTGGAAATCCCGGACTAAATTTCACTATGGCAAATAATGCAACTGTTTTGGACTATTTTGAACTTTATATTGACGATGTTATGTTGCAAATAATAGTAAAAGAGACCAACAGTACAAGAGAGTAACAGACCCATTAGACTATCTGCTCGACACTTTGCTAGCCATATACACCCAAATACCATCAGGAAAGAGCCTCGTAGATAGTGAGATGTCTGTTGTTAATAAAAACTGAAGGTGGAACAAAAACTTCGAAAAGAAAAGCGAATTTGGTGCAAGGATTTCAAGGTAGGACTTTGCTTCGAGCCTTGTTTCGAAATTTATCATACAAGATTTCATTTCTAATAAATGTTTTGCAAGTCTTTTGCATTTTTTATTATAT
>CM063510.1:54251143-54268643 GCA_032207245.1 Pardosa pseudoannulata | reverse complement strand
TTTTACTTTTGCCGTATGTGGTAACCCAGAATTAGTTTAGGAAACCCTTTCACAATCGGATGTATTTTAAATTGAAAATCGCTTATTTCAAAGTTATTCGCTAACTGAATTGTACTGTTATTTTGTATTTGGATTTAACCAGGTGTTCATGTATTTTTTGTTAAGTAAGAATATGAGGGTTCTAACAGGATGTTTAATCAACCTCTTGGCACAAAAGCTGTTTACGGGAAAAAGTTACCAGTACTAAATATCCCCTCTTGCGGCCTCTGCCAAACCTGTTCCCTGTAAAGTCTGTTTAACAGACAATCGGAAAGAGCAGTGTTGTAATGTACATACAACACAAACACCAGTGTTTGTCTCAAAGCGGAAACACAGTAAAATATACGCTATGGAATTAAAGGAAAATACCTAATATTTAAACTAAAACATTTATGTAATTATTATTTATAAATTAATACATCAATATCTTAGTCTTAAATATATCTGGTTTTTCTATTCATCAAATATTCTTGAAATAGTATTCCTTATCAAAAGATTATGAGACCCAGGTAATAATTATGAATATTTTTAAGAATCTTCTGCGTCATGACTAGTCAGTGATAACTCTGAGTTTTGGGCACTGGCTGTGAAGTATGCTACATCACTGCAACGATTTATTTAATTTATTCAATTGACTTTTATTTCATTCATAAGTACTGTCAGCTGTCTAGAAGTTTACTGTGACCTGAAATTCAACAATGTTTCTTTGAATATGTATGTAGTTTTTTCTATTAAATTTTCCTGCTCTAGAGCACGATTTCCTTGTAATTATTTAAGATCCTTAATCATTAATGATCCTTAGCACACACACACATATATATATTATGTGTTAGTGTTGTTACATATATATAGGTATTAAAAACTGTAAAATATTTTTAGCATATGAATAAATCGATTAAATAAACCAAATAAGTAAGAAAAATTTTATATCCAAATAATAATCCACTGTGAAAAACTTATATACTAGTATAAACAATTCATGCGTATTTATATAATTTAAATAAAACCTAATACAATTTTTTAATTTAAAAAAAATTATTAGTTTTTTAGTACAGTATCACTAAAGATAAATTTTCCGAAGTACAAAGCAACCAGCATGAAACGTTAACAAATTAAAACTTAATATTAAATACAAGTTTTTCATACATTCATTCTGTTCTAAACACTTTGTCAAATTCGTCATCATTTTGAAAATTCGAGATATTATTCAACTACATACCCCAACTCCTTGCCGTAATTTTGCATTCTGTTTCACCATACATTAATTTCTGTTACAAAAGAAAACGAAAACTTGCAGTATATCTGGCAGCCATAGAGAAAATTAATAGTGGATGATGATAAACTTTCAGAGGTATAAATATTTAATGAGTGTAGTAATTTCTTATTTACTGAGAAGAGAATATGTGATAGAGAGAATACGTAAGATGTATTTACACACGACGGTTTTTCTACGGTACACACTGACAATGTCTTTTAGGAAGATCCAAATTTGTACGTCGCTAATCTATTGTAACGGTTGTAAGTAGATACTGTAAAAAGAAGAAAGCCGTTGACAAAAATGAATAATGTTATATGGTATTTTGGCCTTTTCAATTGCATGGGAAACAAAAAAATTTAATTCAATGTATAAGGAAATACGGAACAAATTTCTATAGAATTCAAAACCTTTGAATGCCAACTAAATTTAATGACCAACGCAGTTTCAAGTTTTTGATACTTAATATAAGTATAGAAATGTACATATTATTTTCTTATATTTTATTCAAAATTTTCTGTTAGAATTAATATAAAATATTTGAAAGTTGTTACTCTTTGTACTTGAAGCCCAGCCGACCGAATTGGTAGGACACTGCTTTTCGGTACAAAGTTCGTGGGTTCGACTCAAGCTTAAATACTTGGATATTTGTATCCATTCTGATTAGGCTTTAAGCAGTTGGTCCCTGTTTAATTATCCCTCGTACAGCTAAACTGTACCAAATCAAATCTTGAATAAACTCAATTAGTTATTTTGGAGATCTACTACATCCTGTTAGCAAATCAGTGACCATTTTAAAATTCAAGGTATAATTCAAAACATATCTCCCATATATTAACCAATTTTTTTGCATTCTATATCGTCATACGTTAATTTCTAATACAGACAAAAATCAGAAAATTGTGGTAAATGCTCCAGCTACAGAAAGAATTAATGGTGGAGTTGATATAGTTATATATTATATATATGGATATAAATCTTTAAGCAGTTCGATTATATCATATTTGCTGAACAAATGAGATAAATAGGATGTGAAGGTTTTGTTTGAACACGACATCTTGTCTGTGATTCCCACTATCATTACCATTATTCTATCATATCATTATCAAGTGGAAGGAATATCCATATTTTTCAAGGAAATAATCTATTCTAATTATTGCAAACTAAGAATGTATATTCTTTTCTTATAAACTTCTCTGGTGTTTAGAAATTAAACATATTTCGCAAATTGCAACAAATATTAAATGTTGATAAAATTGACGAAAATTACTTCAGGAGAATAATTTTAAAAATTGAAACGTTATCTACTAATCACAATCATCTATTGAAAAGCATGCAAGCTTAGAATGAAAAAAAATGTTTTGTAAAACGTTTGACAAGAAATTTTAATGTTAGATAATAAGTCGGCCTTTTCATTTGTGTTACAGGTGTTCAAGTATTGAAATTTAATACACGTACTAATACGTTTTCTGACTGATATTTGAGCTCGGGACACATACTAGTACATTTTCTACAATTGATACTTGAGCGCATGACACGTACTAAAGCATTTTCAAAAGATTGACACTTGAGCGCGGGTCACGTTCGAGTACGGGTTAGTATAACAAGTTTGTTTTTTGTGGTACAAAAATAACGGTACATACAGGAAAACAAAGCCGAATGTTCTTGCCTTTCCTGTATTTATAATATAAAAAATGTTTATATATAACATAATTCGAAAAATTTGAAACTATATACTACTATTTCTATTTGATTTTCCATATTTGCGATACTATTATAAATTTATCCACTAAAAAAAATATTTTTTGTTTACAAAAATCTTATGGTTGTTATTTATATATTTATATTTATATATTTGTTTATATATTTAGATATAAAATACGAAAAGTTGGTTGAAAAATTAAATAATTTACAATCTGTTTAGATTTAACATTACAATTTAAGTCGATCTACTAAAAACGTATTTCGTAGAAACGAGTACAAAACAAGCTTATGTTGCAGGAAGCCACTCGATCCCACAGACAGCTTAGCAAGTTTTGTGGGAGCAGAGGCGACGGTAAGGGAGAATTACTTCAGTTATCTGATAAAACAGGTCATAGACAATTATAAGCTGGTTATGTCGAAATGTACCTGCACACAATGTGTTAAATATGTCAAATATCTATGCAATGAATACAGGAAAACGAAGCCGAATGTTCATGTTTACTACATAGATTCTGGAAAAATTAATTTGTAATTTCTCACGGGTACTTCACTTATACGTGCTCCTAGCCTAGACGCTCAATCGGTTTTCACCTCAACAATCTTAAAAGGGTATCAATATATAATGTAGTATTGAAATTTAAGTAATACAATAAACAATGTATCCTTTTGCATTTTATTACCGGTAAATATTTTTCTACATCAAAATATTCAAAAACAGCACATTATAAAAAATAATAACACTTAAAGGGTATAAGGCTTGTCGACTTTTAACACTTGTAGAATTTCCTCACTTAGAAAAGAAAACTTGCCTTTTCATACTCGCCACTTCATTTCATGCGATAGGGGCTAAAAATACTTCATAAGTAATCATCTTGATATATTTACATTCCATAACATGAAATATTCGGGCATACGCAAGTTCACGCTCCACCAAACACCCGAAACTTATGGTCATCGTTTGGATCGATACAAATATGGAAGACTATAGCGATAATAAAAGTTCGGTGGTATAAATCTTTAATGGGCTCGATTATTTTCTTATTTGCAGAGAAGCGACTGCGCTGATCAATGAGCACAGAGATTATTGGTTCGCACTCTAACGCCTTTTAGTACTGGTTTCTCGTCAGATATTCGAATAAAATGGAAGAACATAATTCTAGTTTAAAAGAAAAATCATATAATAAATCAGATATTTACGTTTAATATACTGAACTTTTGAAATATTTTTGTAAAATCATAATTATTGCAGTTCATACGGCAAAAGATATTTTTTACAAATTTATTTTGGATATATATATATATATATATATATATATATATATATATATGTATGTGTGTGTGTGCTAAGGATAGTTGTTAAAGAGGGAACAAGAATTAATTATTTCACGAAGATGCAAATTAAACATGTGAATGGAAGAATTGCTGGAATGATAAAATCTGGACAATATCAAGCTGAATTGTCTTTAATTCTGGATGTACCTTAGAGTATAATCGCTATACCACCATTACAATTTATATTTCAATAAATATTTCCATAAGAAATGTTGTGGTCAATGTCTGGACACTAACTTATATCAGAAGAATGTGCCCACATATCCTCAACAATAGACCTTTGGCATAGAGATATAACCATACAAATTGTTTTCTGTGTTGTATAATTTATATATATATATATATATATATATATATATATATATATATATATATATATTCCTTTGGTACTTTATTTCGGCCGTGCATGTTCTAGTATTTACATTTCCTAGGTAGTTACGTTCTAGTAGTTACGTTTCTAGTAGTTACATTTGCAGTACCTCACTCGGCAAAGGCATATATATATATATATATATATACATAACATTCTAGTGGTATACAATAATTTTCGTATAATATAAAATTTAGAATACAAAATTTGTAGGCTTTAAATATCTTAAACTTTATATTTTTCGTTGTAAATAATGCAAAAGTAAGTATGAAATTATCACTAATCCTATTTATTCAAAAGTAGCGAATAAGTGAATTCATATTATAAATCATTTATTAAAGAATGATAAATGTCTTCTCTTATTTTGAAAAGACTATAATAGTACACAGTAATATATGAAATAAAATTAAATTTTGAAATTTGTCATTTTTCCGAAGTTTAAACAGTGTAAAACTTTCTTTGTAAATAGCATAAATGTAAATTTGAAAATTTCACCAATATTTTTCTTAAAAATACCAAATAAGTGAATTCACATTATTTTCATTATTCTAAAATCCACTTTATTACTAAAATGTCACCGAAAATTTAAGGGAATTGTATAAGAACTATTTTCTCATAAAAACTTGATGTATCATCTGGTAAGTAAGGGGCATAACGCTTGTCGACTTTTAACACCTGTAGAATTTCCGCACTTAGAAAAGAAAACTTGCCTTTTCAAGCTCTTAGTATCAATTTCGTGAATAATGCACATACCTCTTGATTACTTCATAAGTAATCATCTTGATATATTTACATTCCATAACATGAAATATTCGGGTATACGCAAGTTCACGCTCCACCAAACTCCCGAAACTTATGGTCATCGTTTGGATCGATACAAATATGGAAGACTATAGCGATAATAAAAGTTCGGTGGTATAAATCTTTAATGGGCTCGATTATTTTCTTATTTGCAGAGAAGCGACTGCGCTGATCAATGAGCACAGAGATTATTGGTTCGCACGCTAAGGCCTGTTAGTACTGCTTTCTATTCAGCTTTTCGAATAAAATGAAAGAACATAATTCTAGCTTAAAAGAGAAAGCATATAACAAATCAGAGCATAAACAGAAGCGTGAACAGCATATTTACGTTTAATATACTGTACTTTTGTAATACTTTTGTAAAATCATAATTATTGCTGCAGTTCATATGGCAATAGCTATTTTTTACAAATTTTAGTAAAATATTTTAATATGAATGAAAGGTAAAATTGTTATGTTTTATATTTGGGCATAATTTTTTTTACAAATTTTATTTAGATTTAATTCTTGAAAATAAACAGTGAATAAGCAACTAAAATGTACAGAAAACCAATTTCTAACTACATAGTGAAGTTTTGATTTACATATATTCTATGTAGGACTTTTTTATTCGGTCCCGGTTTATCATATAATTTTTTTAATGTGTTGGAAATAATATATTTTATAGCTATTCATGAATGTACGTTTAAGCCCTTTATAATTCGCTGCAGAGTCGTGGTAGCTCAGTCGGCAAAAACAATGCTCTCGTAACAAAGCAACGCGTGTTTGGGATTCTAGTGGTACACAATAATTTTAGTATGATGTAAAATGTAGATTACAAAATTTGTAGGTTTTAAGTATCTTAAACTTTATATTTTTCTTTGTAAATAACACAAAAGTAAACATCAAAATATCACGAATCCCATTTGTTCAAAAGTAGTGAATAAGGGAACTCATATTACAAATCGTTTATGAATGAATGATAAATGTCCAAAGTTTAAACTGTGTAAACCTGTTGCAAATAACATAAATATAAATTTGAAAATTTCACCAATATTTTCCTTAAAAATAGCAAATAAGGGAATTCGTATCGAGTCGGCCTAAGATCTACTGTGTTCGTTAAAGGTGGCTGGGACACGTAAAGTATGTTCGTGGTCACTATGTCCTCCAAGTTCTCAATTAATACCTCTGGGGGTGGCAGCCGAAAATTTAAATGAATTGAATAAGAACTATTTTCTCATAAAAACTTGATGTCTCATCTGTAAATTTACATTTACATTAAACTAACTTTATTCTGAAGTGTCACCGCATAAACTGGCGAATAAATAAGGTTCATATAGCTACGAAGTAAATTTGCCTTATTCACATGTTCTAAAGTTTACTTTATTCTAAAGTGTCACCGAAAAGGCATGCAAATTAAACAAGATCTATTTTCTATTAAAAACCTATTTAGAGATTACGTATAAACCAGTGTGTAAAACTTAAGCAGCATTTCTTCCTATGGCCTTAATCACTCGAAATTTAACTGGGAGACATAAAATTCATGCTACAAATTCACAATGTTCACTTTATTCTAAAGTGTCTCCAAAAAGACATGCGAATAAAAACTGTTTTCACTTAAAAACTCAGCTGTATCATTTGTAAATTTACAGATTATATTTACACTAGTATGTAAAACTTAAGCAATGTTTCTACCTTTGACTTTATATCTTTAAAACTCAACTGGGAGACATAAAATGTATATTACGCAGACACATTATAGTACTGAAAGGATGAAGAAAGTACAGTAGCAGAAAAATCAACAGGACACATACAGTACGGCACGAGGGGAAGGGGCTTTACTGATAAAAATAACGTTGGTACAAAACGCAATATAGCCAAGAGAAATAACAATTAACCATGCAGCTGTAGTAAGAGATAGGATCTTTCCTGATTGCATTGTTTAAGTGCCCCTCATTGAGTGACGTAGGCCGTTAGTACTCAACACCAGGTTATACAACATTTCTTGAAGTAATTTCTTGAGGTAAGGCCAGTTTTCAAGGAGCATCTGTTTCAGTTGTCTGTAATTTGCCACCGTGTTCGTTAACGTTAGTTGACTGGGTTGACTTCAAATTCTCAAAAAATACCTCTGGGGGGTGGTAGGCCAAGCCCCCAAGTCTTCTGGTGGCTCGTTGACTGGGGCTCGTAAAATATGTTCGTGGTCACATTGTCCTTGGTAGGCCAAGCCCCCAAGTCTTCTGCTTAGTCCCTGCTTCTAAATTACAGTATCCCACAGATGTTCATTGACATAAAAATCAAGTTTTCATGTTGGCCAATCTATTCTTTATATATCTTCCCTTTCAAGGTCATCTTTAACAGATAGAATCCTGTAAGACCTTCATTTTTCATCTGTAAGAATACGATCCAGATCAATGCCATCCTGGAAAAGGCGCGCATGTAAGAGGATAATTTCTTTACAATAATAATCATCTGTAGCTGAACTCCTGTCTCAAAATATCTGCTCATTATAATTCTTTGCTGCTAATAAGATAAAACTATTCGTACCGCTCTCCATATCAAAGGAGGCCGAGAATCGTTTATTAGTCTGAAAAGACTTTCATCGGTATAGAAGACGACATTCCGTTGAAGATAAATGATGACGCCATCAATGTTCTTAAGTGATATAATATATTGGCGTAATATATTGCTTACATTGTTTCATATGAAATAATATAAGCCCACATCTTTTCCACATTTTACATTCTTTCCTTATAAGCTATTTCTGGAGTAAATACTTGTTATATACAAAGGAATTCTAGTCTCCCAAAACAAGTCGAAATGTAAAGGATTATTGCTTGCATCTAAAGTGAAAAACATTTCGTTGTAAACTAAAATAATCTCACAAAATGGGAAGGGTTTTCCAGGGTGAAATGCAAACCAATTATATGAGAATAAATTTGTTCAACAGCGTTTTAATATAGTTCAGTTCCTTATATGAGCGGACTTTAAGAGTCTCCCGAACTTTAATTTATTTATATATTTTGATTTCTTTTTTATCAAGTCGAGGAAGCCTCCGCAAGGTCAAAGCAGTTTGGTACATTACTCATCTACGGAAAACATATATTTATCTTTTATGTTCTTATAATAATTGTCTGTCAATTAATATTTCCAGTTACCTGTGACCTAAAGAAAACGTATGTTTATTTTTTATTTTTTTTATATTGAATTCTCATTCGTAAATCAGTGAATCAATAAGGATAAAAGTCAATACAATATCTAGTCTTTGTGTTCTCTAGACTACTGTAAAAGAAGTCACTAATGTTGCTTTCTTAGAATAATACGTGTAATATTGTATTGCATTTTCTTTGCTCATTAGTCTTGATCAGATTTTAATGTCAACTCGAAGCGTTATTCTCTTTTAATTATCCAATTAAAAATCAATTTAACAGATAACGCTATCAAACTGTCGAGGTATAAAAAAAATATTGCTCACACTTGAAGGCACACCTGTCCTTCGTTTGCTGTAAACAATAAGTCTACATCTCCTCCACATTTTACATTCTTTCATTATACAGTTAAATCTACCCGTGTAATCGGTATTCGAATTTTTATCGCCTTCAGGATGATATATCGGTCATCATCTACTCTTTTTTCTCTTTTTTTCCGATTACTCGGTTACTCTCAATTTTTTTTTTACGTTGAATACACATGCGTTATTTTTAAAGGTAAATAAACTATCCCGAAAATTAACAAATGAATTTTGTTTCTGCATAATCAGTAACAATTACTATTTATCCCTCATCTTTTTTTCGTTGAATATTTTTTCTTTTTATCTACCTCTTCAAAGTTGCCAATCATAAAAATCATCTTGTTTTGTTTCTGCATAAATTTTCAAATTTTTCTGATTTTATCTTGTTTGGTGCGTTGTTATATATATTTGAAACCCTAATCATCAAAAATTCTTTGTTACTTGCACAAAATAAGCAATCAGCACATAAAGGAAGCTCAAAAATTAAAGCTAAAATCAACAAGATCTTTTTCCATTTAAATGTGAATGATGTTTTCTCATTTAGAATATCTTTCTAAAGCATATGACATTTATTCGAATTCCATTCATAGATGTTTGCTTATCCTCCAAACCCAAGTATAATCGAAAAGATCAATTTATGATTTGAAACGGCGATAAAAACGCCATTTATTTACGTCTTCTTGCCTATTCAAAGCTCTCATTTCAGCTTCCATACCTCGTAAACTACTTCTGCTTTTTATTTTGTAACCTTTACTGCCGTGAAAAGAAATAAATTTCCTGGGATTTTAGAGCCTCTCTCTGATTCTTGAATTCTATTAGCTTTGCAAAGAAATAATGAGATCAAGTTTAGAGAAAAGGGAATTATAAAGAAAACTATTTTGAGAGTTAGAGTGACGTTCTGAGAGTATTAACATATGCGTTTCTTTTTCTCGCTTAATCACGTGTTTCGATGATTTAGGTCTTAATAGGAATAGAATTCCCTGAAAAAGTTTTAAAGTAAATTTATCTTATTTAATATAACTTATGACAACTTATTGCTCAATTGTGTTTTGTTTTTACACAACAGAACAAAGTTAAACACAGTACAAAGAACCAAATTTTTGTAACATTTTACCCATTGTCTTAGTGATTTTTATCTGGAAAGGCGTCTTTTGCTTTCATATTGTAGCGTTTTTATCACATAGACCGAAGTGCACAGGTGATTAGGGAGACCACTCAGACACTAAAATTCCTTTTATTGAAGGATCTTGACAAAATGAGTATGTACATAGGCTATATACAAAGATCCATTGGAAGGAGATCCTCTGCATCAAATGTCTTTGAATTAGTGAATCAATAAGGATACAAGCCGAGATGAAGTTGATCGCCATTCAGACATGTAATTTTGCATTGTATTTTCTTTTCCTTCTCTCTATCCAATTAAAAATCAATTTAACAGATAGCTTACCTTGTCGAGCTATAAAAAAGATAATGCCCCTCATTTTCCGGGGCCCTCTCTACTCATATATGCTTTGGAGAATAAGCCTTGATCCAATGCTAGCACTCCAGTGTTACGTGTGTTATGCACTTTCACATATATGCAAAGGTCAACATTTTGTTATACTTCTTTATAAGGAAATTTTCACATGTAATTGTCCATACCAGCAGTGATGTTCCAACTAATGAACTCCGGTATCGAAATACAGCGCTCCACCCATTTAATAACGCTCTATCTTTAAAAACATTTAATAGTTTTCACATTTTCACATAACATAAAATTACCATGTCAATGAAAAGATACGGATCGTACAATTTAATATATTATGAAACATCTTAACTCATGAGGAATTTCGCTTTCGTTTGAAATGTAAAGGCAGAATATTGATTGTCTGTTTTGCTATTGTAAGTATAATAATGAACAGGAAGAGAAGTAATGGTAGTGATATTTTACGAACGTGAAAGTCACAAACGTAGTGAATCGCCTTTAACATCCAAGATCTTGTGTCGACCCATTTGTTGATGGCGACTTACAGTTATTTTCTTCATATCACTTTTTTATTATCCATGTAAATATGGATAAAGGCGATCAGTCCATTTAGGAAATTGTTGTGCAATTTATTTATTTCTAGAAACTCAATATGTTAGAAGAAACTATTAATTGTTTCGACACATCTTAAAATTCAATGGAATAGCAATAGTATCCAATCTTGCGTTACTTCTTTGTTTGGTATTCGAAATACTGTGAGTTTTAAGGGAGCTTTGAATGTACCAATGAACTGTAAATGAAAATATATTAAATTTTATTTAAAGATGAAAAAAATAGAAATATCTTTAGTAATATTCCCGTTCATTGAATCGATATGTTCTTTTTCTAAAATTAAAAAACTAAAAAGTAATATCAACAGATCTTAGAACTGCACTTTACGCGATTTGGTTAACTGATAGAGTTTGGACAGCTTAGAATAATTTTTCCAATTCCTCATAAAATTAAAATGTTATGCTTCTTTTATAAAGAAATTCCACATGTTCTTTAATAACACTCTATCTTTAAAAACATTTAATAGTTTTCACATTTTAAATAGTATATTTTATAAGAACATAAAAATAGCCTCAAAATAGCTTTTTAAGTATGTATATTCGAAAATAAACTTTCATATCATTATTCTTGGTCATTATTTATTTAATTAATTTTCTTAATATCATTTTTTATTATTATTAATATCACTTTTCTTGGTAGTTACCTGAAGTATTACGAACTATTGTATCATTTATCCATGAATAAACCTGTTACACATCTTGAAAACAAAAACTAAGGACATCGAATTTATTTCTTCCTAGAATCGCATTATGTTAAAAGAGACTATTGATGGTTTTCAAACATCCTAAAAATCAATGAAATATCAATGGTAACTAATCTTGCGTTACCTCTCTATTAATTAAATTATTATTATTATTATTATTATTATTACCTAACTTTTTAGTTGAGTGTAAAAACATTCATTCAAGTAAAATGAATAATATGAGTTGTATGGTTGAAGATCCTTTCACCCTTGGTGATAAAAAATGTACTATCGTTAGTAATATTCCTGTTCATTGAATCGATATCTGATATTTCTAATATTAAAAAACTGAAAAGTAATCTGAACAACTCTCAGAACTGTACATTATGCTCTTTGGTTAACTGATAGGGTGTTAACAGCTTAGACATTTTCCAATTCCTGATAAAAATTAAAATGTTACATTATTGTTATTATTATTACCTAACTTTTTAACTGAGTGTAAAAACGTTCATATAAGTACAGCTAAATTAGTCCATAATAAATAATAGAAAACATTTTATAATTTTCTCATTTCAAGTAGTGTATTTTTATATGTAGTTGAAGATCCTTTCAAATTTAGTGGATCTTTGAACAGGTTTTAATTTTATTCTTTTGCTTTACAAAAACTAAGGACACCGGGACTTAGTACTTTAAAACCGACTCTGGATGGCTACACTTTATTATTATGTCATTATGAATATCATTATTCTTGATCATTATTAAAATCATTATTCTTAACCATTAATATCATTATTCTTGGTATACATATTTAGTTACCATATAGTTCTATGGCTTCTGTTGTGCAATTTATTTATTTCTAGAAACTTTCACCCTTGGTGAATCTGAATTAAACGAGACTTACTACCTAAAAGCCGACTCTGGATAGTTACACATTATTGTTATTATTATTACCTAACTTTTTAGTTGAGTGTAAAGACATTTATTCAAGTATAGCTAAATTAGTCAGAGATAAATAGATAAATAATATGAGTTGTATATCATTATGTTAGAAGTGACTGTTTATGGTTCTGACACATCCTAAATATCAGTGAGATATCAATGGTAGCCAATCTTACGTTACAACTCTGTTAATTGAATTTTATTTAGAGATAAATAAAAAAAGAAATAACATAAGTAATTGTCCCGTTCATTGAATCGATATCTTATTTTTCTAATAACAAAATACTAAACAGTGATCTCAACAAATCTCAGAACTGTACATTACGAGGTTTGGTTAGATAGGGTATGGACAGTTTCCAGCAATGTGGTTCAAATCCATAAACTCTAGTACCGAAGAGAAGCACACTATCCATAAGCCCTCGTTCGGCTTTTAGAGGAAGAAATCCTCAAATAAAAATTATTTTTGTTATTAACGAATCTTTTAATTAAATTCAGAAACTTTAAGTAAGAAAACTATCATATCTTTATTCTTAATCATTATTTATATCAATATTTTTGGTCAATCTGAATATCATTATTCTAGAGAAAAAACATTTAAATCAACAATAAGTTTTAAATTAACAGTATATTATCCTGACATTTTAAAATATATTTTCAAGTACAGATTTAAAAATCCTATTTTTCTTGAGCCATCAAACAATATTATGATGTCAAAAACTGAAAAAAATAAATTATTCAAGCTGGTAACTTATAATTTTCTTCACTAGAAAAAGCATTTGACACATCAAAAGCTGATACTCTACTGTCCCATCAACTAACAATTTCCATCTGCTATCTGAAGCAATTCATCGATTGCATTCACAATCTGATGGTTATTTTCCGGAGCGTTTAGCATTTATTCTAATCATATTTATAGAAGTTTGTCTTATCACTATCCCGAACACTGATTTATGAGTCAAAACGGTGATGAAAATGCCACTTACTCTCGTCTCGTAATGCATCAAAAAGCCTCTTTCATCTTGATGCCCGAAAAATTTAGACGTCTTGACCTTATGCTGCATGAAAAGAAATGAAATTTATTGGGTTTCTCTGTTGATTCCCTGTTTCTTCTCTCTTTTTTTTAATGCTTTATTGAGATTCTCGTAAACAACAAAGTGGTTTTGGGGTTAAAAAGAAGAATAATTTTTATCAAAGTGTAAGTTAAGAAAGGCAGTGCCTCATATCAAATGTCGTAATGTCTTATTGTTGAGAAAAATGCATGCTGTAATGCCCAATTGAATATGATTATACGAAATTGTTGTCAAAAGCCCGTGGAGTTGGGGTAGTACTTCTAGCTCTCACGACACAGGTCCGAGGTTCGATCCCTTCAGTGGGTTGATGAACTGAGGACCAAGCGTTCTTGGGAGCTACACACTAGGGGTTCCGCGTAAAATTGACCACCTGGAATTAACTGGAATATATGCTTCGTATTCCAGGGCCCTTAGTCACGTAAACGGAGATTGGCATCGTAGGCCGTGGCCCCCTAGGGGCTGTTGCGCCGAGGAGTTTAGCTGTACACAATTTTTTTTACTTTAATTCTAAATGTAGAGTTCTCTATGATTCTACCCGCTCTATATTTTAATGAGTGTTTCAGGGATTGTTATTATATTTTGGATAACGAGACACGGTAGCTCAGTCGGTAAAGGCAGTGTTATCGTAACTGAAAGGTTGAGGATTCTCTTGGTTGTTACTTGAAGTTTTGCTAACTATTCTATCATTTACTCGGGAATAAAACTGTTTCACATTCTGAAACATAATTATTTCTAAACGGTGTTACCATTTCTATGGCTTCAGTTGTTCAATTTATTTCTTCCTAGAAACGCATTACGTTAGAAGAGACTGTTAATGATTTCGACACATCCTAAAAACCAATGAAATATCAATGGCAGCCAATCTTGCGTCACCTCTCTGTTAATTAAATTTTATTTAAAGATAAATGAAAAATACCTCTGGAGGTGCAGGCCAATACCGGGGCCTTCTACTTGCTCCCTGCTTCAAAATTACGAGGACCCAGTGGAGGTAATGTTACTCGCTGCCGTAGTATACCTGAAGTATTTAGAACTATTCTACCATTTAAGCTACAAGTGCTCCCCGGGGAGGCTAAATTTTATTTAGAAATAAATGAAAATAGAAATATCGTTAATAATATTCCGGTTCAAAGCAATATCTTATTTTTTTAATATTAAAAACTAAAAAGCAATCTCAACATGTCTGTATCGCCTGCTGCTTTGGAAATAAAAGTGTATATTTTTATAAAAACATAAATATACCCTCAAGTTATATCATCAGTTGTTTCAATACTAAATTTATATCGGCAGCACAAATTCTATCCTTTGTAAGGAATAGATATTGTAGATTAATTGCATTCCTAGTCAGTTCGATGTTTGTAGCTATACGTAATCGATATTTAGCTATAAATTCTAGCTAAATGAGCTCTTGTGTACAAAATACTTGGTTGTATCCTGCAGAAAAATCTAAATTTTGTATTAGAAATTTTTAAACTGTCAACACATATTCAGGTATCTGAAAAACTCAGGATTTAAAGTTTAGTTAGTGACTGGAATAATGCTTAAAAACTTTTTACTTTAAAAGTTTTATGGACATTTATTGCTGTACGTAAACAATACAGAATATGCAGATCAATAAATATGTTAATACCCTGTAGCACTTATAAAAGAAACCTCTATTGAGTTGTGTTTTTTCTTTTCAGAAAAATGTGGAATCAATGAAACTACATTGTTAATTTGTAATAAATTTTTTGTCGGTTAGATGTATCATACTTGTAATTATATATTTAAATCCATATAAAACAGGTCATTACTTTTTCTACCTAGATTGAGTTTAGTTTGGTTATCAAAGAAGTCAAAGATAATATTCTTAAACCATATTCAGTTATGAATCCACTTCCCACACACGTTGTGCCCTTATAAACTGAGAATAAATATTATTAAATTTATTTTTCAATGAATGTGTTTGAAGCAGGTAACATAATCCAGTGTAGTGTTTAATATTAATGTTCTTGAGTCTCAACACATAGCTCGGTTTTATGCAATCACCGAGAGTTACTTTAACTGGATACCATCACTAATACACCAAATGGCAATATTGAAAAGTAGCAACACCTTAGCAAATTTGTCGAAATTATTATCGAAGTTTACTAAGGTATTCCATACAAACATTATACCCCTTGATTTTGGGTGATTTAAACTCATGTAGAGTAAGACGTTGTAATAGTATTGTAACAAAGAGTTACACTTCTACAACGCCAGCGCAAAACTGATCTAGAGGCAAAAGTGAAGTGAGTGACCCTCCTGCCCCATTGGCAAAGCCTCCTACAGCCTGCGAGTACTAACTGTGCTTCTTTGGCAATTCTAATACCATTCTTCTTTATAAGACAAAGACGCCATGTTGGGCAGATCTTCGATCAAGTATGGTCCCTTTAGCATAATGGCCTAATTAGCATTTTTATTTCCTATTTACACCTTTATTTATATTCAAAATAAAAAAAAATCAGCAGGAGGAATTAGTTTTTATTCTAATTGTAATTTCTCACGGGGACTCCATTTATAAGTACCGCTGGCCTAGACACGCAGTCGGTGTTCACCCTAACAAGTATTATATACTTTTACTTAATTAATCCAAACTACTTAAACTAGATATTTATAATTATTGCCAATTAATCTCTCAACAGTTTACGAAGTCAACGGCTCCAAATTATTAACAATTAATCATAGTGAACCAGTTACCTGAAGTATTACGAAATATTGTATCATTTACCTAGGAATAAAACTGTTACATATTACGCGCATTTAATATATAAGAAATGGCTTCCACGAGGAGAGCTGGATATAAATATAATATAAATTAAAATATAGATACAGATTTTTTGAACAAGGTGAGATCAGAAGAAAATGTTAGGCTACTACGTTCAGAGCTTTATCGCCAAGTTAGCGGGAGCATCCTGTTCTTCAGTCAAACCCACCAAATCATGGAGGTACCAACTGATGGTCATTTATAATTATGGGCAATTAATCTCTCAACAGTTTCCGAAGCTAACTGATACAAATTATTAATAATCAACCATAGTGAACCATTTATGATTCACTATAGCTAATTTTTTTAACCATTAAGCTCATTTAATGTATAAGAAATGGGTTCCACAAGGAGAGCTGGCTATAAATATAATATAAATTAAAATATAGATACAGATTGTTTGGACACGGCTAGACCAGGAGAAAATGTTAGGCTACCACGCTCAGAGCTTTTTTGCCAAGTTGGCGGGGGCATCCTGTTCTTCAGTCAAAACCACCAAATCATGGAGGTACCAACTGATGTTGTTGAAAGAACATAATACAAATTCATTGGAATCTTGGTCAACCTCACATGCTTATCTCAAAGTTTGTCACACTTACCGATGTTACCAGGTTTACCAAAAGGAAAACCCCCCAAATCATGGAGGAACGAACTGATGTTGTTGAAAAAATATAATACAAATCCATTGGAATCTTAGTCAACCTCACATGGACAAAGATGTTACCAGGTTTACCAAAAGGTTGTATAATGAAGGTGCATATATGTGCTATCACAGATTCCACATTATGCCTCAAATTAGGGAGCAACAGTGCATCCTAGTAAGTCCCAATCTCATTAGCCATCGTGTTTAAAATCAAACTTTAGAGCCTCGCACCAAACCAAACCAATTTAGTAATAATATTTTAAGTCCAGGACACTCCTTTGATTAAGGCATTTTGTGGCTTTTCCATCCTTGTTTTCGA
>CM063510.1:54213643-54241143 GCA_032207245.1 Pardosa pseudoannulata | reverse complement strand
AGAACTTAATCCAATAAAAGATTTAGACCCTGTTCATTAATGTTTGGAAAAGACATTCTTTCTGAACTTTTTTGATAAAAAAACGGTCTTCCTTTATAGCTGATTATTTAATACGGCACGTACTTCCCCTTAGGTCTCTGGGGACCTTGAGACAATGAAAAGTAAATTTCTCAAGAGAAAAGCTTCTGGGATAAAATCCTTCATAATGCTTACAGCTTAGCTTTTGGTCTGCTGATGTGAATATTCAACTGTCAGACCATTGAAATAACATGTAAATAACTATCCGAATGAAAATTACCTTGTAATTTGGGGGATTTGTAATGTCTTGTTATTTGGAGAAGCAAAAAACGTGGATAGTACCGCTCGAAATCAAATCTTTTCAAATTTTTGTTTCAACATAAATTATAGCATTTTAGAACATAATCTATAATTTTCCTGCTGTCTGTGCAAAATCGTTTTGAACAGCTACAATTAACATACCTTTGACTTTAATCTACCATGGTAATCCATAAGTACTCCACTACTGTTAATTTATCTTCAATCTGGAAATCAGGAACAAATTTAAACTAATTCAATTTAACACCATGACAAAATAATTTAAACTAAAAGTGCTTTCATAGGCAATATCAGAGAACTTTATTCCAATAAAACTTTTAGAACATACTTATTAATGATTGGATTAGACTTTCTCTCTGCCTTTTTTGATAAAATATTGTCTTGCATTGTAACTGATCATTAATACACAAAGTATTTTGTCTTAGACATACATCGAAATATGCCTAGAACGTATACATCCATCGCTATATTCCAGACAGTGAAAAATTCATTTCTCTAGAGAAAATCTTCTGGTATAAAATCTTTCCTAACGCTTAGTACTTAATTTTTAGGCTGCTTGTAGGAATAGTCAAGTTTTTAACTTTTAAAGTAATAGGTAAATATCTATCCTAATCAAAGTTACCTTGTAATTTAAGATATTCGAAATCCTCAATGGATCTTATTATATCCGCTTATAGTCTCATAAACTGGTAAAACAGTTCGAGGAAATTACAGCAAAAGCTAAATTTATCGACGATTTTTAAGACATATAATTTAAATTCAGGCTTAGAAGATGAGTCTTTTACAGGGTGAAAATACTCTTAATATTCTTACTATATTTTCGCTCTTATATATCTGATATATTTGTATAACATTCAACCATAGATTCACAACCCTGTCATATAAAAATAATGTATATTATGTACATCTCAGACACTTATGGGTATAATTCTTGGTTAAAGTGGCAATGATACAGAAATCCTAAATTACATTCAGTAGAAAAAGTACAGCATTTCAAATTTTTGAGTAAAACTAGTAAGAACCCACTCAGAAGATGTATTACTTGGGTTAGTCAAGTTTCATTAAAAAAAAAAAAAACCTGGCGTGTATAACACATTATTTACTTGTGCACCTATTAAATTATAAACAATTTTAATTTTGATTGTATGATGCATCCTTATAATTATTTGTACCTTCCCACGAAGGTTTAAAGATTGTTTCGTTTCTTAAAGTAACGGTTAATCTGTGTAGCGCTCGAATACGGCAATCTCGCTGCGACCTGCACCGTTAATACCCATTATATTGGGATTCTATGTTATATACACCCATACAGTACAACTTTGACTGAGGACCATTGATCTCTGTTTTTTCCAAAATTCTTCCCAAAAGAAAAACGACTTAACTGGGAAGTCCTGACTCAGAAACTTTTCGGCACATCCTTTGATATCCTACCAAAGGAAGAACATCCAGGAAGCATTGCATGGTACATTCCTCAGTACTTATAACTGCTATATAACAGCTGTTTCCCCGTTAAGTTTATAAATTTTTTTATTTTAACCAAACCACGCGTATACACATTTTGCTACTTACTCACTTACTGCCACAGTTACACAATGCAAAGAGGTTGTACTTGACCCACGTGCATTAAATTATTTCAGTTTCTAGATGTTTAATATTAAAAATATATACTGTGCCTTGGACTTGTATCATGCTTCAGTTTTATCAATTTTAGTGCTATCTATTGAGTTTTATAGTAATTATATTTTATTTGTATACTTTCATGTAGAGTCTGTCATGTTATAACAAATAAGAAATGTTTCTCAATATTTCATTATAAACCAAAATTTTACAGATTACAATGCTACCTTTACTCTATACCTAAAATGGACATTAAAATCCCTGTTTCAACTGTTTATTAAGCATCGTTATAACTGCATATGTATAAGTCAATATCTTGTTCTTTTATACTGTTATATTGTAGCCGGCAACATTAGTATTTGTTGAATGGAAATTTTTGATAAAGTGTAGATTGCTATCACAGAGGAAATGCTAAAAACAAAAGAGGTTTGTTTATGGAGTGCTACGGTCTACTTTTTGAAACACGAGGGATAATGAGACTTACCTACAGCTTAAAGCCGATTCCGAACGGCTAGAACATCCATGCCACAATGGGATTCTAACCCACGAACACCGATACCGAAGGCCAGCACCCTAACCATTCTGCCCTCGTTCAGCAAATCAAAAGAGAAAATGACTAGATATTATAACAGTCAAAAATACAAAATTTCCACGTTCTAAGGCTTATTGTTTTTGAGTTATGCGATATACGTACATACTGTACGTACGTCTGTAAAGCTCAGGGATAGGGAAAATGTATATTTTAAGTTTTGAATTGAAATTTCTTTACGCAAAAACGCAGCACTTGGTCAACTAGAGTATTTCCTTTGAAATATGAACACAGAAAGTTTTCATGATTGTAGTACTTCTTTTGCTTTGTTCTAAGAGTAAAGGAACAATATTACCTTACAGTACTTTCTTTAATTTGTTCACAGAATGGTAGCCAAGCGAAAAGGATCCTGCTCTTCGGTACCGATATTCGGACGTTCGGATCGAATCCCGCTGTGTATCAAAACAACAGATCGTACTCAAAACCAAATTAAACTTTTGTACAAGGTTTTACTTTGTATGAGGATGGAAAAAGAAGAACTTGGGTACTACTTAAAAATAGGGTTCCCCTTAACAAATTTGGCGAAATTATTGGCGATGTTTACTAAAACACAAAGGTAATCAATCCAAACATTGTATTTCTTGCTTTTTATGGCGACTTTAATTAATGCACAGTGCACAATCGTAATAAAATTATACACTCTTATTATTTTGTACCGAGGTACTTTCTCACGGTGATTTGCACGTGCATGCATAGCCGTGGGAGTCCTTGAGGAATTTTCTTTGAGGAATTTAGGACCCCAATTATTTACGTCAAGTTTAGGGACCCCTGCAGAGAAGATAGATCACGGAATGGCAGCATAACGGTCAAGCTCGCACAGAGCTGTAAGCGTGAGTTATGGAAGCAAGGGCTAAAAAGTAATGTCAGCTTGAACAAAAAGGGGCTACTTTAATAAGCCCACCTGCACTCCCGAAGGGCATTTGATGTGGGAAAATTTCCCGAAGAGAAGGGATTGGATAAGAAGAAAAAAAGGGGCGTTGGGACCGAGGTGTGGTTTTTGGGAAACGTAGTGAGAGCGAAGAGTTGAAGAAGAAGAAGGGGGCAGTCGAGAGAAGTGTGACAAGGATCCACTAGCACCAGCTCGTCCCGTGCGACCGGACCGACACCGCCCCGCTCACCATCACCAACTCGTCCCGTACGCCCGTGAGGAAAGCCCCTGCCTGCTCCCCTGTGACTTTAATGGAGGTAATTTATAAATAATATTTACAGTCATTTGACTTAGGCCTCTGTTAATAATAATAATTCCTTATAAAGTGATGTGGGATAATTATAGTGTAAATAGAAGATATAAATGATTGATCATTATGATAACCAAGGATCTATTTGTAAATAAATGTATAGAATAAATGTCTGAATCTATATAAAGTATTATATTCATTCTGTGTTTCCCCCTTGTAACGAACACTGGTGTATAGGTTGTATGTACATTACAATAATTTAATTTAACAATATTTATTTAATTTTTTACAAAATTTATTTAACTAAACAAAACGACTTGGAAACCGGACATTTATATTTATGGTCAATTAATCCCTTAACAGTTTATAAACTCAACAGCTCCAAGTTATTAAAAATCAGCTATAGTGAACCATTAATGGTTGGTTATATCTCATTTTTTAAGCATTGTGCGCTTTTAATATATAAGAAAAGAGTAGTTGCTGAAGGAGAGCTGGATTCAAATATCATATAAATTATAATATAGATACAGATTGTTTGGACACAGTGAGATCATGAGAACATGTTTGGCTGTCATACTTAAACCATTATCGCCAAGTTGGAGGGGGTACCATGTTCTTTAGTCAAGCCAGAATTTGAATTACATTAAAGATAGTCAATAAGAATCTATTAAAATTTATTCTCCTTTAACTATTCATTTTTCTTAAGTATATACATTTATATTTTGTTTGGTTATACATTTAAGAGAATGAAGAATGTTATAAAGCATTTTATAAAATTAAGGACATGGTTTCATGAAATTTTGAACAGATATGTCCTGAATTCTAATTAAATCAATACCACTTTTAAAAGGTTTTAATCCTATTATTTTATTTAAATAATTTTTTTTAAAATTTGAGTTAATATTTAAACATTGCTTGAGACTTAAAAACTAAAATTTAAACCTGGAGAATCCTGAATTTTTTAGGAAAATCCAAATTATAAATGTAAAAAAAATTCCTAAAAATTAGCAATATCATCAATCAACAAAATAATATACATAATTTATTTCGTAATATGAAGTAATAAAAAGAATATCATATTTATCTTAATATCAAGTGATACAGAACTGTGGTGTAATTTGACTGTCTAAATATTGGAGACATATTTCTGTTGTTTTTAGTCAAGTAAAATAATGTTGCGTCTGTCCTTACTACAAGACAGCGTAACTATTAAGTACTATAGTTATTTTACCGACAACAAACTTAAACAAAAGGTTATTTCTGTTCTCTGCAGATAACATTATATGACATAGCTCCAAGCAATTCATTAGATTCATATGTTCCCACGTCAGGATTATATTCACCGATGTTGTACGGTTTCTTATATTTGTTTTTTTTATACAGCAAATAAATTTGACAGGATTTCTTCTGATCTTTTGAGTGAACATACAAGGCAGTGAGAATATTGCCATGCCCCGTAAAATATAGGTAAATTAGCAAGCTGAAAAGGATACAATTCAGTGATAACTTATCACATATTTGAATATTTCCCTCTCCACATGTCAGGATCACGATGTTGCACGGTCTCTTATATTTGTTTTTTTCATACAGCAGATAAATGCGACAGAATTTCTTCTGATCTCTTGAGTGAACATACAGAGCAGTGAGAATATTGCCATGCTCCGTGAAATACAGGTAAATTAGGAAGCTGAAAAGGATACAATTCAAGGATAACTTATCAAATATTTGAATATTTTTCTCTGCAAATGTCAGGATTATATTCACCGATGTTGTACGGTCTCTTATATTTGTTTCTTCATACAGTAGATAAATATGACAGAATTTCTTCTGATCTCTTGAGTGAACATACAAAGGAGGGAGAATATTTCCATGCCCCATAAAATACAGGTAAATTATCAAGCTGAAAAGAACACAATTCAAGGATAACTTATCAAATATTTCAATATTTTCCTCTGCACACGTCAGTTTTATATTCACCGATGTTGTACGGTCTCTTATATTTGTTTCTTCATACAGTAGATAAATATGACAGGATTTCTTCTGATCTCTTGAGTGAACATACAAAGTAGTGAGAATATTGACATGCCCTGTGAAATACAGGTAAATTAGCAAGCTGAAAAGGATACAATTCAAGGATAACCTATCAAATATTTGAATATTTTCCTCTGCACACGTCAGTATTATATTCAAAAATGCTGTACGGTCTCTTATATTTATTGTTTCATACAGCAGATAATTTTGACAGGATTTCTTTTGATCTCTTGAGTGAACATACAAAGTAGAGAATATTTCCATTCCCCATGAAATACAGGTAAATTAGCAAGGTAAAAAGGACACAATTCATCTCTTGAGTGAACATACAAGGCAGTGAGAATATTTTCATGGCCCTTGAATTACAAGTATATTAGCAAGCCGATAATTATACAATTCAAGGATAATTCTTCTGATCTCTTGAGTGAACATACAAGGCAGTGACAATATTGCCCTGCCCCGGGAATTACAGGTATATAGCAAGCTGAAGAGGATACAATTGAAGAATAACTTACCAAATATTTGAATATTTTCCTTTGGACACGTCAGGATTATATTCACCAAAGCTGTATGATCTCTTATACTTGTTTTTTCATACAGCAGAAATGTGACAGGATTTCTTCTGACCTCTTGAGTGAACATACAAGACAGGGAGAAAATTGCCATGCACCGTGAAATACAGATAAATTAGCAAGCTGAACAGAATACAACTGAATTATAACTTACCAAATATTTGAATATTTTCCTCCGCACACGTCAGGATTATATTCATCATTGCTGTACGATCTCTTATATTTGTTTTTTCCTACAGCAGATAAATGTGAAAGGTTTTCTTCTGATCTCTTGGGTGAACATACAAGGCAGTGAAAAAGTTGTCCTGCCCCGTGAAATACAGGTAAATTAGCAAGCTGAAAAGGATGCCATTCAAGGATAACTTATCAAATATTTGAATATTTCCCTTTTAAAACTTATATTTCACACTTTAACCATTGTTTAAGACAAAACAAGGAAATTCAAACAAAGTCAAACATATGAATTAATGAACTTCAAAATTCAAATTTAGGTTTCTCTATTAAATACATAAAGGAGAATGGAAAAGTTATCAAACCTTTCATTTATGACTTTAAATGTCTCACAATACATCTGTGTTCAGAAATTTTAGAAAGCATTGTTTAATTTCTGTTTGCATTTGTCGCCATAAAAATTAAAGCGGAAATGCAAGTAGAAGAAGAATGGGGGATTCGAAAAAGATTTCAAGATTGCAAAGTAAATCTTATCGGGAAAAAGACGCAAAAAGTCTTTTTATACAGAAAAGCAGTCGAAATGAAATGCGGCTGGAAATTTTCTTTTTTCAAATAGAATTTTCACATGATATATTCTTTAAATAAAACTTGTGAAAGTAGTCAAATAATTTGTATTGAAATTCGAACCGTTGAAGATAAACAGGGATTTTTCAATGCGTTAGATACTAAAGTATCTTCAAGCTCATTTTTCTTAAGTATATACATTTATACTTTGTGTTCTTATACGTTTAAGCGAATGGAGAATATTATAAAGCATTTTTGTAAACTAAGAACATGGTTTCATGAAATTTTGAACAGATATGTCCTGGATTCTAATTAAATCAATCCTACTTTTAAAAGGTGTTAATCCTATTATTTTATTTAAATAATATTTTTTGGAAATTTGAGTTAATTTTTAAAACATTGCTTGAGACTTAAAAAATAAAATTTAAACCTGGAAAATCCTGAATTTTTTAGGAAAATTCAAATTATAAATGTAAAAAAAATTCCTAAAAATTAGCAATATCATCAATCAACAAAATAATATACATAATTTATTTCGTACTATGAAGTAATAAAAAGAATATCATATTTGTCTTAATGTCAAGTGATACAAAACTGTAGTGTAATTTGACTATCTTAATATTGGAGACCTGTTTCTGCTGTTTTTAGTCAAGTAAAATAATATTGCGTTTGTTCTTAATACAAGGCAACGTAACTATTAAGTACTATAGTTATTTTACCGACAACAAACTTAATAATATTGGAGACATGTTTCTGCTGTTTTTAGTCAAGTAAAATAATATTGCGTTTGTTCTTAATACAAGGCAACGTAACTATTAAGTACTATAGTTATTTTACCGACAACAAACTTAAACAAAAGGTTATTTCTGTTCTCTACAGATAACATTATATGACATAGCTCCAAGCAATTCATTAGATTCATATGTGCCCACGTCAGGATTATATTCATCGATATTGTACGGTTTCTTATATTTGTTTTTTCATACAGCAGATAAATTTGACAGGATTTCTTCTGATCTTTTGAGTGAACATGCAAGGCAGTGGGAATATTGCCATGCCTTGTAAAATACAAGTAAATTAGAAAGCTGAAAAGGATACAATTCAAGAATAACTTATCACATATTTGAATATTTCCCTCTCCACATGTCAGGATCACGATGTTGCACGGTCTCTTATATTTGTTTTTTTCATACAGCAGATAAATGCGACAGAATTTCTTCTGATCTCTTGAGTGAACATACAGAGCAGTGAGAATATTGCCATGCTCCGTGAAATACAGGTAAATTAGGAAGCTGAAAAGGATACAATTCAAGGATAACTTAGCAAATATTTGAATATTTTCCTCTACACTCGTCAGGATTATATTCACCGATGTTGTACGGTCTCTTATATTTGTTTTTTCATACAGCAGATAAATTTGACAGAATTCCTTCTGATCTCTTCAGTGAACATACAAGGCAGTGAGAATACTTCCATGCCCCATGAAACACAGGTAAATTAGCAAGGTAAAAAGGACACAAAGCAAGGATAACTTATCAAATATTTGAATATTTTCCTCAGCACACGTCAGGAATATATTCACCGATGTTGTACGGTCTCTTACATTTGTTATACAGCAGATAAATATGACAGGATTTCTTCTGATCTCTTGAGTGAACATACAAAGTAGTGAGAATATTGACATGCCCTGTGAAATACAGGTAAATTAGCAAGCTGTAAAAGATATAATTCAAGAATAACTTATAAAATTTTTGAATATCTTCCTCTGCACAAGTCAGGATTATATTCATCAATGCTGTACGATCTCTTATATTTGTTTTTTCATACAGTAGATAATTTGACAGGATTTCTTCTGATCTCTTGAGTGAACATACAAGGCAGTGAGAAAATTGTCCTGTCCCGTGAAATACAGGTAAATTAGCAAGCTGAAAATGATACAATTGAAGAATAACTTACCAAATATTTGAATATTTTCCTCTGCACACGTCAGGATTATATTCACCGATGTTGTATGGATCTTATATTTTTTTTTCATACAGCAGAACGTGACAGTAATTCTTCTGATCTCTTGAGTGAACATACAAGGCAGTGAATATTGCCCATGCCCGGGAAATTACAGGTATTAGAAAGCTGAAAAGGATAAAATTCAAGAATAACTTATCAAATATTTGAATATTTTTCTCTGCAAATGTCAGGATTATATTCACCGATGTTGTACGGTCTTTTATATCTGTTTTTTCATACAGCAGATAAATGTGACAGGATTTCTTCTGATCCCTTGAGGGAGCATACACGACAATGAGAATATTGTCATGCCCCGTGAAATACAGGTAAATTATCAAGCTGAAAAGAACACAATTCAAGGATAACTTATCAAATATTTGAATATTTCCCTTTTAAAACTTATATTTCACACTTTAACCATTGTTTAAGACAAAACAAGGAAATTCAAACAAAGTCAAACATATGAATTAATGAACTTCAAAATTCAAATTTAGGTTTCTCTTTTAAATACATAAAGAAGAATGGAAAAGTTATCAAACCTTTCATTTATGACTTTAAATGTCTCACAATACATCTGTGTTCCGAAATTTTAGAAAGCATTGTTTTGCTTCTGTTTGCATTTGTCGCCATAAAAATTAAAGCGGAAATGCAAGGAGAAGAAGAATGGGGGATTCGAAAAAGATTCCAAGATTGCAAAGTAAATCTTATAGGGAAAAAGACGCAAAAAGTCTTTTTATACAGAAAAGCAGTCGAAATGAAATGCGGCTGGAAATTTTCTTTTTTCAAATAGAATTTTCACATGATATATTCTTTAAATAAAACTTGTGAAAGTAGTCAAATAATTTGTATTGAAATTCGAACCGTTGAAGATAAACAGGGATTTTTCAATGCGTTAGATACTAAAGTATCTTCAAGGTTAGGTTATAGTTTGTAACTACACAAAGAATATATATATATACTTTTATATACATAATATATATATATATTATATATATATATATATATATATATATATATATATATATAGATATTATATATATGTATATATATATAATATGCATATATATAGTATATACATACATATATATATATATATATATATAATAAATATATATACATATATATACATATTATACATATACATACATATTACATATGTATGTATATCTATATATATATGTATATATATGTATATATATTTATATATATATATATATATATATATATATATATATATATATATATATATATATATATATATATATATATAACACTACAATGTAGATATAAAGGTAAAAAGATAAACACATCTAAATCGCATAAAGAAACATTCAAGATTATGACTTAAGCGAAAGTACACAACAATGTTGTATGATTGTATGAGTGATACACTCATGTCCATAAATTAAGGATAATTCAGAAATACACTGAAATTGAGCTCTAAAATAAAAATTTCAACTGTAGAATTATCACACACATCTTGAAGAAAAATATGCAAATTGCAGGAAACCACCAGATGGCGCGGATAGTACGTCACAATGACGAGAGTGTATGAAAGGTGTATATAAGGAATGGTAGCAAAGAAGTAAAATTGTTCACAAGCGCTTTAAAAGCCTTTCAGTGCATAACCGCATAGTTATGGCACAAAGGAAGCATTTGGATGATTTTTTACTTGGTAGAATTATCGGACGACTATAATGTGGACGTACCCAGCTGGAAGTATCCGAGGAACTTGGAATCGCCCAGAGTGTCATCTCCAGGCTTTGGCAACGATTCAAACATGATGGTAATGTGAGTAGATGTTACAGCACAGGTCGCCCCGAATTACTACGCCGAATGATGACCGGTATTTGGCAGTTACTGCCAAAAGAAACAGACGGAGCACAGCATCAGACCTGTCTCGTCAGCTCTCTTCAGCTACCGGTACGACAGTTTCAAGGCAGACCGTGTACAGACGCTTAGGGAACATTGGTCTATATGCTCGTAGGCCTGTCAGATGTGTTCCCCTTACCGCAACTCACTGTCGCCTGCGATTATGCTGGGCTAGAGAGCATGCATTGTGGACACCGCAACAGTGGTCTTGTGTGATGTTTTCCGACGAGTCCAGGTTCAGTTTACATTCTGATTCTCGCCGGACTTTCATATGGAGAGCGCCAGGTACCCGTTACCACCAAGAGAACACCATTGAACGACACCGTTACGGTGGTGCAGGATGGCTCGTTTGGGGAGGAATTATTCTTGGTTCCAGAACTGACCTGCATGTTCAGAGTGTAACGATGACAGGCCACATCTATCGGGATGTCATTCTGGAACAACATGTACGTTTGTTTCGGGGCGCCATGGGTCCTGAATTTCTGTATATGGATGACAACGCCCGACCTCACCGTGCAAACATTGTAGACGAATGCCTTCAATCGGAGGATATCACCCGTATGGATTGGCCAGCATACTCACCGGACTTGAATCCAATAGAGCATGTGTGGGACATGCTTGGCCGACGAATTGCAGCCCGTCAACCCCCTCCCAACTGTCTATCGGAACTTCGGAGGGCATTGCTTGATGAGTGGTGTAATTTTCCCCAAGATCAGATTGATAATCTGATACTCAGCATGCGTAGGCGTTGTAACGCTTGTATTGCATCGTCCGGGAGACATACTCCGTATTAACCATCATACTAACTATGTTATACTGTTTTCTGTAAATAGGTTCTTTTTTGAAATTTGCTCCAGGGAATAAAAATCGCAATTTTTATTAATTATGTCAAACATATAGCATCTTTTTTGCTCTTTACCTTTTGTTTAATAAATAGACTTTACAAATAAGTCAAATTTGTTTTGCTTTTGTCTCTTTCATTGCCTGAACTTCATTATCCTTAATTTATGGACATGAGTGTATTTATTCTTTATGTAGAACCACACAGTTTCTTGAAGACTCACTAAATTTTGCACACATTTGAACATTATAAATGTTATTATTAATGCTAAATAGAAGAATTATTGACATTAATTACAACTTTAATAAAATGAAAATTCATTAAGGTATCATTTGTGCACTGTCTCTATGTCCTCACATAATTAATAATACTGCTATTTTGTATGAATACTAGGGTACTTCTATTGTAGCCAATACATAGATGTATCAGCAGGTAGAATACATAGATTTCTAAATTGATAAACAATGAATGAAAATTCACAAAAAAGGGAATTATGAAAATTCTATATTCATAATTTCATTTCACAGTTATTTATATCGTACAGCAACTTCCTTTTATAATTTGTTGAATAATTATAAGAATTTTTAGAAATGATAGCGTACTGTTTTTTGCACCTTCTACTTCAGATATTTCTAAAACTCTATCAAGCGAAGATCTTTTTTCTAATGTGAAATACATATGCTTGAAAATTTTGTTAAACTCTATGAACCATTTGAAAATTTTCATAAATTATTATTTTTATACAGAAAGCTCTCATGTTAATTTTTTACACCTTATAAATAGAATTATAACCATTGAGTAATTCGAACAAATAAATTCTAAATTTATCTAAATATTTAGTGACTGCGTTGTTAAAAGAATTGAAACAATTGCAAATTTAACTTAGTATTATGTGTAATAATACTTGTGCCTATCCTTTCACCTTACAAGGTCATCTACTTTTTATCGGCAAAGCATGTTTTATCCCATTAATACCTTGCATTTTATCATTATATCATATAAAACAGAAACACTTGTTGATTATCTGTTCCTTTTAAAAATCACAATGGTTTGTAAGTCATATCAGAATATGATCAGTGTTACAGTTCACTGTAAAAAACTTCTGCTAATTAATTCGGATATTTTTTCCATGTTAAGAGGACAAAGTACCTATCGAGATTAAATACTTGTTTCCCTTCACCATAAAATAAATTCTACTGCTCTTTTCTGAATAGTTTTTACAAGTTCTTAAATTATACTCTAAAAAATATTTAGTTTTGTCATTTTGAGTATTTATTTTTCAAAATGAGTTAAAATATACAACTAATAAAGAGTAAGTTTACTTACTCGCAGATAAAATTTTAAATATGTGTATTAGGAATTAAATTCTTATATCAAATTGAAAATATATACTGAAACTAAAATCTTTAAGTATTCTATATTATAAAATTTGAAAATTTTAAACTTAAGAAACTGAAAAATTTTTAAATATAGCATTTGTTACGCGATAAAATAAAATATATTGCTAAAAAATACACTTTATTTTCCAGAATAAAAATAATCATTAAATTCAATTTAATATAAAAAGTTTTGTTTATTTATTTTCACATAAATTGTTTTGAGAGTAAGTAGATTTTTTTTCTTGATGCATTTATTTTACTTTTAATAATGCATTTCTTCATATGACGAGACTAAATAATTTGTATAATTAGACCATTGAAAATGATCTATTAAAAGTTTTATTCTCTTCGGAGCAAAATATATTATTTCATTTTTTACTTACATGCCAAGGCCTTCTCCAAATTTTTCCATGTTATTCTCATTTGCATCACAATACTCAGTTGGTCATTCGTACCACTTTAAAGTCATCCTCTATGCATTTAAACCACCTTAGTCTGAGCCTTCCTCTAATAAGTGTACCAATTGGTTTGTAATAGAAGAGTCTGGAAGACTCTGTTAAAGAGCCTGTCTATTCTGCAGATGTGCCGAGAATATTTAATACAATTTACTTAAGCGTAGTTGAATATCCGTAGTGCTAATAAGTCATCATCAATGCATTTAAACCACCTTAGTCTGAGCATTTCTCTAATACGTATAACAATTGTTTTGCAATTGAAGACTCTGTTGAAGAGCCTGTCTATTCTGCAGATGTGCCGAGAATATTTAATACAATTTACATAAGCGTAGCTGAATATCCATAGTGATAATAAGTCATCATCAATGCATTTAAATCACCTTAGTATGAAAATTCCTCTAATACGTGTACCAATTGGTTTGTAATTAAAGAGTCTGTTAAAGAAACTGTCAAAGAGCCTGTCTATTCTGCAGATGTGCCGAGAATATTTAATACAATTTATTTAAGCGTAGTTGAATATCCGTAGTGTTAATAAGTCATCATCAATGCATTTAAACCACCTTAGTCTGAGCATTTCTCTAATTTGTATACCAATTGTTTTGCAATTGAAGACTCTGTTAAAGAGCCTGTCTATTCTACAGATATGCCCAGAATATTTAATACAATTTATATAAGCGTAGTTGAATATCCGTAGTGATAATAAATCATCATCAATGCATTTAAACCACCTTAGTCTGGCATTCCTCTAATACGTGTACCAATTGGTAATTGAAGAGTCTGGACAACTCTGTTAAAGAGCCTGTCTATTCTGCAGGTGTGCCCAGAATATTTAATACAATTTACATAAGCGTAGTTGAATATCCTTGTGATAATAATTCCACATCGATTCATTTAAATCACCTTAGTCTGAAAATTCCTCTAATACGTGTACCAATTGGTTTGTAATTGAAGAGTCTGGAAGACTCTGATAAAGAGCCTGTCTATTCTGCAGATGTGCCCAGAATATTTAATACAATTTACATGTAATCGTAGTTGAATATCCTTGGTGATAATAATTCCACATCGATGCATTTAAACCACCTTAGTATGAGCATTCCTCTAACACGTGTACCAAATAGTTTTAAACTGAAGAGTCTGGAAGACTCTGTTAAAGAGCCTGTCTATTCTGCAAATGTGCCCAGAATATTTAATACAATTTATATAAACGTAGTTGAATATCCGTAGTGATAATAAGTCATCATCAATGCATTTAAATCACCTTAGTATGAAAATTCCTCTAATACGTGTACCAATTGGTTTGTAATTGAAGAGTCTGGAAGACTCTGATAAAGAGCCTGTCTATTCTGCAGATGTGCCCAGAATATTTAATACAATTTATATAAACGTAGTTGAATATCCACAGTAATAATAAGTCATCATCAATGCATTTAAACCACATTAGTCTGAGCATTTCTTTAATACGTGTACCAATTGTTTTGTAATTGAAAACTCTGTTAAAGTGCCTGTCTATTCTACATATGTGTCCAGAATATTTAATACAATTTATATAAGTCTAGTTAGTTGAATATCCGTTGTGATAATAAGTCATCATCAATGCATTTAAACCACCTTAGTCTGAGCATTCCTCTAATACATGTACTAAATAGTTTCTAATTGAGTCTGGAAGACTCTGTTAAAGAACCTGTCTATTCTGCAGATGTGCCCAGTATGTTTAATACAATTTACATAAGCGTAGTTGAATATCCTTGGTGATAATAAGACCACATAGATGCATTTAAACCACCTTAGTCTGAGCATTCCTCTAACACGTGTACCAAATAGTTTTAAACTGAAGAGTCTGGAAGACTCTGTTAAAGAGCCTGTCTAGACTTCAGATATGCCTAGAATATTTAATACAATTTACATAAGCGTAGTTGAGTATCCTTGGTGATAATAAGTCATCATCTATACATTTAAACCACCTTAGTCTGAGCATTCCTCTAATACGTGTACCAATTGGTTTGTAATTGGAAGACTGTTAAAGAGCTTGTCTATTCTACAGATGTGCCCAGAAAATTTAACACAATTGACTTAAACGTAGTTGATAATATCTCATTCCCTATACAGCTCGTACAGTTCGTTATTATTGAGGGAACACATTTTTGTTACGTAACAAGCAAGACTTTTATATTAGACAGTTTTTCATTTGAGTATTTTCCTCTCATCTAAAATGCATTTTGCTCTTACAAAAAAATACATTAATCCTTTTGTACTAGAAGAAAAATACATAAAATACATATACAAAGATATCTTTAAAAATATTTCTTCAAACTTTTGTTTAGCATAAAGAAACTGAAGCTATAAGTTAAAAAAATCTTAAACTTTTAATTTTTTTAAATCACCGTCACATAGACATGTAGATGGATTTTTTAACACATATCTAGACATCCAAACTCCAAACTTCTATTCTTTGTAAGTTTTGAAAAAAAAATTGTTTTTATAGTCTGCATATTTACGTCACTCTCTCTCGTTCGACCAGTGACCTGTTGTCTGTTTTATTTATTTATGTCTGTCCACAGAGTTCTAAGCGACATTACTTTAAAATCCTTACTGTAAAATGAACTGCCTTTTTCAGAATGTCAAAATTTCATCGATTCTGCTCCTGTGACACTAAAAATGTCTGCCATTTTCAATTTTTTCATTTTGTATATGAAATCCTTTCATGCTAAGTTAAGATCCTTTCGATCTAGCAATAAAATGCTAAGGACTTAACCTCATGCATTGTAATGTCATGCATTTAAATATATAATTGTTCTTAAAGGTTTTTAAAAAAATATAATGTGAACCCGTATATTTTTGAGCAAAGAAGTCGAAAATATTTCAAATAGCAAAACAAATCCGACGCAGGTAAAGCCATGAAAGTTTCTTTTTATCCATATCGTGGAAAGAATATAGTTGAGTTTTTAAAATGGTATTTCTGAAAATCTGCGAATAGATAACTCGTAGAAATGTATTGAATTATTTGTGCAATGAACTGAATCAGCAAAAAGAAGATATTTTCGATACCGTTGAGTTTAAAGGGCAGTTTGGAGATGGGATCGAATTCAATATCCCTAAAGATTATGATTTGGTTTAGTTTTCTTCTGGGATGGGGATACCCTATTACATGAAATACACTTAAGTACAAAGTTAGAACGCTACATACAGTTCGTATATTCTTTCCTTATAAACTACTCTGACTGTAACTAGTATTAACTAATATTTCTGAAAATCTGCGAATAGATAACTCGTAGAAATGTATTGAATTACTTGTGCAATGAGCTGAATCAGCAAAAAGAAGATAATTTCGATACTGTTGAGTTTAAAGGACAGTTTGGAGATGGGATCGAATTCAATATCCCTAAAGATTTTGATTTGGTTTAGTTTTCTTCTGGGATGGTTATACCCTATTACATAAAATACACTCAAGTACAAAATTAGAACGCTACATACAGTTCGTATATTCTTTTCTTATAAACTTCTCTGGTGTTTAGAAATTAAACATATTTCGCAAATTGCAACAAATATTAAATGTTGATAAAATTGACGAAAATTACTTCAGGAGAATAATTTTAAAAATTGAAACGTTATCTACTAATCACAATCATCTATTGAAAAGCAAAACATTACAATTTAAGTCGATCTACTAAAAACGTATTTCGTAGAAACGAGTACAAAACAAGCTTATGTTGCAGGAAGCCACTCGATCCCACAGACAGCTTAGCAAGTTTTGTGGGAGCAGAGGCGACGGTAAGGGAGAATTACTTCAGTTATCTGATAAAACAGGTCATAGACAATTATTAGCTGGTTATGTCCTTTTGCTGTGCTAAGGATAGTTGTTAAAGAGGGAACAAGAATTAATTATTTCACGAAGATGCAAATTAAACATGTGAATGGAAGAATTGCTGGAATGATAAAATCTGGACAATATCAAGCTGAATTGTCTTTAATTCTGGATGTACCTTAGAGTATAATCGCTATACCACCATTACAATTTATATTTCAATAAATATTTCCATAACAAATGTTGTGGTCAATGTCTGGACACTAACTTATATCAGAAGAATGTCCACATATCCTCAACAATAGACCTTTGGCATAGAGATAGAAGCATAAATTGTTTTCTGTGTTGTATAATTTTATATATATATTATATTATATTTATATATATATATATTTTACTTTCTTTCGGCCATGCATGTTCTAGTAGTTACATTTCTAGGAGCTGCAGTACCTCACTCGGCAAAGCAAAGCTCTTTCACATTAGTTAGTATTTTTCGTGAATAATGCACATTATTGATTTAGTAAAATATTTTAATATGAATGAAGTAAAATTGTTATGTTTATATTTCATAATTTTTTTTTATAAATTTATTTAGATTTAATTGAAATAAACAGTGAACAAAAACTAAAATGTACAGAAAAAATTTCTAACTGCATAGTGATTCTTGATTTACATATAATCTATGTAGGACTTTTTTATTCGATCCGTTTATCGGATATTTTTTTAATGTGTTGGAATAAAATATTTTATAGCTATTAATGAATACATTAAGCTTTATAATTCACTGTTAGCCGTTAGTAGTCGAAAAGCAACGTTCTCGTAACTGCATTGCGGGTTTGAATCGAGTCGGCCTAGATGTGTTTTCGTTAAGGTGACTACGTTCGTGGTCAAATGTTCTGAGTTCTCATTAATATCTGGGTGGCAATTTTTCTTCTGTTTGGTCCCTGCTTCAAAATTACGAACCTAAGTCTTTACATTAATGGTGTTCATTAAAACGAAATAGGCGCACTTGTTTAATAAAACTGAATCATTCATGCTTGTTTGTCTAAGTGGCATGAAAACAACAATAACACATAATTAGATGAAAATTATCTGATTATAATTAATATATTTTCGATCTATTTAAAACCAGCTTAAATCAGAATGAACTTGTGGCTCAGTCGCAAAGGCAACGCTCTAAATTTGCTTCAGCCAGTTAATTGACTGAAAAGTATGTTCGTGGTCACAACGTTGTCCAAGTTAAATCAATATCTTGTTGGTAGGCCAAGTATGGGTCTTCTGATTATCCCTGCGTCTAAATTACAGGACACTTATAAGTCGTACTTTAATGTGCTCTTTTTAAACGAAAAGCGCACCTTGCCTTTATTTAACTCACTATTATAAAATTTGGGATTTAATTATTTGTTCATAAATGGTATCTATGAACAATAAATTTAAGCATTTTTTTTACATTTTTTTATTAATTTAATATATTAAAATAAAATATATACGGAGTGAAATGATTTTTTTTTAATTATGCTTAAACATGATTTTTATTTAAAGTATATAAAGAAAAAAAAAATTCAGCAACGATGGCCATATAGTACAATGCTTTTATACTATTCATTTAAATTCCATATATATTGTTCGTAAATTCGGAATCAATTATCTCTCTTACTCACAGCTCTTTAAGACAGGTATAAAATATAAAAATTTATAATTTTTTATAGACATTTATTTGCTTATTTAAAACAAATCATATTATACTTTTCATAAATTTTAAAAATTATATTTCAAATAAGTATAAATTCTTGTTTCTCTATTACATTAAATGTCATATCTTAGAGAACCTAAAAAGCTCATTTTGTTTTAAAAGCAGAGCAAATATTTTTGTCATTGTTTTGAAACATTTTTATTAATACGAATATATTTAGCTAATCGTTTTTTAATTTAACATAAATTTACTAAATTTTTACATATACAATATGAACGCATTTTTGTGATTTTATTTAAAAATTTATTAATAATTTTTTTTTTGAACATTTTTTTTTATTTTTTTCGTGTATTTTTTCTTATAATAATTCAAATTTTATGTTATTAAATTTGAAAAAACATATTTTTTTCTTTATTTTACATTTAGTATTTTACCTATATACTAGCATTTTGTCATATAACATATATTTTTTTATTTTCCATAATTGTAAAATATCTCTGACAGGCATTTTGTTTTTTTAGTATTTATCTTACTCTCAATATTTGATTATCTTTACTATGTTAGTTTCCATTTAATTTATCTTGTCATATTTACGTGATAGGATGGACAGCAATTTTTTCTTAAATTGTTTCATATATGATGATTTCCAAAATTATGAATCATTACAAACCGTGTTATGTGTAAAAACAAACAAATAGAACAATTCTTAATTTTCATTTTAACTTTAAAGCTAGGTATTATTAGTCCGTAATAGATTACTAGCTTTTATAAAATGAATTGTTATTTTTGATTTTTCATTGACAAAAATGAATGGATAATTAAATTAAATTATCTCTTTATTATCCAAATATAAAAAATTATTTACATAATATCTAAGTTTCAATGATAAAACATATTGAAAATAATGCATTGATATTTAATACATGAAAAAAAGAAAATGATTATGTTATTAAAGAATAAATCCATAATGTTAGAAAAAATGTTATTTTCAAATACTTTTAATGTGATATTAAATCACTTGTTTCGGTATACTAAATAATCACACTAAACTTTCGAAAAGGGAGGAACTGGATTTCAATCGTTTTAAGACGACAGTATTTTTGCTTGATATGTAGCATATTATACCAATTTAGTATAGAATATTTATATTTTTTCATAAATTTTATCGCTTTGAATTTTTCTAACCCTAACCCATGAAGAATAATAATATCTATTCATTCATTTAATTCATAAATTATTAGATGAATTATTTGCTTTTATTATTGTTATATAATATTTTGATTATATTTTTCGTAAATATGAAATATATAAATATCTCCTTCATAATTTACATTATTCATTTACGGCTTTTACTATGTCATTATTCAAAGTGAAAACATTTCGTTTAAACTTTAATAAATACAGATCTAATTTTTTCATGCAGTCACAATAAGTTAAATGCCTATTCAGAAAGCAAATGCATAACATAAATTTTTTTTTATTTATTTTTTGATTATCAGATGAATTTATTCAACAAATATTTGTCAGGCATATATAAAAAATATTTTCTATTTTTAATTTATTTATATATTTTGATTTATTTTTTATCAAGGTAAATATTATATAAACTATCGCAAAAATTAACAAATAAGTTTTGTTTATGCTTAAATTTTTAAATGCTTCTGATTCTATCTTGTTTGATGCATTGTTGACCTACAGAAAACATATGTTTTTTTTTTCTTATAATAATTGTCTGTCAATTATTATTGATCACTCATCTTTTTTCGTTGAATATTTTTGCTTTATTTTTTAAAGGTAAATATTATATAACTATCCCAAAAATTAACAAATAAGTTTTGTTTATGCTTAAATTTTTAAATGTTTCTGATTTTATCTTGTTTGGTACATTACTCATCTACGGAAAACATATATTTATCTTTTATGTTCTTATAATAATTGTCTGTCAATTATTATTGATCACTCATCTTTTTTTCGTTGAATATTTTTGCTTTATTTTTTATCAAGGTAAATATTATATAAACTATCGCAAAAATTAACAAATAAATTTTGTTTCTGCATACATTTTCAAATTTATCTTGTTTGGTACATTGTTGACCTAAAGAAAACGTATGTTTATTTTTTATTTTTTTTATAATAATTGTCTGTCAATTATTATTTATCACTCATCTTTGTTTCGTTGAATATTTTTATAATTCATCAAATCTCTTTAAATCAGTGAATCAATAAGGATAAAAGTCAATCATTTATTCATTTGCGTTTCATGTCAGCTATTTTGCTTTCTTAGAATAATACGTGTAATATTGTATTGCATTTTCTTTGCTCATTAGTCTTGATCAGATTTTAATGTCAACTCGAAGCGTTATTCTCTTTTAATTATCCAATTAAAAATCAATTTAACAGATAACGCTATCAAACTGTCGAGGTATAAAAAAAATATTGCTCACACTTCCTCTACGCATATATACATTGGGCATTAAGTCTAACCATAACAATCATAATATGAAACAATATAAGTCTACATCTCCTCCACATTTTACATTCTTTCATTATACAGTTAAATCTACCCGTGTAATCGGTATTCTAAAGCAAAAAACATTTCGTTTTAAACTATCGAGGGAGTAAAATCAGCTCTAATCCCATTTTCATGAATTCACAATACACAATAAGTTAAGTACCTATTATAGTAAGCAAATGCAATATTACATAAAGCTATACATTTTTATTCTATAAATTATATCAGAATGAATTTATTCAACAGCTCTTTGATACAGGCATAAAAATATAAAAATTATTTTCTGTATTTAATTTATTTATAGATTTTAGTTTATTTAAATTATTTATATAATTTGCTTTATATTTTATCAAAGTAAATATATAAACTATCTGAAAAATTAACAAATAAATTTTGTTTCTGCATAAATTTTCAAATTTTTCTGATTTTATCTTGTTTGGTACGTTGTTTATCTACAGAACCCATACTTTTGTTTTTTATTTTCTTACAATAATTGTCTGTCAATTATTATTTATCACTCATCTCTTTTTCGTTGAATATTTTTGCTTTATTTTTAAAAGTAAATATTAACTAAACTATCGCAAAAATAAACAAATAAATTTTGTTTGTGCCCATGTTTACAAATTTTTCTGATTTTATCTTATTTGATACATTGTTGACCTACAGAAGATGTATGTTTATCTTTTATTTTCTTATAATAATTGTCTGTCAATTATTATTGATCACTCATCTTTTTTTCTTTGAATATTTTTGCTTTATTTTTTATCAAGGTAAATATTATATAAACTATCGCAAAAATAAACAAATGAATTTTGTTTCTGCATAAACTTTCAAACATTTCTGATTTTATCTTGTTTGATACATTGTTCATCTATAGAACACATATGTTTATCTTTTATTTTCTTATAATAATTGTCTCTCAATTTTTATTGATCACTCATTTTTTTCATTGAATATTTTTGCTTTATTTTTTAAAGGTAAATATTATATAAACTATCGCAAATACTTACAAATAAGTTTTGTTTCTGCATACATTGTCAAATTTTGCTCATTTTATTTTGTTTGGTACATTGTTAACCTACAGAAAACATACGTTTATTTTTTATTTTATTATAATAATTGTCTGTCATTTATTATTGATCACTCATCTTTTTTACGTTGAATACACATGCGTTATTTTTAAAGGTAAATAAACTATCCCGAAAATTAACAAATGAATTTTGTTTCTGCATAAATTTTGAAAATTTCTGATTTTATCTTCTTTGGTACATTGTTGACCTACAGAAAACATATTTATTTTTTATTTTCTTATAATAATTGTCTGCCAATTATTATTGATCAATCATTGTTTTTTTTCGTTGAATATTTTTGCTTTATTTTTAAAGGTAAATAATATATAAACTATAGCAAAAATTAACAAATAAGTTTTCTGTATAAATTTCCAAATTTTTCTGATTTTATCTTGTTTGGTACATTGTTCATCTACAGAAAACATATGTTTATATTTTATTTTCTTATAATAATTGTCTGTCAATTACTATTTATCCCTCATCTTTTTTTCGTTGAATATTTTTTCTTTTTATCTATTAAGGTAAATATTATATAAACTATCGCAAAAATTAAAAAATAAGTTTTGTTTCCGCATAAATTTTCAAATTTTTCTGATTTTATCTTGTTTGGTGCGTTGTTTATCTGCAGAACATATACGTTTATTTTTTATTTTCTTACAATAATTGTCTGTCAATTATTATCGATCACTCAACTTTTATTCGTTGAATATTTTTGCTTTATATTTTATCAAGGTAAATATTATATAAACTACCTCAAAAATTATCACATAAATTTTGTTTCTGCATAAATTTCCAAATATTTCTGATTTTATCTTGTTTGGTAAATTGTTGACCTACAGAAAACATATATTTATTTCTTATTTTCTTATAATAATTATCTGTCGATTATTACTTATCACTCATCTTTTTTTCGTTGAATATTTTTATCATTCATCAAATGTCTTTGAATTAGTGAATCAATAAGGATACAAGCCAATCATTTATTCATTTGCGTATCATGTCAGCTATTTTGCTTTCTTAGAATCATACATGTAATTTTGCATTGTATTTTCTTTTCTCTTTAGTCTTGATCAGATTTTAATGTCAACTTGAAGCATTATTCTCTTTTAATTATCCAATTAAAAATCAATTTAACAGATAACGCCTTCAAACTGTCGAGCTATAAAAAAGATAATGCCCACACTTCCTCTACTCATATATGCTTTGGAGAATAAGCCTAATCATAACACACTAGAAAATTCTTCAGGAAAATTTCCCAGTAGGAAATTTTTCCATCATATCAAATGCTTAAAATAATCTAGTTCCACCTAGAATCTCTCTGGAGAGATAAATCTTCGAATATGTCACTCAATCAACGTAACTTTTAGGATTTTACCAGCCGTGATGAAAAGTTTGTTCTAAAATCTTTTCACAAAAAATAAATAATGCATCCAATGCTAGCACTCCAGTGTTATGTACTTGGAAGTTTAATAACTGAATGAAACGAGTTTATAACTGAGCATGTATATATTTTGCCAAACTTTAATAACATGGACAGTGTGTTATGCACTTTCACATATATGCAAAAGTAAATTACGTCGCACTAGCATATTTCGAAATTTAACAGAACGTATCCTTAAGTTGCTTTAGACCATGCTTTCTAACTCAAAATTTAAATTATCTGCACAGTTTAACTGTTAGTGTGTGGACAGCTTATTAATATCATTATTCTTGGTAGCTACCTGAAGTATTACGAACTATTGTATCATTTATCCATGAATAAATCTGTTACACATCTTGAAACATAGTTATTTCTAAACGGTGTTACCATATAGTTCTATGGCTTCTGTTGTGCAATTTATTTATTTCTAGAAACGCATTATATTATAAGAGACTGTTAATGGTTCCGACACATCCTAAAAATCAGTAAAATATAAATGGTAGCCAATCTTGTGTTACCTCTCTATTAATTTAATTTTATTTAAAGACAAATAAAAAATGAAATATCGTTAGTAATATTCCCGTTCATAGAATCGTTATTTTATTTTTCTAATAATAAAAAACTAAAAGTAATCTTAGAACTGCACTTTCCGCGATTTGGTTAACTGATAGGGTGTGGACTGCTTAGAATTTTTCCAAATCCTCATAAAACAAGATGTTATGCTTCACTTACAATGAATTTTCACATGTTCTTTAATAATGCTATGTCTCTGAAACTATTTTATAGTTTTCTCATTTCAAGTAGTATATTTTTATAAGAACATAAAAATACCCTCAAGATAGCTTTTGAAGTATGTATATTTGAAAATAAACTTTCACATCAACTTTCATATCATTATTCTTCGTTATTATTTATATCATTATTATTGGTCATTATGAATATCATTATTCTTGGTCATTATTAATATCATTATTATTGGTTGTCTGAATCCCAGTGGAGTTGGGGTATCGCTTCGGGCTCGCACCACACAGGTCCGAGATTCGATCCCCGGGCTGGGCAAGGTTGTCTCAGCCTTTCATCCCTTCAATGGGTAGATGCACTGAGGTCCAAGCGTGCTTGGGAACTAAACACTGCGGTTCCACGAATAATTGACCACCTAACCAGAACATATGCTTCGCACCACAGGGCACTTGGTCACGTAAACGGAGATTGCCACCGCAGGCCGTGGCCCCATGAGGTGTATTTTGCGGATGAGTTTAGTTTTATTCTTGGCTGTTATTTGAAGTATTGTGAACTATTTTATCATTTACCCAGGAATAAAACTGTTTCACATTCTGAAACATAATTATTTCTAAACGGTGTTACCATTTCTATGGCTTCTGTTGTCCAATTTATTTCTTCCTAGAAACTCATTACGTTAGAAGAGACTGTTAATGATTTCGACACATCCTAAAAACCAATGAAATATCAATGGCAGCCAATCTTGCGTCACCTCTCTGTTAATTAAATTTTATTTAAAGACAAATAAAAAATGAAATATCGTTAGTAATATTCCCGTTCATAGAATCGTTATTTTATTTTTCTAATAATAAAAAACTAAAACGCAATCTCAACAAATCTCAGAACTTCATATTACGCTGTTTGGTTAACTGATAGGGTGTGGACAGCTTAGAATTTTTCAAATTCTTCATAAAATAAAGTGTTACTCTTCTTTTATAATGAATTTTCACATGTTCTTTAATAACGCTCTGTCTTTGAAAACATTTTATAGTTTTCTCATTTCAAGTAGTATATTTTTAGAAGAACATTTTGAAGTATGTATATTTGAAAATAAACTTTCATATCATTAAGTCTTGGTCATTATTTATATCATTATTTTTGGTCATTATGAATATCATTATTCTTGGCCATTATTAATATCATTATTCTTGGTAGTTACCTGAAGTATTACGAACTATTATATCATTTACCCAGGAATAAATCTGTTACACATCTTGAAACATAGTTATTTCTAAACGGTATTAACATATATTTCTATGGCTTCTGTTGTGCAATTTATTTCTTCCTAGAAACACATTATGTTATAAGAGACTATCAATGGCTTCGACACATCATAAAACTCAGTAAAATATCATTGGTAGCCAATCTTGCGTTACCTCTCTGTTAATTAAATTTTATTTAAAGATAAATAAAAATAGAAATATCGTTTGTAAAATGTAATCCAGGAATTATATAACTGTTGGACACATTTAAAATTATAGTTCCTATTATTTTACTTGCCCGGACTACTGTGCAAGGAAAAGCCTAAGCAATTAAACTATTTGAATAAATTTCAGTCGGGTCATTTTGTTAAAAAGAACAGACAGAGTTCGTAGCGAAACTTACTTTAACTTGCCAGTCAACGAAGACAAGAGAATGATACGAAAAACACTTTGCTCGAATAGAGGTGTACCCCTGAGCCAGACAGATAAAATTTTCCCAATAGACAAGAAACTTTGTCAGCGAATTTATATGTTGGATCAGGGAAAACACTGAGCCATTTGCCGACGACAGCTGGAAAATGTGTTGAATGGACATAAAATTTACATTTATCGCACAGAAAGCTTTGGGAAATGGTTCGGAAGAATTTTAAGTACAGGACACTCCTTTGATTAAGACATTTTGTGGCTGAAAAGTTAGATTTTAAGGAATTAGAATGGGGGAGGGGAGGTTTTTAAAAAGATTTTATAATGAAATAATTTTGATATATTACAAATATTTCTGTTCATTCTATCGATATCTTAATTTTCTAACATTAAAGAACTAAAATGTAATCTCAACAGAGCTCAGAACTGCACTTTTCGCAGTTTGGTGTATATATAACCAGAAATAACTTCTCAAAACCTAAATTTCAAAATTATGGAGTGTACTCAGATCATTCTTTGACCATTTTAAAAATAAAATCCCAGCCTCTAATATCAACTAAACAAAAGGTAAGACTATTCTTTCTCTGACTCGAAGACATACAGCAGCGAACAAACTGACAACCAGTACGCAACGACCACAACCACAACAGCTATGGAGCTGCTGCTGACTTAAGAGAGTTCCGTCATGGTCCTATTTTAATTTTGTCAAACCCGGTAAGGAAGAAACTCTACAAAGGTAAGTTTGAGACTACCAGGAATAACTGAAGACCCAGAGGACTAGGTTACCTCGGCTCGTGACACCCGTATATACCAGTATATACCCGTATAAAGGAGGGATTCCCTGAGGTTGTCTCTAATTTAGCACTACCCAGAGTATACATATGGCTTGAACTTTTAGCCGCGTAAGCAAGAGACATTGTCCCTTCTAAACAAAGTGTAGAATAGTGCAAATCAGTGCAATGGTATTCAAAGTATGCACTTAGTGACCT
>CM063510.1:54178643-54196143 GCA_032207245.1 Pardosa pseudoannulata | reverse complement strand
GTTTATTTCTTTCCTTTTCATAAATCTATATTTTTATGTTATAACTTTGAAGAGACTCACTGAAGTAAAAGTGTTGTATAGATTTGTAAAACACAATACAACACAAAACACATATCTTATAGAACAACGCGCAATGTATTACTGTTTCTATACACAGCTGTACTCATATTTTGCAAACTTACAGCAAAAGATGAGTAAAATATTACAGAAGATTTTATTTTGAATGCTCTCAATAGAGAATCACCAAGTTTCAAGTTCTGATCTCAGAGACTACAAAAGTATTGTGAATATTTTATAACATATTAATAGCAATAAACAGTTGTAAATTTGTCCTTCACTCAATGTTAAAAAATCACTTTATAAAAAAGTTTAGATAGAAGTTTTTTAATGCATAAATTTCCTATAATAAGGATTAAGGTAACGACTCAATGATAAAATAAATTTTATATTTTAACTCGGCTTAAATATAATACTATGTTACTTTAATTTTACATTAATACTAAATTAAAAATTTTGGCATATTTTCAATTTTACGTTGTAACCAGGATTTTCTTATTTTTAAATCATTAATAAAGTAAAACAATTTTAAAAGGAAATTAAGGATTAAGGTACATGATTCAATAACAAATTAAGTTATTATATTTTAACTAAGATAAAATAGAATTATATGTTATGTAAATTTTACATTAGTCAGAAATTAAAAGTTATAACATATATTTATTTTTATGATCTAAACAAAATTTTCTTATTTTTAAATCCTTCTTTTCAGATAAAACAATTTTAAAATGACAATTAAGGATTAACGTACACGATTCAATAACAAAATAAGTTCTTATATTTTAACTAAGCTGAAATACAATTATATATTATGTGAATTTTACATTAACCATAAATTAAAAGTTATAACATATTTTTATAGTATAAACATTTTTTTTTATTTTTTTAAACCATTCTTTTCAAGTAGAACAATTTACAAATAACAATCGAGGATTAAGGTACACGATTCAATAACAAAATAAGTTAACAATAAATTATTATATTTTAACTAAGCTGAAATACAATTATATATTATGTGAATTTTACATTAGTTATAAATTAAAAGTTATCACATATTTTTATTTTTGTGATGTGATCAAAATTTTTTTAATCTCTCAAATCACTCTTTACAAGTAGAACAATTTAATAAAGGATAAAACTAATAACTAAAATCATGTAGGTTCAAGCATGTTAAGTAACATCTATCCTCTACATTTTATAGTTTTTACTCTAGATTTACATACTGTAATTTAACTAAAATACGTTACATTTATTAAACGAACTCTAAGTAAATACACTCTTAAAATTAATTATAACTAAATTCAGAATATGTTCTAATGAAAAGAATCAAATATAAACAAACTAATAACACTCACTAAACTCTAACCTAAAAAAATCAATACGAACCTCCCAAAATTCCCATGTGCTTTAGATTTTGAAAACGTTTTTTGCTTTTTCTATAAACCTTTTGTTTGAAAAAAATACTGCTTACGAAAGTAAAGAATAAAAAAAATACTTTCTCTCTCCTAGTTACACACTTTTTGCTTAAAAAAAACTCTTTGAGGTGTTAAAAAGCGAAGAATTTTTATTGTTACCCATCGGTCGTATTGCGTAACCTTTAACCTTTAAAAACATCCCCGAGATGCTGGGGAAGATCTGAATTGGTACCTCCATCATTGGGACTTTTATAATTTTCCTTTAAGTACGTTTGAAATTCTCCGTTCCTTTCAAAGCAAACTAACCTTGAAAGGAGCGCGAGAGAGAGACTGAAAATTTTAATTACTCCACGATAGAAAACTTTTGAGTGCTTGATATAAATTTTTCCGTGGATAAGTTTGGTTGTGCTGAATATAAGAAAAAAAATGGACTCACTTGATAAGTGCATCCTCCAACGTTCCTGGGTCGAACATAAATCGTAAATGAAATATTTTTATTTGAATGTCATCATTAAATAAATGGGATTAAAACTAATGATTTAAATAAGGAAAAAATTGAGGTTTTTAATAATTCTTACGTTAAGGAATTTATTCGTTCACAAACCGATATGCTGTTGGATATTAAATTAGAAATGCTACTTTGTGATAGAGTTATAATTTTGTATTTTATTACTGTAACTATATACTAAAATTTTTATGTTAATGTTCTGCTTACATTGCAAAGTGATTGGAATCTGGTTTGGTTTGTAACAGTAAGTCTACTGTTTTGCTAATCTACTGCTAATGAGACAGGGATCTACTTCTTAAATCCCATTCTGAACGGTTGCGAACATCCATGCCAGCAGTAAGATTCCAACCCTCGAAATCTGGTACCGGTATGTAATAGCAGAATTTTATTTATTCGGCCATAGTTCAGCAGTGGTTTGTCACACAATCTTATAAAAATTTAGACTACATTAAAATATAGGCATATATACTTCTTAATGCAAAGTGAATAACAATAAAAATAAACTTCAGTTCTTAAGCTGAAGACTAAGTTATAAACTTGGCTTCTATATATGTTACTACGTTTTAAAATTTAGACTTGTTTTCTATATTCGTTATGGGTTAATGACAAAGCAATATAAAGTTACTAATGTTTTGGTTTGATTTGAAGCGTTACGATCTGCTCTTTTGCTACACGAGATCTATGAGTCTATGGAAAATCAAAGTGTTTATAAATATTCCTTTTTTTAATTCCTCAGGTTATTTTTTTAAATAATTGAGAAGCTTTCGAAATATGGTAACTCATTATCAGAATATGATAAAAAGGGAAACTATCAATGCAAAATTCTTTAGTCGTTCTGTAACGTAGATTACTGCGCCCACATATTTTTTTTTCTTTTGGTCCCTTCTATTATATGATAATTATAGTGTCAAGCTTAAATATAATCTGCTTGTCGTCTCACATGGTAACTATTTCCAACATTTCTCGGTAGCACATAAACAATAAATGAGAACTTATGAAGGCAATATTTATTTAAATGCTATCAGCAAATGAATGACATTAAAATTCATGATTCAGGTAGAAAAAAATGAAAAATTAACATTGTCTACGTCCATAGTGAAGGGATTTACTTGTTTACATAAAAATACCAATAGTTATTAAACTAAAGAGACAATCTTGTGTTAGAGTCATTATCATAACTCTAGCACAGATAGCATTTCTAATTTAATGTCCAACAGCATATCGTTTTGTGAAGGAGTAAATTTATTAACGTAAGAATTATTAAAAATCTCAACATTTCTGGGTCTAACATAAACCGTAAAGGAAATATTTTTATTTGAATGTTATCAGTAAATAAATGGGATTAAAACTAATGATTTAATAGGGAAACAATGATATTTTGAATAATTCTTACTTTAAGGAATTTACTCGTTCACAAAACGATATGCGGTTGGATATTAAATTTGAAATGCTATCTTGTGCTAGAGTTATGAATTTTTATTTTATTACTGTAACTACATACTAAAATTTTTATGTGCTGGTTACATTGCATAGTGATTGGAATCTTGTTTGGTCTGTAACGCTATGGTCGACTATTTTGTTAAACGAGGGCTAATGAGACAGGGATCTATTGCTTATATCCCATTCCGAACGGTTGTGAACATCCATGCTAGCAGTAGAATTCCAACCCTCGAAATCTGGTAGCAGTGTAACACAGCTGAGCTTTATCAATTCGGCCATTGTTCGGGAGTGGTTAGTCGCACAATCCCATAAAAATTTAGACTACATTAACCGCTTCCCTTACAAATTTTTTTGAAAAAAAATTGCAAAAAATCATCACATTTTTTATTTTATTATGAAGTACAAGGAAATTATACAAAATAAAATATGTAGGTTTTCAGTTGAATTTTTAATTTTTTTAGAGGTGTAAAAGCATTTAGTTTTAATATTAGTTTACTAGTCCGAGTTATCTCGGGTAAATAGAAAAAAAAGTTAAATTTTAGTCTTTGTATGACAGTTTTTGAAACAAAGGACAACAGACAGTGATACCTGACATTCTGAACACTGGTATCTGGACTCTTTTCTTATTGGTTTACCTCTGAAATCTGTTTTACGGAATCACAAAGTACACTGTCTCGTAGGATTTGATTTTTTTTCAGTAGCAAGAACAACATATGTAACATGCCTTGAGGTTAACCTGAGTGATAAAGGACTAATACTGGATCTTCCTGATGTGGCAGAAAACTCATCACGGTGATTTTCTGAAATTAGTTTTCTAATCAGTGGAAAACAAGTGGTCAGTTCTGCCAAAAAGACAGCGAAACTACCAAAACTTGGCAAACTACCTATCAAAGCTGAAAATTTCTTTTCATTTCCACCAGACCGAGTAAAACCGCGATAAAACGAATCCTACAGACAAATTCTGCTTCACCCGATTTTTCTCGGAATAATTATTAACTGCAATATATACGAACCCGAGATAATTTGCAATAATCAGGCAAGCGGTTAAAATATAGGCATATATACTTCTTAATGCAAAGTGAATAACAATTAAAATAAACTTCAGTTATTAAGTTGAAAACTAAGTTATAAACTTGACTTCTATAAATGTTGCTTCATTTTACAATTTCGATGTACTTTCTATATTACTTAGGGGTTAATGACAAAGCAATGGAAAGTTAAATTTGATTTGGTTTGATTTGAAACGTTATAATCTGCTCTTTTGCTACACGAGATATATGAGTCCATGGAAAATCAAAGTGTGTATAAATATTCCTTTTTAAATTCCTCAGATTTTTTTTCTAAATACTTACGAATCTTTCAGAATTTAGTAACTCCATATTAGAATTATATTTAAAAAAAGGAAACTATGAATGCAAAATGCTCTAGTAGTTGTATAATGTCGACTACTGCGCCCACATATTTTTTCTTTTGGTCTCCTCTATTATAAGATAATTATAGTAACAAGCATAAATAGAATTTTCTGGTCGTCTCACATGGTAACTATTTCCAATATTTCTCGGTAACACATAAACAATAAATGAGAACTTATAAAGACAATGTCATTTTCGTGTAGTCCTCGTTTATATTTGAGTATTAACCTGTGATCAAATGTATAGTGGTGATTTTATTTTGATTGCGTTGTGTAAAAGTATTTTTGTACTAAATTTAACCACAGGTTCTGAGAAACTACAGACATAAATATGAAGATAAACTAAAAGCTAAATTAACAGCATCCGTAACTAGCTTAATATAAAAAAAGTAAATTTATTATAATATATATACATCTATGTACATACAAAAACTGATGCTAATTTTCATAAAATAAGCTTTGTCAACATCTTCTAAATTAGTTCTGACAATTTTTTAATACTAAAGTAATTTTGTAAATAGAGAAAGGACCTAATCTCAATTTCAAAATGTATGTAAAAGGGGGGTACCTTTGGGGAGCTAAAATGGTATGCCCGGAACACTGCTGGTTGAGGGCTGATCAGGATTTGGTATCTATGGATCTTTCGGCGGTCTGGTCAGGGGCTTCCTCCTGAGTGTTTGGGGTGCGGCCTTGCTATTTGATACAGGAACACTTCCCGTCGGACTTGGCTGGACTCTCGAACTCGTTCCGTCGGACTACTCTCTTCGTCTGGACTACCGAACACCTTCCGTCGGACTTGTCTAGACTATTCGACTCCCGAACCTCTTCTGTCGGACTCCTCCTCTTCTTCTCGACTTCTGAACCTCTTCTGTTGGACTCTCCTCTAGTCTCGACTCTCGAACACCTTCTGTCGGACTCTCCTCTAGTCTGGACTATCGAACACCTTTTTTGGGATTTCCGAACCTCTTCTCAATTTTTAGATTTTTCTTCTTTTATTAATTTCAACCTTGTCCCCTCTTCCTTCTTATCGTCCAATCGGGATAGTTGTAAGAATATCATTGGTCTGCTTAAACCCTGCCTTGAGACCGCCAACTTGAAAAACCTTATCCCTTCTAATTGGGCACTGTCCCTTAGGGACTCATACATACTCCACAAAGGTACATTCTTATTTAATGTCAGATACGGAGACGGGATTCTAATCTGGGACTGGGATCAGTACCCCGTCCGAGACCACCGTACAAGACAACATACCCGTAAAATATAAATTTATGGTCCTCTGTCTTTTTACAAAGATGTGATGAGGTCAGATTTAGATCCCGAGCATTTTACTTCTTGTATGAATGAATAATTTATATTACTGATCTAAATCGCCTCATCACAATCATATTTAAATGTTATCAGCAAATGTGATTAAAATTCATGATTCAAGTAGGAAAAAAGGAAAAATTAATAATGTCTAAGTCCATAGTGCAGTGATTTAGTTATTTACATAAAAATACCAATGGTTATTAAACTAAAGAGACAATGTTGTGTTAGAGTCATAATCATAACTCTAGCACAGATAGCACTTCTAATTTAATATCCAACAGCATATCATTTTGTGAAGGAGTAAATTTATTAACATAAGAATTATTAAAAATCTCAACATTTCTGGGTCTAACATAAACAGTAAATGAAATATTTTTATTTGAATGTTATCAGTAAATAAATGGGATTAAAACTAATGATTTAGATTGGGAAAAAATGAGATTTTTAATAATTCTTACGCTAAAGAATTTACTCTTTCACAAAACGATATGCGGTTGGATATTAAATTAGAAATACTATTTTTCGCTGCAGTTATGATTTTGTATTTTATTACTGTAACTAGATACTAAAATTTTTATGTGCTGCTTACATTGCATAGTGATTACAATTTTGCCTGGTTTGTAACGCTACGGTTTACTGTTTTGCTAAACGAGGGCTAATGAGACAGGGATCTACTGCTTAAATATCATTCTGAACTGTTACTATTATACATGCCAGCAGTAGGATTCCAACCCTCTAAATCTGGTACCTGTATATAATAGCAGAGTTTAATTTATTCGGCCATCATTCGGCAGTAGTTAGTAGAACAATCCCATAAAAATTTAGATTACGTTAAAATATAGGCAATATCCTTCAAGTTCTCAATCAATACTTGGAGGGTGGTAGACCAAGCGTATAGGTGTTTTGCTTGGTCTCTGCTTCTAAATTATCAGCACTCACTTGAGCATGTCATTCTTTCACCTTAGCGGTGCTCGTTAAAACGAAATCGCACACCTTTTCGTTAATACGAGTAGTGAGTATACAAGGGCATGGTTTGACCAAGTTGCATCAGAAGCAATTATAAACAATATAATGATGATTTTCAACCTTAATAAAAATACAAGACAAATTCTCTCCTTCCTTAACAAATACTTTAGTAATAGTGCCTAAACACGACACTTAAAACTATGTAAAACTAAAATTTCAGATACCCACAAATAAAGACATGATGCTCAATAGTATATCTGAAATCATCAAAATGACGGTATGCAACTTTATGTGTCGACTTGCTTACAGAAAGAAATATTGCTTATTCCTCAATTATTAGCTGGAGCCTGAAAAATTAACAAGCTATCCATAACTGTAACTAGATACTACATTTTCAATGTGCCTTAATTAGAGTGTAATAATTAGAGGTACAAGAAAAAGGAAAGTTAGAATCTGTTTAAGTATTTCCACATTTATTCATTAAAGTTTAAAAAAAAAAGAACTTGAGAAGCTGCCAGAAGGTGGTAACTCGTTATCAAAATTGTATAAAAAATACATTATTTCAAGGTCAAGGTCAAGGTAATCGGGTTATACGGAGTACCTAGCGAAGTGAAAAGTCTTCACTTTAACCTCCGATCATAAAACAGATCAAAACATCAATTTATGCCTCTAGGCAAAAAGTAATCCAAACAAAATTTTAATACACTCCACAAGGAAGAGAGGAGGTGAGAACGTTCTCATAAAAAATGAGTAACCAACGCGTTGTTTAATTAGGGGATAATTAGACTGGAAGACATTATTTTTGAAGTTCTTACCCCATTGTGTAGTAGTTATTGACAGGAACCAATTGAAAGTTAGACTGATGTTCAAATACTCCCATATCATTCTTTAGATTTAAATCTCGAGGTGTAAGTGTGAAGTGAGTTACACTATTGACTAGGGACAAGGACGATATTAGTGACCCCCCCCTTCGAGCCCATTGGACAGGAGGAGTGCCTGACACGGGTCAGTCTTCTTTGTTCTTGGAAACAAGAATTTTTTTCGGATACTTCACTCGGCAGATTGGAACCCCCCTTCAGAGAAGAATAGGAAGCGAACAGAGAACTTGAGCAGAGGCAGAAAAATTTTAACTCTTGCATCTGAGAGAAGCTTCATCAGCGTTAGTTGCTTTGGATAAGTGAATCACGTTCTTCACGAATAGCAAGTTGTAAATGTCTTGGAGTTATTCTCGTTACTTTCGGATCTTTGCTAGCTTTTCCAGCCAATTCTAATACCTCAGCAGTTCAATACTCCAAAATTGCAGCACTGTAAACTGTGGCTGTAGCACCAACATTTTTTCCCTATTCCATCGACTTCATATTAAGATTGCATAGATTTTATGTGCTTCACCAGATTGTGAATAAATAATGATATAATGAAAAATGTCTACAAAACGGTAAGTCTCTCATTTGTATCTGGTGTCTTAACTCTTTGTATTATATCAACATGGCCTGGTATAAGTCATAGGTACGTAATATTTGGTGCCATGACGAACCTATCAACATGGCCTGGTATAAATCATTGGTACGTAATGGCAAGCTAAGAATTAGTCCGACTCATCTTCTAAAATTTTCGCCAATAAACTTTATTTTAGATTTTGAATTTTAATCCAAGCGGTTACAGATTGTTTTTTACAGTTTCAATTTTCCTTAAGAAATGTTTCTAAATTTTTTTATTCCATCTTAAACGAGCAACAACTTTTTCCGAAACTTTAAACTCTTTCCAATAGAAGTACTCAAAATTCTTTATTCATTTCTTGAAGTTGCAGTCTTGCTAGACTTCATAACTGGTTGATGTTTTAATTTCGTTCACTAAATTAAAACATAAATATTTAAGTATTTTTATATATTTTTAAATATTTTTATAAGAAGTTAATATTACTTTCCAACTTTATCATTAAAATGTTTAATTCTGTCGTATATTTCTGAATTTGGATTTTCATTTATCCTTGTATAGTTGTTATTTAGAATAAACATAAATAGGGGAAATCATGAAAATAATTTATTTTAAAGCATAAATGAGATATGTATTTCATTCTGAGATGTGTTTTTCAACTTATCATACTCATTTAATATTAACAGATATGATGATCTTCTATGATTTCAAGAGAAGTATCTGTATAAAACAAAACAAAAAATAAGAATCTAAAAAACTAAATATCATGGTCATTTTTTGTCTCCGAAAAGTGGAAACGTTTTTGTTACGGCTTTTAGGAAGACCTTCAATTCTAACTTAACATAATTATACAAAAGGAAAGAACATATAAAAATTTAGATTTATCAGTATCGGAAAAAAAACTTTTAATTAAAAATACCATAAATGGAATTCTTATCTTATTTAAATCACTTTTTTAATTAACAGTATATCCACAACTAACGAATGACAAAAAGAAGGTAAAAACACAAGCCAAAATGTACATGATAGCTTATGATTCTGGCATTACTGAAGACTGTGCAGATTTGTTGTATAACAAAGAAAATGTTCCAATCCATTTATTTTAGTTCAAATTTACTTGGGATAAAGCCTTTAAGCGGTTGGAAATATTTTGCTGTCACACAAAAAATTGGCGTATTCTTCAACATAACGCAGCTTTTTCTAGACGAAGATGGTGGCATCTGATAAGGCCTTTAAACACTCTCCCATTCTACTATGTGCTTTGCAAAGAGACAGTTTGTGCTGGATTTCTAAAGAAGTTTTTCTGTTTTTGACTTGCTCAAGAAGATGCAATCAATCTAAGTTGCTAGTCTGTTAAGAGCCCCCGAGATATTTAAGAAACTTTGATGTGTAGAGAACACATGATCGTCCGTGTCTGGGGGAAGGGGGGGGGTCCTCACCCGCTCCCATATATAGAGCCGAAGCCTGGAACTGAGAGGAATAGAATATTTAGCTTGTTAATAAGATATGTCATAGGTTTTCCAAGATCCAGAAAATCAAATTGTCTGTCTCCTTTTTCGTGGAGTTTAAATTGAGTTTCTTCGACCACTGAAGTTCACCTCTTTGATAATGAAAAGTTGTTGCCAAAGGATAGTATTACATGTAATCAGGAACTAACTCGATTGCCATATACACAATTATATCAATCTATTATGTTAAATCTGGCTAAGTAAGCTGATAGTGGACCATGTCTTGTTAATAGACAGTTTAAATTGGGGAAATCAAAAAGGATTGTGGGAGAAACTGTAGGGAGGCAGTGGTGAAGATCACTACCCAAAGTAAGTGAATCCCAGAGGAATCTTTCTTTTAGAGAATTTAAAGGTGGTGAATCAAAAAGAGTTTTGAAAAAAACTTTTGGAAAGGAGTGGTGAAGATCAAGACCTGAAGTAAGTGAGTCAAAGATGAATCTTTCTTGTAGAGAGTTTAAAGGGGGTAAATCAAACAGAGTTGTGGGAGAAATTTTAAGAAAGGAGTGGTGAAGATCACGACCCGAAGTAAATGAGTCCCAGAGGAATCTTTCTTTTAGAGAGTTTAAATTAAGTAAATCAAAAAGAGTTGCGGAAGAAAATTCAAGAAAGGAATGGTGAGGATCACGACCCGAAGTAAGTGAGTCCCAGAAGAATCTTTCTTGTAGAGAGTTTAAAGGGGGTAAATCAAACAGAGTTGTGGGAGAACTTTTAAGGAAGGAATGGCGAGGATCAAGAACCAAAGTAAGCGAATCCCAGAGGAATCTTTCTTTTAGAGAGTTTAAAGGGGGTAAATCAAAAAGAGTTGTGGGAGAAATTTTAAGGAAGGAATGGTGAAGATCAAGACCGGAAGTAAGTGAGTCCCAGAGGAATCATCTTTATTTTAGAGAGTTTAAAATAGTATGGATCAAAAAGAGTTGTGGGAAAAACTTTTGGGGAAGAGTTGTATAAATCAGGACTTGAGTAACTGAGTTTCAGAGGAATCTATCTTTTAGACAATTTAAAATAGGCTGGTTAAAAATGAGTTGGGGTGAAACTTTAGGGAACCAATGATGAAGATCATGACCCGAGGTAAATGAATCCTACAGTCAGGAATCTTTGTTTTTTTTAATCCATGTTAAAGAATATTTCGTAGATGTCAAATACTTGAAGGAAGATAGAAATATAATATAAGGCAAGTGAGTCAAAACTGACCAATTTCCTGGCGATAGTCCAGCCCCAAAACATAGAATTAATTTCATTGTCAATCACAAGATAGTATTACTGCATTGTGAATCTTGAATCATCGGTACACATGGATAAAAGTTTTGAAGATATCACCTTAATCGATTGCCATTGTATACAAAGATTTCATTTTTGAAAAATATTCTTTCTAATTTTAGCTAAGAAGATATTTTAATTTGCATGCGTTTAAATTCTTATAATATTAATTTATGTGACGTTTTCTGTAACTTTTTCTTTCTCTTTAACTATATTTACTTCATTTCTAATGAATATATCCTATTAATAATATTGAGTTGTACAAATAGGGATTATGTGCATATTCCCAAATTGGCTCGGATAGCGTGGGCCAATTAAAAGAGAAATATGAAAAACAATGTAGTAACAGTCATTTTGTTATTTCTAAAATGTCTACTTAAATATCAGAGAGATCCACATTACTATTTTTTCTTACATTTAGAATAATAAAAGTTATATTTTATAATGAAATATTGAATAGTGGTTGAAGTTTTATTCAAATTGTATTTTGACATAAACGAGAACTAATACTGAAATTTGTTTTTATATTAACTTTAAACGTACAGAATAAAAATGAAAGTAATTAAATGTTCAATATGCAAAGCAGAAAGAACATTTGAATCAACACCGTTGCACATTTCAATTTGTGTGAAAAATCTAAATACCGTATTTAATCCTGTATAACACGAATCCTGATCTTTTAAAGAGGGGGGAGGAACGGTGAAAATTATATCTCGCGCATCACGCGTAAATAAAATTTGACAAATGATTTTTCAGATTCTAAATTAATTTGAACGTGGACCCAATGAATCAAGTTCCATCGCTCTTTGTATATTAAAAATGGCTCCATTCTTAACGAAGTCCCTCGCGTTTTTTATCGGTCGCCTTGTATTATTGGGGAGGAACGAGGGGTTTCGGCAGTGATAAGATGGTAAGTTTTTTGTAATGGAAGACCTCATACACGCCTGCATTTTTGGGAGGTGTTATAAGAGGAAATGCATTCATTCTGTAATAAAAAGGGTTTCGGCAGTCATAAGATGGTAAGAGTTTTTTGTAATTGAAGACCTCATACACGCCTGCATTTTTGGGAGATGTTATAAGAGGAAAAGCATTCATTCGGTAATAAAAAGCGTTTCGCGTTACCGAATGTGTAAGATAGAGAAGAGGTGTAGTCATACCGCAGCATTTACGTTGGAATTAGTGAAATATGTAATAGAAAATAGGAACAGTGCTCCAAGTAAAAAACTAGGTGTTCAAAGAGGACAATCGAGCACCGAACTGGGCACATATGGCCGTGAAGCCCTCCAGGCTTCTCCCGGTGGTGGTGGGCATATCGCAAGTATTGAGCCACCCTGCCTCGCAAGGCACTCGGCAAGCGCCCGGAGCGCCGCAGGCGCAATTCATGAACGAACGTAGAAGACTGTCACTGGGAAGGAGAATATGAAAAACTACTGGATGCTTAGTGAACCTCTTGAAGCCGGAATTAGTGAGGATGGCGCGAATCACGCGAGCCGAAAGGTTTGGTTCGGTTTGGAGTGCTACGGTCTACTTTTTACAACACGAGGGCTAATGAGACCAGGACCTACAGGTTAAAGCCGATTCCGGACGACTACGAACATCCATGCCACAAGCGCGAGCCGAGAGAAGAGAAGAACAATGATGAATATCAGAGTTGCTAGTAACATTGTATAAATGAAGTGTTACAGTAATAAAATATAGATACAATACTTCTTCTGATTAAAAAAGTTTCATCTTTGTTTTCTTTCTTGAATAACTGATTTTATTCATGTGTATATCATGATGTTGCCTGAATCAAGGAAAAGTATTCCGTGTCTAATGCACACCTTGAGATTTTACTCTAAATTTTTTAAAGCACTCAATACGCAATTAAATATGCTATTTTAAAAAAATAAAGTTATTTTTGTTAATATTAAGTGTCCTATGGTTTATTTATCAGAATTTTTATGCTCCTATTAAGAATACCGCTAAAAATTACACTGAATTTTTTATATGTATCTCTTTTCACTTAAAAGTTAAAAATTTCGATTATTAAGTTCAGATATTAAAGATATGTTTTGCATAACACCACTCTAATCTTCCTGTATAAGGGGCTAAAATAACATTTTCCTCTTTATATAATTCTCCTAAGAAAACATCTGAAAGACAAATTATCATAGTTACTGTATTTAGATTTCTACATCCATGTCTAAGAAATTTAAAGACATTATGACACGAGACTATTCAAAACTCTAGTCATTGTTATCGTTTAATCAGGTTTTGAAACGATATAATTATGACACGAACAATATTTTCACCATTTTTAATCGGCTTTGAAGTCATTTTATTTTGAATAATAATATTAAGGCATTTATCTTTAATTTAACACCTTTGAACTTAAATATCTTTAACTTGAAAGATATTGCTTTTATAAATAGTGTTAAAATACCAATAAAAATACTTTATATTTTGCTAACTACTAGATTTAGTTATTATTAGAACATAAAAGTGTTATATAAATATATGTTTGTAACTGAAAATACTGGATAGAAAAGCAAATTTTAAAACATAGAAAATACAGGAAAGTGCCTAAAACTATATCCCAACTACAGTCTCAAGCACTGCAGTTTTGATTTCCAAATTTAAATATCATTAGAAAAGCTGTATCGCAGAATTCAACAAATGATATATTTATTGTTGGACCTGTAAGAATTTTATGCAGACTTTTTAAAATCGCCACAAAACTTCTAGCAGGGATTAGAATTTGACTACTATCAGATGACAGCTTACAGATGGTGATGTACGCAGTACAATTGGTATCAACATCTTCTAGCGTTCTCTGCATGCTGGAGTACTTCAAACTAATCTTTGTAGCAGTTCTTCATACCAATTTTCATGGATTTTTCTGAATAATTTCAGAAACTGATGTGACATAACTACATTCCCCTCTGGGTCATGACGAGTCCCCACGCGTCCCTACGAGCCGCCTGTGCTTTAGATTTAGGTGATATGCTTGCAAATTGTTGTTGTTGTTGTTGTTGTCTTATGCCACTTGGTCAAACCAAGCATGATTAACCCTCCGAGTGGAACACATCGAGGGAAAAACAGTCACCAAAAATACGCTTAAGGTTTACTGTGTCAGTGGCCAAAACGTTCTATGATTTTTTCCTTCACCCTTAGTCAACTAGAATGGAATACATGAAACCCACCCTCTTTATTCTCCCTTTACATCCGATTATAAATAGATATTATAGATTGTTAAATTTTAATACACATAAGGCTCGTCAAGTCTCGAAGATCATCCCATAAGAAATGATGGATTCTAAAAGTACAAATAAAAATAATCTTTGAGAGACATATTTATATTTTTTTACGAAAGTTAAATAAAATATTTAAATGGTGGAATTAGAAATACATCTGTTACCGCAAACGAAATACTTCGAAATAGAGATTTACAAAGATATGAAAAGCTATCAGCGTCTTTGTGCCTCAGGGGATAGAGGCGCATCTCTCAATACATATTAGTCAAAGAGGGGTGTAGTTCCTAAACAATCGACCTTACCCTCCTACCGTAAAATTCCATGGGGGAAAGCGCTGGCAAAAATGTACACTGCATCCATTTTCGGAGCGTTTTTAGAGGTCGAAAATTGTACGTGACAACGGCTTTGAAGTCATCATCGGTTTGGAGGAATTATACGTGCGAACCGTTTAGAGGGTTAAGCCTGAGGCTAAAGGGTGAGCTTTTCGTTTCAACGAGTATCTCAAAGGTGAAAATACGACTTATGGTCAAGTGAACCTTCGTAATTTAGAAGCAGGGACCAAGCAGAAGACCCATAGGCTTGGAATGCCATCCCCAGAGGTATTGAACTTGGAAAACTTTGTGATCACGAACCTATTTTAGGTACCCCAGTCATTTTTAACAAACACGACGGATCTTTGGCCAGCTCGGACTCTGAAACCACAACCGTCCAATGACGAGAACGTTGCCATTTCCGCCTGAGCTACCGCGGCTATTTGCAAATTGTTTTGTGCCTCTGTTCCTTATGGTTCCTTATCATGTTTGAAAACTGGCTTTGTATTCGCATGACTAAGTTGTAATCTGTGATACTCTATACCAGAAAAACACAAACAAAAAAACATACAGAGTTTCAACCTCTTCCTTTGGTACGATAATCTTCTTTCACACTTTCCGATTTATCTTTCAAAACCGTCAAGATTCATGGACAACATAATTGTATGAATCTAACCAGTGAATCCTGAAATTTCTCTTTAGTGAGTATGTAATAACAGAGAGCGAGAAAAATTAACAACTAAAAGATGTGAAAGGATAGATAAAATCCGTAACACAAAATAGAGGGGAAAATGTTTAGAAATAGAAAAACGTTTTTTATTTGGCCAAAGACTACCGTTTACGTTGGAGACTTGATCAAAAGGGAAAAAATGTATTATATTGGGGGATTAGAATGCTATCTCAGGGCCCAATCAATGTTTCCTATTGTGACCAATAGCGATCTTTCTCACAGGATCTCACAAGAAGCATTAACAACAGAGCTCCCTGGGCCAGTTCTGTTGTTAATGCCCAGGTACTGATGTTTCTCACATGATCTCACCGGAAGCATTAACAACAGAGCTCCCTGGGCCAGTTCTGTTGTTAATGCCCAGGTACTGATGTTTCTCACATGATCTCACCGGAAGCATTAACAACAGAACTACGTGGGCCAAGCCCTCTAGTTCTGATGTTACTGGTAATGGTATTTGCATTAGACTAATGAGATTGAATTCCGAGCTTTTGAGCACTATTTATAGGACCTGAATATTACGGCTATTGCAGCGCCATCTGTTAGGAAATTTCGTAAAAATATTGAAACTTATGTGCAATATTATTAAAGAGTTAACGATAAATATTCCATTAATCGGATTCATCTACTGATATTTGTTTCCAATTTATCTTATTTTTATGTTTTAAAGTTTAGTGTAATAACTCCCTCTTTTGTCTCTATAACTCTTGCTCTTCAGCCCTGAAAAACAGTAAGAAATATTTCATAATATATATATATATATATATATATATATATATATATATATATATATATATATATATATATATATATATATATATATATATATATATATATATATACATATATATATACATATATATATATATATATATATATATATACATACATATATATATACATATATATACATATATATATACATACACATATATATATATATATATATATAATGTATATATATATATATGTAATCCATTTTTTATAAAACTCCTTCACAAGGAGAAAGTTCAACAGCTAGCATTCATAAAGTACAAAGATGCAGTCGGGTCTCATATTCAAGAGAACTCAGAAGTCTAATTTAAAACTTTATTTCAGAGCGGCAACACGACACATCTGTCCTTCTGGACAATATACAATCGAAAGCCACAGAGTTCACTCTGCTCTCACACAAGTACACTCAAGAGCGCTGACAACAAGAATTTTCCCACAACAAAAACAACTTACTAAGCGAATTAACTGCAATATCAGCAAAACGCGAAAACATGTTCCGCCAACACCTGGGAAACTGCTGTATAGACAGAAAGTTTACAGTTTTAGGACAGAAAGGAATGTTAAGTGGAAAATACTTCGTTGATTAAACCATTTAGAGGCTGATAAAGATATTTAGATGAATTAAAATAGGAGAGAGGAGGTTTTTGAAGAAATATTAAAGTTAAATAATTTTGATATATTACATATATATATATATATATATATATATATATATATATATATATATATATATATGTATATATATGTATATGTATATATATATAGGGAGGAGGCCAAAATATCGGAGGAAGCATTTTATAAATTCCAATTTTATGTTTTGCATTTAACTGATATGTAAAATTATTTTAGGCATAGAGATAAAGTGAGAGCATTCCATAAATTTTTAAATCTTTGGCTCATATTTCACGTATATGTTGGGCCTAATGATTAAGGTGCTGGCCTTTGGAACCGGAGTACTTGGGTTCGAATCCCACTGTGGTAAGGATGTTCGTAGCAGTTCGTAATGGGCTTTAAGCAGTAGGTCCCGGTCTTATTAGCCCTCGTGTTGCAAAAAGTAGACCGTAGCTCTCCAAACCAAACCAAACCACATATATTTTGGAACTTAATGGGAAATTTACTAATCGGAAATGCTAGTTTATATAAAAATA
>CM063510.1:54131143-54173643 GCA_032207245.1 Pardosa pseudoannulata | reverse complement strand
AAAAACTATCGCCCCTAATGGTCTTATATTCTCTCAATTTGGGATCTATTTTTCTTAAACTTAAATTTTCTTGTCACTCAAATTAAAATCTTATTCGTATATCATTGAGGTTGCATACCTTCTACACTTTTCAAAACTAAAGTTTGAATTAATAACTGCTAGTGAAGTCTTTCCTTTCCATTTTCTAACCCATCTCTCAATTCTTCCTGGAAAAGCCTCAAATCATTGCTATCTTTATGCCGCTATATGCAATTAAATTGTCATGAATGCTTTAACAAGCCCCAAAAAAAACCCTCTGATTTAAAGCTCTGTAAGGAGTGGGAATTCCCCATCCTCAGGACAACTTATATATAGAAAACACACTCACACAAATATATATATATATATATATATATATATATATGTGTGTGTGTGTGTGTGTGTGTTTATATAAATATATATATATATATATATATATATATATATATATATATATATATATATATATATATATATAGAGAGAGAGAGAGAGAGAGAGAGAGACATGAACAAGTGGTTGAGGCATAGAAGACACATTTGATATCATATATAAAAACATCTTTATTGTAATCCTTCTGTTCATGGCTAAGCAATTTTGATATCCTTTGTTCTCATAATTTGCCACGCCAGGCATGGAGGATGTTATCAGCCAGAGTTCACGCTCACAACTAACTTTTTTGGCTTTGCTACCAAAGCAAAATCCCAATGTCTACTTCCGCGTCGGCTTCTTCACTCTGTAGAGTTCCGCTCGGGGATGTCTCTTTATCCTATTACGTTATCGATAATGAGTTCTAACTATTTTTAATTATAATTCGCTTAATTCTTAACCCACATTTTTAATCCTGACACACATACATATATATATATATATATATATATATATATATATATATATATATATATATATATATATATATATATATATATATGATATATATATATATATATACATATATATATATATACATATATATATATACATATATATATACATATATATATACATATATATATATATATGTTTATATATAATATCTAAGGAGTTATGTGGTTTCCTCTCTGAATGAAAATTAAATTCGCACAGTTGACATTCTTTACAAAGTCCGAATTGATATATATATATATATGTGTGTGTCTGTATGTGTGTGTGTGTGTGTGTGTGTGTGTGTGCAGTCATGCCGAGAAATAGATTCACCCCAGTCCATTCCAATACAGTTTGGTGTTATAACAAGTTTAACGATATATAGAATTTCAAACCTATGTGTATCTATAAAATTCAATAAAACCATACACTTAACAATTTAAATTGCAGACATTGAAAAGTTAGATATTTACATGCAATTCTGAATAAGATTATCCTAGTTTTAATATAATCTTACTTTTGTTGGATTGTTTATTTGAATTAAAAAGTAGCTTAAAATACTTGTCTTTTTCTAAAACTAAGATTCTATTTATTAGTATTTATGCGTTGCTTTTCTTCTTGAAAAATTCTAAATTTTGTAACGAAATCTGTTATTTCCGCTGAATATATAAGCGACTCAACTTCTACTCTTTTATCACCAGATTATTCCGATTTTTCATTAGAAAGGGTTAATTCAATGTTATCTTTATTTTCCCTTTTTCGCACAGTTGTAATTTTGTCTGTATGTGATGTGAATTGTATAAAACTTCATGTTTTAAAAGACTTATTAAATATGTTAGGTAATAACTGATAACTACTTTTGGTGTTGTTGTATATAACTGTGTTTGTAACTATGTACTTCTGTTTTCATTGTAACTGTGTGTTAATGCGTTAATAAAGATATACTAGATATAAAATGGCGTGGTCAGGTCAGAAAGAGGTAAAGTACTAAGAAAAGATAAGAATCGTCGAAGTTTTTGGGTTAAAAATGAAAATAATCAAACCTTGAAAAGGAACAGAGTTCACCGTCGAAAAACGAACCATTTTTTAAATATGTTAGAAGTGGTAGACATGCTGATCTTAGTGGTTCTATTCCTAAACATTCTAATGTAAATGATTAAAAAAGTGTGAAACCATATGTCACACAATATGGTAGAGGAATTAAACTCCCAAAAATATTTGGTGTTGCATCGATGTAAGAAGCTATTGAAAAGGGGAAGGTGTTGTATATAACTGTGTTTGTAACTGTATACTTCTGTTTTCATTGTAACTGTAACTGTGTGTTAGTACGTTAATAAAGATATACCAGATATAGCATGGCGTAGCCAAGTGGGAAAGAGGTAAAATACTAAGGAAATATAAGAATCCTCGAAGTTTTTGAGTTAAAAATGAAAATAATCAAACCTTGAAATTGAACAGATTTCACTTAAGACCTTCAAAAAACGAGCCGTTTTTTAAAAATGTTAGAAGTGGTAGACATGCTGATCTTAGTGGTTCTATTCCTAAACATTCTAATGTAAATGATTCAAAAAGTGTGAAACCATATGTCACACAATAACTGTGTACTTCTCTTTTCATTGTAAATGTAACTGTGTGTTAGTACGTTAATAAAGATATACCAGATATAACAGGTGTCACTATATGATTTCTTATTTCAGTTCTCTAAAAAGTTTTCAGAAAGTTATCGTGTTATATTTGATGAAGGATTTAATTAATTTTGCCATATGATCTATTAGAAAACATCGAGATTCTCTGTTGTGACTCAAATGCAGCAGACGACTTTAAATGTCAAATTATTAAAGGATAATTTAATGATTTTTATTAAAAAATGTGACGCTCAAGTAAGTTATTAATGACTTACGTTATTAGATACTTATAGTTAAGAAGCAGTTAAACAAATATGGCTTTTGTACTCACTCCTTTAATACAGTTTTGGTAAACTAAATATTCTTTCTTTCTTTTTCAAACATTCAAAACAACAACGAATGTTCATAATTAAAGAGTTTTAATTAAAAATGTTTACTTCTAAATATTTCGGAGATATTAACAGTTTTTTCTTTTTTCTCTCAGGTAATTATTCTTGCTCGAATTTCTCATATCAACAAGTTTCTGGACTAATTACAAACTTCTTCACTTAAAGGCATCCTGTGCTTCTTCATTCAGTAAGTACTTTAAAAATCTGATTTTTCTGTATAGTACGTTTTTTTAGCCCCTGCTGAAGATTAAGATATTTATGTAATTTTGCATCTTTAAAGAACACATGATGGTGACCAGATTGACAGTAACATATGTTCTAAGACTTCGCAGTTTTTGAGACCTGAAAGCAGAGATGTGCCCAAGGGGGTGCAAAGGAACAAATGCAAACCCAAGATTTTTTCTCGAAACTGAAAAAAAGGGGGAAAAGAAATTTTAAATTTTTTCTTCCTTTTTTTAAGTTTAGAAATACCATAATACTACAATAAGAACATCAGAATTATCAGTTACAAGCTCAATAATTTGTTTATCTTTACTGATCGCATGTTACTTGCCAACTTTAATTTATCTTGTCATATTACAGGATAGGATGGGCAGCAGAGGTTTTAATATTGACACTGATTAATTGGCCGTATATAAGAATGATGTCCAAAATTTAGCAAATTGATTGCAAACCGTGTGGTTATGTATAAAAGACAAACACGCATACGAACGAACTTCTTAATTTTCAAAAATATATACCTTAAAAGCTAGATAATTATTAGTCCGTGAAATAGACTCCTAGACTTTTGTGAAAAGGAATTGTTGTTAATTCCGGTGATAAAATTTTCTTTGCAGCAAAAAATAATCGATGATAAAATTTAAAATTATCACATATGTACTTGATCTATTATTTAAGCATATATAAAATAAAACTATTTAAGTAATATCTAAGTTCAGTGGTAAAATGTATGAAAATAATGCAGACGATATTTCAATAATATAAAATAAAAAATGATTAATTGAGATGGTTAAAGGAATGACGTCATAATGTTAGAAAAATGTTATTTTACCTATTTATTATGTGATAAATTGATAAACTTAATTGCCTACTCTTAAACGGGGATAATAGAGCTTGAAATAATAGCATTAAGCGCACGAAAAGGGGAGAAAGGGGGGATTTCGAACGTTTTAAAGACGACAGTATTTTTTGCTGTGATATGAAGCATATTTATTTTAGAATCGGATAGATAGTTTAAGATAAGATAAACATAACTCTCTTTGAATTTTACTAACACTAACTCATGAAGAATTCAATATGGATATCTCTATCCATTCCAGGTCCAATCGTTTTTTAAATTCAAGAACAGGAGGATAGATAACTTAGGATATTATCATATAGGGAATTTCCAAAAATATTTCTAAAATCTGAAACTATATTTGAACTTTAGTCAACTTCAAAAAAGTCGAAATGCGGAAATATTCATCAGACAGTTTTCGAGACTAAAAATAAAGTTTTATAACATAAGAAATAAAAAATAAGTATTGTAAAAGGTCTGTCTTAAGGCCAAAGTTCAAAAGTTATTTCAGGCTGAAAAGAGAAATAAAAAAGCAAGAAAAGAAACATGGCATTTATAATGAACTCCTCAAATATTGATTCCGAGAGAGAGACCACGGACTTGTGCTAATGAAGAAAAGAAAACGATGCTATAGACTCCACGCTTTTTTATTCCGTTAAAATGTGAAAGATAGTTACATTAACTAAAGTAGAAATGCATACTTTAAAAAAAGAGGAGATATTGATTGTCTAACGTCTGTAAATAGTTGAAGTCAATCTCAAATGCAGGATGGAGGAGTATAAAAATTCTGTAATTCCTCTTGTGACTGTTGAAATGAACAGAATTTTGAATTATTCATTTCCACTTGAAAACTTTATAGGCAGCTTTTAAGGGTTCACAGATGTTATTCAGAGAAAACGGCTGTACTCTAACATAAATGGGTACCACAGAGTAAAGAGAAGGGATTCATATTTAATTTAAAAAGTAAAATAAAATATTTAAGTTCTGCATGATGGGAAGTCGATAGGTAATGGGCTCTACAACCATCAAAACAGATCAGGTGAACAGCTTAAGGATTTCTTGCATAACACAATTGTGCGAGGATTAAGACAGATTTCCTAGATTTCCTACATTCTGTACAGAAAAGAGGGTTTAATCGGCTATGTCATATTATACGAAGTAAACTAAACATTAAACAGACATAAGTATACAAATATGTTCATATTTCTTTTAAAAAGGGGAAGGGTGCATTTATCAAGTTTGGTTTAGAGCACTATGGTCTACATTTTTGCAACAAGAGTGTTAACGACACTGGGACCTACTACTTAAAGCCGATTGTGAACGGCTACGAATATCCATTCCACAGTGGGATTCGAACCCATGAACTCCGGAAACGAAGATCAGCGTCCTAAACATTCGGCTATTTTTCAGTTATAAAACATATGAATATAATGCAGACGATATTTAAATAATTTAAAATAAGAAATGATTAAATGAGATGGTTAAAAGGAATAACGTCATAATGAAAGAAAAAGAAATTTCAAAGGGGGGGATTTCAAACGCTTTAAAAACGACAGTATTTTTTGCTATGGTGGGAAACATATTTATAACAATTTATTTTAGAATCGGATTGATAGAAGAAGATAAACTTAACTCGCTTTGAATTTTGCTAAACCTAACTCATCTAGAATCCAATATGAATGTCTCTATCCATTCCAGGTGCAACCGCTTCATAAATTCGAGGACAGACGGACAGATAACTTAGGCTGTTTATATAAGGGATTTCTAGAAATACTTCTAAAATCTGAAACTATATTTGAACTTTAGTCAACTTAAAAAAAAGTCGAAATGCGGAAATATTAACCAGACAGTTTTTGCGGAAATATTTACCAGACTAAAAATAAAGTTTCATAACATAAAAAATAAAAAATAGGTATGATAAAAAGTCTGTCTTAAAGCCAAAATTCAAAAGTTATTTCAGGCTGAAAAGAGAAATAAAAAAGCAAGAAAAGAAACATGGCATTTATAATGAACTCCTCAAATATTGATTCCGAGAGAGAGACCACGGACTTGTGCTAATGAAGAAAAGAAAACGATGCTATAGACTCCACGCTTTTTTATTCCGTTAAAATGTGAAAGATAGTTACATTAACTGAAGTAGAAATGCATACTTTAAAAAAAAGGGAGAGAAGGAGATATTGATTGTCTAACGTCTGTAAATAGTTGAAGTCAATCTCAAATGCAGGCTGGAGGAGTACAAAAATTCCGTAATTCCTGTTGTGACTGTTGAAATGAACAGAATTTTGAATTATTCATTTCCACTTGAATACCTAATAGGCAGCTTTTAAGGGTTCACAGATGTTACTCAGAGAAAACGGCTGTACTCTGACATAAATGGGTACCGCAGAGTAAAGAGAAGGGATTCATATTTAATTTAAAAAGTAAAATAAAATATTTAAATTCGGCATGATGGGAAGTCGATATGTGATGGGCTTTACAACCATGAAACCAGATCAGGTGAACAGCTTAAGGATTTCTTGCATAGCACAATTGTGCGATGATTAACCCTGATTTTTTCCTCGATTCTATACAGAAAAGAGGGTTTAATCGGCTATGTTATATTATACGAAGTAAACTAAAAAATAAACAGACATAAGTATACAAATATGTTCATATTTCTTTTAAAAAGGGGAAGGGTGCATTTATCAAGTTTGGTTTCGAGCACTATGGTCTACATTTTTTCAACAAGAGTGTTAATGAGACCGGGACCTACTAATTAAAGCTGATTGTGAACGGCTACGAATATCCATACCACAGTGGGATTCGAACCCATGAACTCCGGAATCGAAGATCAGCGTCCTAATCCTTCAGCCATTCTTAAGGATAAAACTATAATGCAGAAGATATTTAAATAATTTAAAATAAGAAATGATTAAATGATATGTTTAAAGGAATGACATCATAATGAAACAAAAAAAAATATTTTTGAAGGGGGGAGGGATTTCAAAAGATTTAAAGACGACAGTATTTTTCGCTATGGTGTGAAACATATTTATAACAATTTATTTTAGAATTTGATTGATAAGAGAATATAAACTTAACTCACTTTGAATTGTGCTAACCCTAACTCATCTAGAATCAAATATGGATGCCTCTATCCATTCGAGGTTCAAATGCTTCATAAATTCGAGTTATCTGTGACTTCCGAACGGAATATGATCAGAAGTAAAAATCGGAACATCTGTTATAACCCAGCAATGTATCAGTGAGGCCAAAGCTAAATTGTGTGCTGTAGTATCCAACAGAATATATATATATATATATATATATATATATATTTATTTATTTATATATACATATATATATGTATGTATATATTTATATATATACATATATATATATGTGTGTATATATATACATATATATCTATATGCATATAAATACATATGTATATTCATATATATATATATATATATATATATATATATATATATATATATATATATATATATATATATATATATATATATATATATATATATATATATATATATATATATATATATATATATATATATATATATATATATATATATATATATATATATATATATATATATATATATATATAAAGGTTCCATTAAACAACACTAAAGTCCTGAGTACATTTTCATCGCTTTATTCAAATCTCAGAGCACACTAATCATCAATCATCTTCAATGGCGTCGCACATTGGCGCCTAACTTTTCAAAGGCAGGCTTAGCTGCCACGGGTAGCCACAGCTCTGTCTGCGAAATGTGCACACTGCTCTCTGCTCTAGATCACTGCGCGGGAGCCTTATTTATGTGGCTTACTCATCAAGTTGCGTCACTCTCAGTAAAGAATCCTTAATTAAAATATTTTAAAATTAATCTACAATTTAAATCCTGACATATATATATATATATATATATATATATATATATATATATATATATATACATATATATATATATATAAGTTTTGCTTTGCAACGCAAGGACTTTTATAATTCCAGCACCAAGAAGCAGGTACCTACTTCTTTGGTCATCGCTTGATCAACTTCCGAACGGAATAGGATCAGAAGTATTAATTGTAGAATCTGTTATAAAACAATAACGTGTTAGTAAGACAAAAACTGAAATTTACGATGTGGTGTTCTAGTCCGGTTTAGGATTGACATCAGTTAAATACTGTGTTAAAGTCAGTACACGTGCCAAAACCAACAGAAATAAAAAATTTTAAATAAATAAGGTTTTGCTTCGACCTTTATGATGTTATTATGGTCAACCAGCTCATAAAATCATAAAGAAGAGACAAAAAAATTCCTCACAATTTGAGAATGGTTTGGTTTGGTTTGGTTTGGTTTGGAATTCTACGGTCTACTTTTTACAACACTAGGGCTAATGAGACCAATTTGAGAATGAAATTGTCTTTAGGAATAATAAAATAAACATTAGGTAGACATACAACCATCTTATGGCCAGAATATCAACAAACTGGAAGTTAGTATGTCTGATACGTTATTAGTTATTAATAATAAATTCTGAAGCTAACACTGAAAATTTTATGTTAGCTGACTACAATTTATAATCTTTGAGCAATGTCTGAAAAATATCATTGCCATAGAAACTAATCTTAGGAAGTATATATATATATATATATATATATATATATATATATATATATATATATTATATATATATATATTTATATAAATACATACATATATATATATATACATTACATGTATATGTATGTGCCAATATAAGAAAACTCATTTTTCTCAATCTAAGATTTTATAAACATTATATTATATATAATAAAGATAAAAGAGACATTTAATAAATTAAAAAGGCTTAGATTCATGGATATGAAAACGACACTTAAATATATTCAATCACGGGAAAAAGTTATTTTCTAGAACGTTCTAAGTGAATATTCATGCATACTGAAAATTAATTGATGACTTAATTAATTATCAAAATGACGGAAAAAAAGATCTGTGAGATAATTTATTGGTTAACAAAGAATATCCCATTATTTCGATATTCAAAAATTATTATTAAAGTAAGAAATAACTTTCGTAAAGTTCATTTCCATTAAGAGACAGATTTTAATATTTTTAGTGTCCTTTTCATGGAAACGAGGACATTTAGAAAGCGTTATGAAACTGAAAATAGCATTTTATGTATCGAAGGAATTTTTTAAAAGTCTGTTAACGTAATGGTAGCGAAAATATCCCTTAAATGAAAAGAAAGTTTCTTTACTCGTATAACAGGAAATATTTCCATGAAGAGTAAAATATTATACTGTTATAAGTGAAGGTAAAACAATTATTAAAGTAAGAAGTAACTTATGTGCAGTAACAGTTATTTCCATTAAGAGGCAGATTTAATTTTTTTAGAGTCCTTTTCATGAAAACGAGGAAATTTAGAAAGCGTTATGAAACAATAAATAGCCTTTTAGGTATTCAATGAATTTTTTAAAAATCTGTTAACGTACTGGTAGCGAAAATATCCCTTAAATGAAACAGTTTCTTTACTCACATAACCGGAAATATTTCCATGAAGAGTAAAATATTATACTGTTATAAGTGAAGGTAAAACAATTATTAAAGTAAGAAGTAACTTTTGTGCAGTAACAGTTATTTAGATTAAGAGACAGATTTAAAATTTTTTAGTGTTATTTTCATAAAAACGAGGAAATTTAGAAAGCGTTACGAAACTGAAAACAGCATTTTAGGTATCGAATGAATTTTTTAAAAATCTCTTAACGTAATGATAGCTAAAATATCCCTGAAATGATAGCAATAGTTTCTTTACTCACATAACAGGAAATAGTTCCATAAAAAGCAACATATTATACTGTTATACTTAAAACTTTCATGCTGGAATCCCTGTATAATAATAGCCTAAGTTATGCGTCAGACGAGGCATGTACAGCGCACAGCCAGAAATTAATATATATACCAAAGATATTTATAGAACCAAACTCGGAATAAAGCCGGCCAAAAAACTTCCAGGCCTATTGTAGCAAAATGTACACCTTAGCGGCCTAAACCAAGCCAGTTATTATATAAGACAATAAAGGCTAATAAACACTTATAAAAAAAATCGTATCATTTTTTTTTTAGATTGACACATGCTTTTTTTTTCTATGCCAAAATATTTATTACCATTGTATATATCCAGATTAACAAACAGCCGAGTTTCTTTAATTCTCACGTACAGACAATAACTCTGCGTCGTTCCGAAGCGAAAACGATCAGCGATAAACCTCCATCAGTATTAAAGTAGTAAATCGCAATATCTTTTCGAGTATTATAACAGAATGTAGAATATCTTATCGGTAGTTAGATCTACCCTCGTTTCTAGCATTATTTTCGTTTGCCTAATTCTCTGCCTTTTTAAGAATAAATCACGCGTGGTTACTTTGCAATATTTCTGTAAAGAAAAAGTTTCGGCTGTAGATTTTAGGCTATAAAGTTTACCTAAAATAGGAAGCAGTTTTAAATTTATATTTTGTGTCATATATATATATATATATATATATATATATATATATATATATATATATATATATATATATATATATATATATATATATATATATATATAATATATATATATATATATATATATATAATATATATATTATATGTGTGTGTCAGGTTTTAAAAAGGGGGTTAAGAATTGAGAGAGTTATAAATAAAAATAGTTGGAACTCTTTAATGATAACGTAATAGGAGAAAAACACACACTCTAGCGGAACTATACTGAGTAAAGAAGTTGACACGAAAGTAGACAAGCTCGGGCTGGTAACATCCTCCGCACTTGTCGTCCCAAAACATGAACAAAGGATATCTATGGCGTAGCCATAGACAAACGAAATTCAATAAAGATGTTTTATACACCAACTAATATGTGTCTTCCATGACATAACCACTTGGAACGTATATATGTAATTATATATATCAGTAATCAATTAAACTAATAGATTGGCCCTTATTACTAAGCTTGCCCAGGCTTACTGACCAAAAAGAACTCCTAGCAGTTGTGACTCCATCAGAAGCACAGGAAGTCCAAAGCTTTGGGTTAGAGTGCTGGCCTTCGGTACCGGAGGTCGTGGATTTGAATCCCACTGTGGCATAGTTGTTAATAGCCGTATGGAATCGGCTTTAAGCTGTAGGTCCCGATTTCATTAGCCCTCGTGTTGCAAAGAAGTAGACCGTTGCACTCCAAACCAAACCAAAAATGTGGAACTTTAAATTTATTTGTGTTAGAAACGCATTCAGTCAACTGTCAGTCATTCCACTACAACAGCTTTGCCTACAATGCCCAGGAATAATGCAATCATTCAGCAATGTCGTACCCGAGCTAGTAACTTGATTTGTTCCCATGAGACCAAATATTGTTAAATAATTTTTGGGAAGAAAGAATGAACCTTGACTAAACAGAAAATTAGCATTTAAACCAGCGGTAGTTTTCGAAGTCAAGTAAAAAGAATTTAAACACTGCTGAGAACATTGCTTTATCTGACATTTTATAGCCAAATTAAGTATTAAAAATGAGAAGGGGAAAAGGGAGTATTTTAGATATCTGTTTTAGGGATGAAAAATTTATATATATATATATATATATATATATATATATATATATATATATATATATATATATATATATATATATATATATATATATATATATTATATATATATATATATATATATATATATATATATATATATATATATATATATATATATATATATATATATATATATATATATATATATATATATATATATATATATATATATATATATATATATATATATATATATATATATATATATATATATATATATATATATATATATATATATATATATATATATATATATATATATATATATATATATATATATATATATATATATATATATATATATATATATATATATATATATTATATATATATATATATATATATATATATATATATATATATATATATATATATATATATATATATATATATATGTATATATATATATATATATATATATATATATATATATATATATATATATATATATATATATATATATATATATATATATATATATATATGTATATATATATATATTTATATATATATATATATATATATATATATATATATATATATGCATATATATATATGCATATATATACATATATATATATATATATATATATACATACATTATATATATATACATATATATATATATATATATATATATATATATATATATATATATATATATATATATGCATATATATACATATATATATATATATATATATATATATATATATATATATATATATATATATATATACATATGTGTGTGTGTCGGTATGTATTTATACATTTATATATATTATCCAAGAAAGAAATATGAATTATTACAATCTTAAAAGATATATTTATAGACTAAAAGAATTTTCATACATAAACTTGCATCATTATCAACTAAATATAAATCTATTTCATTTTTTTTATATATAAACTAAATATTAAATAGTTTCATCTTTAAATATATATATTATCCAACAGCGAAAAGTTAATGTTTTTCCACGATGTATGCTATTTTAAGTACTAAAAGGCAATCAAAACTGTTTTGAAAGATATATTATATTACAATCTAAAATAAATCTATTTTAATTCTCGAGATATATTTTTAGTAAATGAATATAAATCACTTTTATCTTTAAATATATATATTATTCAAGAACTAAATATTAATAATTTTTGTTTAAAAATATCTACTAATTTATGAATTAAATATAAATTCTTCTCTTTGTTAATCCTTTATTTGGGGGTGTGATTATAAACCAAATACCAAAATTATAACCAGCCGGTACGATTTATAAATTCGCAATCTTTGACTTGTATTTTTTATTACAACTAAACACAGTTTATTTTTGTTTAAAATAAATTTAATAATTTGTAAGAGTATTTATAGGTATCCAAACTATAACTGTGTTAAAAATCATAAAATACAAGGTACAAAACTGTATAAAGAACAAGGGTCAGCCAAATGAAAGTGACTTAACAATCGGTATTACAAATTGTTTAATGATATTACTGTTAGTATACAAATAAAAAGTAACAGATAAGGAACATAGAAGCTAGACATAGCTTGGAAGGTGAAACAGATGTCTCAGTGGTCCATGAGATAATAGAAAACCTGAGGGAAGAAACTCCTTGGTTTTTAACCCCAGTGTTGTCAAAAGTCGACCGCAGCTCTTCAAACCAAATTAACACCTTGGCTTGCCGTAGAACCAGTTTTAAACGTCAGCTTGGGCTTTATTATTGCTTACAAGCTGCTGTCCCTTTCATGTTAGAACCAAATAGTTTCATTAGTTTTCTTTGCCAAAATCCCATGTAATGCAGAACTTGAGGTCCTGGCCCTGGCAGTTCTGTAGTACCTGCACCCTATGATCCTGTCCCTTCAGAACTTTCTTGAGCAGACTAGAGACATAATAGTCACAAGGGGAGAAGTAAGAACTATCGAATGGGTGTTCCAGAATCTTCCAGGGAAATTGCTTTAACATTGTCTCAGTATTTAGGAAAATTGCTGCACCACAAGAATACCGGTCGGTTTGACATGTACTATGCCATATAAATTATGCATGCAACCAGGGCCTGACTCACAAAAATGGGGGCCCAGGACAAACCAATTCATCTGGGGCCCCCCTCATTCTGCTGTACACAGGTGGTGCCTACGGGGTGATTGTGATATGTAGTGATGCTTAAACTATGGCCCGCAGAGCCTTTAAAGTTGATTCACCAATATAGTTAGTAAAATAAGATTAGTTAAAAATAAAATGAAAAATTATGAAATAAATAAAATTATAAAAAAAAGTTGCAAAAAAAAATTTCTGGAACGTAAAGCGTATATTCGATTTTTGTAAGTCCTAACCCGAGGAATTGTCCTGCCTGAAACAGAATGTAGTTGCTTGTTCTACATTTTTTTTTGCAGCACTTACATTTGTGAACAAGCTCTCTAATGATACTGGATAAGTCAAAAACTAAAAGAAGAAATTGTCGATAATTTAAAGTGAATTTTAGACATATGCATCATATTTTCAACTTAAAATAGCAGTTAATTTGTGGGGGCCCTTTTGACTGGGGTCTCGGGCGCTTGCCCTGTTTGCCCTGTCGGAAATCAGGCCCTGCATGAAACGATATATTCCAGACTCACATTTTCCACCTTTTAAAAATTGCGCGACTGCATGTTGGCAATGTTTGGAAGAAACCATCATATGAAGGATACCGTTGAATTTTTGATTGTATGAAATCACACAACCAACTGTAGTAATCTGGTGATACGGCTTGCATTTACAGCCATGAAGCCCTCTATAGGGGCAAGCCTAGTCTTCTGTATCTTAACACGATGGTGCAATCATGGCAGTGCCATTTTCATTTGAGTAATTCTTTTACTTCATAGAAACGTTAGTGTACTTATTATAGAAGTTAAAAATTATTACATACTTGAAATAATAAATACAAATCTCCAATGACATCGATAATAAATGTATAAATCTATCGCATCTACTGCATATCAATTACATTCTATAAGAAATTACAATTCCAAATGATACTTCTTAAGAAAATCGTGTAGATGCAGTTGAAGTGTTCCGTTTCAATTGAAGTGTAAGCAAAATAGTTTTCATCAAAAGGCATTCTAACTGAAAATGAAATTCAAAGTCCACTCTACAATAGCTTTCAAAGTGAGGAGAAAACATCATTCCGTTTCAACAACAAATAAATAAAAAAGAGGAAAAATCAGCAGACACAATCACAAAACTGTACAATTTTAGAAGCAATCCGGAGAAAATGAAATGAAATAAATGTAAGAAATAACAATCGTCAATTCCCAAATGATTGTGATCCGAGCAAGGGAAATTTCTCGATGGTAAATCCCCCCACCTATTAAAAAACATTTTGTGAGAAAAGAAAGTATTCTTATTTAAATCATTTGAACACTTTGAAGCATGTAAAGAAGATGACTCTAGAGATTTTTTGAGACTCCCCTTCAGTGATATCTTCTAGATATTAGAAATGATTAAAAAAATTGCCATTACCACATTAAAAAAAGAAACTTTGCATTTTACTTTTTTATTTACAATTTATGAAGATAGTCAGTGTTAAATAAAATAAAACATTTACTATTTTATTGTATTAAATTTGTAATCTTATTGGTTTTTATAACGCACAAATCGATGTTTGTTGGTTGTAATTTCATTTGGTTAATTCCATTCCTGACACTGTCATAGAGGGAATTAAGATCTTTAAGTTTTCCTTTCAAAAACAATAAAAGTTATGTTGTTTAAAAATACTTAAGATATTTTTAAAAACAAAGTATATAACTTGAAACCAACTTATTTTTTAATATTCTAAGGGAGATGACTAAAGAGATTTTTAAAAACTGTACTTCACCGGTATCCTCTAGGTATTAAAAATGTTTAAAAGAAAGACCACCTTAAAACAATCAGTTTTTATGAAATTTTATATTTTTATTTTTAATTTACAATCTATGGTAATAACCAATATTATATAACACAGACAAATATAATATTATCGTAGCATCAAAACACAGCCACTCTATATTCGAGGTAGTTATTTGTTAGACATGCTGGACACATTAAACACTGATTTTTGTTGACTCATGACTTTAAAAAAAAATATAACAGAGAATTGTTATTTTTAATATTATTTGTTTAAATAAATTTTAAGAAGTGTATAGTTGGGATTAAAATAAATCAAATTCAAATAAATTAACATTCAAAACCTCAGAACGAGTTATCAACGTTGGTCAGATTATATTGGAGTAGTTTAAAATATATGGTGATAGTCAGTGTAAAATAAATTAAAATATTTATTATTTTATTGTTTGAAATTTATAATTTCATTGGTACACATTTCATTTTATAACACACAAATTGATGTTTGTTGAGTGCAATTTCATTTGGTTAATTCCATTCCTTAAACTGCCATAGAGGAAATCAAGTACAGTTAAGTTATGCAATTTAAACTCCTTAAGAGATTTTAAAAATAAGGAAAATAATTTAGTCAGTGTTAAATAAAGTAAAACATTTATTATTTTATTATTTAAAATTTATAATTTCATTGTAACACATTTCATTTTATAACACACAAATCGATGTTTGTTGGTTGTAATTTCATTTGGTTAATTCCATTCCTGACACTGTCATAGAGGGAATTAAGATCTTTAAGTTTTCCTTTCAAAAACAATAAAAGTTATGTTGTTTAAAAATACTTAAGATATTTTTAAAAACAAAGTATATAACTTGAAACCAACTTATTTTTTAATATTCTAAGGGAGATGACTAAAGAGATTTTTAAAAACTGTACTTCACCGGTATCCTCTAGGTATTAAAAATGTTTAAAAGAAAGACCACCTTAAAAAAAATCAGTTTTTAGGAAATTTTATATTTTTATTTTTTATTTATAATCTATGGTAATAACCAGTATTATATAACACAGACAAATAAAGTATTATTGTAGAATCAAAACACAACAGATCCATATCCACTGTACTTATTTGTTAGACATATTAAACACTGATTTTAGTTGACCAATCACTTAAAAAATTATAAAATTATAATAGAAAATTGTTATTTTTAATATTATTTGTTTAAATAGGTTTTAAGAAGGGTAAAGTTGGGATTACAATAAATCAAATTCAAATAAATTAGTATTCAAAACTCAAAATGAGTTATCCATTTTGGTCAGATTATGTTGCAGTAGTTTATAATATAGGGTGATAGTGTTAAATAAAGTAAAACATTTATTATTTTATTGTTTAAAATTTATAATTTCATTGTACACATTTCATTTTATAACACACAAATTGATGTTTATTGGGTGTAATTTCATTTGGTTAATTCCATTCCTGAAACTTTCATAGAAATAATTTAGATCTTTAAGTTTTCCTTTCAAAAATAATAATAGTTATGCAGTTTAAATTTTCTTAAGAGATTCAAAAACTAAGGTAAATAATTTGAAACCAGATTATATTTCAAGCTTGTTAGCATCATAACTCAAAAGATTTTTGAGATTTCATTGGTATTTTCTAGGTATTAGAAATGATTAAAAGAAAGTGCCATTACCTCATTAAAACAATTAGTTCTTATGAAATTTTGCATTTTTCTTTTTTATCTACAACTTATGATGTTAGCTAATATTATATAAAGTAAGAAATTTAATATTTCTCTGTATTAAGGTATATTTTTACAGTTCTTATAGCACAAAAGATTGATGTTGAGTGTAATTTTATTCCCTTAATTCCATTCCTGAGACTGTCGTAGATCTTTTTCCTTTCAAAAACAATTAAAATTATGTTGTTAAAATACTTAAGAGACTTTCAAAAACAAATAATTTGGGGAATAATTTTAATCCAATTATTTTCAATCTTTTAAAATGAATCATGGAATTTGGAGATTATCCTTCATGGATATCATCTAGATAAGAAGTGAGCAAATATTCGGCCATTGAACCATGTGCGGCCCAACAGGAAAATTGTGTGGACCATACTAGAATTTACGAAATTTATAATTGAAAGAAATATCGCATTTATTATAGTAAATATAAAATTATTCGAATGATTTAATGATTAATATTAAAACCTTTATGCACATTTGTGATGCAATACTGCATCAGTACAATCAGTAATTCTTGTACATTGATTTCTGTATAGCCTTAGGATAATGTTCAAAACGCTGCTGCATTAGAAATATTTAAAAAAATTTAAACAAAACAATATGAAAATATACATTTTACTTTTTTATTTGCAATATATGATAACAGACAGTATTAAATGAAATAAAAATACATTATATTTCTCTGTGTGGAATTTATATTTTAACTGCTTTTTACAGCACACAAAGTGCTGTTTGTTGAATGTACTCAATACAATTTGCTCAATACCATGACTTTCTGAGGCTGTCATAGAAGTTACTAAGATCTTAAAGGTTTCGTTTGAAATACAATTAAATTTGTGTTTTTGGAAATATATAAAATATTTTCAACCCCAAGTTACATAATTTAAAACTAAATTATTTTTTCCAGTTTTTAAAAAAGATGACTCAAGAGCTTTTTGATGACTACTTTTCTCTGATATCCATTACGTATGACGAATTGTCTTTATCGTATTAAAATAATCAATGTGAAATATTTATGTTACTTTTTTATTCAAAACCCATGATGATATCAAATGCTAAATAAACTAAAGCACTTCATATTTCCTTTTACTAAATGTTTTCACTTTCCTTTTAACACACAAATCGCTGTTTGTTGAATTTGAACTGTTCTACAGTCAATTTATGTAAAATATTAATAACAACTTTAATAATATTGTATTTTTTCTAATCCTCTCCAATTACACACGCACACTTCTATATACATGTATATATCATAGTCCGCTGTCATAAATTGTATTTTTAATGTGGACGTGGAGATTTTTATGTTGGCTAGACCTCAGTTAGATATTGAAAAGGTTTGAGAAATTGCCTTCACAACATTTAAAGAACATTCGGAAATTCCCTGACTGTCCCAGGGACAGAACTGTGGCTGATTTTCGTTTGACAACTCAGCATGACTCTCTCTACTTCCATCTGTATAGACTTCGTATGATTGATAGCCCTGCCTGTCCCATGTGACACAGCGGTGCATTGATGAGTGCTGAACACCTAACCGTATTGTGATCTTCGAGAACGTTCTTGAAGGTCATGCTTGTATATCCAGTCCTTTCGAAGCCATGCATCTTTTCTCGTTATTGGGAAGCACAGGAATTTCCGACTAATTTATTTTCTTGATCCTTTAATATTATTCTGTTGTTGTTATTTTCATTATTGGGAAGCACGAGACTTTCTGACTAATTTGTTTTCATGATCCTTTAATATTTTCTGTTGTTGTCATTTTCGTTATTGGGAAGCACGAGACTTTCTGACTAATTTATTTTCTTGATCCTTTAATATTATTCTGTTGTTGTCATTTTCGTTATTGGGAAGCACGAGACTTTCTGACTAATTTATTTTCTTGATCCTTTAATATTATTCTGTGGTTGTCTTTTTCGTTATTGGGAAGCACGAGAATTTCTGACTAATTTATTTTCTTGATCCTTTAATATTATTCTGTTGTTGTCATTTTCGTTATTGGGAAGCACGAGACTTTCTGACTAAATAATTTTCTTGATCTTTTAATATTATTCTGTTGTTGTCATTTTCGTTATTGGGAGGCGCGAGACTTTCTGGCTAATTTATTTTTTTGATCCTTTAATGTTATTCTGTTGTTGTCATTTTCGTTATTGGGAAGCACGAGACTTTCTGACTAATTTATTTTCTTGATCCTTTAATATTATATTGTTGTTGTCATTTTCGTTATTGGGAAGCACGAGACTTTCTGACTAATTTATTTTCTTGATCCTTTAATATTATTCTGTGGTTGTCTTTTTCGTTATTGGGAGGCGCGAGACTTTCTGGCTAATTTATTTTTTTGATCCTTTAATGTTATTCCGTTGTTGTGATTTCATTTGTTTTTGTTCAGTGATTTGTACGTTTAATTCTTGTACATCGATTTTTGTATAGCGTTAGGATATTGTCCAAAACGTTGCTGCATTAGAAATTTAAAAAAAAAAATTTAAACAAAATAATATGAAATTCTACACTTTACTTTTTTATTTACAATATATGATAACAGACAATGTTAAATGAAATAAAACACTTTATAGTTCTCTGTATGGAATTTATATTTTATCTGTTTTTATAGCACACAGATTACTTTTTTTTCATATAATTGTATTTACTCAATACCATTACTTTCTGGGAATGTCATAGAGGTTATAAAGATCTCAAAGTGTTCGATTGAAGCACAATTAAACTTATATTTTTGGAAATATATAAGAGATTTTCAATCCCAAGTTACATAATTTAAACCCAAATTATTTTTCTAGTTTTTAAAAAAGATGACTCAATAGTTTTTGAAGAGTGCTTTTCACTGACATCCTCTACTTATGAGAAATTGTCTTTATCGTATTAAAATAATCAGTGTGAAATATTCATGTTACTTTTTTATTGTCAATCTACGATGATATCAAGTGCTAAATAAATTAAAGCACTTTATATTTCCTTCTATCAAATAATGTTTTCACTTTTCTTTTAACACAAAAATTGCTGTTTGTTTAATTTGATTTCATTTGATTAATACAATTGTTTCCTAAACTGTCATAAAAGGAATTAAGATCATAAAGTTATCGTTTAAAAAACGATTTAAATTGTATTGTTGATAATACTAAAATGATTGGCACCGGCCATATTGGATTTCTCTTTCTTAATTTTCCTAAATTCGATCAGCGGCCGGCAATCAGGAATTCAACTTGAAGTGGTGGGAATTAATATGATTTCATTTGCTCAATACAGTTGCTTCCTAGACTATCATAGAAGGAATTAACATCATAAAGTTATCGTTTAAAACACGATTAAAATTGTATTGTTGAAAATACTTAAAATGATTGGCACCGGCTATATTGGATTTCTCTTTCTTAATTTTTCTAAATTTGATCAGCGGCCCGCAATCAGGAATTCAACTTGAAGTGGTGGGAATTAATTTGATTTCATTTGCTCAATACAATTTCTTCCTAGACTGCATTAGAAGGAAATAACATCATAAAGTTATCGTTTAAAACGCGATTAAAATTGTATTGTTGAAAATACTTAAAATGATTGGCACCGGCCATATTGGATTCCTCTTTCTTAATTTTTCTAAATTTGATCAGCGGTAACCAGTAATTAAATTTGAAGTAGCGGGAATTAACATCAGCGGTAGCCATGTATGGAATGTGAAATAACGAGAATATACGTCAGCAACAACCTTAGATAAGAAAAACAATGGCTTGTATATAACATCAGCGGTAACCAGGAATAAATGACGTGAGTTTACGTCAGCAGCTGTAATTGTGCTAGTTTAGGGTTTCTCAATGTGTACGCAGAGCCTTGAAATTCCCCAACAAGCTTCCAAATACTCCAAGAAAAGTTTTTAAACTTTATTGAGAAAAAAAACTTTTTAAAAATTGAAACTTTTAAACTAATTTCTTGCTTTTTGCTTTCACTTCACCTTTTGTTAGTATTAACTACATTTTTATACTGTTTTATATTGTTTAGACTTTATGTTTAATCAGTCATAAATTAATAGGTCCTTAGTTTCTCCTTTTATAATATTTGTTTAGAAGTTCCGTTGCTCTGTATGTAGTAAGAAAAGGGTTCCGTGGGATATAAAACCTGACAACGCCTGCGCTAATCAATAAGGAGAAAATAAGATACCAGGAACGTAAAAAATGGTGCCAATAATTGAATTTCCTATTACTTTCGTGAAATTTTATATTTGTCAGCAGTAATGGTATCTAAATATGCAGAAATGTTTGCAACTAACCAATTGGAGAAAATAAGATAGCAGGAACGTAAAAGATGGTGCCAATAATTGAATTTCCTATAACTTTCGTCAAATTTTATATTTTTCAGCAGTAATAATATCTAATTATGCAGAAATGTTTGCAGATAACCAATAAGGATTAAAAAGATACCAGGTAAAAGATGGATAGCTGATAACTGAATAATGATAACTGAAGATACCAGATAACTGAATCTTCTATAACTTTCGTTAAATTTTATATTTGTCAGTAGTAATGGTATCTAAATATGCAGAAATGTTTGCAGGTTACCAATAAGGAGAAAATAAGATACCAGGATCGTAAAAGAGGATGCCAATAATTGAATTCACTATAATTTTCGTCAAATTTTATATTTTTCAGCAGTTATAGTATCTAAATATGCAGAAATGTTTGCAGCTGACAAATAAGGAGAAAATAGGATACCAGGTAACAGATGGATAGCTGATAACTGAATAATGAAACTGAAGATACCAGAAAACTGAATCTTCTATAACTTTCGTCAAATTTTATATTTGTCAGCAGTAATGGTATCTAAATATGCAGAAATGTTTGCAGATAACCAATAAAAAGAAATTAATATACCACGTAAAAGATGGTACCAATAACTGAATTCTCTATAACTTTCGTCAAATTTTATATTTGTCAGTAGAAATGGTATCTAAATATGCAGAAATGTTTGCAGCTTACGAATAAGGAGAAAATATGATACCAGGATCGTAAAAGAGGGTTCCAATAATTGAATTCACTATAATTTTCGTCAAATTTTATATTTGTCAGCAGTTATAGTATCTAAATATGCAGAAATGTTTGCAGCTGACCAATAGGAGAAAATATGATAGCAGGATCGTAAAAGAGAATGCCAATAATTGAATTCACTATAATTTTCGTCAAATTTTATATTTCTCAGCAGTAATGGTATCTAAATATGCAGAAATGTTTGCAGCTTGCCAATAAGGATTAAATAAGATACCAGGTAACAGATGGATAGCTGATAACTGAATAATGAAACTGAAGATACCAGAAAACTGAATCTTCTATAACTTTCGTCAAATTTTATATTTGTCAGCAGTAATGGTATCTAAATATGCAGAAATGTTTGCAGATAACCAATAAAAAGAAATTAATATACCACGTAAAAGATGGTACCAATAACTGAATTCTCTATAACTTTCGTCAAATTTTATATTTGTCAGTAGAAATGGTATCTAAATATGCAGAAATGTTTGCAGCTTACGAATAAGGAGAAAATATGATACCAGGATCGTAAAAGAGGGTTCCAATAATTGAATTCTATATAACTTTCATCAAATTTTATATTTGTCAGCAGTAATGGTATCTAAATATGCAGAAATGTTTGCAGCTAACCAATAGGAGAAAATATGATAGCAGAAACGTAAAAGAGGGTGCCAATAATTGAATTTCCTATAACTTTCGTCAAATTTTATATTTTTCAGCAGTAATAGTATCTAAATATGCAGAAATGTTTGCAGATAACCAATAAGGATTAAAAAGATACCAGGTAAAAGATGGATAGCTGATAACTGAATAATGATAACTGAAAATACCAGATAACTGAATCTTCTATAACTTTCGTCAAATTTTATATTTGTCAGCAGTAATGGTATCTAAATATGCAGAAATGTTTGCAGCTGACCAATAAGGAGAAAATAAGATACCAGGTAAAAGATGCTACCAGTAACTGAATTCTCTATAACTTTCGTCCAATTTTATATCTGTCAGCAGTAATGGTATCTAAATATGCAGAAACCTTTGCAGCTAACCAATAAAGATAAAATAAGATACAAGTAACGTGAAAGAGGGTGCGGATAACCGAATTCTCTATAACTTTCGTCAAATTATATATTTTTCAGCAGTAACGGTATCTAAATATCCAGTAATGCTGGCAGCTAACCAATAAGGAGAAAATAAGATACCAGGAACGTAAAAGAGGGTGCCAATAATTGAATTCGATATAACTTTCGTCAAATTTTATATTTGTCAGCAATATTTGTATCTAAATATGCAGAAATGTTTGCAGCTAACCAATAATTACAAAATAAGATACCAGGTAAAAGATGGTACCGGTAACTGAATTCTCTATAACTTTCGTCCAATTTTATATTTGTCAGAAGTAATGGTATCTAAATATTCAGAAGTGTATGCAGTTTACTACATAAAAAAATTTTTAGTCAAAAATTTTGAACATTTAAAAGTTAAAATAAATCACTGAAGACGGAATAATGTAAAATGTTCTCTTTCCGAAACGAGAATAAATATATGAAAAGAGTTTTCAATTTGAGAGTTATATTAAAACTTAAATATGCTTAAAATTCGAAATTTTTAATTTAAGTAAAATATTCAGGAATTTTTCATGTTCGAAATAAATTTCGATATTTTTTTCGAAATTTTTAATTTAAGTAAAATATTCAGGAATTTTCATGTTCAAAATAAATTATATATAATGTAACGCGTATAGGAAAATAGATATTTATTATGATCGATAAATTTTGCATTATTATGAATCACAATAAAACTATAAGAAATAATAAAATTTTAGAAAAATTCATTAAATTTTGAAAAATATATAACATAAAGAAAAATCAATCCCAGATTCTTAATTACACTCCCTGTGATTTTCCTCGGCTCAATCACTACATTTAAGACTTTCTTAAAGCAAAATATTCCGAACAGACTTATCAAAGATTAAATTTCACGCATCATTCAAAAAAAAAAATTTCTCCTCTTGAATAAAAATCATCCGAGAAGTTCAATACATAATGAAACATTATTCTTCAGAAATTCTCGAAATTAAATGGAATCAAAATAGTGTGCAGAAAAGTCAGCACATAGATCGAACACTTAGTGTAATGAGAAATTGATTAGAGAGGAACGAAAAGTTCCTTTCAGACGTGGTCAAAAGAGGGCGCTCTAGTCGCGCCACATAAATCAAATGCTAGACGCGACGTGTGAAGACCAGAAAGCGACAGAATTAGTGAAATTTTTTTCCTCTCTCTCTCATCTGACATCTGACGCAATAACTTTCTTTGGGAAAATATTTTTTTATATTTCTTTTCAGCTCATTTTCCATTATCACGTCCTTTTTATCTAAAAGCGTTGTTTTATTTCAGGAAAACAATATCGGAATGGATTATCCCGTATATTTTTTAGCTCCATCTTATCAATGGATATAGTATATACTCATACTTTAGAATTTAATGAAACACCTTGCGGATTAAGTGTACATTTTTGCAGATATTTCTTTTCATCTCTTTTTGTATTGTCATCTCTCTTTTATTTCTTTGTAAGAAATATGGAAATCACTGCAGGAAAACAATATTGGAATGGATTATCCCGTCTACTCTTTAGCCTTCTCTTATATTGAATATACAATGTACTCATACTTTAGAATTTAATGAAACATCTTCCAGATTAAGTAAGTGTAGCTTTTTACAAATATTTCTTTTCATCTGTTTTTGTATTATCATCTCTCTTCTATTTCTTTGTATGGAATATGGAAATTACTGATGGAAAACAGTGTTGGAATGGTTTATCCCTGTCTATTTTTTAGCCTCCTCTTATCATTGGATATAGTATGTACTTATACTTCAGAATTTAATGAAACACCTTGCAGATTAATTGTAGCTTTTTGTAGATGTTTCTTTTCATCTATCTTCGTATTATCATCTGTCCTTTATTTCTTTGTATGAACTATGGAAATCACTGCAGGAAAAGAATATTGGAATGGATAATCCCGTCTATATTTTAGCCTTCTCTTGTATTGAATATAGGATGTACTCATGTTTTAGAATTTAATGAAACATCTTGCATATTAAGTGAAGATATTTACAAATATTTCTTTTCACTTTTTTCTCTATTATTATCTTTATTTTATTTCATTGTACGAAATGTGGAAATCACTGCAGGAAAACAATATCGGAATGGATAATCCCGCCTATTTTTTAGCCTGCTCTTATATAGATTGTAATCATGCTTTAGAATTTAATGAAACACCTTGTAGATTAAGTAAGTGCAACGTTTTGCAGATATTTCTTTTCATCTCTTTTTGTATTATCATCTCTCTTCTATTTCTTTGTACGAAATATGGAAATCACTGCAGGAAAATAATATCAGAATGGATTATCCCTGATATTTTTAGCCCTTTCTTATCAATGGATATAGGCTGTATTCCTGTTTTAGAATTTAACAAAACACTTTGCATATTACGTGGAGCTTTTTACAGATATTTCTTTTCATTTTTTTTCTGTATTATCATGTCTCTTCTATTTCTTTGTATGAAATACGGAAATCACTGAAGGAAAACAATATCGGAATGGGTTATCCTAGCTATTTTTTAGCCTTTCCTTATCAATGGATATAGGATGTATTACTGTTTTAAAATTTAATAAAGCACTTTGCATACAACGTGGAGCTTTTTACAGATATTTCTTTTCATTTTTTCTGTATTATCATAAATTTCTTTTATTTCTTTGTACGAAATACGGAAATAATAGCAGGAAAACAATATTGGAATGAATTATCTGGTCTATTTTTTAACCTTCTCTTATCATGGGATATAGAATGTATTCATGCTTTAGAATTTAATGAAACGCTTTTTACAGATATTTCTTTTCATTTCTTTTTGTATTATCCTCTCTCTTTTATTTCTCTGTACAAAATATGGAAATTATTGCAGGAAAACAATATTGGAATGGATTATCCCGTCTATTTTTTAGCCTTCTCTTATATTGAATATCCAATGTACTCATGCTTTAGAATTTAATGGAACATCTTACAGATTAAGTAAGTGAAGCTTTTTGTAGATATTTCTTTTCATCTCTTTTTTGTATTATCCTCTTTCTTGTTTTTCTTTGTACGAAATATGGAAATCACTGCAGGAAAACAATATTGGAATGAATTATCCCGTTTATTTTTTAGACTTTTCTTATCAATAAATTGATAATGTATTCCTGCTTTAGAATTTAATAAAACACTTTGCAGATTGGGTGCAGCTTTTTACAGATATTTATTTTCATTTTTTCTGTATTATCATAAATTTCTTTGTAAGAAATGTGTAAATAATTGCAGGAAAACAATATTGGAATGAATTATCTGGTCTATTTTTAGCCTTCTCTTATCATCGGATATAGAATGTATTCATGTTTTAGAATTTAATAAAACATCCTGCAGTGCAGCTTTTTACAGATTTTTTTTTTTTTATTATTATCATCTTTTTTTTATTTCTCTGTACAAAATATGGAAATTATTGCAGGAAAGCAATATTGGAATGGATTATCCCGTCTATTTTTTAGCCTTCTCTTTTATTGAATATACAATGTACTCATGCTTTAGAATTTAATGAAACATCTTGCAGATTAAGTAAGTGCGGCTTTTTGCAGATATTTCTTTTCATCTCTTTTTTGTATTATCATCTTTCTTGTTTTTCTTTATACGAAATATGGAAATCACTGCAGGAAAACAATATTGGAATGGATTATCCCGTCTATTTTTTAGACTTTTCTTATCAATAGATTGATAATGTGTTCCTACTTTAGAATTTAATAAAACGTTTTGCAGATTAAGTGAGCTTTTTACAGATATTTTCTTTTCGTTTTTTTTTCTGCATTATCATCACTCTTTTATTTCTTTGTACGAAATATGGAAATAATTGCAAGAAAACAATATCGGAATGGGTTATCCCGTCTATTTTTTAGCCTTCTCTTATCATTGGATATAGAATGTACTCATGTTTTAGAATTTAATGAAACACCGCGCAGTGCAGTTTTTTGCAGATATTTCTTTTCATTTCTTTTTGTATTATCATCTCTTTTTTATTTATCTGTACGAAATGTAGAAATTATTTTCTGAAAACAATATCAAATAGAATATCCCGACTAATTTTTAGGCCCCTCTCATCAATGGAATTAGTATGTACTTAAACTTTAAAATTTAATGAAACTCCTTGCAGATTAGGTGTATTTTTTACAGATATTTCTTTACATTTCTTTTTGTATTATAATTTCAATTTTATTTCTTTGAACAAAATATGGAAATCATTGAAATTGCAAAAATTTTTGGTCTTTAGAATTCAAAGGCAATATACATTTGGACCATGCATGAATGCTTTTTAAATAGTTTTACCGTTACATACCTGTGTAACATAAAAGGAAGCTTTCACACTGAATCATTAAATATCCATTTTGACCATCCTTGAATTGGTTTTTTTTCTGCGGGAGTCATGAATCTGTGTATTCTTCATAACTCAAAAGGTCAATAATTTAAGCTGTGAAATGTTGAAATTTTATATCTAAAACTGAAATTACCTACACTTGCTACCAACCACAAGGTTTTTAATAACAAGTAGGGTAAAACTATATACACTATACTTTATAAAAGAATGATTCAAGATTACAGAAACCTATAAGTAAACTAGACGACCCGTCAGAAGTTGTCCGGTTTTAACACTATAAATCTAAAAATTGCAAAATATTTTTAAATAAATTTATAAATTGGACCATTTTGATGGAAAAGTAAGAAACAAAATCCTTTTAAAAATACGTCAAGTATTTTTAAAATGATTTTTTTATAACTCTACTCTAGGATAATTCTACTCTAGGAGGAGTCAATCCTCCTAGCGTAGAGTTATCCCAAATGTATTTAGATTAAATTAAAATTCCCACATCGCCTGTACGGCCTGTACTGAGACTTCCCGCACTCAAGCCCATTGCGTTGACCACTTCGCCACAGACACGTAAGCAGCGAAGGGTTTAAAGCGGCATTATAATAATCTCAATAAGTGAGCAATTCTGGATTTTTAATAAAAGAAACATTTTCTATCGTATCAAATTGGGAATCTAAACCATTCTCGAATCAACTCCATTACATACACAAAATTTCATCATACACAAAATCAGTCCAGAAACTCAGTGGGAATCCTATTGCAAACACGTGTACAGAAGAATTTTATATATAAAGATAAACAGATCAGTAGCAATTTTCAGTAGTACAGAAAAGCAGATTTCATGACACTTAAATAATTTATGTTACAAGAAAAATTGGCTTTTGTCCGAAAGATTTTTCTGTTGATCAAACAATATCAGATACCATATCCAGTTTAACGAGAACAATACAATTTGTGTGTAACTATTACAATTACTATGTAAATTCATGGCTAATAATTAAAATATAAATATAATCTAGAAGAGGCCCACTAGTTTTAAATCTCCAGTTTGTTATCTACCTAGCATCTTCCCGTGTTTTTCATATACGTTTTACATTTAACAATTTTAATAATATTTAATAAATTAAAATTATTGCAAATTTTTAATCTATCTATATTATTTTTTAATATTAAAAGCATTTTACTAACAATACTAATAATGTATCGCCTGCTGAGTTGGAACAAAAACAATACTAATAATTATGATGATAATTATATTAATATATTTATTTTTATAATTATCTTCCCTAAAGATACATTATCTCATCTGTTTTTTTGCAGGAATTTTGATTGAATTTTAATATTGATCACATACTATATACATAACAAAACTCATTACAGCATATAATAATTGCATTTCAAATGTAAAATCAACTTTATTTAAAAAAAATCACTTTCCTAATAATTTAACGTAGATGATAATTATATTAATATATTTATTTTTATAATTATCTTCCCTAAAGATACATTATCTCATCTTTTTATTTCTGTTTTTATGAAAATGCAGGAATTTTGATTGAAATGATGTGGGTCACCATATTGATCACAATGGTTTTGACTGTTATATACAGGAAGGCGGGAAAACTCCCATGTCCGACAACAAAGTAAATAATAACTGTATTTTCAAATTTAAGAATAAAATCAACTTTATTTAACATTTCAAATGTATTCCTTCACTTTCCTACGAGCCTTATATTTCCTGCCAATTTCGTAGGATGTAATTTATTTAATTATAAATATAATTTATTTATATTTATAATAATTATATCTTCCCTAAAGATGCATTAAATCTTTTTATTTCTGTTTTTATGAAAATGCAGGAATTTTGATTGAAATGATGTGGGTCACCATATTGATCACAATGGTTTTGACTGTTATATACAGGAAGGCGGGAAAACTCCCATGCCTTACAGCAAAGTAAATAATAATTGCATTTTCAAATTTAAAGTAAAATCAACTTTATTTAAAATTTCAAATGTTTTCTTTCACTTTTCCTACGAGCCTTATATTTCCTGCCAATTTCGTAGCATGTAATTTATTTTATTATAAATATAATTTATTTATATTTATAATAATTATATCTTCCCTAAAGATACATTAGATCTTCTTTTTATTTCTGTTTTTATGAAAATGCAGGAATTTTGATTGAAATGATGTGGGTCACCATATTGATCACAATGGTTTTGACTGTTATATACAGGAAGGCGGGAAAACTCCCATGCCTTACAGCAAAGTAAATAATAATTGCATTTTCAAATTTAAAGTAAAATCAACTTTATTTAAAATTTCAAATGTTTTCTTTCACTTTTCCTACGAGCCTTATATTTCCTGCCAATTTCGTAGGATGTAATTTATTTTATTATAAATATAATTTATTTATATTTATAATAATTATATCTTCCCTAGAGATACATTAGATCTTTTTATTTCTGTTTTTATAAAAATGCAGGAATTTTGATTGAAATAATATGGGTCGCCCTATTGATCACATTGGTTTTGACTGTTATATACAGGAAGACAGGAAAATTCCCATGCCCAACAACAAAGTAAATAATAATTGTATTTTAAACTTTATTTAATATTTCAAATGTTTTCCTTCACTTTTCGTACGAGCCTTATATTTCCTGCCAGTTTCGTAGGATATGATTTATTTTATAGTTTCGTAGAGTAATAAGTAGAAAGCTAGCTATTGTGATGTAGTCCATTTTAAGAGAAGTTGTAGCAAGAATGTCTGCAAGTTCATTAACATGAGGAACAATATGATATTTAATCTAGATAGTTTTAATGACTTCATTACTCATATTGTAGCAAATTTGTTATATTTCCAGAGAAATTTTAGGTTTAGGAACAAGGTTCTTTAAGCTTAATGCAATTGAAAAACTATATCTCTTAAGGCGCTAATCAGTAAGCGTTGTTTATTTTACCCGGAGCCTGGTTGGTTTGGTGTTTTGAATGGATGTTCACAGGGCCCGACTAAGATACTTTTGTGCCCAAGGCACAATCCAATTTTTGTGCCCTCCACCCCCATGCAAATTTGTAGCGACAAGTTATCATAATTTCATTCATATAAAAATTATAACATTGAATTAGCAGAAAGATTTAAGAAATTAGCATTAAAGTAATATTCAAAATCAAAAACACCAAATTGTATCATTTTACGTAATCATTATTATTTCTGTTTAGCCATGCTAAAAATTAAGGACTTTTAAAGACCTAGAGTGACCCACTTTTTTATTTTTACCTTGTCACACTCGCAAGCTCTGTGCTGCAGAAAATAAATAATAATAGAATAAAAAATAATTTAAATTGATGAAATGATTTAATGATTTATAGTTGTACGTTGCTAATAATATGTCTTATAAATATGCAATAACCCATAGGATAAAAAGAGCACCAGGATCGTTGAGGGAATTAATTATCAGGTAAATAACAGTAAAATTAAAGTAAATAGGAACCAATAGAGTTCATGACAAACACAATTACCTCGTACAATAATTTATTAAAGCTTAAAGATGGTAGAGTATGTTTGCAATTCTTCCCCACTTAATATGTGTTTTAAGCACTCGACAAAATTTTCATGTTCCCTAAAATTTTCGTGCTTAGGGCACGTGCCCCAAGTCCCCGTGCGATAATCAGGCCCTGGATGTTCATAGATGTTCGTAATCAAATTTAAGCAGTAGGTTCTGAACTCTAATATGCCCACTTGTTGCAAAAAGAGAGAAATAAAAATTTACCCTAGCACTTCAAATCAGACCAAAACCGATTTGTCATTATCCTGGGACTCTGCTAACGTTGACTGATTGAAAACGAATAGTTTAATGTTATATCTTTTCTTAAGAAAGGATTAAATGGGAGATACGTCATAAGACAGATAAACGGAATAGATAATGCAGACAAATTTAGACCATTTTAAATAAAATATGAATAAATAAAGGATAAATGTATTAAAATATTAAAATTTCATTTGTACATGACTAAAGTTTTATGTTCTGTGTTCTATGATTTCGGAAAACGGTTGCCTTAAAATCCCTTTGCTTATGATCCTAAAGGTACGTCACTTTACGAATGCTAAAAAGATTGAAAAATGTCGTGACATTTGCGTCAGCAATAATTCGTGCATAGCCTATTGATCTAAATAAGGAGTTTCCGATGAAATTTTAATGAACCCGAAATTATTTAATACATACCCGTCTAATAATTATACTTGCGTTTTGAAGAAGATTATTTTAACATTTAAATATCATCAATCACTTCCAGACAGGGATTTTACTTTGTTGTCTGCTTTAGACACAAGTCATAATGCCCCAGATTCTCTTCTCCTCAAGGCTTTGATACTGAGTGTGATATTGAGTTTTTCCTCATCGAACATGCTTGTGCCTTAAGTGATCCTACCGGCATAGAGCTAGGAAAATGCCACTGGGTCAGACAGTTCCTGCTATGTCTTTTAAAATGTCAGCTGTTATGTCACCAAATTCGAATTCATTATCTACGTACGTCCGCTGGTACAGTTAAGTAATGTTTAACTTCAAGATCAGAACAGAAGCGAAATTTCAATAGTAATGTGTTTCTTTAATCTTATTACAAGACAAAAAAAGGTTGGAACAAGAAAATCTATTTTTTTCCTATAAATATTTATATTAGTTTTTAACATATATTACATTGTTTAATTATTTTATGCATAATCAATTTTTTATTCATATGTAAAATAATGTTCATTCACATGTAGTTCATTCGAGAAATAATTTTCTTTCCATCTATATCTTCGAATTTTTTCAAATGATTATGAGACTAAAATAAGAAATTTCCTTAATAAAGTAAACTAATCAGAGGAATTGTGTCACCTTTCTAATTTTACAGACCGAAATATGTCCAAACACGTAGGGGGGTGCTTTTCAGAGTTAGAGAGACTAAACCCCTCCCCGTCACCCCATCCTTGGTGACATGCATGCTTTTAATGGATTTCAAGAAGCAGGTCTCATATAACTTTATTTTGCCCTCCATTTGATCTGGTGACAATATATACAGTCTGTTCCATAAGAGCGTGTCGTCCATAACTTCGTCAATAGATAGTGCGTAGATACCGGCTTTATTGCACGTGTTGTTCAAACATTAGAGAAGAATGCTTTATGGTTATATTATTTATTCGATTTGTTTTGCTGTGTTTAAATCAACAATTCCAAAATGAGTTCCGCCTATGCGAGCCGTTTTGAGGCAGTGTTTCTGTGTAAATATCCAAAAGGACCAAAAATGTCTTGTGCAGCTGCAGTCCGGTACATGAGAAAGTCGGAGTCGTTCGTCAAAAAGTGGGTAGAACGTTATGAAGCAGTACAAAATGTTGACGACCTACCGGTACGGGTTAAACGCCTCTCAACGTTAAAATCGAATGATAAAGTGATTCTTGCATAATCGATAATAATAGGGACTGGACAACTTATTAGGTGAAATACATTTCAGTTTAATATGTATACTACACGGTACAAATGTATTTTTAACTCTTTTCTATTTTTAGAGAAATAGACGACACGCTCTTATGAAACAGATTGTATGTCGCCTACAAGACCTCATGATATAAAATTAAATTATGTTGTAGTACTCGGTCAGTCGAGTTATTAGACGTAGCTGACTGCAGTCGGCCTTTTAATAACTTTACAACTATTTTAGTTGAATTCGTTACAACGCTGGGTATTAAGACTAATTACAGGAAATATGTCCATACCTTATACTTTAGGCTGGTTACAGAAAGAAAGCGCTGACACCACCAATAGCAATCAGAGGAAAGTGGAATTTCTGTTAAAGCGATATATCCCCCTTTTCCGAAAGAAGTATGAATAAAGGTGACTATCCACTAAAGTAGAGACCTCCAAGGAGTGAAAGGAAGAATTTATCGTCAAAAAAACGTAACCAGTGCTTCTGTTTCGGTTCCTGGTTAGAAACAGTTCATTTACCACCTCCCGAGTATATGCAACCCTACTGAGAAGACACGGCATCTGGGCGTTACCCATTTCTGGTTACAGATAAAACTTAATGTTATCTACAAGATTAATCAAGATTCGTAGGAGACACAACCTGGAGTTTCATTTTTCTTTTATGGTGTTGTAGAACCCTTTGTTTACCCTTTTTAAAAACTAGAAACAGTAATTAAAAAAGCAAGAGGTAAATAAGCGGGAAATCAGTTTCGGCTGATTTTTAATGGCTTTTAAAGTTTTATTATTATTGAAAAATCATCAAGATAGAAACTTAATTTATATTTATTATCATTAAGATTTCTGTACATAGTCACAATCCAAAGTCACACATTTCTTCCACCGTTTCTTAATCTTTTCGAGGATAATCATTGTATAATAACTCTTCGAGCCTCTGCCTTAACCATACTTCAACTTACTTCAATGTACGCTTTCGTCAAACCAAACAAACTTATAATATAGCTGTAATTTACAACTGTGGCATAGCCACATTCTATTTAAAAGGGAATGCCAGGAATTGCCGGCTTCTTGACCCCCTATTTTATGGAATAGGGCTTGTCCATGTCTAAGTCACCTTGAATCTTCCCGCGCTGACCATCCGTGGGTTGTACGCTTTCGTCAAACCAAACAAACTTATAATATAGCTGTAATTTACAACTGTGGCATAGCCACATTCTATTTAAAAGGGAATGCCAGGAATTACCGGCTTCCTGACCCCCCCAATTTTATGGAATGGGGCTTGTCCATGTCTAAGTCACCTTGAATCTTCCCGCGCTGACCATCCGTGAGTTGCCGTTTTGCTCTCCCCGTCTTTCACCATTTGTCCAGCTTGAGCATTGTTTGGCGCCATGAGATTCCTAGGCTGTTCTACCTACTCACGCTATGTTTTGTCGATTGTTTTGGGTTCCCGCTGGCGGGATTTTTCCACTCACCTCGCCATGCGCGGTGTTGAGGGGGCATCATTTTGGCCGAAATTGGGGAACAGATTACCCGCATTATTAAAACAAATAAGTATTTTTTTTTAGCCATTTAGCTTTTTCTTATCTTTGTTTCATGTCGAGAACGTGTATTTTTCTGACAAAGTCAGCAAGGAATAGAAAATAAATAAAATTCCTTTAAGCTAATCAATTAATAGGTCTCTTTTCTATTTGTCAATTTGCATTCACCTCTGTTCTAAAATTCTGGAACATAGTATATGAATACACTGAATTGTGTCTGCCGCCATATAGTTCCACCAAAGAATCGGTAAAAGGTTATTGCGGCTTAAAGGAGAAATGAAATTTTCAACAACATCAATAAATCTACAATAATAATTCTACAACAACATTATGTGAATAGATTAAATTAAACTCTCCTGCGCTACAGCCCACCAAATATGGGCATGGCCTATGGTACCGATCCCCGTTTTCTAGAGCAAAGATTCTGTTTTGAGAAGCATATGTCTCTGTTAGGTAGTCAACCTTATGCGGAGACCCCGGAACACCGATTTGTCTTCCAAGGTAGGCTCCTTGATACAGGATTGGCTCAGATTTCAAACTCGGATAGTGGTGGTAGCCCGACGAACTATCCTCTAGGTGGTTTCTGTCTACGGGGCTGTTGCCCTAGCATCCTAATTGGTTTAGCGTTGTTCGTGAGCTCTTCAAAAACGCATACGGGTGGTTATTTTCTACTAAACACCCACTGTTTAATTTTCAGGCTTGGTCCTCAGTTTATTTACTTACTGAAGGGATAAAAGGCTAAGACTTGCCCAGCGCGAGGATCGAACCTTGGACCTGTGTATTGAGAGTTCTAAGCGCTACTCCAACGCTACTGACCTTGATTACGTGAATAAAAATCTCCTCAGCGCAACAGCCTCTAGCGGGATAGGACCTAAGGTGCCAATCTGCGTTTCTGAGACCAGGGGCCCTGAGGTTCGAAGTATATATTCTGGTTAGGCCTTACGCGGAACCCCAAGTGTTTAGTGCCCAAGCATGCTTGGTCCTCAGTTTGTCTACCCATGGAAGGAATGAAAGGCTGAGTCAGCCTTGCCTAGCCAGGGAGTTGAACCTCGGACCTGTGTCGTGGGAACACGAAATGTTATCTCAACGCCACTGTCAAATAATAAGGGTCAAATAAGGGTCAAATAATACGCAGAATGTTATCAAAATATCTGGGTTATTTCATGTAATTAAGACTTTTTGATACTCGCACCTGTTCTGTAAGATTTTATTTCTTGCTATATTATAAACAGGTGAAATTTTACAGAAAAGTAATTTAGAGGCGATTTAATTTTTAGAATTTTGGCTTCCGATATTATTTATGTTTTTCTTTGACATTATGTGCTGTTTTAGTTTGTTTTTTAAATATTATGTTCTGGTCTTCCAATGGATCGCGGTTTACTTGTTTGTTGCCTTCATTTTTATTTTATTTTTATTTTATATTCATTCTCATTTCAGTGTGTCATGACATAATAATATACTTACTTCATATGAAATAAACTATGTGGTCTCAAAGCCTCATATTTGTATTAATTTAGTTCTTTAAAATATTATAGAATCCCCTATATAATAATAGCCTAAGTTATCTTTTCGTCTGTCCTCGAATTTGTGAAGCGGTTAGACCTGGAATGAATAGAGACATCCATATTGGATTCTTCGTGAGTTAGGGTTAGCAAAATTCAAAGCGAGTAAAGTTTACCTCCTCCAAAACTATCAGTCCGATTCTAAAATAAATTGGTATAAATATATTTCATATCACAGCAAAAAAAAAATTGTCGTCTTTAAAACGTTCGAAATCCACCCCTTCTCCCCTTTTCGAACTTTTAATGTCATTATTTCAAGTCCTATTTTCCCCGCTTAGTGGAGGTGATTCAATTTATTAATTTATCACATAATAAATAGGTAAAAATAACATTTTTTTCTAGCATTATGACGTCATTCCTTTAACCCCCTCATTTAATCGTTTCTTATTTTAAATTATTTAAATATCGTCTGCATTATTTTCATACGTTTTGCCACTGAGCTTGGATATTACGTAAATAGTTTTCTTTTATATTTGGCTTAAAATTATAGATTACGTCCATATGTGATAACTTTAAGTTTAATCATCGATTATTTTTGTTGCAATGAAAATGTTATCATTGGTATAAACAAAAAATCCAAGCCGCGGTAGCTCAGTTGGCAAAGGCAACGATCTTGTAACTGAGAGGTTGCGATTTCGGAACCCGAGTCTTCCTAAAATCCGCCTTGTTTGTTGAAGATGACTAGGGCACGAAAAATATGTTCGTAGTCAAAATGTCTTCCCTGTTCTCAATCAATACCTCTGGGGGTAGCAGGCCAAGTCTTTTGTCCAAGTTTTGTGCTTGGTCTCTGCTTCAAAATTATGAGGAGCCACACGAGCATAAGCCGTACTTTCACCCTTGAGTTGTTCGTTGGAATGAAAGTTCCCTTAGCCTCTTAAATCGAGTAGCTTCAGGCTCATATCGAGCTTGGTTTCACCAAGTGGCATAAGACAACAACAACAAATTCTGTCTACCTCCAGGATTTAGTGGATATGATAGTTTCATTCCTTTACTTCCATTAATCACTGAGGCAAAAAGAATTGGGAAGACCTTAACGATAATTTCGAAGTAGCTAAGAAAACTTTGAATTATCTTTCTAAATGAATTCAACGTGATTCGAAACTGAATTCACAGTACCGGGAGACTTTAGAGGAGTATGAAGATAAACAAATTATCTAGTGTATACCGATAATTCTCAGCCAAAAAACAAAACATTTTTTTTACCTGCCTCATAGGGTGCTTTACAATTCTAGAAAATTAAACTACTAACTGATACTTTACTGATCCCGTCATATGAAGAGTTATATGCTAGTCTTTAAATAATATTACAACCAGATTTTAATATTAAATAATATAAAATGCTCCTTTCTAAATTTCCGTATTCATCTTTTAAACATTTTATTTTAATTTTGTGCTAATCTCAGTTCGTCGCGAAGTGCTTACTTCAAAATATATTCATATAATGATGTTGTTTCATTTCATATTATTTAAACTTTGACGATTTAATGAATTCTCATAAACATCAAATTGTCAGCACAACGCTGACAAAAGCAATCTTTTGTTCAAGCGAAGCAAGCAAAATATATGAAGCCGTATTTTTTTTAGAATAAAATCATTAGTTTCATCCTCAAAAATTTTGAAGGATGTGAATTATTGTTATTCCAGTAAAAAGTTCTTCCTGCATAAATAGCTCATTTGAAATGCCTTTCATTTTGTATTAACCTTTGACACTTGTACGCATGCAACGTGCTAGCTGTGACAGATGGGTAATCAAAATCGTTAAGAAAAAAAAAAGTAAAATTTGAACGTCAATATTTGTAACCCGACGTTGAAAGGCTCGCAAAAGTATCCCGTGGCGTATATTTTAGCGAGATTGGGAAATCACAAAGGAGGATCGTGAATCAGCTGGATACTTAAGGCTCCAGATTAGAAGTATGGGTCAAAATGACGTCGTTTTTATGCGTCAGAAATCTTGTATGCTCCGAGATTAAGCGATGTGACGACAATTTGAAAAAAATCTTATTTATATAGTTGTTTTTCTAGATCTAAATTTTGAAATCGATTTTTTTTACTAACTTCTAGATTTCCAGTTGAGCTAAAATTTTGCATATTAATATATCTTCAATGGCAACACGTGAGTCAATTATAAATTGAAGAAAGCTAATTTGCATCATAAATATGGTGTTAAGGAGAATCATATCTAGTGTTTTGACCTTAATATAAGTTAGTAAACAGAAAATTATGGCAGGAGGTAGAAATCTGAAGCTAAAATCCAATTGTGTGCCCATGTGAGTGTTGATTATAAAGTGACTTCAACTAACTAAACATAACTAAACATTTATTAATGGTGATAAATGGAGCAATATATAGTCAGAGTGTGTACGAACAACTTGAGGGACGGTACACACTCTGACTGCGAGTGACTCAGTAGTATTGAATATAGCTGGTAAGTAGTGTTGCCACTACTAGAATTAGAATTCTGTAGGTGGTGGGTGCAGTGCAGCCACACAATGATTTAAATCAACGTAGTTCTCAAAACATTTAAAACTAAGGCCGAATGGTAGAACGCTGCTTTTCACTAACGAAGTTCGAAGTTTCGAACTCCGACGCTAGCTTGGATGTTCCTTGTCATTCCCAATCGGCTTTATGCAGTAGGTCCCGGTCTCGATAGCCCTCGATTAGCCAAACGGTAGATAGTAATGTTCCAAACCAAAAAAAAACAATACATTCAAATTACCGTGTATATGTAAACCTACAATGTTTTGTCCAGTGCAACTTCTAAACCGACGATGATTAAGTAAAATAATTGTAGTTTTCTTGCATTGGAGTGCAAAATCCATTAAACCGCGAATCTCTCAAATGGGAGAGTTCTCAACTGAAATTACAGTTTAGATATTATACGTCCTCTCTCTCTCTTCTGCACCCGTCTGCTGGAAAGAAATTCTGGCTACACTACTGAAATAACCCCTTTATATATGTACGTATAACCAAACCTTTATAAAAGTCACTTATTTTATAACTTTATGTATTGTGAAAGGATTTAAAGATATAAAAACAAATAATAGCAATATATGATGTTTTTTCTCTATAATAGCCTTATTTGGGGAAATTTGAAAATAATGTGGATCTGTAAATCTTCTAAATAAGGTTTAGAAAACCTCTATGGCGTTTAAGACTGAGTAAATCATGATATGAGTATATATCTTGCCTCCGAAGCTAATATATGTATTTGCTTGGTTGGGTCTGGAAAAAAGACCATATTTAAGGTAGTAAATCACTGTGTTCTTGCTATGTTGGCTCTTATATAAACAAACTTGTGTATTTTTGATGAGATTCACCAATTCAAATTTCTGAAACCATCTTAGAAATATCTATCGCTAGTAAGGTTTCTAAGGTATGCTTTCGTTTGGTTGAAGCTGAAGGAACAAACTATCTATCCAGTCCTGGTGTCAACTTTTAAAAGGATTTAATATTGCCCAAAGACCAAAAAAGGGCGAAAAGACCTATTGGTCACAAACTTATGTATTTTTGATGAGATTCACCAATCGAAATATCTAAAACCATCTTAGAAATATTTATCGCGAGTAAGGTTTCTAAGGTATGCTTTCGTTTGATTGAAACTGAACAAACAAACTAACTCTTCAGACCTTTTATCAACTCTTAAAAGGATTTAATATTGCCCAAGGACCAAAAAGGGTGAAAAGCCCTATTGGTAACAAACTTAAGTATTTTTGATGAGATTCACCAATCGAAATATCTGAAACCGTCTTAAATATATCTATCGCGAGTAAGGTTTCTAAGGTATGCTTTCGTTTGATTGAAACCGAACTAACAAATTTACTATCCAGTCCTGTTGTCAGTTTTCAAAAGGATTTAATATTTCCCAAAGACCAAAAAAGGGCGAAAAGCCCTATTGCATCACCAAATGATAACAACTCCCAGTAGAACAAGCTTGCAAAAGCCCACGAAGGCAAAAGTTCATAAAATTCACAATTTTCCCAAACATAACTGGGTCAGACCACAGAGGTGTAATTACAATTTTTCACTGCAGTGAGTCAATATAAAATTTTAATATTGCCTAACATTCCAATTGTTAATACAGCGACCTTGAAATAGTAAAATTCGGAGAAAAAATTTAATTTGTGGTAGTAAATAATAGAGTTGTGCATGTGTCATCTCTAAATAAAAACTAAAATAATTTTTTGGGGTCCACCAACATCGGAACAAAACTGTTGTTTACAGCAATATTAAATGGCATGGAAAATTAGCAAAGACATCTTGATAACAAAATAAGTTTTATTTTAAGATGAGAAGGCAACTTAAACCCAATTTCATTTCAATCAGCACAAAGAATAATAGTTATGGAATTTTAACAACTCAAAAATTATTCCCATAGTCTTTAAAGCTGTTAAAGAATGGAATTCAATGTAACAACGAACTGGGAGGAAAATAAAGAGAACTAACGATCATGAGGATTATGAGGTTGTAATTAGGTGGCTGCTTTGTATCTGTAGTTGTAAACCCTGAGAAGTTGTTGAATAATTCCCTTTCACTATGGTAGGGGGCACCCGAAGTGGAGGAAGGTCATTTACACAAGATGGATCGACTATTTAGGGAAAAAGCCAGAAAGTAATAAGAATAAACAGAAAGAGGGATAACCTCTAATCGGTCCCTTTGTCTTATGATGGTGGGAGGGATAAAGCTCATTGACAGGGACCTGACCCTGCACAAAAGTGTCACGCTTATGAAGAGAAAGTGGCAACAGAGTTAACGAGAAAAGCTCCATCTTTATAACTCCCCTCCCCTCCAAAAAATATTTTAAAGAAATAAAAAATAAAAATTCATAGAAAATTAAGCTTCTATCGGAATCTCTATATTCATGAAATACATTCATATAAGTGGTTGTTTAAAATGTTAGCCTTGATTTATTTGTTGTTTGGTTTCGCGACCATCTATAAGTCATACGACGACTTCTTCATGCAAAGATGCCATTGCCTCGTGAGGTTAGACTTCTGCGAGTGAGGCCTCGTAATTTACAAAACAAGCGGATGACTCTCGGACTTACTCTACCACCTTCAGAAGTATCGTTTGGGATGGAGAAAGAATAAAATAAAAAATAAAAATTCACAGAAAATTAAGCTTCGATCAGAATCTCTTTATTCATGAAATATATTGATATAATAAGTAGTTGTTTAAAATGTTATCTTTGATTTGTTGTTTGGTTTCGCGACCATCTATAAGTCATACGATGACTTCTTCCTGCAAAGATGCCATTGCCTTGTGAGGTTAGATTTCTGTGAGTGAGTTCTCTCAGACTTAGCCTACCACCTCCAGAAGTATCGTTTGGGATGGAGAAAGAATAAAATAAACAGAAAATTAAGCTTTGATCGGAATCTCTTTATTCATGAAATACATTGAAATAATAAGTGGTTGTTTAAAAGTCATCCTTGATTTGTTTGTTGTTTGGTTTCGCGACCATCTATAAGTCATACGACTTCTTCATGCAAAGATGCCATTGCCTCGTGAGGTTAGACTTCTGCGAGTGAGGCCTCCTAATTTAGAAAACAAGCGGATGACTATCAGACTTGGCCTATCACTTCCAGAAGTATCGTTTGGGATGGAGAAAAAATAAAATAAAAAATAAAGATTCACAGAAAATTAAGCTTTGATCAGAATCTCTTTATTCATGAAATACATTGATATAATAAGTGGTTGTTTAAAATGTTATCCTTCATTTGTTTGTTGCTTGGTTTCGTAACCATCTATAAGTCATTTGATGACTTCTTCAAGATGCCATTGCCTCGTGAGGTTAGACTTCTATGAGTGAGTCCTCGTAATTTAGAAGCAGAAAACAAGCGGATGAGTCTCAGACTTGGCCTACCACTCCAGAAGTATCGTTTAGCAGCTTGGAAGACATTGTCATCATCAGAAAATTAAGTTTCGATCGGAATCTCTTTATTCATGAAATACATTGATATAATAAAAAACGTTTGTGGACCATCTTAGCTCGATGCTCATGCAAATACATTGCCTCGTGATAACGAGATCTTTTTTCAGCGCTGTTTAGTATAACTTAAAGACTCTGTAATTCTGCAGTAACGAGATCTTTTCCGTTAGTATAATCTTAAAGTCTCTGACGTTTCAAGGGAGTTCTTGCAACAAAAGAGCTTAGCAAATAATATCCATTTCCGATATTATTTTACTTCAAAGATCTAGAAGTCAGTCGATAACCGAGTTGCTTTTAGCTATTTATCCCACTCTAAAACTTAATACCAGCCCCGCTGCATATTCGCCTGTTAAAACAGTTGC
>CM063510.1:54103643-54123643 GCA_032207245.1 Pardosa pseudoannulata | reverse complement strand
ACATTTTCGTATTTTTTTCATACTGTTGAATTAAAACCATTTGGTATTGAATTGGATTCTTCAGTAGATGTAACAAATATTTCAATAAAAAGAGACAAAAGTGCTTTCCAATTCACATACAACAGTTACTGATGTAGGTTTTTGTATTTTGTAATGTCCTTGAATTGAAACCATCTGGTAATGAATTGGATTTTTCAGTAGAGGTAACAAATATTTCAATAAAAGGGGGACAAAGGTGCTTTCCAATTCACATGCAGCAGTTACTGATGTAAGTTTTTGTATTTTGTAATGCTGTTGAATTGAAACCATTTGGTATTGGTTTGGTATGGAGCGCTACGGTCTACTGTTTTACACACGAGGGCTAATGAGACCGGGACCTACTCATTTGGTATTGAATTGGATTCTTCAGTAGATGTAACAAATATTTCAATAAAAAGAGACAAAAGTGCTTTCCAATTCACCTACAACAGTTACTGTTGTAAGTGTTTGTATTTTGTCATGCCGTTGAATTGAAACCATTTGGTAATGAATTGGATTTTTCAGTAGATGTAACAAATATTTCAATAAAAGGGGGAAAAAGTTCTTTCCAATTCACTTACAACGGTTACTGTTGTATGTTTTTGTACTTTGTCATGCTGTTGAATTGAAACCATTTGGTAATGAATTGGATTTTTCAGTAGATGTAACAAATATTTCAATAAAAAGGGGCAAAAGTACTTTCCAGTTCACCTACAACAGTTACTGATGTAGATTTTTGTATTTTGTCATGCCGTTGAATTGAAACCATTTGGTAATGAATTGGGGATTTTGGTATTGAATTGGATTCTTCAGTAGATGTAACAAATACTTCAATAACAAGGGACAAAAGTGCTTTCAAATTCACCTACAATGGTTGCCGATGTAGGTTTTTGTATTTTGTCATGGCGTTGAATTGAGACCATTTGGTTAATGAATTGGATTTTTCAGTAGAGATAACAAATATTTCAATTAAAAGGGACAAAAATGTTTTCCAATTCACCTACAACAGTTACTGATGTAGGTTTTTGTAATTTGTCATACCGTAGAATTGAAACCATTTGGCTATTGAATGAGATTAAATGAATTTGATTTATCAGTATAGAGAACAAATAATTGAATAAAAAGGGGACAAAAGTGTTTTTCCACTCACCCACAATCTTTAGTTCATTTCTGTTTTTTCTCCTTACTATTAAACTGGAATCACTTTATTATGAATTTGATTTTCCAGTCGGAGGAACAAATAAATAAATAATAAATCAGATAAAACTTTTTAACTTACCTACGACTAATCCAGAACGATTACTTTTGTTGGACATTTCCCCCTTACTGTTAAACTATAACTATTTTCATTGTGAATTGATTTTTCAGTAGATGGAACGAATAAATGTATAAAACAGAAACAAAAGTGCTTTTCATCCGTCCAAAATACTTATTGCTTTCCACGAAAAAGATATTTCAGCATGTAAATGACAAGCAATATATTGAATACAATGCATTTTTCTAGTGAGGAGCTCACACTATTTGGACGTATGTCAGGCAACAAAATGATTGACATAGTGACAGATTAAGACCCGCTGCTATCAATCATTAATGTTTTTCCCCACTTTCATCTTGTTTATGGCGTGAAGTTCTGTCTGAAACTTTTACATTCATCTTCTACATCGAGAATTAGGAAGTGGTGTTACAGTGAAAAGAATAATTAAGAAAGTTTTCTGTTCCGGTTCATTGCATTATGAATAACACTAAAACTAAAACTTCACTTATGGAAACTATGTATCATTCTGTAGAAATTTTATGATAATAACAGTTCGAAGGAAAAGGTAAGTTAAATAAATATTAAAAAGAAAACCTTTTAGTACGTCTATCACATGCCCACAATTATGCATGTGTATATTATAAACATCCCCATACATGCATACTTATATATATGTATAAATAAATGGATGGATGGATATGCGTTTATATTGATCGTTTTTGATATCTCAGCTATAAGCTTAACCCATTAAAGCCCGGATATTTCTGGTGACTATATATTAGTAAATATCTAACATAGAAGCTATTATAGACACCTGGAAGTAAAACAAAATATCAAATTTAAACACCTTTAAATATGACATCAATTAATCATTAGGGAGGAGGTGTCATTTTAAAACATCATAAGATATCTTTAAAAACAATATGAAAAACTTCGCGATAAGAGATATGTTATCATATATGAGCAAAGTACTGTAAAGAGATGACTTATGACAGATATGGCTATTGGCCATGATTTGGGGAGGTGTAAATTCAGAAACAGTAAATTCCTATACTAAGCTTAAAAATCATAAAATCGAATGTCGATTGAAAAGATAAAATTATAGCTAATATCATATTTGAAAACTTATGAGATTATTCAAAAGATTAATATCTATCTTCAATAAAAAGGAAGAATCGTTTAAAAAAACATAAAAATTCTACAAACCATTTCTTGATTGTCTTCAAATAAGGACGCTGGGCGTTAATAAGCTTAAAAGAAACATTGGAATGTCTTTGGGCAGAGAGGTCAAAATTGTCGTGTAGCTCTCATTAAGTTTAGGTATTTACCTATGATCAAATTTATAGTGGTTATTATTTCGATAGTCAAAAACTAAATTTTATTTGTCTTGTGTTGTGTAAATTATTTAAGTTTTAACTTTGACCACAGGCTCTGAAAGACTACAGACTTTTTTTTTAACTAATAAGCTAAATTAAGAGTTATTAAAAATCAAAATATTACACATTTAAAATAAACACATGCAAGATTGATAGATTAAAATAAAAAATAAGAAAATGTATTATTATGCTATTTACAAGTCTATGTACAAAAAAATTAATTCAAACTTCATAAAATTTGTTTTTCCAAACTTTCTACTAAGTGCCACATTATTCAAGATTTAACATTAATAATATCCTAACATTTAGGTAAAAAAGAAAGAGGACCTAATTTCAAATTTAAATATTTATAAGTACCTTTGTGGATCCATTGAGTGTGCCAGGGAGGTACTCAGATTGGGAACTCTTAATGAAGGGATACAGACTCTGCTGACTTCAGTCTCACTATTGGTCTGGGGCCTTCTAAATGATTTGGGTGATTCTGACAGACGGAACACTTCTGGTCATTGCAAGATGTCGTCCTCGTTGGTTTTTTCGAGTCTCTCTTCGATTAAATCTTCCTTTGGTCTCCGACTCCCGAACTCTGTTCTTCCTTCTTAAGTTTTCTTCTTTTATATTATTTTCCTCTTTGTCTTTTCTTACTTCTCTTCGTCCAAGCAGCAGAACTGTATATATTAGCGTACTGGGGCTCTAAGTGAGCCCGAAAAAGGATAGCGGAGGCCTACGTACAGACTAACGATATTTATTTAGAAAAACAATGTTGAAGTATGATAAATACAATGAAAATGATGAATATCCACACATAAATATGATGATCGTTGCAGGAATCAGCTTCCTAATAGTTGAAGAGAAAAAAAGGGGGAGAACACTCTCTGTCGCTCGCCTGGACGTTCTCGGCCGATGAGTTCACAGGACACTCGATCGGTCAGAAATTCTCTGCCTCGAACTCTGGCCTTTTTAATTTCCATCTCAGAGGATCGGACAGCTGGTTGATGACGTGTTGGAAAGCGCGTGTAGACTTTCTCGCTAGCAGGTGCAAGGGAAGTTTGCAGTAATCGAGAGCAATCTCGCCGATCATTAATCGATGCCTCTGGACAAACCCTTGGATTAAAATATTGTTGCTTCCCTTACAATGTAGAGGATGGCTGTCGTGTGAGAGTCGTTCTTCGGGTTGCCATTGAAACGAACACTGGAAACACTTCGCCAGCATCCTAATGAATTTCTCAGACAGAATGACTGAGATGGTCCTAGCAGTTACCAATCCTCTATTCATCATCCTATTCTACAAAACAACGTCCTTTCACTAGGTAAAGAAGAGATCAGTTCAAATTCTCCCAAAAGGCACGTTTGCTATTTCGACGTTAGGAAGGTTTTTCTCACGTCGTAGATAAGTCTGTATCTGAAAATTTAATGTAACGAGATTCGTTACAATATCCATTCGTCTCCCTTTCCCCGCCTTCAAACCGCAAACATGGGGAAAACCCTACCCCTTCAAATTGGGCACTGTCCCTTAGGGACTCATAAATAACTCCACAAAGGTACATTCTTATTTAGTGTCATGAACGGAGACATGATTCTAATCTGGGACTGGGATCAGAACCCCGTCCGAGAATCCCGCACACGACGAATCCGTTCAATTATTTTTTATAGGTTCTCTCTTCTTTACAAAAGATGTGATGAGGTCAGATTTAGATCCCAAGCATTTCACTTCTCGTTTTACTTATATCAATTTTATTAATTAATCAATTACATTAATTATATTAATTATCAATTATATTAATGATCTAAATCGCCTCAGTACAAAGATGGTATTTGGAAAAGAATTTTGTTTGACCGCCATAAAGAAATACTTAAATCAATTTAGGGTTTAAGTAAATAAAATAATTACTAAGGATATGAGCTTCGTTAAGCCAAAAAAAAAAGGTTCATCTTAAACCAGAAGAAAAGTAAACCCATCAGGACCACAAAATGCCACAATTGAGTGCATATTCGTCCGAAATGCATCTCCAGACGATCTTTGACAATCAGTGTAAGGCTGGAATAAAAGGCAGATATGTCCGTTAAGCTTCGTGATTGGAACATGCGTGCGTCAGGAGCGTAGCGCATTGTTCTCCTTTCTTCCCCTCCCCCATTCTCTTCACTGCGGTCACTTGCAAGGAGCTACGTGCTTCTGCGGAATTAAGATGCGACTTTTCTAATGAAATCCTTATGGCTATTTAGGGCACGTGCAGGGAGAAATTTTTCTCTCAAGAAGTGGCATAGCCCGGAATACATTTTTCGGGGGAAGGATCCACAGTCTTAATCAAAGTAAATCGTCTTATTTTGCTAACTACATTGGTGAGTCAACTTTAAAGTCTCTGCGGGTCATCTTAGGGATCTTATTTTAAAATTATTTTATTTTATATATAAAAGGCCTCTAATTTTACTAACTACATTGGTGAGTCAACTTTAAAGGCTTTGCGGGTCATCTTAGGGGTCTCATTTTAAAATTATTTTATTTTATTATAAAAGGCATCTTATTTTACTAACTACACTGGTGAGTCAACTTTAAAGACTCTGCGGGACATGTTAGGCATCTTATTTTAAAATTATTTTATTTTATTATAAAAGGCATCTTTTTTTACTAACTACATTGGTGAGTCAACTTTAAAGGCTCTGCGGGTCATCTTAGGGGTCTCATTTTAAAATTATTTTATTTTATTATAAAAGGCATCTAATTTTACTAACTACATTGGTGAGTCAACTTTAAAGGCTCTGCGGGTCATCTTAGGGATCTTATTTTAAAATTATTTTATTTTATTATAAAAGGCATCTAATTTTACTAACTACATTGGTGAGTCAACTTTAAAGGCTTTGCGGGTCATCTTAGGGTCTTATTTTAAAATTATTTTATTTTATTATAAAAGGCATCTAATTTTACTAACTACACTGGTGAGTCAACTTTAAAGACTCTGCGGGACATGTTAGGCATCTTATTTTAAAATTATTTTATTTTATTATAAAAGGCATCTTTTTTTACTAACTACATTGGTGAGTCAACTTTAAAGGCTCTGCGGGTCATCTTAGGCATCTTATTTTAAAATTATTTTATTTTATTATAAAAGGCCTCTAATTTTACTAACTACATTGGTGAGTCAACTTTAAAGGCTTTGCGGGTCATCTTAGGGGTCTCATTTTAAAATTATTTTATTTTATTATAAAAGGCATCTAATTTTACTAACTACATTGGTGAGTCAACTTTAAAGGCTCTGCGGGTCATCTTAGGGATCTTATTTTAAAATTATTTTATTTTATTATAAAAGGCATCTTATTTTACTAACTACACTGGTGAGTCAACTTTAAAGACTCTGCGGGACATGTTAGGCATCTTATTTTAAAATTATTTTATTTTATTATAAAAGGCATCTTTTTTTACTAACTACATTGGTGAGTCAACTTTAAAGTCTCTGCGGGTCATCTTAGAGATCTTATTTTAAAATTATTTTATTTTATTATAAAAGGCATCTAATTTTACTAACTACATTGGTGAGTCAACTTTAAAGGCTCTGCCGACCATCTTAGGGATCTTATTTTAAAATTATTTTATTTTACTATAAAATGCATCTTATTTTACTAACTACATTGGTGAGTCAACTTTAAAGGCTCTGCGGGCCATCTTAGACATCTTATTTTAAAATTATTTTATTTTATTATAAAAGGCATCTTTTTTTACTAACTACATTGGTGGGTCAACTTTAAAGGCTCTGCGGGCCTTAGTTTAAACATCATTACGTATAACAGTCACCGTGTAGCCACCACCTGTGTACAGCAGAGTGAGGGTAGCCCCGGATGAATGGGTTTGCACTGCGTTCCCATTTCTGTAAGTCATGGCCCTACCCTATTGGAATTACGACTTGCAAGTGCTGCCCTGGGAAAGAGTTTATCCAGAACTCAAAGGCGAATAAGAATTAAAAAATTTTAAAAATAAATAAATATTAATCATAATAAAAATAAATGAAAAATAAATAAATATATAAAAAAATTAAATTAAATAAATAGAATTAATAGAAAATTAGCTGATTTTCTTTAGAAGTTCTGGGAAATTTAAAATAGATTCGAGGACGCAATATGCTCCAAATTTAAACTATACTCTTGGAAAGGTTTATCAATAAAAAAAATTATCGGTACAAGCTATTTCGGTCGTAACCGCATTTCCTCCTATGCAAATATGTTGTGTCAGCCGTGGCATAAATTGACTTTCCCGGTTAGCTCCTTGGCTTTGTCTGTTACTCTGTTTGGTGTTGCTAAAAATGTTGGTAAGGAAAGACGACGTGCTATATTGAAAACTGCTTGCTTTAGTTTGATTTTAATACCTTGTTTATATTTTTATCGTTCGAGCTGAACGAATAAACATTTAATCCATGAAATGAACTGTGTTTTGGACTCTCTACGTATATCCACACCACACGCATAACATGACGCTGGGCACTCTGCAAATAAGTTGAAATTTACCCCAACAGATACCTCTGAAAGTGGCTGGTCAAGCTTTGAGTATCTTTTACTTGGTCCATGCCTCTGAATTTCGATGACCCAGAGGGGACAGTCCTATTCGCATCCGTAGCATTCCTTAAGCTACACGTGCTTCTTGGGTGTAGCTAAATGATTAACCCTCTCGCTGCGCATCCCGCGATTTCCATGGTCAACATAGAGGTAGCAAAATTTGCGCAACCCGCGATTTCCGCGGCCATGCATTTTAGCCGTATATTTAACTGTGCAACCTGCTCTTTTCCCGTTTAGTCTTTCATTTTGGCTTTACTGGGATTTTTAATAGTTTATTTAGTTTTAAACTTGCAGATGGCTTTAATTGTTACATTCTGTGAAATATAGAAGAATTTTTTGCAGCATTTTGAGCGCGCTGTTCGTAGCTGAAAGATTGTCTGTCAGGAAGCATTTCGCGAGTGATATAACCTGTACCCTGACGATTTTCCCACTGATAGCACTTCTGACTCTTATTTCAAGTATATTGAAGATAGTTACAGCGAAACTGATGAGAATTTCTCGGATTTCTATGCTGGTAGTGATGAATCTGAAAATTCATTTTCTATTTAAAATGTTCGATATTGGTGCAAAATTGATATGCAAAATATTCCACCAGCTCCTGCTTCATTTCCTTTCCTTGGAAATCCCGGACTAAATTCCACTACGGCAAATAATGCAGCTGTTTTGGACTATTTCGAAATTTATTTTGACGATGATTTATGTTGCAAATAATAGTAAAAGAGACCAACTGTACATGAGAGTAACAGACCCATGAGACTAACTGCTCGACACTTTGATAGCCATATACACCCAAATCCCATCAAGAAAGAGGTTCTCGTAGATAGTATGCTGTCTGTTTTTAAAAAACTGAAGGTGGAACAAAAAATTCGAAAAGAAAAGAGAATTTGGTGCAAGGATTGCGAGGTAGGACATTGCCTCGAGCCTTATTTCGAAATTTATCATACAAGACTTCATTTCTAATAAATATTTTGTAAATCTTTTGCATTTTTAAATAGTATATACGCTTTGCTTTTGTATTTTATAAAATAAATGATAATTTAACCAAGATTAATTTTCAAAATTTAGCTTTTATATCATTATTCTTCAACTAGCATATAGCCCGTCATATGACGGGATCAGTAAAATTTTTAATTTTCCAGAATTGTAAAGTATCTTATGAGGCAGGTAAAAAAAATGGTTTGTTCTTTGGATGAGAATTATCTTTCAACAAAAATAATCTATTAAAATTATCACATATGTACCTAATCTATTATTAAAGATAAATATAAAAGAAAATTATTGACGTCATATCTAAGTTCAGTGAAAAAACGGATGGAAATAATGCAGATGATGTTTAAATAATTTAAAATAAGAAATGATTAAATGAGATGGTTAAAGGAATGACGTCATAATGCTAGGAAAAAATTGTTATTTTTACCTATTTATTATGTGAAAAATTGATAAATTTAATCGCCTGCTCTTAAAATGGGGCTTGATATAATGACATTATACGCTCCAAAAGGGGTGGATTTTGAACGTTTTAAAGATGACAGTATTTTTCGCTGTGATATAAAGCTTATTCATATCAATTTATTTTAGAATTGGATCTATAGTTAAGGAAAAGATAAACTTTACTCGCTTGAAATTTCGCTAACTCCAATATGGATGCTTTATCCATTCCAGATTCAACCGCTTCATAAATTCGAGGACAGACAGACAGATAACTTAGGCTATTATTACATTACGAAAAGAAAGTTTAAGGATACACAACATGAAATGTTTATGTGTCCAGGGACATCCGTAAAGCAATACGTAAATTTAATAAAATAAAAATAATAAAAATTTAAAAAAGTTGAAAAAATAATAAAAATTAATTTAAAAAATAATAAAACAACTTTCGGAATAAGAATTTAAAAGAAAAAGCAGAAAATATTAAATTTATTAAACATTAAAAAAAATTGGCTGTGTCGGGGATAAAACCGTCAACCCCAGAAGTACGACGATCAAGTGGACGGACATTCTACCAAACGTACAACGCCTGCACATTGTGAGCGAACTAATTAAAGTATATGAAGTCAGATAGTCAAGAAAAAACAGTCCAGAAATTTAAATATTACTCTCCGCTTTTGGTTTGGAGTGCTACGGTCTACTTTTTGCAACACGAGGGCTAGTGAGACCGGGACCTACTGCTTAAAGCCGATTCCGAACGGCTACGAATATCCATGCCATAGTGGGATTCGAACCCACGAACTACGGTTCCGAAGGCCAGCACCCTAACCATTCGGCCATTGCTCTCCGCCTTTGCCATCCTATCAAGAATGAATTTCGCATAGAATAAGAGGAAGGATAAGGCTTGAAATAATAGCATTAAACGATCGAAAAGATGGGATGGATTTCGAACTCGATTTCAATTTTGCTAACCCTAACTCATAAAAAATCCAATATGGATGCTATATCCATATCAGATCCAACCGCTTCAGAAATTCGCGGACAGACAACTTAGGCTATTATTATATAGGAGATTTCATTTTTCCGAACACCATTTTTTAATACCTAATTCTATATTTAAAAAAAAACTTTATAACAAAATTTTTTTGTATATTTTAACTCTAAAATGTATATAGAATTGAAATATGTAATAAAAAAATACGCAATTTTTGATAAAATAAATACGGAGCGAGAGGGTTAAAAGCTTCTCAGTTATATGTAGCATAAAAATATCTATCTGTATAGGCAGCTGCATTGAAATAAAATTCATAACTCTAAAATGTTATACATTACATTTTATAAAAATTCCTTGTGACTTCTATCATCCCCTTAACACTAGATTGCTCGAGATTTCTTGTATACCTATATTGCCCAAAAACAGTCAAAATGACTGCATTGTGAAAAAATAACAAATATGTAAAGAAATTTGTTTAAAATTAATTTTTAATATTATATAATAAAGGAGGACGGAAGTAACTACAATTATTCATAAATTCACCCATTTATATGTTATAGAAAATGTCACCAAATTCTAAGAAATTGTGTCATTATATTTCATAATTGTTTTACTATTTGAAATTAAAAAACAGTCAAAATGACTGCCTTGGGCAATCTAGTGTTAATATCATTCTCCTCAAACATAATAATACTCAATTCTAAACCGCAACTAATTTACTGCCTCCCATAATTCAGAGTTTTCAAATCTGAATACAAACACAGTTCCTATTTCGCAATCCAAGTCAAAACGTCTCGATAATACCAGCAGACATTCTTTTTTTTTTCCTGTAATATAGAAGTGGGTCAATTCCTACGTACTACTTTTATCCGATTTTAAGACAAATCAGCTTTTACGCCAGACGTTCCTATTAAAACACAGCGACACACGCACTATAAAATATTAATCGATTAGAAGATTAATGGTGACCCTAGTTCTGGATTTCCGTCTCTCTCCTTTTTATTTTTTGTCTATGATAGAGAAATATAGAAACTCGACTTCTTGTTTCGTGAAAAGGATTTCGTAGAATGGACTTCGGGTGATTTTTTGAAGCCTGGGGATTTACTGAGTTTTGTTAAATATTTACGTAAATCTATCACAAAACGCAGATGAATGTAAACACAGATCTAAAAAGCTATTTTATATAGATTCAATTTTTAGAGCGAGAAAACATAGATGGACGTAGCAAATAGCCTAAGTTATCTATAAGTCTGCCCTCGAATTTATGAAGTTATTAAACCTGGAATGGATAGATTTAGGGTTAGTACAATTCGAAGCGAGTAAAGTTTATCTTCTAAACTATCTATCCGATTCTAAAATAAATTGGTATAAATATATTTCATATCACAGCGAAAAATACGGTCGTCTTTAAAGCATTTAAAATCCACCCCTTTCCCCCCTTTTCGAGCGTTTAATTCCATTATTTCAAGTCCTATTTTCCGCCTAAGAGCAGGCGATTAAATTTTCAACTTATCACATAATAAATAGGTAAAAATAACGATTTGTTCTAGCATTATGACGCTATCTCTTTAACCATCTCATTTAATCATTTCTTATTTTAAACTATTTAAATATCGTCTGCATTATTTTCATACTTTTTATCACTGAACTTAGGTATCACGTAAATAGTTTTATTTTATATTTGACTTAAATAATAGATTAGGTACATATGTGATAATTTTAAATTTAATCATCGATTATTTTTTTGTTGTAATGAAAATTTTATCGCAGGTATTAACAACCAATTCTCTCTATCTCCAGGGTGTAGTGGAAATGACAGCTTCATTCCTTTACTTCCATTAATTACTGTGGCAAGAAAAATTGGGAAGAACTTGACGATAATTTTTGACGTAGCTAAGAAAACTTTGAATTATATTTCTAAATGAATTCAAAGTGATTCTAAACAGCATTCGCAGTATCGGGAGAAGTTTGAGGAGTATAAAGATAATCAAATTATTGGGCACGTACCATATAATTCTCAGCCCCAAAACAAACCATTTTTTTTATCTGCCTCATAGAGTACTTTACGATTCTGGAAAATTGAAAATTTTACTGATCCCGTCACATGACAGGCTATATGCTAGTAAGTAATAATACGCTGTAAAAAAATCCAGTCCCAGATTTTTAACGTTATTTTTACCTAATTATCACATAATAAATAGGTAAAAATAACATTTTTTCTAGCATTATGACGTTATTCCTTTAACCATCTCATTGAATCATTTCTTATTTTAAATTATTTAAATACCGTCTGCATTATTTTCATACGTTTTATCACTGAACTTAGATATTACGTAAATAATTTTCTTTTATATTTGGCTTAAATAATAAATTAGGTACATATGTGATAATTTTAAATTTAATCATCGATTATTTTTTGTTGCAATGAATATTTTATCCCCGGTATTAGCAACAAATTCTATCTACCTCTAGGGTGGAGAGAAAATGATAGTTTCGTTCCTTTACTTCTATTAATTTCTGTGGCAAGAAAATTGATAAGAAATTAACGATAATTTCAACGTAACTGAGAAAACTTTGAATTATTTTTCTAAATGAATTCAAAGTGATTCTAAACAGTGGTCCATATGAGCAGGGTGTGCACAGCACACCCTGGCAAAATTATGAGGGAGAATAATTTTCTGAATATATTTACCTATCTTTATATGGTATATAATAAATATTATTTATAATATATTCAAATATTATGTTGATTTGCTTGCTTGTATTCCCGCAGTACATGCGGTACTAGGTGCTGCACCACGTAGCGAGTTCAAAAGCAAACAAACATTAGAAATTTTTATATGTACTCACTGCGCACTAAATTGAAAATCACGCTCTATATGTATGGGCTACTGGAGAAGCACAACATACTATAACACTGAGGCAAGTGCAGCTATTTTTCCTGCACTTGGCATACAGAATCATCCGAAGGTACGGTTTATTAAGCGTTGTATTAGTGCTGAAGCGCCTTTGGTTTTTTAACTGATTAACTGGCCATACGATTTTGCAGACTATTAAAGTTTAAATTTATATGTAAGATTTTATTTTCGGGGAAATATAAAAGAAGTATTTCATCAATATAAAGGGAAATGTTTTAGTGTGGTAAAATAATTTCGGTGATGTATTATATTTATTGAAATAATTCGCTGAAAAACAAAGTTTTTTGTTTTAAAGAAACGAATTTTAACAGAACAGTCCAAATTTTACAATTCATTGTGTCTTACAGACAGTATATAAGTTATATCTGTAGCACCATATCCCTGGTTTTGTTTTTAAAAATTCTCAATATGTTTTTCGCAGAATATATGAATTCCAAACGTTAAAAACAATTAATAAATATTATTTAATCCACTGACCGAACAAGAAACAGTTCGCTCTCTTCTGCCAGCGTGCAGTGAAATCCTCTGCACGTGGAATAGACGTTCAGTTTATCGGCACCAATGAGCATCCGGATGAGGCACCGCAGCGGCGGGCGCCATGTGGTGCTACGTTTGCTGAACATACAAGTTTTTCATGGAAGCCCGAAGCGTTGCTTTTTCGACGCTGATATGACACCATACAACAAAAGACATGATTTTTGCTTCAGTGCTAGTAGAATTGTCATAAGTTTAGCTGTTTTTATAGTTATAACTCGACTACTCGTAGGTAAATATTTTATTTATTGTAATCTTTAAATTTATTTTCATACTAAATAACCCATTTCAGAATTGAGAACTCGAATGCCTCAATAATTAAAGATTTATTGGAAAATCCATGTTCTCTGCACACCCTGCATGAGAACCTACCGCACGCCACTGCTATAATATATGTCTTTCATTGTCTTCCTACTTTCCTGTATCATATCATGTAACACATTTTACTCTCTAACAAGTTCTTATCATTTGTCATTATGATGTACAAAAGACCTTTGCAAGAAAAAAATGGCATTTTGGTAAACTTGGATGCTATGTTATCAAGGCATGTTTTTTCATTCCTTGATAAGTTGCAAACGATGTGATAGGCATAGACGCCATAGTCGGGGACACCCGTTTCTGAGAACCTGAACACTTGCGTTTACAAACTGTGGGTCTCGGAGATAAGGAGTATATATATATATGACCAATTAAAGATAAGTATCGTCATGGAACCTAAAAGCTTTCTCTTCTGTTATATTCCATCTGTGAAATATAATAGGAGCATGGACCATTACGACCAAAAAATATAAAAGACTATTATTTTATATTATATAACTATGCAAAAAAGATATTTATAATTAAAACTAAATTAAAGAAAAATTAATGAAGGTTTTATGATTTGATGTAATTTCCTAAAGAATCCCTGCATAATCTAAGTTAAACTGAACGCGGCAATGCCTTTAACGTCACAGTTAAAACATCTTGACCTAATCAAGTGCTGATGTTGTATTTTCAATTTTTTTTCAACATGGGAAATTACACTAAGCTTAAAACTAAAACTATAGCTTCTATACCTCCATGTACCTTTGATGTTCACAGTACCCATTATCTTTCATAATCTTTCAAAGATAACTAATTGATTGCTATATCCTAGGTTTCAGAATCATATGTGAAACTAGGCCTAATTACGATTTTATACAGCAGAAACTTGGTTTGCCTTTTTATTAATTTTAACCGGTATAAAATAATAATAACCGGTTATAATAACCGATTATAATTACCGGTTATAATAACCGGTTAAATAACCGGTTATAATTATAACCGGTATTGCAATGAACAACTTGATACCGGTACTTTAGCAGAGCAAGGTTCTGGTAGTAATTAAAAAAATGACAAACTATTTAAAAAAAAATGTAAATTTATTTTAAATCTTAAAAAAAAGCATCATACGATGTCCGCCTACATGCCGGGAAAAATGCACAAGTACTAAAAAAAAAATCCAACAATTCTCTTATATAACCAGCAACATATACATGCAACTTCCTCTTCCACGCGGCCAATCACAAAATGACAGTTCGTAGCTGCCGAGTGAGAGTTGAAGTCACAATCAAACATACAGCGAGAGTCAGCTTTACAAATTACGATTAAGAAGCCTCGGTTAAATTTAAACAAAACAAAAACAAATTGCCGGGATTCATCGAAGGTTGAGAAGGTTCCTATTCGGCTGCAACTTCTAACAGATTGTAGAAATTTCCTTAATCCATTCAGACAATTCATGCACCTATCTGAGCCCATTTGACCATGAGCCCTCTAGAGAAATAAACTGCTCGAGGCAATGCCTTTAACGTCACAGTTAAAACATCTGGACCTAATCAAGTGCTGCTGTTGTATTTTCAATTTTTTTTCAACATGCGAAATTACACTACGCTTAAAACTAACAGTATAGCTTCTATACCTCCATATACCTTTGATGTTCACAGTACCCAGTATCTTTCATAACCTTTCAAAGATAGCTAATCGATTGCTATTACTTAGGTTTCAGAATCATATGTGAAGATAGGTCTAATTGCGATTTTATACAGCATGTTGAATGCCACACAAAATATTTTGGTTGATAAACATCCGTTTATTCTAATGCACATTTATAGTAATTTTGAGTGTTACAGTTTAGGACACCATCTCCCTCGGGTGCCACTTCTCACACACGAATTTCTTTTTCTTTCTCGTGAAACATGACAAAAAATACCACCTATCCGAGTGGACCTAAACACAACAGAAACTTTGTTTGCTTTTTTGTTAGTTTTGATAGTAGAAATTTCCTTAATCCATTAAACCAATTCATGCACCAGTATGGGCCCATTTGACCATGAGCCCTATAGGCTTCACCTTGCGGAAGTTGGCAGATCGCAAGTACTGGGCAGCCCACGTGGTGTGTCCCTGTCAAAGTGATTGAAAAACTTCAGCAGACTTGAAATCAGAAGAAATTAAGATTAACGTTGGATATTCGAACTGGCCTCTTACTCTTAACGCCTAAATTAATAAAGGTGGCGCTAATCTAAAGGTCAAAAAGGGGAGCTGAATGATAGCTGAGAAAGAATTTGTGGACGTTACACCTTCTAGAAGGAATCCAGCTGACCAAAAGAAAAAAAAGGAAATTTAACGAGGCTGCAGACGTAACTGTGAAATATAATAGGAGCATGGCTTATTTTGATCAAATATATAAAAGACTATTATTTTATATTATATGACTATGCAAGAAGGATATTTATTATTAAAGCTATATTAAAGAAAAATTAATGAAGGTTTTATGATCTGACGTATTTCCTAATGAATCCCTACATAATCTAACTAACTTAAACTGCGCTAGGGAATGCATTTAACGTCACAGTTAAAACATCTGGACCTAATTAAGTGCTGATGTTGTATTTCCAATTTTTTTTTCCACATGGGAAATTACACTAAGTTTAAAACTAAAACTATAGCTTCTATACATCCATGTACCTTTGATGTTCACTGTACCCAGTATCTTTCATAACCTTTCAAAGATAGCTAATTGATTGCTATTGCCTAGATTTCAGAACCATATGTGAAACTAGGCCTAATTATGACTTTATACAGCAGAAACTTGGTTTGCCTTTTTATTAATTTTGATTGTAGAAATTTCCTTAATCCATTCAGACAATTCATGCACCTATCTGAGCCCATTTGACCATGAGCCCTCTAGAGAAATAAACTGCTCGAGGCAATGCCTTTAACGTCACAGTTAAAACATCTGGACCTAATCAAGTGCTGCTGTTGTATTTTCAATTTTTTTTCAACATGCGAAATTACACTAAGCTTAAAACTAAAACTATAACTTCTATACCTCCATGTACCTTTGATGTTCACTGTACCCAGTATCTTTCATAACCTTTCAAAGATAACTCTAATTGATTGCTATTACCTAGGTTTCAGAATCATGTGTGAAACTAGGCCTAATTATGTCTTTATACAGCAGAAACTTGATTTGCCTTTTTATTAATTTTAACCGGTATAAAATAATAACCGGTTATAATAACCGATTATAATTACCGGTTATAATAACCGGTTAAATAACCGGTTATAATTATAACCGGTATTGCAAAAAACAACTCCATACCGGTACTTTAGCAGAGCAAGGTTCTGGAAGTGATTAAAAAAATGACGAACTATTTAAAAACAAAAATGTAGATTTATTTTAAATCTTAAAAAAAAGCATCATACGATGTCCGCCTACATGCCGGGAAAAATGCACAAGTACTAAAAAAAAAATCCAACAATTCTCTTATATAACCAGCAGCAGACATCGCATAAAAACTAACATATACATGCAACTTCCTCTCCCACTCAGCCAATCACAAAATTACAGTTCGTAGCTGCCGAGTGAGAGTTGAAGTCACAATCAAACATACAGCGAGAGTCAGCTTTACAAATTGCGATTAAGAAGCCTCGGTTAACTTTAAACAAAACAAAAACAAATTGCCGGGATTCATCGGAGGTTGAGAAGGTGCCGATTCGGCTGCAACTTCTAACAGATTGTAGAAATTTCCTTAATTCCATTCAGACAATTCATGCACCGATCTGAGCCCATTTGATCATGATCCCTCTAGGGCAATAAACTGCTCGAGGCAATGCCTTTAACGTCACAGTTAAAACATCTGGACCTAATCAAGTGCTGATGTTGTATTTTCAATTTTTTTTCAACATGGGAAATTACACTAAGCTTAAAACTAAAACTATAGCTTCTATACCTCCATGTACCTTTGATGTTCACAGTACCCATTATCTTTCATAATCTTTCAAAGATAACTAATTGATTGCTATATCCTAGGTTTCAGAATCATATGTGAAACTAGGCCTAATTACGATTTTATACAGCAGAAACTTGGTTTGCCTTTTTATTAATTTTGATTGTAGAAATTTCCTTAATCCATTCAGACAATTCATGCACCGATCTGAGCCCATTTGACCATGAGCCCTCTAGGGCAATAAACTGCGCGAAGCAATGCCTTTAAAGTCACAGTTAAAACATCTGGACCTAATCAAGTGCTAATGTTGTATTTTCAATTTTTTTTTTCAACATGGGAAATTACACTAAGTTTAAAACTAAAACTATAGCTTCTATACCTCCATGTACCTTTGATGTTCACTGTAAACAGTATCTTTCATAACCTTTCAAAGATAGCTAATTGATTGCTATAGCCTAGGTTTCAGAATCATATGTGAAACTAGGCTTAATTACGATTTTATACAGAAGAAACTTGGTTTGCCTTTTTATTAATTTTAACCGGTATAAAATAATAACCGGTTATAATAACCGATTATAATTACCGGTTATAATAACCGGTTAAATAACCGGTTATAATGATAACCGGTATTTGAACGAACAACTCCATACCGGTACTTTAGCAGAGCAAGGTTCTAGTAGTGATTAAAAAAATGACGAACTATTTAAAAACAAAAACGTAGATTTATTTTAAATCTAAAAAAAAAAGCATCATACGATGTCCGCCTACTTGCCGGAAAAAATGCACAAGTACTAAAAAAACATCCAACAATCCTCTTATATCCAGCAGCAGACATCGCATAAAAATTAACATATACATGCAACTTCCTCTCCCACTCAGCCAATCACAAAATTACAGTTCGTAGCTGCCGAGTGAGAGTTGAAGTCACAATCAAACATACAGCGAGAGTCAGCTTTACAAATTGCGATTAAGAAGCCTCGGTTAACTTTAAACAAAACAAAAACAAATTGCCGGGATTCATCGGAGGTTGAGAGTTCCGATTCGGCTGCAACTTCTAACAGATTGTAGAAATTTCCTTAATCAATTCAGACAATTCATGCACCGATCTGAGCCCATTTGACCATGAGCCCTCTAGAGCAATAAACTGCGCGAGGCAATGCCTTTAAAGTCACAGTTAAAACATCTGGACCTAATCAAGTGCTAATGTTGTATTTTCAATTTTTTCAACATGGGAAATTACACTAAGCTTAAAACTAACAGTATAGTTTCTAAACCTCCATGTACCTTTGATGTTCACAGTACCCAGTATATTTCTTAACCTTTTAAAGATAGCTAATCGATTGCTATTGCCTAAGTTTCATAACCATATGTGAAAGTAGGTCTAATTACTATTGTATACAGCATGTTGAATATCACACAAAATGCTTCTGTTGATAAACATTCGTTTATTCCAATGCACATTTATAGTAATTTTGAGTGTTACAGTTTAGGACACCATCTCCCTCGGGTGCCACTTCTCACACTCGAATTTCTTTTTCTTTCTCGTGAAACATGACAAAAACGCCATCTATCCGCATGAACCTCAACACAGCAGAAACTTTGTTTGCTTTTTTATTAGTTTTGACTTTAGAAATTTTCATTAATCAATTAAGCCAATCCATGCACCAATCTGGGCCCATTTGACCATGAGTCCTTTAGACTTGACCCGGCAGAAGTTGGCAGACCACAAGTACTGTGCAGCCCACGTGGTGAGTCCCTGTCAAAGTGATTGGTAAACTTCAGCAGACTTGCGATCAGAAGAAATTAAGATTAAGGCTGGATGCTCGAGCTGTCCTCCTACTCTTAAAGCCTAAATTAATAAAGGTGGCTCTAACACAGAGGTCATAAAGGAGAGCTGCAACGGTAGTAAGAATTTGTGGACGTTACACCTTCTAGAAGGTTCCAGCTGACCAAAAGAGAAAAAAAAAGGAAAATTTAAAGAGGCTGCAGACGTAATCGTCATGGAACCTAAAAGCTTTCTCTTCTGTTATTTTCCATCTGTGAAATATAATAGGAGCATGGATTATTTTGATCAAATATATAAAAGACTATTATTTTTATATTATATAACTATGCAAAAAAGATATTTATTATTAAAACTATATTAAAGAAAAATTAATGAAGGTTTTATGATTTGACGTAATTTCCTAATGAATCTCTACATAATCTAACTAACTTAAACTGCACTAGGGAATGCCTTTAAAGTCACAGTTAAAACATCTAGACCAAATCAAGTGCTGCTGTTGTATTTTCAATTTTTTTTCAACATGCGAAATTACACTACGCTTAAAACTAACAGTATAGTTTCTAAACCTCCATGTACCTTTGATGTTCACTGTACCCAGTATATTTCTTAACCTTTTAAAGATAGCTAATCGATTGCTATTGCCTAAGTTTCATAACCATATGTGAAAGTAGGTCTAATTACTATTTTACACAGCAGAAACTTTGTTTGCCTTTTTTTTTAAATTATGACTGTAGAAATTTTCTTAATCAATTAAGCCAATCCATGCACCAATCTGGGCCCATTTGACCATGAGTCCTCTAGGCTTGACCCGGTGGAAGTTGGCAGATCACAAGTACTGTGCAGCCCACTTGGTGAGTCCCTGTCAAAATGATTGGTAAACTTCAGCAGACTTGCGATCAGAAGAA
>CM063510.1:54088643-54098643 GCA_032207245.1 Pardosa pseudoannulata | reverse complement strand
TATCTCATAATAAATAGGTAAAAATAACATTTTTTTCTAGAATTATGACGTCATTCCTTTAACCATCTCATTTAATCATTTCTTATTTTAAATGATTTAAATATCGTCTGCATTATTTTTGTACATTTTATCACTGATTTTAGATATTACGTAAATAATTTTCTTTTATATGTGTTTTAAATAATAGATTAGGTACATATGTGACAATTTTAAATTTAATCATCGATTATTTTTTGCTGCAATGAAAATTTTATCACCGGTATTAACAACAAAGTCTAGTAGTCTATTTCAAGGACTAATAAATATCTAGCGTTTAAGTTATATATCTTTGAAAATTAAGAAGTTTGTTCGTTTGTGTGCTTGTGTTTTATACATAACCACATATGACGAGCTATATGTGACAATTTTAAATTTAATCATCGATTATTTTTTGCTGCAATGAAAATTTTATCACCGGTATTAACAACAAAGTCTAGTAGTCTATTTCAAGGACTAATAAATATCTAGCGTTTAAGTTATATATCTTTGAAAATTAAGAAGTTTGTTCGTTTGTGTGCTTGTGTTTTATACATAACCACATATGACGAGCTATATGCTAGTATTGTAGTAGGGGGAAAATTCGATAAATTTTTCTCCCTATCATATATTCTTTGAGCTATTTGGCAATCGACGATTTTTTTTATTCGAGAAAATTAGAATTTGCTCAATAATTAATAAAACAATTTCAGTCTAAAAATAATATATTGTTTAGATGCTTGAATTAAGGATACCCCTAAGGGAATCTAGAGCTTAATTTATTCGTGAAGTTATCGCTTTTAGTGTTACATTTTCTTCTTTTTTTCTGATTCTAAAAGTACTCTTGTCAGTCTATTGAAAGACATTTTATCATTAAAGATAAGATATGGTATTGAAATGCTTGTTTTTGTTATCTTTGTTTAATGATGGTTAACTACTTTTGACTGCGGCAGCTTTCAAGTGATAAAACTGTTATTTTTACTAGGTATTAGCTAATTATTTACGTTAAAAAATCATACTTTTTATAAAAGACATCAGATATAGTTTATTATTACCCCTGCTCTGATACTTTGTTGTGTCCAAAGAAATCTTATATATTCGAAGATATAAAACTACTTCTAAAACTATTTCAGTTGAAACATGACTCTTAGCCATTTTCATACACTGTAGGTGAGTGGTATTGAAATGCTTGTTTTCGTTATCTTTGTTTAGTGATGATTAACTACTTTTGACTGCGGCAGCTTTCAAGTGATAAAACAATTATTTTTACTAGGTATTAACTGATTATTTTTGTTAAAAAAATCATACTTTTTATAAAAGACGTTAGATATAGTTTATTTTACCCCTGCTGTGATACTTTGGTTGTTGTGTCCAAAGAAATCTTATATATTCGTAGATATAAAACTACTTGTAAATCTATTACAGTTGAAACATGACTCTTAGCCATTTTCATACACTGTAGGTGAGTGGTATTGAAATGCTTGTTTTCGTTATCTTTGTTTAGTGATGATTAACTACTTTTGACTGCGGCAGCTTTCAAAGTGATAAAACTATAATTTTTTACTAGGTATTAACTAATTATTTTCGTAAAAAATCATAATTTTTATAAGAGACGTTAGGTATAGTTTATCATTACCCCTCCTCTGATACTTTGGTTGTCATGGCCAAAGAAATCTTATATATTCGAAGATATAAAACTACTTCTAAAACTATTACAGTTTAAACATGACTCTTAAGCATTTTTATACACGCGTGGTGTTAAGTTTACATGGCAACCATGTACAAGTAAAAAAAAATAGGCTTATTAAAAATACTGTTTTAATTTATTGGAATGGATCACATTCATTAATGGTGGCTTGTGCACATAAAATAGGATAGTGGCCACAATGTCCTCCAAGTTCCCAAACGATACGTCTGAAGGTGGCAGTCCAAGTCTGGACGTCTCCTACTTGGTCTGTACTTCTAAATTACGCGTACCCACTTTGTTTGTGTTGTGTTGTCTTAGTTATGTCGACAACTATACGGTGCTCCTGTAAAAAAAATGGCTGACAAACATATGCGGCATGATAGTGGCAGTAAAAGCAAGTACCACCGAATTGAAAATAATAATTTATTGGAATCGAGCCCATGGCTACCAGCATGAAGACCAGCATATTTTCAGCGAACCACCATCAGAAATGCAAATGTGTAAAGAAAATGGATAACCATGGTTCGAATATCGATGTTTATTAACTCTTTGCTTTCATATTACTCTTCCTCTTTCCTAGTAGTCTGTTTCAAATTAATATTTGAGTTATATCAGACAAAATTTAAGAGGGTTATCAAAGGTAATGAAAAATGTAAACGTGTAAAGAAAATGGATAACCACGTTTCGAATATCGATATTTATTAACCCATTGCTGTTCATATTAATCTTCCTCTTTCCTAGTAGTCTGTTTCAAATTAATATTTGAGTTATATCAGACAAAATTTAAGAGGGTTATCAAAGGTAATGAAAAATGTAAACGTGTAAAGAAAATGGATAACTACGTTTCGAATATCGATGTTTATTAACCCGTTGCTGTTCATATTAATCTTCCTCTTTCCTAGTAGTATGTTCCAAATTAATATTTGAGTTATATCAGACAAAATTTAAGAGGGTTATCAAAGGTAATGAAAAATGTAAACGTGTAAAGAAAATGGATAACTAAGTTTCGAATATCGATGTTTATTAACCCGTTGCTGTTCATATTAATCTTCCTCTTTTCCAGTAGTATGTTCCAAATTAATATTTGAGTTATATCAAACAAAATTTAAGAGGATTATCAAAGGTAATGAAAAATGCAAATGTGTAAAGAAAATGGATAACCACGGTTCGAATATCGATGTTTATTAAACCGTTGCTGTTGATATTATTTTTACTCTTTCCTAGTAGTCTGTTCCAAATTAATATTTGAGCTATATCAGTCAAAACTTAAGAGGATTATCAAAGGTAATGAAAAATGCAAATGTATAAAGAAAAATGGATAACCATGGTTCGAATATCAATGTTTATTAACCCGTCGTTGTTGATATTATTTTTACTCTTTCCTAGTAGTGTGTTCCAAATTAATATTTGAGTTATATCAGTCAAAACTTAAGAGGATTATCAAAGGTAATGAAAAACTTTATTTACATTTTACGTATTCTACACTACACGCCAAACAATGGCGGAATGTGTAAAGCGCTGCTCTTCGGTTCCGGATTTCGACGGTTAGAATCTCACTGATATCATTGATGTTTAGAGCATCTAGAAATCGGCTTTAAACAAATAGTCTTGGTCTCATTACCTCTAGTGTACCGTAGCGGACCGTAGCGGTCCCAGTAAACCAACCCTATTCAACTTAGTGCTGCTATCGTGAGACGTACTCTATTTAGTACCTTAAAAAATAAGATCATACCTGTGGAGTACATAAAAAGAGAAAAAATTCACTCAACCGCTGCTAATGTATGGGGTACTCTCTTCAATAATAATCCAAGTAAGTTCAAAGTTGTGAATACGTAAAAAAAGAAGAAAAAAAGATTGACTCAATTGTCTCTTGCTAATGTAAGGGGGTGCTCAATTCATTAACCCTATCAAATAATGTAGAACGGGAAAAAGAAAAAACATATTGACTTTTCTATACAGTATAAAACGTCTTGACATTTTGGCATGTCATATTATCCCAGATAGCAAATTTAGTTTGCAGCAAACTTGCATCAGTCATGTTTTGCAAGACTGCAAGCTTGCAGCAAGTTCAGCATGACAAGTCTGCAAGTTTAAAACAAGACTGCAGCAAGTCGAAGAATTTTCGCTTGCTTCAAGGTTGTCATGACAAGGTTGCTACAGTTTTGCAGCAAAATAGCGTTGCAAAGGAGTAGTCGTTTATGTTTCGTCTAACTTGCAGGAGTTTTGCTGCAAGTTTGTAGTGTCAAATTTGTTATGCCAAGACATTATCCATAAAAAATCAAACTATCTGCAAGTATACATGCTATCTGGGATGAATTCCTGTTGGTAATATTGTAAAAAACAGTTAGCATTTACATTCATTTATTTTGCTTCCCAGTTGAAAGAAAAATACAAAATTAAAAATATTATCCTAACCTACTCACTAAACCATACTGTTTAAACAATGGTCTTAACAAAACATGCATTGAGATATGAGCAGTATAGTAACCAGATTATGAATAATATTTACTATTTAGTACTTCTTATTCAAGTGAAGCGAAATTAATCAAAACCTTATATTGAAACTTTAACAGTATAGTTTAAATAACGTTTTTAAACAATGCTGTTTAAATTTCCATTAACCCCTGCTGGTTAAAATTTCACTTCCTGTTTCTTTTCATTATTCCATATATTCTCCAGTGTACTAGTTAATGCTGAAAAGATACTTTATTCCCTTATTCCCGTTAGCCAGAAAAACACTGTTATGATTTTCATTAACTGAAGTAAACAGGAATCAAGATTTAAAGCCATTAAATGTTTTTTAAGAATTTTATTTCTTCCAAAATATTTATTATTCATAGAAGAATAAATATTTCTTAGATTTTGTTTTTCTTTGGAAAACGTCGGTGGATTTCATTTTATGAATAGATTAAATTTGTGTTAACTGTTAAAATTACTTCATAATGTTTATGCGTCAAACAAGATTTTTTTTGCCCTTCGTCGGTTAATATTTATTAAAATTGAGAAGTCACGTGCTATTTATTTATCAAGCTGGCTATTTTAAATCCCTTGTTTATTTTAGACACATCTGTGCGTATGCATCAAACGTCAGGAATCTGGAATGAAAGAGATTTTTCATTTACTTTTAAAATATGACTGTATGTAAGAACTATCTTAATTGGAGGCATAAATACGCATGCATTTAAGCACAAAAACAATAAGCTTTTAAAAGGTACTTACGTAGTACATAAAATGTGTATTTTATTTTACCTGATAAACTTTATTTAACCAAGGAACTGTTTAAAATTAAGTTTGAATCAAGGAAAGGTAAATTGATACATACACTTTCAAGCTTTAAGCCCTAAAAAATAAGCTTTTAAAAGGTACATACGTAGTACATGCATTGTGTATTTTATTTTACCTGATAAGCTGTGTTTAACTACGGAACTTTTTAAAATTAAGTTTGAATTACGGAAAGGTAAATTGATACATACACTTTCAAGCTTTAAGCCCTAAATCAATAAGCTTTTAAAAGGTACATACGTAGTACATGCATTGTGTATTTTATTTTACCTGATGAGCTGTATTTAACCACGGAACTTTTTTAAATTAAGTTTGAATCAAGAAAGATAAAGTGATACATAAACGTTCAAGCTTTAAGCCCAAACCAATAAACTTTTAAAAGGTACTTACGTAGTACATATAATGTGTACTTTATTTTACCTGATAAGCTTTATTTAATCACAGAACTTTTTAAAATTAAGCTTGAATCAAGGAAAGGTAAAGTGATGCTACAATTTTTCAAGCTTTAAGTTCTAAACCAATAAGTTTTTATAAGGTACTTACGTAGTACATATAATGTGTAATTTATTTTACCTGATAAACTTTATTTAACCAAATTTATTTGAATCAAGGAAAGCTCAAGTGATACATATACTTTCAAGGTTTAATCACTAAACCAATAAGCTCTTAAAAGGCACTTACATAATTCATATACATTAACGTGTACTTATTTTACCTAATAGGTTTTATTTAACCCCAGAACTTTTTAAAACTTATTTTGAATGAAGGTAAAAGATAATGTAAAGTGATACATAGATTTTCAAACTTTTAAAAATCAATTACATATTTCATATACATTGTGTTTTTTTACCTGATAAACTTTATATAATCACAAAAATTTTTAATTTATTTTGAATCGGGGAAAAGTAAATTTATTCATACAATTGCAGCTTGAAATATATATTGTGGACCTTCCTTGCACGCCTATTTTGTCATACACATTTTATTATTTTAAATTATGCATCATCAGAATTATTGTTTGCACTTATAGTGTCTCAAGGTAACTAACTGTGTTGTCTGAGTAAATCTCAAGCCCTACCATCTGGTAGCACTCATATACTACCATAACAAGGTTAGTTCTTTAGATATTTCATACTAAACCAAAATCTATCGCGATGAGCCTTAGTAGATCAGTTGGCAAAGGCGTCGAGGTCATATCCAGAAGATAGGGGGATTAGGCTCTAGCCAGTCAAAGATCCGTCGTGTTCATTAAAAGCAGCTGGGACATGTAAAATATATTTGTAATCGTAATGTCCTCTAAATTCCCACCGGATACTTCTAATGGCCATAGGCCAAACATTGAACCTTGCTTGGTCCGTCTTTAAATTACGAGGACCACATTGAGCAAAGCCGTTTTTTGAATGGTGCTCTTCAAAACGAAAGGTACACAACTTCGAGTAGATTCTGGCTCCCATGCTTAGTAGCTCGTGTACTCTGGCTCAAGTGGTATTACAACATCTTTCGCGATTACAGTTATTCCTGTACACCGTACCAAAAAGAAATAAACATATTGCCGTTTGATTCTTTTGAAACCGCTTGATTACTTTTAAATGCATAATACCAATTAGGCTAATTTTTCACACATTTTCATCATGCTTGGATCACATTACATTGAATAGGATTATTTTTGAGTACGTTATGGTAATTTTAAACATGCGAGTACGTTTTGTTTTTCTGAAATTTTCCTTTGAAAAGTTTAAGGTTGTTCAAACCCTTTAATTTATTTTACTTTCATCCAATCTCAGTTATGGCTTAAGTATTAGTGTCAAAATGGGCATAAATGTCTGCAGTTTAATGTATTAAAATTTAAATTACGAAAATTTTAACAATTCAATAGTCCTAAAACCCCCTAAAGTAAAAAAAAAATTATTTTTTATTATTAAATTTTATTTATAATAATTATTAATTTATAATATTTATTTTATTTATAATAATTTTATTTATAATAATATAATTATTTATTTTTTTAAACATTAAAATTTAAACTACGAAAATTTAAAAAATTCAATAGTCCTAAAACTCTTTAAAGTAAAAAATAAGTTATTATTATTGCAAATTTTGCATTTTAAACCCTTTTTAAAATTAATTTCTACTTCTTGCTTTATTTTTAGAAATATCAACATTATACTTAAGCTCTACCCAGAGAATTCTGAGTGCTCCGGTGGCTGAGTGCTCAAAATGGGCATAAATGTTTGCAGTTTAATATATAAAAATTTAAATTACGAAAATTTTAACAATTCAATAGTCCTAAAACCCCCTAAAGTAAAAAAAAAATTATTTTTTATTATTAAATTTTATTTATAATAATTATTAATTTATAATATTTATTTATTTATAATAATTTTATTTATAAGAATATAATTATATATTTTTTATACATTAAAGTTTATAGTACGAAAATTTAAAAATTTAATAGTCCTAAGACCCCTTTAAAGTAAAAAAAATTATGATTTTTGCAAATTTTGCGTTTTAAACCCTTTTTAAAATTAATTCCTACTTCTTGCTTTATTTTTAGAAATATCAACATTATACTTAAGCTCTACCCAGAGAATTCTGAGTGCTCCGGTGGCTGAGTGCTCAAAATGGGCATAAATGTTTGCAGTTTAATATATAAAAATTTAAATTACGAAAATTTTAACAATTCAATAGTCCTAAAACCCCCTAAAGTAAAAAAAAATTATTTTTTATTATTAAATTTTATTTATAATAATTATTAATTTATAATATTTATTTATTTATAATAATTTTATTTATAAGAATATAATTATATATTTTTTATACATTAAAGTTTAAAAGTACGAAAATTTAAAAATTTAATAGTCCTAAGACCCCTTTAAAGTAAAAAAAATTATGATTTTTGCAAATTTTGCGTTTTAAACCCTTTTTAAAATTAATTCCTACTTCCTGCTTTATTTTTAGAAATGTCAACATTATACTTAAGCTCTACCCAGAGAATTCTGAGTGTTCCAGTGGCTGAGTGCTCAAAATGGGCATAAATGTTTGCAGTTTAATATATAAAAATTTAAATTACGAAAATTTTAACAATTCAATAGTCCTAAAACCCCCTAAAGTAAAAAAAAAATTATTTTTTATTATTAAATTTTATTTATAATAATTATTAATTTATAATATTTATTTATTTATAATAATTTTATTTATAAGAATATAATTATATATTTTTTATACATTAAAGTTTATAGTACGAAAATTTAAAAATTTAATAGTCCTAAGACCCCTTTAAAGTAAAAAAAATTATGATTTTTGCAAATTTTGCGTTTTAAACCCTTTTTAAAATTAATTCCTACTTCCTGCTTTATTTTTAGAAATGTCAACATTATACTTAAGCTCTACCCAGAGAATTCTGAGTGTTCTGAGTGCTCAAAATGGGCATAAATGTTTGCAGTTTAATATATAAAAATTTAAATTACGAAAATTTTAACAATTTAATAGTCCTAAAACCCCCTAAAGTAAAAAAAAAATTATTTTTTTATTTTTAAATTTTATTTATAATAATTATTAATTTATAATATTTATTTTATTTATAATAATTTTATTTATAATAACATAATTATTTATTTTTTTATACATTAAAATTTAAAATACGAAAATTTAAAAATTTAATAGTCCTAAGACCCCTTTAAAGTAAAAAAAATTATGATTTTTGCAAATTTTGCGTTTGCCTTTTTAAAATTAATTCCTACTTCCTGCTTTATTTTTAGAAATGTCAACATTATACTTAAACTCTACCCAGAGAACTCTGAGTGCTCCAGTGGCTGAGTGCTCAAAATGGGCATAAATGTTTGCAGTTTAATATATAAAAATTTAAATTACGAAAATTTTAACAATTCAATAGTCCTCAAACCCCCTAAAGTAAAAAAAGAATTATTTTTTTATTTTTAAATTTTATTTACAATAATTATTAATTTATAATATTTATTTTATTTATAATAATTTTATTTATAATAACATAATTATTTATTAAAATTTAAACATTAAAATTTAAACTAAGAAAATTTTAAAAATTGAATAGTCCTAAAACCTCCTAGAGTGAAAAAAAAATATGATTTTTGCAAATTTTGCGTTTTAAACCCTTTTTAAAATTAATTCCTACTTCCTGCTTTATTTTTAGAAATGTCAACATTATACTTAAGCTCTACCAAGAGAATTCTGAGTGCTCCAGTGGCTGAGTGCTCAAAATGGGCATGTATGTTGGCAGTTTAATATATAAAAATTTAAATTACGAAAATTTTAAAAATTCGATAGTCCTAAAACCCCCTAAAGTAAAAAAAAAATTATTTTTTTATTTTTAAATTTTATTTATAATAATTATTAATTTATAATATTTATTTTATTTATAATAATTTTATTTATAATAACATAATTATTTATTAAAATTTAAACATTAAAATTTAAATTACGAAAATTTTAAAAATTCGATAGTCCTAAAACCCCCTAAAGTAAAAAAAAATATGATTTTTGCAAATTTTGCGTTTTAAACCCTTTTTAAAATTAATTCCTACTTCCTGCTTTATATTTAGAAATGTCAACATTATACTTAAGCTCTATCCAGAGAATTCTGAGTGCTCCGTGGCTGAGTTTTTGGGCATAAATGTTTGCAGTTTAAATATATAAAATTTAAATTCTTTTATCAATAGTCCTAAAACCCTCTGAAAAAAAAATATTTTTTTAATTTTTAAATTTTATTTATAATAATTATATTTTTATAAAACAATTTTATTTTTAATATAATATTTTTTTTTTATACATTAAAATTTAAACTAAGAAAATTTTTTTGAATTTTCTGGATTATTCTTTTTATTTTTGATTTTGGTAAAAATTTTTAAAATTTTATTCCGTCTTATTTTTTAAAAATGTCAACATATACTTAATTATAAGAATTCTGAGTGCAGTGACGGTTTTTTTTTTCATAACTCACTCTCGAATTCATTCCTTTTAATCAAAATAAAAGTGAACATT
>CM063510.1:54071143-54081143 GCA_032207245.1 Pardosa pseudoannulata | reverse complement strand
AATTAAAACCGATTCCGAACGGCTACGAACATCCATATCACAGTGGGATTCGAACCCACGAACTCCGTGTGTAGGTTTGGAGTGCTACGGTCTACTTTTTGCAACACGAGGGCTAATGAGACTGGAACCTACTGCTTAAAGTCGATTCTGAACGGCTACGAACATCCATGACACAGTGGGACTCCAACCCAGGAACTCAGTGTCTCAGTTTGGAGCGGTACAGTCTACTTTTTGCAACACGAGAGCTAATGAGAGTGGGACCTACTGCTTGAATCCGATTCTGAATGGCTACGAACATCCATGATCCAGTGGAACTCGAACCCACGAACTCCGGGTGTAGGTTTGGAGCTCTACGGTTTACTTTTTGCAACATGAGGGCTAATGAGAACTGAACCTACTGCTTAAAGCTGATTCTGAACGGCTACGAACATCCATGACATAGTGGGACTCGAACCCACGAACTCCGTGTGTATGTTTGGAGCGCTACGGTCTACTTTTTGCAACACGAGAGCTAATGAGACCGGGACCTACTGCTTAAAGCCGATTCTGAACGGCTACGAACATCCATGACACAGTGGGACTCGAACCCACGAACTCCGTGTCTCAGTTTGGAGCGGTACAGTCTACTTTTTGCAACACGAGAGCTAATGAGAGTGGGACCTACTGCTTAAAGTCGATTCTGAACGGCTACGAACATCCATGACACAGTGTGACTCAAACCCACGAATTCAGTGTGTAGGTTTGGAGCGCTACGGTCTACTTTTTGCAACACGAGGGCTAATGAGACAGGGACCTACTAATTAAAACCGATTCCGAACGGCTACGAACATCCATATCACAGTGGGATTCGAACCCACGACTCCTGTTTTCAAGGCCAACACCCTAACCATTTGGCTATCGTTCGGCCATAGCTTTAATGTCTTAAAATATTTCAGAATTAAAAGAAACTTCGGACTTGAAAGGGTTAGAGAAGATATATTCGTGAATATATCTTATCTCAAATTCCGAAGGAATGAATCACATAAGCTGTAATACATTATTTTTATTTCAACTGCAGTATGTATCTTCAACAGTTTTGGGTCGTTTTGAACTTGTAAGCATCAGATATATAAATTAATTTTTAATATATTTAAAAACATTGGCTGTAAGAATATTACTTTACCTAATGTTTGATATAGTTTTAGCCTGAATAATTATATTTGGGATATAGTGGTCCAGCGTCCTATTAATCGTGCTTATTATAAAATTCAAACTGTCGGTCGAAATTAAACATACTTTGATGTAAGCTTTTTAGAAGAAGCTAAACATAGCTTTAATGATGGTTGGGAGCACTACGGTCTACATTTTTACACAACGAGGACTAATGAGACCAGGACCTACTGCTTAAAGCCGATTCCGAACGGCTACGAACATCCATGACACAGTGGGACTCGAACTCACGTGTGTAGGTTTGGAGCGCTACGGTCTACTTTTTGCAACAAGAGGGCTAATGATACCGGGACGTACTAATTAAAACCGATTCCGAACGGCTACGAACATCCATGACACAGTGGGACTCGAACCCACGAACTCCGTGTGTAGGTTTGGAGCGCTACGGTCTACGTTTCGCAACACAAAGGCTAATGAGACCGGGACCTACTGCTTAAAGCCAATTCCGAACGGCTACGAATATCCATGCTACAGTGGGATTCGAACCCACGAACTCCGGTTCCGAAGGCCAGCACCCTAAACATTCGGCCACCGTTCAGCCATAGCTTTAATGAGTTAAAATATTTCTGAATTAAAAGGAACTTCGGACCGCAAAAGATTAAAGAAGAAGATTTATTCTTGAATATAGCTTTCATCTCAAATTCCGAAGGAATTAATCACATAATCTATGACACATTTTTTTTATTTCATACGTAGGGTTTTTAATGCATTCTTTCGTCTCTTTTACACTAGCAGGTGAAGAGTAAATTTTTTTTAACAATTAAACCGCAAGCTGCATTAATTTCTGAGATTCTTTAAACGCGTTTCCTTCTACAGCTCCTGTCATTCCAGTGCGCATAAAAAACGATAACTTCCTGTCTAAACGAGAAACTCTCTTCGTTTGATATTAGGATTGCACACAGTCAGGATTTATTTCAGTCTTTTAAATTCAACGAGCAAAAAACCACAAAAACCACATATTGGCGAGAGGTTCCTCTAGTCTCAATAAAAGAGAAATCTGATCATCGAACTACCTTCTCACGTAACTTTCGGCTTTGTCGTGTATGTAATTATACATCGAAGTTTTCGTGGATTATGTTTACTTGCGTAGGTGGATTCGCTCGTTCATAGAACCCGACTGGGAAACGACGAGCTGTAAATTCCTTTAATTTTGGTACCCGGGACAAATTGAGGCATAGCTGGATACAATATAGTTAATACTTACAGGTCTTAGCTATTTCGGATATATTTATCCCTTTGGACTCAGGTTTTCCAATACTTTTCGTATTTAAAAAAAAAATACTCTGCAAATATGTATATCTTAATAAACATTTTAATTAGAAAATTTAAGTCGATTTTCTTCATAGAGTAAAACCTGTTTAAATTTATTATGAATTAATATTTAATTAGAAATTATTTTAAAACAGCAAGTTTTAAAGCAAAAGAAAAGTTTCAGATGAGTAAACATATCTTTAAACATAAATTTTTAACTAAACTTGAATAAGAAATTGCACATGGCTTATAAAAATCTAGTAATAGCTCTTTTTTTAAATAATATTTATTTAGTAAAATGTACTTTAATAGGATACATTTAGTATGGTAAAGCACGAGTCTGCAAAAAGAGCAATACCAAAAGGCTCTTCAAATTTCCGCCATTTTCTAAATTTCATTTGCTGCTCATATTTTGAGATTATTCAATCGTCTTGTAGGATTATTTTAATGGAGGGTTTTTAGAAAGTAATATAACTTACCAGGAATGTAGAAGAGCGGGAATTTTATTGCTCAGAGAGTTAAAAACAAACCCACAAACGAACTCTTAGTTTTTCAAACGGCAACACTATAAATTAAACGCTAGATATAAGTATTCCTTGAAATAGACTCCTAGACACGAAAAGAATTTTTGTTAGTACCGTGTAAAATTTTCATTGCAACAGTCGATGATTCAATTAAATTATCACATATGTTTAATATATTATTTATAAATATGAAAGAAAAGTATGCACGTTATATCTAAATTCAGTGGTAAAACGTCTGAAAATAATGCAGACGTATTTAAATAATTTAAAATGAAATGGTAAATGTGATGTTTAAATAAAAGACGTTATAATGCTAGAAAAAATGTTTATTTTTACCTATTTATTATGTGATAAACTTATTAGTCTCATTCCGAGAAAATGTAGAAATAATGCATAAACGATGGAGGGAGGAATTTTGAATATTTTAAAACTTGCTTTGAATCTAAACCTAACTCATCAAGAATCCAATCAAGCCTCATTAAGGTTTTTCTAAGATAATCGACTAACATAAATAAATTGTGAACATAAAATAACTATTTATGTTTGTATGTATATCTCTTTTTACCGTGTGATATTTACTTGTAAATTAAATACTCTGCAAATTCTGTATCTTAATAAATATTTTAATTAGATCAGTTTGGGACACCATGATTTTATCATAGAGTAATCAATTGTTAAATTTATCGAATTAATATTTCGTTTATTTTAAAACATTAGTTTTAAAGCAAATGAAAAACAAAATAAACATAGTTTTTAAACTTTTTGAACCAATGAGTAATAAATTCCTATGGCTTATAAAAATTTAGTAATGACTTTTTTGAATAATATTTATTAATTAAATATACTTTAGTACAAGCATATAGCGTCATATTTAATAGAAAAATTTTAATTTTCCAGAATTTAAGTACTCTATAAGGCAGAAAAATGGTTTGATTGGCAGAATATCTGGTATGCCCCCAAATTTGTATCTTCAAATCAAAAGTCTCCCGATAAAACAGTTTAGAATCACCTGAATTCATTTAGCAACTTTGGCGAAAAAAAACAAACACACAAACAACAAACTTCTTAACAAAGATATAAATTAAGCGCTAGATATTTATTGTCTGTGAAATAGATTCCTAAACTTTTAAAAACAATTTGTTGAATACCGCGATAAAATTTTCATTGCAAACAAAAAAAATCGATGATCATTTAAAATTATCACATATGTACCTAATCTATTATTTAACCAATATGAAAGAAAAGTATTTACATCATATCTAAATTCAATGGTAATCTGTATGCAGACGATATTTAAACAATTAAAAATGAAAGGATAATGTGATGTTTAAATAAAAGACGTATAATGCTAGAAAAAATTTTATTTTACCTATTTATTATGTGATAAACTTATTAGCATGCTCTTATCCGAGAAATCTAGAAATAATGTGAACGATGGAAAAGAAGATATTCGAACGTTTTCACTTTGAATTTTGCTAACCCTAACTCATCAAGAATCATATGGATCTATTCGTTCCAGATCCAATTTTCATAGATTCGAGGACAGACGGACAGATTCAGGATATTATTTATAGGATAATTACAGGTCTTAGCTATTCGACTATAATCTTTCTTTGACTCATTTTCGAATATTTTCCGTTTTTTTTTAAATTTCGCAAATATCGGTATTTAAGAAATATTTTTAATCAGAAAACTTAAGCCGAAAATCATAGAGTAAATTTATTTAAATTTATTAAGGATTAATATTTAAGTAGAAATTATTTTAAAACAGCAAGTTTTAAAGCAAAAGAAAATTCTCGGAAATAAACATAGTTTTCATTTTGAATCAATTTGTGAAATTCCTTTGGCTATAAAAATTTAGTAATGATTCTTTAATAATATTTATTTAGTAAAATATACTTTAGTACTAGCGTATGCCCGTCATATGACGGGCACTGTGAAAATTTTATTCCATAATTGTAAAGCACCCTATTAGACAGGTAAAAAATGTTTGTTTTTGGCTGAGTATCTGGCTACTAAATTTATTTGCTCCTCAAAGAGAATAGTGAATGCAGTTTAGTTTGGAATTAATTTAGTTACTTTTTTGCATAAAAACTACACAAACAACAAACTTCTTAATTTTCAAAGATATATACTTAACCAGATATTATTTGTCTGTGATAGACTTACCTATGAAAAGAATTTGTTGTTAATACCGATGAACAATTTTCATTGCAACAAAAAATAATCGATGATTCAAATTAAAATATCACATATGTACCATATTATTTATGCTAAATATAAAAAGAAAAGTATTTACGTCATATCTAAGTTCAGTGATAAAACGAATGAAATAATGCAGACCATATTTTAAATAATTTAAAATAAGAAATGATTAAATGAGATGGTTAAATAAATGACGTCATAATGCCAGAAAAAAAATGTACTTTTACCTATTATTATGTGAAAAATTAATAGCCTGCTCTTAACCAAGAAAATATAGCTAGAAATAATGCCATAAAATTCCTTTGATTTGCTTTAAATTTACTCCCTAACTCCTCAGAAATCCATATGGATGTTAATTCATTCCGGACCAATCGCTTCATAGTTGCGAGGACAGATGGACACATAACTTAGGATATTATTATATAGGGTTTTACAGTTAGCTATTTTGACTATATTTTTCCCTGGACTGAGAGTACTTTCCGTTACGTTAAAAAAAATACCTGCTCTATTCTTAATAAATGTTTTTTATTAGTTCAAGCCGAGTTCATTCATACAGTAAAACCTATTAAAATTTATTACGAATTAATATTTAAAGAAAAATATTTAAACAGCAAGTTTTAAAGCAGTTCTACATAAGTAAACATAGAGAATAAACTTTTAATTAAACTCGAGTAAGAAATTGCATATGGCTTATAAAAATCTAGTAATGGCTCTTTTTTTTTTTTAAATAATGTTTATTAAGTAAAATAAACTTTAGTACATGGAGAAGTGCTCTCTGAAGTTATTTGTGACTCTCGATAAATGTACCGGAGTCCCTTTTTTTTGCGTTATTTATTTTTTACAACTGATGGAGCTACGGCAGTGTGGATATACAAATCGGTGTTATTGGCTTTTAACACATTGACGAACAGTAGGTTTGCTTTTTATTTAATAGTGCATGATATAGAAGTTTTCATGGAAATACAAGAAGCACATAAAAATTTTTTATTAATTACTTATACATGCTTTCAGGACGAAGATTCCAAATCACATTCTAAATATAATTTCTGAAAAAAAATGTAACCTTGCATAACTTTAAATGCGTATTTAATTGCGGCTCGCGAAAAACTCAAATTTTGAAAAATCTCGGACTATCAAAGAGCTTTTGATTTAGTATAATTCAATTAGTATGTAAAGCATGTCTGCACAAAGAGCAATACAAAACTTCAAATTTCCACCATTTGGAATTTTATTTACTGGTATATTTTAATTATTCATCTTCTTGTACGATTCTTTTAATAGATTTTAGAAAGCAATATAACAATATGTAAAAGAAGAAATTTTATTGCTAACAGTAAAAGTTAAATAGTTAGTTCGTTTTGACGAAAACCAACATTAATGATTTAGGCCGCAAAGTATTAAAGAACATAAAAAAACTATTTAATCAAAGATTTTGCAAAATTAATTTTTAAAATTATCTTTATCTAGAAATGTAATATCCCAGTGAAACAAGATTTTCCCAAATTTTTAGGTCTTGCGATACATAATCCGAATCTAAAAATAGCGACAAACTGGAATCGAGGCTCATTAAGGTTCTCCAAAAATAATCGATTAGCCAAAACAAAAAAAATCGTATGTCAGGTTGCTACCGTGTGACTTGATAAGATTAACTCATACCCTATTTCTGAAAATTGCGAAGTACATGTATTTGCACGTTAAGGATCTTCTGCAATTCACCAAAAATGATTCCGATGGTCTGGTACTCACAGCTTATATAGGCGGTATGTAGGTGATATGATAGAACTTGTCACAAATTTGTCCTTAAAAAATTTAAAAATATTTTTAAATAATCTAAGATTGCTAGTTACGTCAATATACTTAGCTATCAAACTTCATGTTTCTACTGCAAAGAAGTACCAAACTAAACACAATATCATATCATAAAAGACCACGTGAAAGGGGATTGATGATTTTCTAGAAAGGTTGAAGAAATGGAGGGTTCACATTCAAAGGAGAGAGTAGGGGAAGTTAGGTTGGTTGATTGGTTGATTAGTGTTTATGGAATCAAAATCCTCTAGGGACCCACTGCGCCAAACTAGTTATATAAATTGAAGCACATTAAACAGACTAAAAATCCACAAGTAAAAATAAATTAAAGGAAAACAAATATAATAAATTAACACTAAGCATGCGGGTGTACTTCACAGTCAACTTACGAGTGCAGCGGGCGTTTTTTCGTGAATCCCGCAAAAGTTTAGTTATTCAGAAAAATCACAGTAAATCGAAAACTACTTTGATTTTATAAACGAAACTTTTTTTTATTTTACACTTTAATATATACTGTATGATTACTTAACAAAAAAAACAATATTTTTACGAAATCACAAAAAATAAACGATTTTTAAAATTAAAGTCCGATAATCTGTCAGCGCATATTTCTTCATCACTATCTTTGTCACAACGGCTCATTTTATCAATTTTGTATTCAACAATAAAAAAAACCAAGCTTCAAATTTACAAAACACGTCTTGTACGTTCTGGAGCTAGGAATTCGATTGAAGACGAAATAACGCAACAAAAGACACAGTAACTCGACAATCATAACTTGCAGAAAGAAAAAATGCAAAACGTTGCATAGCAAGACAAAAAACACGCATATAATGTAACACATACATATAATTATACGTATTTAGTAGATCTGCGGTGGTTAGCGGGTATCCACCACAAATCTACTGAATACGTATTTTTAAGTGACCCGCTCTCCAGTGACAGACTACAAAAAACGTAAAAATATGTTGGCCGCTCGCAAAGTGTTAAAAACTCTAAAAGTGCATTGAAAAAACTTCAACATCAATATATAAGCAAAAGAAAAAAAACAATATTTACAAAATAAATTAAAGTATAATAAAACCATAAATGTAAGCGGAAAACTAAAAAACATTAAACACTTAAACTTTTAAAATTGAAAATTAAAATTAACACAATAAAATAAAAATTACAGAAATCAGGTCTCAGAATAAAATTTAGTACTGCGAAGAAAGTGAAGGAGACTGCTGGGAAATCGTAGAGTATTCTTATCAGTTTGGTTGAGAATAAAATTTCTTATCTAGAAAAGTATACAGTGTTGAAATTAACATCTTTTGAAGGATAAAGATTTTATAATTTCCGTGATTGCGGTTAGTAATTTACAACATCAATTCTTGATTCACAGATTTTTATAAAATGACAATTCCTAGGAAGAAAGAACAAATATCCTTACTTTTTTACTCAAGATGACAATTCTTAGAAAGAAAGAATAATTATCCTTACATTTTTACTCAAAAAGGTGACAGTTCTTAGAGAGAAAGAACAAATATCCTTACATTTTTACTCAAAATGATAATTCTTAGAAGAAATCAATATCCTTACATTTTTCCTCAAGATGACAATTCTTAGAAAGAAAGAATAATTATCCTTACATTTTTACTCAAAAAGGTGACAATTCTTAGAGAGAAAGAACAAATATCCTTACATTTTTAATCAAAAAGGTAATAATTACTAAGGGAGAAAAAACAAATATCTTTACATTTTTACTCAAGATATGATAATTGTGTGGGAGAAAAAATAATTATCCTTACATTTTTACTCAAAAAGATGATAAAAGCACAAATATTCATACATTTTTACTCAAAAGGATAATATTTTTTAGGGAGAGAAAACAAATATCCTTACATTTGTCCCAAAAAGATGACAATTCTTAGGGAGAAAGAACAAATATCCTTACATTTTTACTCAAAATATAAGAACTCTTTGGGAGAAAGAACAATTATCCTTACATGTTTGCTCAAAAAGATGACAATTCTTAGGGAGAAAGAACAAATATCCTTACATTTTTACTCAAAATAATAATAATTCTTAGGTAGAAGAAACAAATATCCTTACATTTGTACTCAAAAAGATGGCAATTCTTAGGCAGAAAAAACAAATATTGTTAAATTTTTTAAGTAACAATCCTGTGTTCTGTGTTAATATTTAAAAAAATATACATAATAGTTCTAAACATTTGGAATAAAAATCTTAAAGTCCATTAAATAAGAATTTTCATTGAAATTTTCTTCGTGAAATGAATTGTAAAAAAATTATGAAATGAAGCCTGATAGTTGTGAAGTCTTGAAGATATTTTTCTCTTAAATAAAACTTTTTAAAAGCCCTATCTGAACTCATAAAGTTTTAAATAAGTTTTGCGTCCAGTTAAATATTAATAAAAAATCTTTTGTGGACAACACATGATTTCATTGTGTACCTATTTATATTTTTATTATTTATATTGTTATTTTTATTGTATATTCCTTGTATACACATTTTATGCTGTGCTTTATTTAAATTTATTTTATTTAGACGGTATGAATTCACTCAAATTCTTATATAAACATGACATTTTGGATCTGTCACAACTGCTTTAGCAATCGCGTAGTAAAATAGCAGACCATAGCATTAAAACAACTTATAAAACCTACACAGCCGCTGAAATATTTCTTTTAAATACCATCAAAAGTTTATAAAATATTAATTCAACAATGAGTGGTATACATTAATGGAGCAATGGATAGATCCAGTATGGCAATACGGCAGCAACCGGTAGCATTCTAATATTTGTAATACTGAGGTCTTTCGTTATATACTGCAAATTGCAATAAACGTTGGAAGTGAAAAATTATGTACTGCAGTCTTAATTACAAAACTTTAATATTCCATGCCTAAATATTTTGAGTTATTCATGGCAGTGTTAATATCTGTTATGTTAAATTTTTCTTTGCTTAGAGCTCAAACTTCAATCAAAAAGAGAGGAGCAC
>CM063510.1:54036143-54051143 GCA_032207245.1 Pardosa pseudoannulata | reverse complement strand
TACACATGTTACAAATGCAGCAGTTGTCGCCGAACGATTACCGATTGGTTAGGGTGCTGGCCTTCGGTACCGGAGTTCGTGGGTTCGAATCCCACAGAGGCATGGATGTTCGTAACAGTTCGGAATCGGTTTTAAGCTGTAGATCCCGGTCTCATTAGCCCTCGTGTTGCAAAGAGTAGCTCTCCAAACCAAACCATCGCAGCAGTTGTCTTCGAGAATCGGGCAAAAAACATAGGGGCTTCCCAACTCTATTACTACTCCACTGAAATCTGAAAATACTCAAGAAGATTTAACACCAGCATTATTGGAAGAAAAGAACATGATTTAAAAACAATTCAACAATGGCTCTCCCATAGAAGTTATTTTTCTCGAGTATCATACTAGAGCCAGAGTCGTCGTGAAATGATTTTATGTATTGCTCTTCTATTAAAAAACGTTTTCATGGAAGCTGCTGTATCTTGGAACTTAGTTGTGAGTAAAACAGTAAAGTCAGATCGACAGACAAAGAAAGATACTGTCCGAACATTTGTTATTTACACCCACTTAAAGGCAAAGTAAATATCACACGGATGAAGATTAATAAATTTGCAAATAGTACCCGATTTACTGAAAATTCATTTAAGATTAAAGCGTGAGTATCATAGTAGAGCCATAGTCCTTGTGAGATAATTTCTTCTATTGTTCTACTTTTAAAAATCTCTTTCATGTAAGCTGCTATATCTTGGACCTTAGTAGTAGTAAACAAATACAACCAATGAGAAATACAAAGACAGACTGTCCGAACATTAGTTGTTTGCTGTCATCTAGATGTAAAGTAAACGCCAAGGATGAAGGAATAATACATTTGTAAATAGTACCCAGGTAGCATGCATACTTGCAGCAAGTTTGATTTTCTCAGTATAATATCTTGTCATAACAAATTTGAAGCGACAAACTTACAGCAAAGCTCCTGAAATTAGATGGAACATAAAGCGACCTCTCCTTTGCAACGCTATCTTGTTGCAAAATTGGGGCAACCTTGTCATGGCAACGTGGAAGCAAACGAAAATTCTTGACTTGCTGCAGTCTTATCATAAACTTGCAGACTTGTCATGTTGAACTTGCTGCAAGTTTGTAGGCTTGCAAAGCAAGACTGCTGCAAGTATACTGCAAACTGGGTAGGGATAAAAATTATGACTGAAACGGTTTAAAACATGACTTAGTTCACCTGAGGAGGAAAACAAACAGAAATCAAAATACTTTATGAAATTCAATTCCTTTAAAAGTAATACGAATTATAGTGATATAGAATCCTTCCTTAATTTATGTACTCATACACTCTACAAGCTTGTCCATAAAGAAAGTAATTCTTCAGGGAAAAAATCAACAGATAGTTATCATAGGACCAAGGCCCAAAAAGCAACAGGTTCCCCTATTTTTAATATCAAAGACAAAATATATTTTTGTATTTTTTATACTTAAAATACTATTCAAGATGATATAAAAAAATAATAATAATTTGGTCAGCATGATCCTAAGTAAAATTCAAGGAGTCTAGTAAGAGGCTTGACTTAGACGGGGGGGAAGCTGCGAATCCATGCATATAGGAAAATAAAAGAAAGTAGTTCATTTAGTTTAGTTTTATATTAAAATTTTATACTGTTTTAATAGGCATTTAAAAAATTAATATTAATAAAGGGACAAAAATCAACAGATTGGTTTGCTTTTGGATTTACTTCCGCAACAGATGAGGTATTTCCTTTTGTATCTTGTGCAACCAACTGTTATTGAGAATTAAATCAAATATGAAACAACATGTAATGGTATATATGCATAAAAGTTTGTTAGCAAATTACTTGCAGCAAATTTTATTGTTAAAATTAGAAGCCTTAGTTGGATGATGTTTTGGACGGCTAAGGTGTATAGTTTTGCTAAAGAAGGCTGATGAGATCGGGGAGTAATGCTTAAAGCCGATTCAGAATGGCTACGAACAACCATGCCTACAGCGGGTGTAGAACCCCTTAACTCCGGTACTGAAGAACAGCGCTATTGTATACTGAAGAATAGCTCAGGCAATGAAGTTCAGTTGAGTGAGAGGTTTAAAGTTAAAATATAAGCATAAAATGTAGATTCTCGAACTCCTCAACACTATAACATTATCCTGTTTTTGTCTAACATTGTTTCCATTGTTACGTCAGCTAGACAATTTTCGAACCCCTCAACACTATAACATCCTGTTTTTGTCTAACATTGTTTCCATTGTTACATCAGCTAGAATTTTCGAACCCGTCAACACTATAACGTCATCCTGTTTTTGTCCAACGTTGTTTCCATTGTTACATCAGCTAGACAATTTTCGAACCCCTCAACACTATAACGTCATCCTGCTTTTGTCTAACATTGTTTCCATTGTTACGTCAGCTAGAATTTTCGAACCCCTCAACACTATAACGTCGTCCTGTTTTTGTCTAACATTGTTTCCATTGTTACATCAGCTAGAATTTTTGAACCCTTCAACACTATAACGTCAACAAGTTTTTGTCCAACGTTGTTTACATTGTTACGTCAGCTAGACAATTTTTGAACCCCTCAACACTATAACGTCATCCTGTTTTTGTCCAACGTTGTTTCCATTGTTACGTAGGCTAGAATTTTCGAACCCCTCAACACTATAACGGCATCCTGTTTTTGTCCAACATTGTTTCCATTGTTACGTCAGCTAGACAATTTTTTTAATTCTTCTTAAACAAAGAAAAGGCAAGTACTGCATACAATTTCGTTATGAAAAAGGATTTATTGCACTTTAGAGATATTTTCAGCTTTTAACGCTTTATTATTTGAATTGCAAAACGCTTTGTTATTTTAATTACAAAGCGTTTTCAAAAAGCTTGGATAGTGTTTTAGAGTTAATACTTGTAATAACACAGATCCCTATGATTTTGAAATTGCTTTTGGTAAAAATAAACCAACAATAACATCTTTCTACTCTAGTAAACAATCATTTTTTTTTACTTGTGTCATCTTCTACTACCAGAACAATATATTTTTAATTTCCAAACATTCAGATCGTAAAGAATGTTTTTCTCCTCAATTTTTTTTCCTTGTCGTCTGGAATTATACTGATATACCTATCTATTTATAGAAAATGTATTATATTCGTTGTAGCTGATTAATTAAAGCAAATAAAACATTCATCCCCCAGAGGATCTAAGTAAAGGCATTCGTTTGTGATAAGCTTTATTTGTCAGAACAGGACTCTTATTCGAGATAAGCTCTTTCAATGTCAGAAGAATCAGTGTGAGTAAAAAAGGAATATGAATCTGCTGTATTTAACGATGTTTGAAGAAAAACAAACATGCACTCAAGGCAACAGAGGGCTGAGGACTTTCAGAGATAATTTATTTTGTCTTTAGGGTCATTCCATGGTGACTACCATACCATTCACATTAAGAGAAGACAGTAATTTTACAATTTTTTTATTTTAAAATCAGATACTTAAAGGTATTTTTGGTCATATAATATAGTATAAGTTTGAAAATCCTAAGTATCTTTTATATTGTTTTTATAAATAATTTCTAATTTTCTGTTTATCGAAATTAAGGTATTCAGATAGCAAATTTAGTTTGCAGCAGTCTTGCTTTGCAAGCCTGCCGACTAGCAAATATTCCAACATGACAAGTCTAAAAGTTTGAAACAAGACAATATGTTTAAGAATTTTCGCTTGCTTCAAGGTTGTCATGACACAGCTGCCACGGTTTTGCAGCAAAACAGAGTTGCAAAGGACTGATCGTTGTGTGTTCCGCCTAAATTGCAGAAATATTGCTGCAAGTTTGTAACATCAAATTTCTTATGACAAGATATTATCCAGAAAAAAATCAAACTCTCTGAAAGTATGCATGCTGTCTGGGTATGTATCTAACGTAACAATTTTTAAGCTCTACGAAAGGATATCTTTTATGTCAAAATTATTCCTTTTAAACTTATAGTCTGGAAAACTAACATTTATGCATTTTTAAACTTTAGAATTTGGGAATCAATTCTAAATGTGCATTAGATGCCAATTTCTTCTTAAGTAGAAATTCAAATAAATATTGGTTAAAACTCGTGTGACTAATGTAACATGTAAATTCTTAGAAAGAACATATTTATATAACGAAATGATCTATTAATAATTTTTCATTTTTGTATGTTGTTGTTATTTTATCTCTCTTATTGACACTTCTATGAAATTTCCATTCAACTATAAAACATCATACAAAACAATTTTCTCTCCTGTAATGTGAATCTATATAGATCTCTTAATCCTGCATGGGTTTCTTGCAAAAATTTATATTTTATAATCTTCCATTTTTGCATCATATGAGATAACACAACCTATATTAAAAGTAGAATGTGCAAGAAATTAACAATTAGTTATACTATTACAATTCATATAAATTTTTTTAGCATCTGAGGTTTACATTTTTCCATGGATTGACTCTTTAGGGAATGGTGAAAGTTACAAAACGTATTTAATAATTATAAACTTAGAGTTAAGAAACTTTGTACACATATAATCTGTAGCTTAAATTTAAGTAATTTTCTCAAATCCGGCAATAATTTTTAAATATATATTTTGTGAACCGTTTTCTTCACTTTTAAAATGCACCTTACGACTTAATTTCCCACATATTCCTACAATGTTTTTACTAAACACTTCTAAAATAAGTTTAAAAAATTGGATATCCGTTTTAAATTTTAATTTCACTTAGATTATTAAAGCTCAAATTCATAATAGTCTCAATTTGTGAAAAAAATTTTTTTACTTTGAAAATTTTTTTCTTTTTACTTAATAATTAAATATTTTTCCTTTGCAAAATGGGAAAAAAGCAATAAAAAACTAAAAATAGGTCTAAGGTACAAGACCTTCCCTTATTATAAAAAATACTGAAAATATTAAAATACCCTCATTATATTATTTCATTCTATAGATAATTAGCATGTATTCAAATATGGAAAATTTGAAACAGATTTATTCATTAGGTTCTTCTTTCAATTTTGTTGTGAAATTTATAGTTTTGAGTAAAAAAAAACCTGTAAAATAATAAGTATGTAATATACTTTATAAATCGAATTTTACCTAACGTTCAATATGGAATTTTTCTTAACACATTGTGCGGGTACATTTCGCAGCGGAATTGTACCGGGAGCGGGCGTTTTGCGCGTAAATTTAGTTATTCATTTAAATCTCAATAAATCGAAAAATATTTAATTTTTAACCAACTTTTCGTATTTTATATTGAAATATATAAACAAATATATAAATAGAATACATAAATACAATCATAAGATTTTTTTAAACAAAAAAAAAATATTATATAAGGAGATAAATTTATAATAGTATCGTAAATATGAAAAATCAAATAGAAATAGTAGTATAATTTTTTTTCGAATTATGTTATATATATAAACATTTTTACATTATAAAAAAATGAAAAGAGCAATCATAAAACTAATAATGTAAAAACTAGTTTTTATTTGTCTAAATTTTTCCAGAATCTATGTAGTAGACAAGAACATTCGGCTTCGTTTTCCTGTATATACCGTTATTTTTGTACCCATAAACAAACCATGTTGTTACACTAACCCGTACTAGTACGTGACCCGCGCTCAAGTATTAATCGTCAGAAAACGTACTAGTATGTGTCCCGCAAAAAATGTGTTAATATGTTATAAATTAATTCTATAACTCGGTCTATAACACGAGTTCTACAAGGAATTTTTCTTTATATGAAGGAAATTTATTCTATAACTCGGTCTATGGTTGGAGCTTTACAGACAATATTTCTTAATATGGGGAGAACTATTTCCATATTTTGGTCTACAAATCCAGTTCTAGATTAAAATGTTCTTAATATTGTGAAAATCAAATGTATAAGTTAGCACGTAACTCCAGTTCTGCAATGAATTTTTCTTAACACTTGGCATGCGGGTATACTTAACCGCCAACTTACACGTGCACCGGGCTTTTTATCGTGAATCGCGCGAAAGTTTAGTTATTCAGAAAAATAGCAGTAAATCGAAAACCACTTTGTTTTTATGAACGAAACTTTTTTTTATTTTCTACTTTGATATATATACTGTATGATTATTTAACAAAAAAAAATATTTTTACGAAATCAAAAGAATAAACGATAATCCGATAATCTGTCAGCGCATATTTCTTCACCATTATCTTTGTCACAACGGCTCATTTTATCAATTATGTATTCAACAATAAAAACAAAGCTTCAAATTGACAAAACACGACTTGTACGTTCTGGAGCTACGAATTCGATCGAAGAAGAAATAACGCAACAAAAGACCGATTAACTCGACAATAATAACTTGTTTAAAGAAAAAAGGCAAAGCGTTGCATTAAAACGCAAACAACAAGCATATAATGTGACACATATATATAATTATACGTATTTAGTAGATTTGTGGTGGTTAGCGGGTATCTACCACAAATCTACTAAATACGTATTCTTACTTGACCCGCACTCCAGTGACAGACTGCAAAAAACGTAAAAATACGTTGCTCAAGCGAGAAGTGTTAATGTAGTGGGAATTAATTGGAGAAAAATAATTCCTTACAAAAGAATTCTGATTTGAAATTTAAAGTGCCTTAGACTACTTAATTAAAATTCAATGCCTTGGTTAAAAACGTTTAGATTTTTAAAAAAATCGAAGGAAAAATTCAATTTTTTTTTAATTCAAGTGTTATAACATAAAATTCAAAAGAGAATAAATTGACTAATACTGAAATTATGGTGTTAAAATGTGATTAAAATTTATCTACGTCGGATTTCCTTTTCGATGTGAAAAGGGATTGTCTAAAAGGGAAAATAAAAAACGTTAAAAGACATATCTGTACTGATGACGCTGGTTTTGAATTAATGACTCAAGTGCTGGGAAAAGCTGGTCAGTCCCCAAGAACTTTAGTTAAGATAAGAAATGCTTTCCCCCCGATACTGAGTAGATATTTTATCAGCGATACCGAGGTGATATATACAAACGAAAACTTAACCCGTAGACAGTTCCAGTAAAATGCATCAAGCTAAGGTTGCGTATACCGGACGCCGATACCAAAGTTTACCCACAAGAAGGAAGAAAAATATACTTAAGGTACGATTGTTTAATTTCTTCTTTTGAATTTGTTTGCCTGTTTTAAACATTGCAGAACGTATTTTGGATTTCCTCTCAAATTCCATGCTTGTATTTTATCTGACTTTTATCTTTAAATAAGGTGTTAGGAGGGCCTGATTATCGCACGGGCACTTGAGGCACTACCCTGGCCATGAAAATTTTAGGGGGCATGAAAATTTGGTCGAGTGCTTGAAACACATATTAAATGGGGAAGAATTGCAAACATACGCTACCATCGTTAAGTTTTAATAAATTAATGTACGAGGTAATTGTGTTTGTCATGAACTATATTGTTTCCCATTTACTTTAATTTTACTGTTATTTACCTGATATTTAATTCCCTCGACGAACCTGGTGCTCTATATATCCTATGGGTTATTACATATTTATAAGACAGATTATTAGCAACGTACCACTATAAACCATTAAATCATCTCATCAATTTAAATTATTTTTAATTCTATTATTATTTATTTTCTGCCCCGCAGAGCTTGTGAGTGTGACAAGGTAGGGGCACGTACCCTAGGCACGAAAATTTTAGGGGGCATGAAAATTTAGTCGAGTGCTTGAAACACATATTAAATGGGGAAGAATTGCAAACATACGCTACCATCGTTAAGTTTTAATAAATTATTGTACGAGGTAATTGTGTTTGTCATGAACTCTATTGTTTCCTATTTACTTTAATTTTACTGTTATTTATCTGATAATTAATTCCCTCAACTCATCCTATGGGTTATTGCATATTTATAAGACAGATTATTAGAAACGTACCACTATAAACCATTAAATCATCTCATCAATTTAAATTATTTTTAATTCTATTATTATTTATTTTCTGCACCACAGAGCTTGTGAGTGTGACAAGGTAAAAATAAAAAAGTGGGTCTCTCTAGGTCTTTAAAAGTCCTTAATTTTTAGCATGGCTAAACAAAGATAATAATGATTACGTAAAATGAAAATTTGGTATTTTTGATTTTGAATATTACTTTAATGCTAATTTCTTAAATCTGTTTGCTAATTCAATGTTAAAATTTTTATATGAATGTAATTATGATAACTTGTCGCTATAAATTTGTATGGGGGTGGAGAGCACAAAAATTGGATTGTGCCCTGGCCACAAAAGTATCTTAGTCGGGCCCTGGGTGTTAGAAGAACTGCCAATAAGCTCAGATACTGAAAAAGTCGACACCTACCGTGTAAGGTTACATAAGAAATAAAGTTTCAGAATCAACTCTCTAGTTATAAAATATTAACAGCTAAATACCTTTTCAGTAAGATAGTAGACATTTCTTTAGGAAATAGGAAATAAGACCACTAAATAATTATATTCTACAGTTTGATTAAGATCAGACATCAAAATGAATTTTTACAAAAGTTTGGTCTACTAATGCTTATACTTACTTAAATATTCAGTGCTTAAGTTATACTAATTGAGTTTGGATATTTTCTTAGTAGAAAAATTTCGTTATTAACATATTATGGATCCATGTAGATTCTAACTTGAAGTTTGCAGCCCATGCAGTATAAGAATATATGTCAAACTAGTGATTCGCGAATGTGTTTACCACACCTATTAACGATAAGTTTTGTTTAACTTTTATACGTTAATGAACGGCATGTCGTTTTACTTTCAATGGACTACCCTTGACGTTAAATAAGCTTTACACCACTGTTACATAATCTAAAAACTTTAAAAGATTGTAGCAAGTTTTTCAAATAATTTTCACTGAGACCTGAAATTTGAAAGTTCATCATTTATTATAGTTATTTCTGTACTTATCGTGTAACTTCTGGTTTAATTCTTCTCTAGATGATAAAAAGTTACTATCTTATAATTTTTACTTAAATATGCCTTCGTATTTGGAGTTTAAAGCCAAACTGTTTAGGTACTAGTGTTAAGTAGAAGAGTTTACTAGTCCATGCCCTGCGGCTAAAATAAATGTTGGTAGAATTTGAGTTTTCAACTGTAGATTCTACATAGATTATCTAAATCTCGAATACTAAAAACAGACCAGATATTAAGTCAAGACTTTCAGATCTACTTGACTGTATTGACTCTGTACTCACATGGTAAACATATTTTACAATGGATTGTTAACTGGGACGATGTATCACATCAGTTTTAAATTTTGTTCCACGATATTTATTTTCTAATGCTATCAGCAAAGTTGCTTTTGTATGTGTGAGACGCAAAAGTTAGCGCTAGCCTAGAGTTTATGACATTCGCCTAGCTTAAGTTATATATAAACTAAATTAATTAAAAGTTCTACCTTTATATATGTGATAACGACTTTGAATATTGTGCCTATTGGTTTAGTAATAACTTTATGCTTAAATTTTATTTCATCTGGTCAGTTTTATTTTATCGTGATTCTTTTGATCCTTTGTGTATCCTGTACATCACATATGAGATACTCATTTAGTGTTTGATGTTCGAGGATTCGAATCCCACAGAGGGCATGATATTCTTAGCCATTCGGAATAGGCTTTAAGCTGTAGATGATTCTGGTCCATTAGCCCTCGGGTAGCAAAACAGTAGGCCGTAGAACTCCAAACCAAAAAATCTAATGATCTATACGCTTATATATCACGCACACAAGGAACTATATTTTAACCAGAAAATAATTTGGTGTAGTGTCTTAAATTTAGTTATCTTTTTCAGTTAGACGTATGGCATTTAAAGCTTTATATCTAATGCACATCATATTATTCTCTAGTGGACAACTAAAGGGTTAAAAAAGATTCAGAATCCATGTGTTTGATATACTTTTTTCAACAACCCAAGTAGTGTTAGAACTGCAGTGTTGCCTTATCATAATTTAAATAAGTTTAAAATTATTTTAAATGTTTATCAAATATTTATACCTGATGGATGAAGTTACGCTAGTTCACCATATTTATTTTTTGATGTCATAAAATCTAGCACATTGTTCATTTAACTTCGTAATAATTACTTCTCTAAACTGAAAAATAAACCTTCCTTATCGTTATTATTTACTGCACAAATATTATTTCATACTTGAAGATTATACCTAAATTATTTAGGTTCTGTTGTTTGCAGCCAAATTTTACTGGTCCGCGCGCTGCACCCAAAATGGTTCGCTATAGAATTTGATTTTTCAACATGTAGGTTCTACATCTAATTTTTGAATTCCAAGCACTGATCATGACTGATATTTGATACAGTACATATGCTAAAGATTTAATTATATATAAAAAAGTTAATGTCCTATTTTAAATCATTTAGCAGTATATAATAGTTAATATCAAATGGTTAGATCCTTTTTTGATTTTAGAAAATTATATTTTTATAAGCATAGTGTATTTTCGGTATTTGTGATTTTTTAACTTCTTATTACTTAGAGAATTTGTAATAAATAGGAATTATGCATACTATAATTCCGAATTTTTCTTTGATGGGAAAAAGAAAAAAACCTTTTTATGAATTATAAATCCACAGATAAGTCAATCGCTCAACTCTAGTACGTGTCATGTATCCCCTATATAATAATACCCTAAGTTATCTGTCCGTCTGTCCTCGAATTTATGAAGTGGTTGTATCTGGAATGGATAGATGCATCCACATTCGATTCTTGATCAGTTAGGGTTAGCAGAGTTCGAAATCCACCCCTTCCCTTCTTTTCTATGATTTAATGCCGTTATTTCCAGCCCTATTTTCCCCGGTTAAGAGCAGGCGATTCAATTTATCAATTTATCCCATAATAAATAGGTAAAAATAACATTTTTTCAAGCATTATGACATCATTTCTTTAACTATATCATTTAATCGTTTCTTACTTTAAATTATTTAAATATTGTCTGCATTATTTTTATAGTTTTATCACTGAACTTAGATATTACGTAAATAATTTTCTTTTATATTTGGCTCAAATAATAGATTAGGTTCATATGTGATAATTTTAAATTTAATAATCAATTATTTTTTTGTTGCAATGAAAATTTTATCACCAGTATTAACAACAAATTCTATCTACCTCCAGTGTGTAGTGGAAATGATCGTTTCATTCCTTTATTTCTATTAATTACTCTGGAAAAAAAAAGTAAAGAACTTAACAACAATTTTGACTTAGCTAAGAAAACTTTGAATTATCTTTCTAAATGAATTGAACGGGATTCTAAGCTGCATTCACAGTATCAGGAGACTTTAGATTAATATGAAGATAAATCATTGAGCTTGTACCAAATAATTCTCAGCCAAAAAACAAACAATTTTTTACCAGTATCATAGGGTACTTTACAATTCTGGAAAATTAAAACACTGATCCCGTCATAAGACGGGCTATATGCTGGTGTCCTAATGTTTAAGAAATAAACGAATTAATAATCGGGAGTTATAAATCTTTTCCAAGGATAAATTTTAACGGAATACATCGAATGTTTCATTCCGTCGGAACTGTCGAAAGATTTGTTTGTCTGCCCGTTGTGTACACTCCTGCAATCCTATCTCTTCTATTTATAGACCCTAGGCCGCCGTTCTTTTTCACCAGTTAGAAAAAGGTAATAGAATGATTTTCTTACTCATTCTTTCTAATGTCTGGCTCTAGAAATTATATATTTGTTTAAAATATTTGCTTAAAATAAAACTACCCTTTTAAAGTCTTCGAATAGGGAAATATTACAAAATGTAAACCCAAACTGCTAATGGTAAACACAGTCAGACATCATTATAAGGTGACTTCTGCAACCATTAGAAAACTGCCCTTACAAATGAAGTGCCTATAAATGTGGAGAAACTAAATATCCGTTTCAAGAAATGGAATTTTAATTGCATATTCTAAAATATTAGAAAAGTCATGTTACTCGAAATTAAAATAATGAAAAATTAAAGTAAGTAATCCGTTATAACATCCATTGTTACTGCAGACTGTGTACTCTATAACAACAAATCTCAATATACTAGCATACAGCCCGTCATATGACGAAATCATTAAAATTTTTAATTTTCCAGAATTGTAAAGTACTCTATGAGGCATGTAAAAAAATGGTTTGTTTTTTGGATGAGAATTATCTGTTACATGCTCAATAATTATTTATCTTCATACTCATCTGACCACATGTTAGTTGCAGTTTTAATTTTAGTTCATTTAGAGAGATAATACAAAGTTTTCTTAGCTACGTCGAAATTATCGTTAAGTTCTTCCAATTTTTCTTCCACATTAATTGTGGAAGTAAAGGAATGAAACTATCATTTCCACTACAATCTGGAGGTAGATAGAATTTGTTGTTAATACCCGTGATAAAATATTCATTGCAACAAAAATAATCGATGATTAAATTTAAAATTATCACATATGTGCCTAATCTATTATGTAAGAAATATATAAAAGAAAATTATTTACGTCATCACTTAGTTTAGTGATAAAAAGTAGGAAATTAATACAGACGATATTTAAATAATTTAAAATAACAAATGATTAAATGAGATGGATAAAGGAATGACGTCATAATGCTAAAAAAAAATTCTATTTTTACCTATTTATTATGTGACAAATTAATTGATAAATTTAATCCCCTACTCTTAACGGGGAAAATAGGACTTTAAATAATGGCATTAAATGCTAGAAAAGGGAGAAAGGGGTAGATTTCGAACGCTACTAACCCTAACTCATCAAGAATCCAATATAGATGCGTCTATCCCCTCCAAGTCCAACCGCTTCATAAATTCGAGGACAAACGGACAGATAACTTAGGCTATTATTATATAGGGGATAAATATTAGACACTACCAGTTGCCACCAGAGTGCAGTTTTGTAGCTGTACTAATCATTTGGGGAAATGGTAATGTGTAATGGTTTTATGTTATTAAATGGTAATACTTTAGCAATTGTATAACTGTACAATTTATTTAAGAATCGGGGAATTGTCTCCCCATTCAAGTAGAATAACCTTAAATGAAATGCAGAAAAAAATATGTATAATTTAATAAACGTACAAAAAAGACATGAGCTGCCCGCGTCATATTTTTATTTTATGGGTATATAATACAAAGAATATTAACATCTTCAAGTCAGCGAGAGCAGAAATATACAGACTGTATCTTTACTTCATATACATCACATAAGCAAGATTACTATATCAAAATGCATCCTTTATGAATAGTATATCAACATAAAAAGCATGCTTCATTCAAAGGGATATTTTATTACCGTAACCGCTTTTTAAATAAGAAACTCTCTAATACAACACCATATAAAAAACACCCAAGGAACGTGCAGCATTAAGCAACGCAATGTATTGCATTATGTATTATTGCTTAGACTACATTTTTACTCTCTCTCTCTCTCTCCAGATTTCGAATATGGGTGGATTAACATACATGAAAAATGCAAGCCACGCACGTGCTTTTCAAAACTTCTGTATTGTCGGAGAGCAAAAATCCTTAAGCAAACTTTATTCAGTCGCCTCGATAAGAGAGAGGAAGATCGTCTTTGTTTGTTTCAAACATAGAGGAGAGAGAAAAATCACTGCGTTTCAGTAGATGAGGAAAGATGAAAGTAGATGACAGTGTAGATGATAATTCTTTCTCTTTATTTTAATGTTACACACTACCGTTTGCGCTGATAAATCTTCATTATGATAACTTGTTTTGGATTCAATACAAAATCAGTTTGCTTTGCTTAGTTTTTTCAGAATATTAATAATAAATACTCAGAAAATATTGTAGCTGCTCTTTGACATTACGTGTATGAATTTCCATGTTATTTGTAGTCTATCGGCTTAAGCTGTAGTCTCATTCTCGAAAACAGTATGATAAACAAACCAAATAAGGAATACCTATATAAAATATTGTTTACTTTTCTTGCATAACGATACATTTTTTTAAATATAAATTATGTAGCCAACTGAAAAAAAAAATTGCTAAATTATAAACTGAAATTACGTTGAATTCTCTTTTACAGCGAATGGTATTGTAGTATTTTACTGGAAAATGGTGTATATTTGCTTTACTAGGGATACAGTATAAACTATGTACACAACTTAAAAAAAAAACTTGTAAATTATAAACTGAAATCAGGTTGTAACTTCTCTTTTACAATGAAAGGGTAGAGTGTAACAGTTTATTTTGCTGGAAAATGGTGTATATCTGCTTTACTATGGATACAATATAAACTATGTACACCAACTGAAAGAAAAAAACTTGTAAATTATAAACTGAAATCACGTTGCAACTTCTCTTTTACAACGAAATGGTATAATGTAAGAAACTATTTTACTGGAAAATGGTGTATATTTGCTTTACTAGGGATACAGTATAAACTATGTACACAACTGAAAAAAAAACTTGTAAATTATAAACTGAAATCACGTTGTAACTTCTCTTTTACAACGAAAGGGTAGAGTGTAAGAGTTTATTTTACTGGAAAATAATGTATATCTGCTTTACTATGGATACAATATAAACTATGTACACCAACTGAAAAAAAAACTTGTGAATTATAAACTGAAATCAGGTTGGAACTTCTCTTTAACAACGAAAGGGTATAATGTAAGAAACTATTTTACTGGAAAATGGTGTATATTTGCTTTACTAGGGATACAGTATAAACTATGTACACAACTGAAAAAAAAACTTGTAAATTATAAACTGAAATCACGTTGTAACTTCTCTTTTACAACGAAAGGGTAGAGTGTAAGAGTTTATTTTACTGGTAACATTGTTTATTTACTGTATATGTAATCTGCTTTACTATGGATACAGTATAAACTATGTACACAACTGAAAAAAAAAACTTGTAAATTATAAACTGAAATCACGTTGTAACTTCTCTTTTACAACGAAAGGGTAGAGTGTAAGAGTTTATTTTACTGAAAAATAGTGTATATCTGCTT